>CM034148.1:687376731-688093895 GCA_019776745.2 Taxus chinensis
ATTTTTATACTAATTGGATGTAGTATTTTTTGGTCTCATAGTTCTAAATACATGGTTCATAAACAAATTGATATATAACATTACCTTAGTTAAAAATTGATTCTTATTGATAAAATATAACTGCTTAGTTAAAATCAAAATTTGAAAGTATTGTTATATCTTAAGGAATTTCAATATATGACATATAATGAATTGACAAATAATAACATGTATTTTGAAAACTAAGAAATAACATCTTATAATTTATTAGAAGTTGAAATGGATCCAAGTGTGGATATTAAAAAGTTGTGGAAATTAATGTCCAAACCTTATTATACTAAAAGAAAAAATACTGGTCCACATATTCATGTTACAATTAATAATTATACAAAGATAATTAAACTAGTATCAATATCTTAAATATATCTATTTAAAAGATACCAAGAGATATCAATTTTGAGGTACCTATAATGGAATTCCCATATAAGTTGGATAACACCTTGAGATTGATATCTCTAGGTTTCTTGTAGCTAGATGGATTTAAGATATCTATGCTAGTAGCACCCGCTGGTGTTTGGTGTAAAATATAAAACCTTAATTTTAAAAAATAAATAAATAAATTATAGCATAAAATTATAATCTAAATACATAATAATATACATCACATTAAATGAAAATTATTTAAAATATTTCATAGTCATAATGTACATTTTAAATAAGAAGTATATTGATACATGAATATAGTAAAATGTCCATATACATATATGATATATTTGCAATTCATGAATGAATCCTCATCTATACATTTTTTTGTCAAATTATTAAAGTCTTTTTATTCCTTATTTCTTCTCTTTACTCCCCTTCCACTCTTCAATTTCTCAAATTGATCATATGTGAAAGGAGATGAGATACATAGTCCATACAAATACTTGACATGTGATATAACAACAAATTTCAGACCTTGTCTTTTTGTAAGACCAATATAAATTATGGGTTTGTTAAGTGTTAAACCATGTGATTTGTGGATTTTAAATCCCCATGCCAATATAAAAAAAAACCTAATGCATGTGATCCTTTTGTATAGGGGTGATTGGAATTATCATTGGATTTGCATCAATAAAAGAAATCCTTATGTAGTTATCAAATTGTACCATTACATATATAGAAGGTTCAGGGCATGTTGCTCCTTGTTTATAATCAACGCTTCAAACATACCCAAGTGCACCATTGAAAACACATGCTTATGTCCATAAGTGTGTAGTAAGAACTACCCTCGTACCTTTAGCAATCAATAAGTGAACTTCCAATTATTCATCATCCAATACAAAAATGATATTGTTTCCTCCTCTATTTGGAATGCTTCATGCAATAGTTTCATTTAATCCATATAATTATATCTTATTATGTTCATGTTCATTTTACTTTGTTCCAAAAAAAAATTGTATTTGGTCATTAAAATCCTCTTTTTTAACTGTTTGAAGAGAAGCATTGATTCTAGTCATCAACAACTTCCAATCTTCAATGGTTGGATTTATGTCTCTTAAGTTGTTATAAGCTGTCCAAATGTTTGTTATTCTTTACTTTCAACTTGTAGTCTAAAAACCTTATCTAATGTAACAACAATTATAGATTTTTTCCATAAAAAAATTATTTGTGTTGTGCTTGCAAATGGAGGTGTATCTAATACCGGGGGCAATTGTCCCAAATCTTTAATAAAAATCATAGGCCTTCCACAAAAACACATATCAAAATTTTATGGAAATACTTGTCATAGTCTTGAATCTATATTTTGAAGCATTTTTCAACCTATAAATTTCATTTCATCAATAAAAATATACTTAACATGTCCTATTTTTTTCTTTGAAGCTTGTTGACCTTCATTCTTGTAATTTTTCAGATTTTGAAATAGGCATTCGCAAGTTCGTATGTATTAGTGATGTACCAATGTTAAATGTTACAAATTTAGTTGGAACAAGTAATAGAAGGGGGCTATGTCGTGGTACTTTTGATAAATCTAGAAATGCTAACTTAATCCTTTCAAAAAGATATAATTTTATTTCTTATGTGAATCCAACGACAAGAGCTTGAAATACCTCCAAAACACACATAAAAAACTTTGCAAATAAAAACCATGAGTTTAAAAATAGATTTATTCTCATTCTGGAAATCAAACTAATATTTTACATCATTATAATCCACAATTTATTTCACATCTACTCTAAAAACCTTAAAATGACAAAAAATCCTAAATGCCAAAAATTACCTACTAGTAAAACAACTCAGATGGGCCCCAAAACTTATGTGCCAAATATACCTTTATAAATTAAGGCTCAAGAAAATTTTTGACTTATTCTAACAAGCACAAAAAACGTTATTAAAGTTCTAAGACCTATTCAAAAGACAATAGAATGTTCGGAGCCAATTTTAGGCCACTAGATGAAGGAATCAGGACTCGAAAAATGTGCCCAAAAGGCAAAAAATTTGAAAGAATTTTTTTCCTCTAGCATAGGAATAATGTATTTCTACCACCCTGTAAAATTTCAAGAAGTTATGGTATTTGCAAGTTATGATCCCACATCATTCTCCACTGGTTGAAAAGAATTCAACTCCTTTGAATTCAGTTGATGGAATTCCTCTCATTTTGCACTTTCAATATTCTTCAACTCCCACTCAGGAATCTATTAATTTTATTCTTATTGCAAACATTCCCACTATACCAAAAATCTATTGTAGCTCCCACGTCTAGTAATTGTTGGGGTGTGGAGCCTGTTTTTGGTCTTCTTGAATCAATGTTGAAGTGTTGGAGCTCAAATGGTTAATTTTGGAGACTTTAGGAGAATTTTGTAGTTGTTTTCTATGACATGGTTGTGCAGTCACTGTGTTGTTGCTATGATGTTGTTGTTAAATTGGCTGTTAATGTCGGGATTGTTTTTCCAGCCGTGGGAAGTTGAAAGATCACAAATTTCAAAATTCTAGGGTCATCTTTAGGGATTCTTAGAAGGATTGTAATCCTATAAATAGAGGTGTTAGGGTATCTTGAAGATATCTTGAGTGTTCAAGAGGTCTTGACTCTTAATGATCAAGAGGTGATCAAGAGTGATCAAGGTTAAGCAATTGGGTGTCAATTGTGGTTTAGATGTGGTTTAAAATCTTTGGAATTCTGTTGTGAGTTCATAACAGAGAGAAGACTGTGAGAGTTGTTTTAATCTTGTTGATAATAAAATCTGAGAAAGTTCTTGGTGGATGTAGCCCACATTGGGTGAACCATGTTAAATCTTGTCTTGTCTTCTTTTGTGCATTATTTATTTATGCTGTTATATTTCTACAAGTATAATTATGCTATATAGTTTCCTACTACTGTGGTTTGAGGAATTGTTTCCGCATATTTGTTCTCTAATTCCTAACAATTGGTATCAGAGCGTTGGTGGTTTTTTGCTGAAGTTGTAAATCATAGGGAAAGTTTAGCTAGAGTGGAAGCTATGCCAGATGAGGGCAGATTGAGGGTTGAGAAGTTCAATGGGCAGAACTTTGGTTTGTGGAAGATGCAAATGGAGGATTACTTATATCCGAAGGACCTCCATATTCCTTTGGCTAGAAAAGTAAATAAACCTACAACCATGTCGGATGAGGATTAGGAGTTGCTAGATAGAAAGGCGTTCAGGGAAATTCATTTATGCCTTACATCTTTGGTTTATTTTCAACATATCGCAGGAGAAGACCATGGAAGGTATCATGAGTGCATTGGGGAAGTTATATGAAAAACGCTCTACCTCTAATAAAATATTTTTGATAAAAATTTTATTTAATATGAAGATGTCTGAGAATGGTTCTATTGCTGATCATTTGAATGACTTTAATACGGTTGTGAGTATGTTAAACTTGGTAAAAATTGACTTTGATGATTAGGTCAAGGATTTGTTTACTTTTGAGAATCCATACCAATTATGTACATTGTACAATATTAAACATCACTGTAAGTAACTTAGTACTCTAATAACTCAATAGCTTAAGTTGTGGATAGTGATGTATTATTTGTGGATTGATCCATAAGTCGAGGAAATGTATAACGAAAATCAACCGGAGATTCTACATAAAGTATCATGGAAATGGTTTAATGGCAGATTAGCAGAATTTGACAAAAGAACAGAGTGAACAGGTCTACATATTATTGGGGTTTACCCCATTTTTCCATTTTGAAAGTTTGTTAAACCTTCTTGAATTTCAAGTTAGAATTTTTTCCCTGTGGGAATTGTGGTCATTGCTAAGACATATTGTTGCGTTACACTTCGGGATAATTAGAACACTAAGGAGGAAACTAAACAGGTTCATTTGGCAGTAGGTGATGTTATAGTTAACACATGACCTTAATCTCCTTTCTTTAGATGACCATAAAATGAATGTTGCGTGTCACCATGGAGGACGAGCTTCATTCCATGCCACCCCTTATTGACATGGACACTATTGATTTTGTTCAAGGTGATTTTGGACATGTATATCTTGGTGATGATGAACCATTCATCATAGTAGGGAAAGGTTGTGTTCAGGTGAAAATGCAGAATGGGAACACATGGCTACTTAAGGATGTCAGGCATGTGCCTAAGTTGAGGTGGAACTTGATATCAGCAGAGCAGCTGAGAAGTGATGGCTATACGGTTAGTTTTACAATGGATTTTTGGAAGGTTACCAAGGGAGCTCTTGTGGTTGCAAGAGGTAAGAAAACTGGTGCTTTGTATTTAACCAGTGGTGTTGATTATTCTAATTTAGTTGCTACAGATGGAGATGTAACTTTTTGGCACTAGATACTCGTTCATATGAGTCATAAGGGCATGCAGATAATAAAGGATAGGTTTCCTAGATTAAAGGAGATAGATTTGGACTTCTATGAGGACTGTGTTAATGGGAAACAAAAATGGGTGACATTCCTCAATGTTGGACCTACCAGGAACGAGGGTAAGTTGGAGTTAGTGTATACAGATGTATGGGGGCTAGCTAAGGTAAACTCTATTGGTGGTTCATGTTATTATGTCACTTTCATTGATGATACAACCAGAAAAGTTTGGGTATATTGCATTAGAAATAAAATATGATGTGTTTGAAACTTTCAAAAGATGGAAAGCCTTGGTTGAGAATGAAATAGGTCTCAAGTTGAAATGTCTTAGGTCAGATAATGGAGGGGAATATTGAAGTAATGAATTTATTGATTACTATTAGGTAAATGGGATCCACATGCAAAGAATGGTTCCAAATACTCCACAGGAAAATGGGAGTGTCAGAGGGGAGGGGAGAGGATGAACAGGACAATCATGGAGTGTGCTAGGTGCATGAGGTTACATGCAGGGTTTCCACTCATGTTTAGGGAAGAAGCAGTAAGCACAACTATTTATCTGATTAACAGAGGACCCTCTATGGCCTTGGATGGAGGTATACCTAAGGAGGCTTAGTCTGGTAAGAAAATTGATTACTCATTTCTTAGAGTATTTTGATGTGAGGTATTTGTTCACATTGATAAAGATGATAGGACCAAGTTAGAGGCTAAGTCTGAGAAATGCACCTTTGTTGGATATGGTGAAGATGATTTTGGTTTATGTGTTTGGAGTCTTAAAGACAAGAAAATATTTGGGTCTAGAGATATTGTCTTTAATGAAAAAATCATGTATAAAGATTAGTTGTAGGAACAGAAAGAGGAATCAAAGAAACAATACACAATGTTAGAGGACATTGTGAATAGCAAGGTGTCCACTGGGCTCGTTTAGGTACAATATGTTCCAGCATAGCCAGTTCAGGTACCTACTCATCAGGAACCCCAAACTCCTGAGGGGAGAAGGTCTTCTAGGGTAAGAAGGGAACCTAAACAATTACTCCATTTTTGAATTATTTATTGCTCACTGATAGTGGAGAGCCAGAGTGCTTTGAGGAAACAGTGTAGGTGGATGTCAGGAAGAAGTGGGAGCAAGCCATGGATAAAGAGCATAGATCTCTTATGGAAAAATAGACTTGGGATTTGGTGGAGCTACCCGAGGGCAAGAGAGCAGTGAGAAAATTTATGAGTGACCAGGTAGAGAGCACTGATAGGTAGTAAAGTGGATCCTTCGGTATTTGAGAGGGACCATGGGAGTAGAACTATATTTTGGTGGATCAGACACTACATTACGTGGATATGTATATTTATACATGGCAAGAGATTTGGACAACAGGAGGAGCATGATAGGTTATGTATTTACAGTTGGTGATACAACAATGAGTTAGATTTCATGGTTACAAAAGGTTGTGTCTTTGTCAACCATAGAAGCTAAGTATGCTGCTGCCACAGAGTTAAGCAAGTACATGATTTGGCTACAACAGTTTCTTGATGATTTGGTTCATAAGCAGGATGTTGGGAGACTACAAAGTGATAGTTAGAGTGATATTCATTTGGCAAAGAATTCCGCTTTCCACTCTAGGATGAAGAATATTTAGCTGAGATATCATTTCATCAAGACAGCTTTGGAAGAAGATAAGTTAAAGCTAGAAAAAGATTCATACTAGTCAGAATCTTGTGGATATGATGACCAAGGCAATCGCAAGGGAGAAGTTGAAGTTGTGTTCAACTTTGATTGGCCTTCATGGTTGATAATGAAGGGTTAAGAACTTTTATCAGTAGAAATAGTCTCCAAGTGAGAGATTTTTGGGGTGTGGAGCCTATTTTTGGTCTTCTTGAATCAGTGTTGATGTCCTGGAGCTCGAACGATTAAGTTTGGAGACTTCAGGAGAATTCTGTAGTCATTTACTGTGACGTGGTTGTGCATTCGCTGTGCTGTTGCTGTGATGTTGCTGTTAACATGTTGTTAAATTAGCTTTTAATGTCGGGACTATTTTTCTAGCCGTGGGAGGTTGAAAGATGATGACTTTAAAAATCATTTTTAACTGTCAATATTCTTCAACTCCCACTTAGGAATCCATGTATTTTATTCTTACTGCAAACGTTCCCACTATACCAAATATCTATTGTAGCTCCCATGTCTAGTAGTGAATGTATTTTGGTCCAAGACAAGCATTACCCTTTCTTTTTTTTCTTTAGGATTTGCTGCTCCTAGTTTATTTCTCCCCCCTCCACAACATTTTCATCATGACCTAGAAAATTATATAAGTTATAAACATTAAAAACTAGTGAGATAACAAAGTTGTTGGGTAGCTCCATATCTTGTAGGCATTATCACTCATTTTTTTCAAAATCCTACGTGGCTCAATCTTCTTATACTTGAGTTTATTATGTCCCTTTTGTAAACCTCTCATTTCTAAGATGAACCAGCACCATATCACCTTCTTTGAATAAAATTACTCTCCTGCTAGCATCTACGGCTTCCTTATATTGTGCAGTACTCACTTTCATCTTTTCCCTCACTTCATCCTGTAGCTGTTGAATGTGTTTTGCAAATGCTTCTGCATGATCACTAGTTTTATCACCATTGGGTAGCACAATCAGATCGAGCACCCCCTTGGGATTCCTACCATATAAAATCTAGAAAGGAGACCTCCCTATTGACCTGTTTACCAAGCTATTATAGGAAAAATTAGGTTGTGGTAAAGTCTAAGTCCCATTGTTTTGGATTTTCTCCAACTACACAACATAGGAGATTTCCCAAGCTACTGTTCACTACTTCTATCTACCCTTCATTTTGGGGGTGATATGTACTACTGAACTGTAGAAGTGTCCCCATTTTCCTCTACAAAGTCTTCCAAAAGTGACTCAAAAACCTCGTGTCATAATTTGAAGTGATCATTCTTGGAACTCCATGAAATCTAACCACTTCTGAAAAAAACAAATCTGCAACTCTTGAAGCATCAATAATTATTTTACAAGAAATGAAATGTGCCATCTTAGAGAATCTATCAACCACAACAAAGATAAAATATTTCCCTCATTGTGTGTTAGGAATTCGTAACACAAAATTCATACTCAAATCAACCCATGACCTTGTAGGGATAGGCAATGGCATATACAACTCAATATTCTGTGCATGGCCCTTAGCCATTTGGAACACTCTACATACTGCTAAAATCCTACTTATGTCCCTATTTACCTTTGGCCAATAATAATTTTATACAACAAGAGAAATTGTCTTACTTATACCAAAGTGTCCCCCCACTATGCAATTATCTTATAATATTTTCTCTCATTGAGCCAGCAGGGATGCACAATTATTTCCCCCTAAACAAATAACCATCCTACGTTAAATAATTATAAGAACCACTACCTACTGTAGAGTCCTTAAGGTGTCTCACAACATCACAAAAATCTGGATCACCTTCATACAATTCCTTAACTCCCTCAAACCCTACTACTTCATTTTCCATTGTTGTCAAAAGTGATACACACCCACTCAAGGCATCAACAACTTGATTATTCTTACCCAACTTATGATTTAATACAAAATTATATTCTTGTGAAAATGAAACCCATTTTGCATGCATACTATTTAGTTTCTTCTATGTCTTTGCATAGCTCAAGGCATCATGGTCAATGAAGAGTATGAATTCTATGTCTCCAGTGCCTTAATGCCTGAACAATAACATAAAATTCCACATTATAAGTAGAATATTTCCTTTTGAATTCATTTAATTTTTCACTAAATAATTCCACAGGCCATCCTTATTGACACATTACAACTCCAATCTCGACATGTGAGGCATCCCAGTTAGCCTCGAAAACCTTGCTAAAATCTAGCAATACCAAAATAGGTGCTTCTAAAACTTTCTTCTTCAACAATTCAAAACTATTTGTTATTGCCTTGGTCCATACAAAATCCCCCCTTTTGAACACTCTGCTATGGGTGCAGCAATGCTACTAAAATTATTGACAAACTTTGTATAAAAAGTTACCAATCCTTGAAAACTACGAACCTCTGTCACATTCCTTTGAATAGGCCATTCTAAAATTTCCCTTACTTTTTCCTTATCCCTTCTCACCCCATCCTTTGATATGACAAACCCCCAAAAAACAAGACTCTTATGAAGAAATCTACACTTCTTTAAGTTTGCATATAGACTCTCTTTACGTAACAAGTCTAACAACAATTTCATATATAACAAGTGTTCTTCCATTGTCTTCCTATATATTAGAATATCATCAAAATAGACAACAAAAAACTTACAATTATATTCTTAGAGTACTCTGTTCATCGGCCTCATGAATGTACTGGATACATTATATAGCCCAAATGGCATCACCATCCACTTGTATAACCGTTATTTTGTTTTGAAAGTTATTTTCCATTCACCCCCTTCACATATCTAGATCTGGTAGTACCCACTCCATAGGTCAATCTTGCTAAAATATCAAGCTCCTGCTAGCACATCCATCATATCATCCAATCTTGAAATTGGGAACACATACTTAATTGTGATCTTGTTGATGGCCCTGTTGTCTACACACATTCTCCAGTCTCCATATTTTTGGTAGTCAATAGTGATGAAGTTATGCATGGAATTATGCTTTCTCTCACTAACCATTTATGTATTAGATATGTCACTTAGCTGTTAAACTCTTCACTCCGTGTTAAGACTCATGCAATAGGCTACTTGGTTTAGAAGGGCTGATCCTTGGATCAAATCAATATGGTGTCTGGATATCACACTTCGGAGGTAACCCATATGGTAGCTCATCTGGTATGACATATTTGTATTCATTTAGTACCTTTATGTAACAACAGATATATTAAAATCCTCTATTTCCACCTTTTTTAACATTAGTGCATAACACCAACCAACTTCTTCCATTTTTGTAATAAACTCTTTTGTAGCCAACAAGCCCCCACTCTTCTCTTCTTCCGTGAAGGGTAACAAAACCACATTTACACCATCCTTCCAAATATTATTTGTATTTTTCCCTCCATCATGTGTAACCTTTCTATCGTATTGCCAAGGCCTCCCCAATAATAAATGGCATGCATCCATTGGGATAATATCACACCACACCTCATTCTTGTAGGCATTCCCAATCGAAAACTTTATAAGGCATCTTTTATCTCTGGTTACCTCACTCCATTTCTTGAACCATGATATATGCTAGGGATATGGGTTCTTCTCACATTCCAGATTGAGTTTATCAACCATCACAACTGAAATCATATTTTCACAACTACCACCATTAATAATAATTTTACGTACCTTTCCTCCAAAGGTGCATCTTATTTGAAATATATTTTTTTGTAGCCACGAATCAACACCAACAACATCATGTGATTTCTCCTTCATTGGGACAATCATTTTCCTCCTTATCATGAGGGTTTCACCCAAGTCTGCACCAAACTCCATTTCTTCTTCCTCTTCATCTTCAATCAGATTTACTCATGGTTATTCTCCTTGGCACCTATCATGTGTAGGATAGTGCAGACACTCAAAAGCTCTATTCCCCTCTTCACCACATCTATAACATGTATATTATATTTGGGGGATATTCCTACCCCATCCTCCATTATAACCTCTTCCCCTCTGAAACACCCTACCTCTTTGGTAGTTACCATGCGACTTTGACTAGAATCTCCATGGCCTAGTGTATTAGAGGATTCACCTTTTGTAGATTCAATTCTACCCCTGCCTCTCATTGGAGATGACGATGGACCTTTCTTCACACCTCTTCTAAAATTATTCCTCTTGTTCTTTTATTTTTCCTTTAATGCAAGTTGATAAGCATCATTCAAGCTATGGATCTAGAGCATACTCAGCTCATCATGTATGGTGTAACACAACCTATTTATATACTTTGTAGTCTTCTATTCTTCATACTCTCCGTGTTCCACCCTAATTGAAAACTTGTAAAATTCATTAGTATACTCCTCAATGCTGAGATCCTTCTATTTTAGGTTTTGAAACCTTCGAAAGAGTGTATGAGCGTAATCTACAAGAAGAAACTTTTCTTTCATCTTCTTTACCATTTTATTCTAGTTTTAGATCTTTCCCTTTCCATTCCTTTGTCTTTCATTTTGTAGGTGATCTCACTAGATCAATGCATGTCTGACCAAATTAGTGCATACAAACTTAACCTTCTTCTCCTTTGAAAGGGTTTTCCACTCAAAGAATTTTTCCATGTAATTTAACCATTCAATTATCTCCTCTCGTCACAACCCTCCACCATAATCAGGAACATTAACCTTGATGCCATCATTCTTTCCCTGTAAAGCCTGGATAAATATCTCGTCAAATAGTCTCTCATTCAAGGTTTCTTCATCTCTCTGCATTTTCTTCTTCATATCCTCATTCATTAATTAATAGATTTACTTCATTAGTATCACTATCTGGGTCTGTATCCCCATTTGCATGTCTCCTTCTAAGGCAGGTAACTTCTCCTGTGAGCTCAACAACTTGTCTCTGTAGCTCCTGAATATCCTTATTCATCTGGGAAAAACCTCCCCTCCTACATATAGCCATAATTATATGAAATAGAGGTAAAAATTACATAGAAAAATGTAATATGTTACCTTAACTATTTCTGCAAGATCAAAATCTTGCTTCTGATACCAATTGATATGAATCTAGCTGCAAGAGGTTGAAATACCTCTAAAAATCACATTAATTGATTTGTAAATAAAAACCAGGAGTTTAAAAATATCTTTCTTCTTAGTCTAGAATCCACACTAATATTTTACATCATTACAACCCACCTTTTATATCACATCTACTCTAAAACCCTAAAATGCCAAAAAAATCCTAAATGCCAAAAATAACCTACTAGAAAAACAATTCGGATGGGCCCCAAAATTTACATGCCAAATATAAATTCATAAATTAAGAATCACATGAAATTTTGACATATTCTAACAAGCAAAAAAAAAGTTATTACAGTTCTAAGACCTAGTCAAAAGCAAAAAAAACATTCAGGAGCCAATTTTAGGCCACTAGATGAAGGAATATAAACCTGAAAATATGCCAAAATGGAAAAAAACTTGCAAGAAAATTTAATCCCAGCTTAATACTTATGTTTAACTACTACCCTGTAAAATTTCAAGATGATCCAATGGTCGGATCAAAATTTATAGTCTTCACAAGTTATGCTCCCACATCAATTTCATCCTGTCATTCCTTAGATTATCATATGCAATGGAGGTACATTATGTATATGATTATAATGTCTAATAATTATATAAAATGTTTTTTTTTTCTCACATGGGCTATCATATCTAAAATACGAGGATTCTTCTTCAATTCCAAGCAAACAATTATCTTTATAAGCCATGGTTAAATGAATTTGAAAGCTTTATTCATTTGTTCCTCACCTAGGTAGTCTATTTTCCATGGTGCTGTTGACACTAAAATTTTCCTTTGTAATTTCTATTTCATTAATGTATGTATTAGGAATATGATGTTGTTAAGTATAATTAGTAGTAGCGTCTGATAGAAGATAACGGTGCCGTCAGTACGGTGCCGCCAATAATGTGGAGTACGGTAACAGTCAAAGTACAATAGGAATGTTGTAAAAAGTAAATATTTTTCGTAAGTGGTTCGGTAATGTTAAAATGTCAAAGTTTGGGTAATTAGAGAAGTAGGGTCTACATTATTAGGAATTAGAAATATTATATTGGTAATAAGGACAAGGAGTGAGGTCATAAATATTTTGTGTATTTTATTTGTAAAAAGTCTAAAAATGTGGAACCCATGTAAAATGATAAGGTTTATCTTATCTTAAAAGATAAGCTTACATGTACATATAAGAGTTAAGGTATGGAATATGATTCGTCAGAGTGGATTTCTTATCCTATCTTAGAGATAAGATGGATAATCCTAGAAGTTCTATAAATAGAGAGGCCACCCCCCTCATTTAGCATAGAAGGAAGTAGTGAGAAATATTGTAGGAAGTGTGCGAAGGAAGCCATCAGTTTAAAGGTGTGTTGAAGAAGTCATTAAGAGGTGTAATTGTAAAGTTTCTCCCATAGTCTTGGTGAAAGGCAAGTGAAGTCAATAACACTTGAAGTACCTCATGGGTGAGATTGTAACAATTTCATGTTAATATTATAATTTACTTTGATATTTCAGATTTGTCATCATTCCGTCTTATCATAGTCGATGGTATTCTTGTGTTATGTTGTTGTTTTGTTTCCATATTACATCCACCAAACTAAAGGCTGTGCATTAGTAAATAATCATAGCACGAGGAGTTCCCGGTGAAGAATTATCATAGTGCCGGATTGGTGATGACATTTTGGTTCCGTTGCTGGGACCATTCCTCGTTGGTGGATTTTCTGGAGAGATATTCCCACTTAGTCAAAAATCAATTGGAGGGTAACCTTGTTTTTACTGTGCATAGTAGTTACCATGGTAAAGTCATTTTTGCTGGGAATAGTATTTACCGCAGTAAAGTCACTTTTTAACGTGAATAGTATTTACCGCAGTAACTTCACTTTTTACTGTGAATAGTGTTTACCACAGTAAAATTAGTTTTTACCGCAGTAAGTCAAGTTTTACCATAGTTTACCGTGGTCATTTCTATTTTACTGTAGAAAGGTGTAAAGTCACTTTCTAGTATAGTGATTCCATGTATTTGTGCACATAAGTCTTGTTGATTGTACTTATTTCATGGTGGTTACTTTTGAAAATGGGAAAGATTCCTATTTTTTCAGCTCAATCTAATGAAGATGCTTCTTCTTTCATTCAAAAGTTTAAACGATCTTGTATTTGTAATGGCCTTATAAGAAGGGAACAATGGAATGAATTTTTTTCCTACCTTTTTGGATGGTTCAACACTTAGGTGGTTTGAAACACAAGGTGATAATGTGAAAAATTCATGGGATTTATTAACTGAAAGTTTTGTTGAAGAATTTGGTGAACAACAGAAATATGCAGATCTCATGATCGAGATCACAAAGCTATCCCAAGGAGAGAAGGAGAAGATAAGGGATTATCATGATCGTGTTCTAGAGCTAAGGAGGAAGCTCGATGCCCAGATTCGGAAGGAAGGATTAGCGCATGGGTTGATGAATGGCATGGATAATCTCCTCTGTAAGCACTTCATTCTTGGGATGAAGCCAGAGATCAGACAACGAGTGAAGTATGACCGCCCGGCTACCATTGAACAAGCAAAGGAGATTGCAAGAAGGCAAGATGAAAGCATGGAAGAGGAGCCCAAAGAAATTGTTGCTAAAGTAGAGCCTACACCAGCACCTTTGGTCCAAAATCTACAACCACTCCCGGTGAGCACAAATATTTCTCCTAGTACATCTACTGAGTATGAAGATCTGCTCAAAAAGATGGGTTAGTTAAATATTAATCTTCTTCAAGGAAAAGAATTTAGTTCTCAGGGAGGAGATAGAGGTCCAAAAAGAAATATTTATGAAGTTGTATGTTATGGTTGTTATAAAAAGGGTCATTATAAGTATAATTGTCCAGATAGAGCTTCTACATCTGGTAAAGGAGATAATGATAAAGGAAAAGCACCTATGAATTCTTTTGATGTAGTAGATAAGAGCATAAATTTTGAAGTAGATGTGTTTGTAACAAAAAGAAAGAAAGAAAAAGATAATCAAGATGGAAATGATCCTAAGAAGATGAAAGGAGAAACTAGTAAGAAACATAGAAGAAGAAAGTTGGGTGTGCAGGATTTTATGATTTCACAGGGGCAAGGACAATACTCCATCTTGGAAGATCTGTCCAAAAGGCCTACAAATATTACATATGGTCAACTCTTGGCTATGTCTTCTGAGAAGAGGCGGGAGCTGCGAAGTGGACTCAATGCTCGACGAAGGAAGGAGGTTGAGGTCCCTGTTTTAGAGGCAGAGGCGGATCCCTATGCTCCACAAGCTGAGGTATTATGTAATGGTATTTCAATTCATGATGTCTTAGTTGATGGAGGTGCTGTAGTTAATGTAATGACCGAGTCTGTAATGAATATGTTGGGTTTAAAAATTGATCGCCCTTCAACACTTATGTTAAGGTCATTAAATAAGGGAAAAACTAAACCAGAAGGTGTAGTTTCAAATGTGGCAATATCTGTTATGGGTGTTGTATGTGTGGTAGAATTTCAGGTGATGAAAAATGGTACTGTTGCGTACCCAATGCTGCTGGGAAGACCATGGATAAGGAGAGTTCATGCAAGAAACTACTGGAATGAAGGTTTCATGACACTTAGACGTGGTAGAGAGAGGGTGAAGATAAACGTGATCCCTCGACATCATAAGGTAGAACCTGTGGATTCAAGTGATGAAACTGATGATTGGACATCCTCTGATTACTCTAGTACCAGTGAAGTGGACAGTGAAGATGAAAGAAAGTGAGGTTGATGTTTCAGTCATGGATATCCTTCCAGTCACACCAACTCATGACCCCATAAAATTATCTGAAGAAGAAGTTGATGATTGTCTCCAACAAATAAAGATTGGTGATGCTGTGATGGAGAGTGAGAAGGAATCCTACCTCCAGCTCTTTCGAAGGTACATACACCTATTCACTTTTGATTACAAGGAACTCCATCAAGTAAGTTGGGTAGAACATTCTATTGAGCTGGTAGATGGTGCTAAACCCATAAAGCAAATGCCATATAGAATGAATCCTAATTTTTCCAAGACTGTAAAAGAAGAAATAGATAAGTTGCTTGATGCAGGATTCATATTTGCTGTGGAGAATTTAGAATGGGTTTCTCCCATTGTGATCTCAATAAAAAATAATGGGAAGCTACGCATTTGTGTTGATTACAGGAAGCTCAATAAGGCAACAAAGAAGGATCATTACCCTCTTCCATTTTCAGATCAGATCTTGGACGAAGTAGCTGGCTAGGAGTGCTATAGTTTTGCTGATGGATATAGCGGCTACAACCAATTTCGTATAGCAGAGAAAGATCAGCTGAAGACCACGTTCACCACTCCTTGAGGAATGTTTGCTTATAAAGTTATGCCTTTTGGGTTATGTAATGCTCCAGCAACATTCCAGCATTTGATGAATAGGGTGTTCGAACCCTACATTGGGACCTTCATTAGAGTATTTCTGGGTGATTTTTGCATCTATGGGAGCAAGTTGGACCACCTGCACTAGATGGAGACAGCATTTCAAAGGTTAGATGAAGCACAAGCCTCACTAAACCCTACAAAGTGTGTCTTTGGATGTTCTAAAGGCGTTTTGTTAGGGCATGTTGTATCCAGAGATGGTATTGGTACTGATCCTGATAAAGTTTCAAAAATCAAAGATTTACCCTTTCCTATGAATAGAAGTAAGCTGAGATCATTTTTAGGCCATGTGGGTTACTATAGAAGGTTCATCAAGAATTTCTCAAAGATTACACAGCCACTAACCCAGTTCTTGAAGAAGGATGTTACTTATGAACTAGGAAATAAGGCGCATGAAGATTTTAGACAACTGAAGGAAGCTCTGGTGTCTTCACCTGTTTTGAAGAATCCAGATTGGAGCAAGCCATTCATTGTGTACACTAATGCCTCAGATGCAGCACTAGGAAGTACTTTGAGCCGAAAGGATGAAAATGGGAATGAACATCCAATTTACTTTGGGAGCAAACAAATGAGCAGTGCTGAGGTAAATTATACTGTAACTGAAAAATAGGCTCTGGCTATCATTTTTGCTGTAAAGAAGTTTAGAAATTACTTGCTAGGGAAAAAATTTCTAGTTGTAACAGATCATCAGGCTCTAAAATATATTGTAAATAAGCCTAACCCATCAGGGAGGATAGCAAGATGGATAATTTGCTACAAGAATTTGAATTTGATATTATAGATAGGCCAGGAAAGAAGCATGTCAATGTAGATGCACTCTCTCAAGCCTATGATGGTTTAGGATCATCTTGTGATGATGATGATTTCCCTGATGCAACATTGTTATCCCTTGACACAATCCCTAGTGAATACATAGATATTTGGAATTATCTGAATGAATTCAAGTTTCCTGATGGTGCCAATGCAAAGACTAAGAGAAAGATTACTCAAGCCAGTCGTCCATATTCTATTCTGCATGGAGTATTATTTCGAATAGGACCTGATGGACAGTACAAGAGGGTAGTTGGACGTGATCAAGGGAAGGAACTGCTAGAAGAATTCCACAATGGTACATGTGGAGGGCACTTCTCTGGACAACTTACAACAAGAAGGATCTTGGATGCAGGTTATCACTGGCCCACTCTTTTTAAAGATTGTTATAATTATTGTAAGACATGTGATATTTGTCAAACACATGGTAACTGTAAGACTTCATCAGCTCCATTATGTCCTATTCTTCCACTTAGTCCCTTTGAAAAGTGGGGAATAGACATTGTAGGTCCTACTTCCAACTACATCACGCCAAAATAAGTATATTGTAGTTGCCACAGATTATTTAACCAAGTGGGTTGAAGCTAGGCCATTGAAAACAACTTCCATGGATGAAGTGGCAAGGTTCATATATGAACGCATTGTCACTAGATTTAGTTGCCCATTAGAAATTGTAACAGATCAAGGAAGCCACTTCATTAATGAGGTGGTAGAAGCCCTCGTCAATAAGTTTTATATTAAGCACATGAAGGCAACAACATACAAGCCAAACACAAATGGACAGGTGGAACGAACAAATTTTGTGTTGTGTCAAATTCTAGCAAAAGATGCAGCCTTGCAGGTACATAAATGAGATAAAAGGATTCATGCAGCATTGTGGGCATATAGGGCAACATCAAAGTCAGCAACATGATACTCCCCATTTCAATTGGCCTATGGCATTGATCCAGTTCTTCCTATTGAGTTTGATATTCCCACTGTGAGAGTTATGAAAAATGAAAGGATGGATGAAAGTGATTCAGTAAAAGAAAGGTTGATACATCTTCATTTGCTGGAGGAAATCAGAGAAATAGCAAAGGATACAAGCCATAAGAAGAAAATGAAGCAGAAGGAATACTTTGATCAAAAGATCCGGTGGTCTCCATTTCATGTGAATGACTTGGTTCTAGTATATGATTCCAGATACAAAAAAAGAAGACAGAGAAAATTTCTTCCAAAATGGATGGGGCCCTACAAAATAGCAGCTGTGCATGAAAATGGTACGTACCGACTGGAGGAATTGGATGGCACTCCCATTACGAAATGGGTCAACCACGACAAGTTGAAGATTTTCCAAGCACCAGAATAGCCTACTCCAAGGACGGAGTAGAAGCTAGGAAGGGGGAAGATGTTGACACTAAAATTTTCCTCCGTAATTTCTATTTCATTAATGTATGTATTAGGAATATGATGTTGTTAAGTATAATTAGTAGTAGCGTCTGATAGAAGATAATGGCGCCGTCAGTACGGTTCCGCCAATAATGTGGAGTACGGTAACAGTTAAAGTACAATAGGAATGTTGTAAAAAGTAAATATGTGTCATAAGTGGTTCGGTAATGTTAAAATGTCAAAGTTTGGGTAATTAGAGAAGTAGGGTCTACATGATTAGGAATTAGAAATATTATATTGGTAATAAGGACAAGGAGTGAGGTCATAAATATTTTGTGTATTTTATTTTTAAAAAGTCTAAAAATGTGGAACCCATGTAAAATGATAAGGTTTATCTTATCTTAAAAGATAAGCTTACATGTACAGATAAGAGTTAAGGTATGGAATATGATTCGTCAGAGTGGATTTCTTATCCTATCTTAGAGATAAGATGGATAAGCCTGGAAGTTCTATAAATAGAGAGGCCACCCCCCTCATTTAGCATAGAAGGAAGTAGTGAGAAATATTGTAGGAAGTGTGCGAAGGAAGCCATCAGTTTAAAGGTGTGTTGAAGAAGTCATTAAGAGGTGTAATTGTAAAGTTTCTCCCATAGTCTTGGTGAAAGGCAAGTGAAGTCAATAACACTTGAAGTACCTCATGGGTGAGATTGTAACAATTTCATGTTAATATTATAATTTACTTTGATATTTCAGATTTGTCATCATTCCGTCTTATCATAGTTGATGGTATTCTTGTGTTATGTTGTTTTTTTGTTTCCAGATTACATCCACCAAACTAAAGGTTGTGCATTAGTAAATAATCATAGCACGAGGAGTTCCCGGTGAAGAATTATCATAGTGCCGGATTGGTGATGACAGTGCCTCCTTATCAATATCCCTTCAACCCAACATATGAATCTCAAAAACATACATTAGATTCTCACTAGTGTAATCCTGATATAATCTCCCACTCATGTTTCATGGTGTTTTGTTTGATATTATCTTCATTTTCATCATCTATTTGACATTAAACCTCAATATTTGTTTCAATATTTTTCTTTGTATGCCAAAGATTATATTTAAATTCATTCCAATTGATTTTAAGTGTTTCAACATTAAGGCCAATGCCACTCTCTATATCACAAAAGTAACTTCGACAAAAAAGTCTACAAATTGATGACTATCTTGGATAGAGATGCTATAAAACCTTAGCCACACCCTCACAATTGCCCTGGTTTTCCTTGGACCTAACTTTTCTCCACTTTTAATTTTTCAATTGAACAACCATAATCTTGCATCATAAATGAATGGTACATGTTCCATTGTGCGGGATATATCTTTGTATCCATGGACTATTGATTTACTATATGTTTCATTTTAATCATCCTCTTTTAATACTCAAAAGACATATAAATATCTCCTAATTTTGTTGTTATTTTAGGGAAATGTATTTTAATTAGATGTATTTAAGATTAAATTAAGATAATAATTTATTAATTATTGTTTCTTTTCTTAAAATATTAATTAAACATACTAAATCAATACTTTAATACTTTAATTAATAAGTTAATAAATAAGTAAAAGCTATATATATATATATATATATATATAATTTCCAATGTGTATAGTTGATTGTGTTTATATATTTCTACAAAACAAACAAATGAAACAAACAAAAAGTAATGAATGCAATTGTATATTAATTTTTTTTTTTATAATTAGTTGAAGATTTATTTATGCATATATTTATTATTTCTTTGAGAAATTTTATATTTATAATTTTGTAAAACAATTTTTGAATGGTTGTTTATATATATATATATATATATATATATATATATATATATATATAACACATTATATAAATTGATTTTATTAATAAACACATTATTTTATATGTTTTATTTTTTAATATTTGTTAGGAAGAAAATATAAATTGATTTTATTTTCAAATAGTGTTTTGTGTTTTTAAATATATAATTATTTATTTATTTAATTTATTTTAATATTTTATTATTATTTTTAATGTTTTTTATGAATTAAATATATTTAATATTTGCTTTTAAATATGAAGTTTAATTTATATAATTTTTATTATAAATGTAAAAAAATATTTATATGTTTTATAGAATACATTTAAATGTAAAAACTAACTTAAATATTTATAGATTCTATGTAAGTATAAACTAATCTATACATTGTGTGTGTGTGTGTGTGTGTGTGTGTGTGTGTGTGTGTGTGTGTGTGTGTGTGTGTGTATTACATAACATGTTTTGATTAACAACTACGAGGCACATATGCTCTTTAGAAATCCTATTATGGACTTAGTAAAGTTAAATACAAATTTCAAAATTTGTAAGGAAGCCGTTATAGTAGATGGAAAGTAACAAGTCACAACAAGCTTTGCACAATCCCAAACAACTCAGGAAGCAACATCACATGCATGTCTAGATCAACACTCGCCCATAGTTAAGTAGGAACCACAATGATTCCTAAATGGTAGTATTTGAGTATAGTGGACAGGAAATGAAATACGTATAATATGTAAATAGATTAATATTTTTTATTGATTTTTGTTCACGTATACATTCTTGAATTACATACAAGAATACATAACAATTCCAATAAATATTCCAAAATTTATACCTTTCTAATTATGTACATGAAAATGACATGTTTTGCAACATTTTGCTAAGTTATATAATAGTTTTACATCTAAAACTACCTAACGAATGCTAAGATAAAAATGTTATGCTATGGCATTACCTAGTGGCTAGTAAGCTCAAAATATATTACATTATATTGTGATGCATTTTAGCAAGCTTGAAAATTCAAAATTTGAACCATGACAATTAAGTCATATGTAAAAATTTACTTCAAAATATCCCTAAACCCCTGCCAAGGTCAATTTTTCATATGTATCATGGTCATCCTAACCTCCCAAGTCCTTCTAATATGTTTAGAAAGCATGTGAAAGTTTTTGAATCAATGTAACAAGATCATTATTTTCTTTTAGTAACATGCTTCTAAAGACTACTCCTCTGGTAGGTTTAAAAAGACAATAGTTTCCCATTTCAAGGTAGGTGTGCACCATCTGAGAAGAATTTGAAATATCATAATTATCTGAAGGTGGTACTAGAGAGTTAATAAGGTATTGGAAGTGACTTAGGAATATTTATAAAATATTTGCAGGTTTAGGGATAGATTGTGTAAAAGTAGGTTTTTCAGGTGTAATGAGTGAGTGGTCAACATTTTAGCTTGAACATCTCTAGATGATTCTATAGGATCCATAAGGAGTTGGAAGTAAAATGAATAGGAATTTCAAATATGAATAAATTATCTAAATGGTGGAAGCATCACATTTGTCATAATACCTAAGAGTTTCTCAATGAAGCTCATTATTTGTTTAACAAACTATGTTGTCCTCAAGAAAAAAGAACCATTTTGGAGATGAAAGAGTAATTAGGTTCTGAAATACATGCCATTGATATTTCAATAGTCTTATGAATCAACATAATATATTATTTCATGTCACAATACCCCTATAGGCTCCGAGAGTGAATTTTTCAAATCCTCTCTACTAGAGAGTGCATTTCTTATACTTAGCAAGATTTTATAGTGCCACATGTAAGCTTCTTACTACATAGCACAATTTTGTATCCCTCTTATCCCTTTCCCAAGGATATATAGGGGAAATAAAAATTCACCCAAAAGAATTCCCCCTCTCTAGTTCCTCATGTGACCCTCCTTAGCACGACAGAGTACTTAACTAGCTAAGCTCATTTCCCGGAGCCTAGACTAGATCATGCCAAGTGGCACAATATTTCTCAAAGAGATTTTTAAAAAAAAATTTCCAAGGGGATATAGGGTACAAAAAAATGTTTCCTATGCTAATCCTCTTCTAAGTTTCCTTATATGGCCAGTTTCCAACACCTAGGTGCCCGACCATGCTTTTTCTATCTCCCTTTCCTTACCCCTTATGATGACACTTGTCATGATCTTGCTTAAATAAAGAGCCAGGTTTACTCTGTCTCTAGTATACCATTTTTTCCAAGGGTAAATGAGTCTTGCCCAAACATTCTAATCATGACGTACCTAATCCATCCTAAACCCTAATCTTCCCTTAACCTGACGACCTACCATCTCATAAGTTTCATGGGCCCAATGGTTTCACATGCCACATCTGGTAGGGCCTCACAAAACATACTACACACTCACTTCCGAGTGTTTTTCTATGCCTTTTTAATATGGTTCATAAGTTTTTTGGGTCACGCCATTGTATACCCTATATATTATTTTAAGATCCTCCTCATTGATGGGCTCTACTATAAGGTGTAATTTTCTAGGTATCATCCAATGGTCATGACAAAGCAACTCATTCCTTCATAACTCACAAATTCATGATGCTTGATTCCACTAAGATTGTAGGTCAGCGTTATTAGCATAACATCCATGGACAACCTAGGAAAGTGTTAGTGGTTATCAGACCTCTGCAAGCTCAAGCACCATCAAAATCACCTATAAATTTTAGTACCCTAACATAGTGATTTAAAGCATCCATTGAGAACCCTAATGGGCATGTCACTTTATAAGTTTGTAAGAGGTTCCCAGCGTATATCATCATTGTGAAAATTAGAGCGTCGGATCCCAGTGGAAAGTCAAATTTGATGAGGGTATTTTATTTGCAAACAGACACTAGTAAGTTCACATTATAAACATAAAAATGTTTCAGTGCATCCACGTTCTAAAAATAGTAACCCTCCAAGAATAGTGAGATCTCTTTACTCAAAACGTTGAAAAACATAGAAAATAAAAAACTATACATAACATGTTTAGTTTTCCCAAAAGAATAGTTTACAAAAAAGTATATTACTAAAAAATAAAATAAAATATAAAATAAATAAATCAAAATAAATGGAAGTATTCTAAGTATGTTATGAGCTTTAGTATAAAAAAATTGAGTAGAGGGGATATTTTTCCCAAAATAGCAGCTCCTAAACCATAACTAGCAAAAATAGAAAGTTTGGGATCCTAGTGTAGAAAGTTGTTGGTATCATTTTCACTCATCTTGCTGATTTTTTAAATCATGAAGTTTAAATTATCTAGTCTATAACTTGTTTCAACCTTGTTTTTAGAATATCCTGGTGTGGGTGAATGTGTTGTCACTCAAAGGGACCTAAAATACCTGAAGAGTCAAATACTCAGAGGTCCAAGGGAACCAATTAAAGATAATATTCTCATGTGCAAGTGGATTATATTCTACAAGATGTCATCTTATGTCTATTTAGAGTACAAAAAATTGTGATAGCATGTGCTCAGCAGTTATGATCCATAATCAAGGAATTGTAAAAACAAATGACAATTCGATACTTATAGTTCTCATCCTAAGGGCATCTCATAATATATGAAAATTCCAAGACATAACAACATGGTCATAATAATAAAGGAATTTACATCTTGTGAGTGGTTGAAGACTGAATCCTATCTATAGGGCCTAATGTATTTGGTTCAAATTTAATTCTAGAAACAATAAAATAGAATACCACAAACAGACACAAATAATATACTTGATATTTTATTCATACATGATTCAATTATGATTAGAGGTTACAATAGATAGGGTTGATAATATCCCTTAGGATATGAGTCAAACTCTATCACCGATCAAAAAATATATCCTCTTATCCATATGAAAACTCCCACACCCCCTATCTCTATGAGTTGTGAATTACAACTATTTGCACACTCATGTATTACTTAAATATTAAATAATACTAATATTAAACTATACCTATATGTTCACACTATGAACACTAATTTCCTAACTGTTACCAACTTAGTGTGAACATGTTGATCAGTCAAAATATAGTACTTAGCAAAGGACATACAAAAGTTTCACACAAAAAAGAAGAGCACATTCAAAGGTGTAGGAGGATCGGAAAGGATTGTGCGATGAAGAAGAGAGAAAAATTTGGGACTTAGCCATTTTCACGATGAGGATCTATTTTTGGAACATGGCGTGATGAACACACAAACTGGTTAGAGACTTGCATGACACACATTGGATATTTTTGGAGGATCGGATATGAAGTGCTTTGCATGGATGTAGGCTAAAGATAGAGTTTCTAACTGGCAGTTAACTAGAAGAAGTCTATCGTTAGCTGCACTTACATGTGTGGCTAATAATAGCATGCGACACATTTTAGGATTAGATAAGTAGTGAAGGGCAAGTCCCCACTACCTTATAAATATGTAGTGAACGGTTTAGCATTTAAGGAGGTGAGAGCTAAGTTATTAGTGAGGTTATGATGTTGGTTTATGAGCGCACGCATGAGCTTATGGTTACATGTTATTATAATGTATTCAACTTATGTGTATTACTATGTTTAATATAATAATATTATTATTGGAGGTTGGATATTGGTTGTTAATCACATGGTTTAGTTTATTCCTGCATTTTCATTCATGAATATTATTTGATTCTTGTGATAAGTTATTCTTGCATATGGTTAGGATCTAGAACTATTTAGTCTTATGTACTAGATTGTTATTATGGATATGGAATATGCTTTGTATGTATTCATTGCAAAACATCCTTGAAAACAATTGAAAAAGAGGTCCCGTAATACCCTTGTGAACCTTTGGGGTGCAGTCTCAGAATTCAGCTGAGTGATGTGCTAGTGTACCTTGGGATGTTTGGTAAAATAAAAGACTAGACTGTTCCATTGTCGTGACCTCTTTTCACAGTTATTCAAGGAACCATGCATGATGAAGACGTATCGGATTGACTATTGCCAAGATTTAGGATGATGGTTAGACTTAAAGCATTTAGAAGAATTAATCTATCATCTCACAGCATTCCTAGATCATATCTTTAAAGTGATTTTGAATCACGCGCATGGGTTGAAAAATCTATACCATGAAATTTATGAGCAGGTTAATTCTTGTTTTCATAAGAGTTTAAGTGGCTGGAGCATACACATCAAATAAATTAGAATTATAGAGCTCGCTTAGTTTACACAAGAAGAATTCCAGGTTTTTACATAAAAGCTGATTGATGGCTCATGCACGCTATAGATTTTGGCAACAGTAACCTCACAATGAACTTAGCTCTCACCTCCTTTCATGTATACAGTTTTCTTATTACTATCCATAAGGTTGTTGACTTTCTCTTCAACACTTTCTTGTGCAAATCCAGAGGATTGTATGCTATCCCTTTATCCATTTCCTTGATACCCTAAATTTCCACAATGCAACGTGCAGCTAATCCATAGTCCTATGGCTAGTTAACTGCCACCCACCACGTGTGATCTAAAAGGAATGATAACCAGATCGTACCAAGCCAAGAAAGACAAAGATGTTAAGAAAGATGACTTACATTTTAATGAGGCACACGAAAGGGATTTGGAGAAGCACTTTACATAAAGCCTTTACAAAATGAATGGCGTTGTGGAGATAGATGGCCTCATGATAGGATTATGGACTCACGTAGAGGACGTAGACCTAGAGCATCTGTAACTCCCCCATTTAGGTAAGCATGGCAGATAACCCTCTTCGAACTCAGATGAGAGGTGCCAGTGGATCAGAGAGATAGCTCGTGGAAAGGATTTGTCAGATCACATAGAGGAGGTGAGACCTAGAGCATCTGGAACTCCCCCATTTGGGTAAGCATAGATCAGAGGAACTATTTTTGACCTAACAACTAGATAAGCGCGCCAGTGGATATCTAGAGATGGATAAAAAGAATGATTTGGAGCCCACATAGAGTGGGTGGAGATGGTAAATAGGAATGATAAATAGATCGTACCAAGCCAAGAACATAGATGCTAATGTAAACACCATGACTCTAACACCCCCCCTCAAGATGAAATAGGAGCCAATTCGTCAGAAGTAACATGTTACATATGAGTCCTTTGTAAACAAATGAGTGATGAAATACTCATGTATAATATGTCCATGATGAAATCTCGAATGAAATACAATGAAAGAATCGGCCTTGATTATATAGGCAATGAGATAACAATCTAAGAAGAAGTCATAGGTCTCATGATCAAGCCATCAAGATCACATTCCAAAATAACTAGTCATCAAATCAACTAGTTAAGTCTATAGAGGGTTATGAGAGAACTAGACATCGTAAGGATCTAGTGCAATACCATAGATCAAGAGAAATAACTATACTCTAACAACTAGATAATATCCCCCTGAATATGCTGAAATAACTAAAAGGATGTTGTATCTCACACACATAAGTGGTGCTGAAATGGATTACAATAAAGGTAAATAAAGTACCTAGGTTGTCACACATGAGTTAATTGGTAAATACCTACTGGGAATCCAACCCCCCTCAAGTGAAGCTATCAAAGCCAAAATAGAAGTGGCATGTCTGACAGTATGAGTCTCGTAAAACTAGGCCTGATGACTCTACCTCATAAGACTGAAAGTGCAATATCCATGAAGAAATTTCGCATGCCAAAATAACTGGAGAAGAATCCTGCTAGAAGGAAAGAGAAAGATAGAAGAAGAAGGAAGATGTTCTCATCAATAGAACCTACCCTAAGAACAACTGTAAAACTCCAAGCATTCCAGTACAACCTCAAGTGTAGCGTAGGCCAAAGTGGCAAAAGTGCCTTCGTAAAGATGTGCTACAACCTGTTTTGAGTCAAATGTACTCCAAGCAAAGAACTCCATCCTGAGATGTGTGAAAAATGAAGATGGATGTGCCCTATCTCAATATGAAATATCAGGGTGAGTATGGGTCAAGTACATGAGACTCCCAACTAACTGCCTATACAATGTTATGATCACAAAGTGGTGTGGTACATGTGTGAAGTAAGAGTAAATCTAGACTGAAAAGGAGATGGACTTGGCTTACAATCAGCCATATCAAAGTGCCAAGAAGATCATGGGTGTACTTTTTGTTGACTCAAATGAATCCTTGAATCTATCTGAGAAATATGCAAACCAAGGAAATAATTCAATAACCCAAGATCTGTCATGTCAAACTATGTAGAAAGAGCCCTCTGAATACTCTGAATGTGGGAAGAAGAGCTGCCAGTAAGTAATATATCATCAACATACAAGACAAGTATCACAATATCCTCACCAACATGCTAGAGATACACTATATGATCAGAGTGGAAATGAACAAAAATGGTAGATAGAAGAAAAGAATCCATCTTCTCATACCAAGCCCGAAGAGCTTGTTTGAGACTGTAGAGAGACCTTCGGAGCCTAAAAAAAAGAGAAGAATCCTGAACAAATCCAGCCTCGGTTGCTCCATGTATATTTCCTCTTGTAGATATCCATGTAAGAAGGCACTCTTCATGTCCATCTGGTATACGGGCCACCCCTATGATGTAGAAATAGCAAGTACAAGGTGCATCAAAATCCATCTTGACAACAGGTGCAAAAGTCTCAGAGTAATCAATACCTTCAACTTGTGAAAAACCCTTTGCAACAAGACGAGCCTTATACTTGTCAATGGACCCATCTAGCTGCATATTTGGTTCGGTATACCCACTTACACCTAACCATATTTATTCCTTTAGGAAGAGATACCAAATCCCAAGTATGATTCTTCATCAAAGAAGAATACTCAGCTGCCATCACATCATCCCACTCCTGTATCCCATGAGCCTTTGAAAAATACTGTGGATCCTTAGAAACTACCTGACACAAAAGGATCTAGAACCTATAAAATGTGTGTGATGATGCCTAGTGGGTGGAAGATCCTCTATGAAAGGTGTTGCCTCAGAAATTGTAGTATGATCCCACTTAGGCATAGTGACAACATTAGTGGGAATAGGATCCTCAATGACATCTATAACCTCCTCATCAACCTCCTCAAAGAAAGGATCCTCAAGATGAGATGAAGAATAAGAAAGAGGCATGGAAGAAGATGAAGAATCATGAGGAGTGAAGTTCTCATCAAACTGAACATGTGTTCAAAAAACGAATTTCATGTGTATCATGATCTAAAAGATGATAAGCTCTCATGTCCTCACAATACCCTACAAAGATCAAGGGTTTACTCTTCTTATCCAAAGCTTTCCTTTTTCTTCTTTGGAACAAAGGCCCAAGCATGGCTCCCAAAGACTCAAAAAAATGAGACATCTGGCTTAGTGTTGGACCAAGCTTCCTCTAGAGTCAAATGCTCAAGTGCTCTGTGTGGTGTGTGATTCTGAATGTAGTTAGCACAATTAACTGCTTCTGCCCAATAGATAGGAGGTAAATATCTAGAATGCATCATACAGTTAGCCATTTCCTTCAAAGTTATATTCTTCCTTTCTTCTAAGCCATTATGTTGTGGAGTATGAGGAACAAAATGCTGGTGAATAATGCCTTGAGTTTCCAAAATGTCATAAAACTCATTGCTGAAGTACTCCCCCCATTATCAGTATGAAGGTTCTTTATGACTACTAGAAGATTGTTTCTCAACCAAAGCCTTGAAGACTTTGAAGTGTGAAAAAACCTCACTTTTGTACTTGAGAAAATAAACCCAAGTATTCCATAGAGAAATTATCAATAAACGTAAGTGCATAATTAGCTCCATTGAAAGATGGGGTAGGAAAAACCATCAAGTCACTATGCACAAGCTCAAGTGGTGTAGAAGCTCTCTTAGAAAAATTCTTAGGAAAAGGATCTTAGTGTTGTTTCCCTAATGAAAAACCATGAAAAACTCCCTCAAGACAAGAAACTCTAAGAAGACCATCTACCATACCATGAGTGCTCAAATCCTTCAAATATATGTAATTGAGATGTCCAAATATTTCATGCCAAAGCTTACTCTCTGAATCTGCATGAAAAACCAATCCTAACCCTATAGAAGAAGTGTCATCAAAACCCTCAAAGTGATATAGTCTAGAAATATTATCAACAATACCCTGAGAAACCAGTGAATGAGGCTCCAAAAAAGTTCGTACTTCTGCTCCATGTGGTGTAAAAGTCACTATTTTTCCTTGACCAAAATGACAAATTTGATATACAGAAAGACAAATTTGTAGTGATGTTAGGAACATATAGTGCACCTTGGATACTTCCACCATCAAGTTGTATATAATCTTTTCCTTTAACAAAAAGAAATAAACAATCTCCAACCTCAATTTTGGAAGTATAACTCAAACCTAGAGAAACAAAAGACTCCTGTGGAAGAAATCATGTGATAAGAAGCACCAGAATCTATAACCCAACTATCTGCAAGTGGTGACTGAGATCTCCTAACAAAATTAAGTGCTTTTCCATGACTGATTAGAAGGAGGTGGTGTGGAGATAGAAATTTTGTGTTTCTTGACTGCATTCATCTAAGGCTTGCATTCGCTTATAACACCTATGTTCTTCATGATTACTACCCCCACAGAAAATAGCATGAACGACTAGACTTATTCTTGGATTTAGAAGACTCCTTGGGTTTTGAGTTGTTTTCTTTGGGTTTAGGAGCATTTTGAGATGAAGAAGGTGTGGATTTGGTTTTACTGTTTGGTTTTCCCTTACGCCCTTAGGATTAGATACAACTAATGCCTTTTGAGAGGTGGAAGACTCAAGGTGAGACAATTTGGATTCTTCCCTAGTTAGTCTTTCAAAAAATGTTTCTAAGTTATGCATTTTGAATGTGTCACCTAAGGCATCTATGCTAGAGAAAAAGGTAGAAGAAAAAATTTGTAATGGTCCTCTCAACATTGGATAGAATCAAGTAAACACACTCTTCATCTTTCTTATCTCTTCCAGCTCCCCTTCAATTGTGTCAAAAAATACTTGAACTTGGTAAGATAGTCTATAATTTTTGGAAAATCTTTAGGATTAAGAGAGGTGATCTCAATGTCAAGTTTCATGGCCCTCATATGATCCACATTACCAAATAAATCCTCTAATTTCTCAAAATTTTTGAAAGGAGAGTCACATTTTTTCCAAATGAAACAAAAGGCTATCACTTACATAAGGTCCTATGAAACCCATACAATCATCAAATTTTCACTCGTACTGAAATTTCTCATATTATCTAGTGAACACTAATTTTTATGAAGAATTTAAAGTTCATAATCCTTTCCACTTGATTATTGTTTCCTTTTTTTGTTTCCATGTGTGGTAATTATGTGTTTTTTGTTGGGCCCAAAAAATATTGACTATGTCCAAAAAGGTGGATGGGCACGCAAGAATGAAATTAAGAAATGGGTGCACAAAGAGAAGGCGTGCAAGGAAAGGTTCTAGGAGGGTCTTAGTAGAACCTATGATGCACACCCATAGGACAAGGTCTCAAGACTCATCCATATTTGGTGTATCAGGCAGGACACGAGAAAAGCGTGACTCGATTGTGCATGCGGAGTGGATAAGGTGCTAGCCTGACAACTAGTTGGCCTAGGAACAAATATGCCATGTGATGGAAGCCCCTATAAGACCATCATGAAAAGGAGTGGAGAGATTAGGCTTGGAGGAGCATGATCCCATGGAGGACAACATTTGGAAACTTAGTGACAAATCTGAAGCCTTAGAAAGGTGAGTTGGTAGTTCAAGCGGCCTATAAATACAAGCACCCGCAAAAGAAAATATATAGAGAGAGATGAAGAGGGAGCAGAGCTCTATAGAAGTGTTGCAAAGGAAATTTGTTTGTGTTGGGTAGATAAAACATGGGAGATGGATGTACTAAGGGATTGGATGTTTAAATTTTCATCTTGAGAGTTAAAGGATAGGAATCCAGTTATGATACATGACTTCGGTCTTCCTTTCTGCAATGCTCTGTAATGAATCTAATTAATGTAATGATGTTAACAGTTTATATGAATATGATTAGTAATGATTCTGGTGCATTTACATATCTTCATGTTTCTATTTTATTCATGTTTATGAAATGAGTCTGAATCCTTGCACAGTTCCCTTTCTATTTTGATTCAATTCTTAATTTGTTAAGTAATTTTCTATTTGGAATGACTATACTGATATACAAGCCATTCTAAGCTCTATGATGCTTGGATGTCTCATTTCCACTCACTTCCTTTAAGTTTTGATCAGAGATGATTTTTTCCCACTCAACTCACATTAAAGAGAGACTCAATGCTTGTGCATGCCTCGGGTGAGGGCCCAACGCCCACTGGGTGATAGGTTGGCATGCATGGGGTTCCCTTGTTTTTGGTGGGTGTAAAAATGACTACATCTTGGTTACATTTTCGAGACCTCTTTTCAAACTTGTAGTGAGAAATGGCATACATCATGATCTGTGTAATAAGTGATGATAGAACACCTAACTTTGGAAAGTATTGAATCATGGTTCAAATGCACGAAGGAAGAACTTTCTTAGAGATTCAACACTAGACTTGATTTTGATGCATGTACATGGGTATAAGAAAACCTCTACCATGAGTTTTATGAAACCTTTTTCTATTTCTTCCCAATCCAGCTGTATGAATGGATCTTAGAATATGCGTCTAGATTGAATGGATCTCAGTATATGCGTCTAGATCAAGCTGGTATTGTAGATAATGCATGTGGAACCAAGAAGAATAACAGAGGCTGTAGGATGTAGATCTAACATGGAATCATGTTGTGGATCATTGGTGGAAAGGTGTGCTTCCTAGCTACACTATGGATTACGCTATTTCTACATATTCTTGTCCAGAAGTCATTGAGTTCAAGTTTTTGTAGGATCCTAGAGGATAGTTTCTACGTACTATCCCTTTGAAAATGAAGATATTTATTATTACTTTCAATTTTGAGGCGTGTCTGATGGCCGACTAAACCATTCTAAGCACTGGGTGAGGAAGCTAGAGTGGAGGAAGATGGTAGACATTGCAATGGAGAAAGAAAGGGAGAAGATACAACTCAAGTACAATGAAGCACGTGAAATGGAAATTACTTGACAATGTGAGGTTGAAAGTGTGATGAATCTATGGACGTAGACATTGCAGGAAGAATTTGAGGTTCACACGGAGGATGTGGAACCTGAGCAGTCTGTGCTACCCCTTCTCTGCAAGAGTGGGAGAGAGATTCCTTTTCCTTTTGATGAAATTTTTTCACGTAGAGAGATAAGACTCATTGGCACGCATCTTAACTCACCTAGAAACTAAACCTTGGTACTTGGTCTTCCAAATAAGAGGAATGTTGATAACCCAGTTGGTATCGGTGGAAGTGATAGATCTGCGCCCAGGAGATACAATTTCTTGTTTGGGACTTCTATGGATACACATACCATCCTAGTTTTTGGGGGAATTTTTGGACAAGGAGAAAGTACACAAGGCATGGGTAATGCATTGGGGAGTGGCATAGGACACGCATCTGGCAGTGGCATAATATCATAAATGGTTGGTGCGCAATTCAGTGGGATGTTGGGGACCCTAGGTGCGACCACTTCAGGCCTGTTACTAGCTATTGGTGGATCTGAGGGCATAGGAATTGGTGGATCTAGTAGAGGAGGAAACACCAGAGGAAACCAAGGGTCTGGATTAGGAGGACAACGGCCTCAGCCACCTCCTGAAGTTTTCTTTGAGATGTCTTTACATTTTCTAGATCACATGGGTATTGAAGATGCTCCAAAGAATGTTCACAAGTGTGAGTTGCTATAGCGCAGGAAGGGGATCAAAACCCCAGAGAGGAAGACCAGTCAGTTTGAAATGACGTTGCAAGGGTGTGTACATAGCTCGTATAGGAAGTATGACCCCTATCAGATGGTGGCAGATTAAAACGCATTGAAAAATGCCTTCCTAACAGAGTTCTAAATCCTAAAGTTCGAGTAGAAGGGCATCAATGTCATTAAGGAGATTTAGTAGGGAATGGTAGAGAGTGTGGGGGAGTATGACGCATGGTTTAAGACTCTCTTGTTAAAATTGTTTTTATCCATATTTTGACCCCCGAGTAAAGTATTGGATCAGCCACGACCCTAAATAGAAATAACTAGAGAAAACACATTTAAATATTGCAAACAGGTCACAGAAGGACTCAAAAATGGAGTGGTGAGGCATGTAAAAGACAAAACAACCCTATGAAAGAAGAAAAATAAGAGACATCTCTGTCAAATGAATCAATGTATTAAATATATTTAACGGGTTACAAGTGCGTTCAGAAATAGAATAGCAAGGTCCAAGGAGGAGGAGCAATGTCATGAATAAGCTAGGAGCAAGAAAAATAAGAAACGACAAAAATCCAAAGTATTTGGGCTCAAAACAGTTCAGAATGAGTCAAAAAAATATGTTAAGTATGGAGGAGGCTGATAAAGAGAGCCATGTGTTGGCACGATGCTTCTCGAAAGTTGAATCCAAAAAGGGAAGGTCAAATGAGCTCCAGTCTTCCACATGTCTAGATCCCCAAAATTTGCACAATCGTTGAAAAGTCTTTGACTAGGAAGGAAGGTGCTAGGTGTCCGCTCAACGCAAATTCAAAATGGGAGCCCAAGGTGGAGACTCAAACTTGCATCATCCCTCCACGTAGAAAATGGTCAATAGAGGTCAAAAGGAAGATAGGGTGGGCCTAAAAAAAGGCTAAGTATAGAAGTGTTGGCGGATACTGCCAAGTGTCCAAGTCGCCCATCTCTAAGGGAAAATCTAAAAGCGGAGGCTCAAATAAGTGCCAGTTCACCACATATCCCAAGGTCCAAAAAGGTAAAATGGAGGACGTTGAAAAGTCCAAAGACCTACATAGGCTTCCATGTGTCAAATCGATGCTCCTTCAAAGAAAAATCTTGATTGCGATTTTAAGCAAGTGTGGAGCCTCCATGCGTCCAGTATAAAAAAAGGGGATAGAGTCAGGTTGAATAGTCAATGCATGGTGGTAAGCCGATAGAAGGTGCCAAGTGTCCCAACAACACTAACTCAAGGGTTGAATGAAGATAGGGTTCCTAGATGAGCACAAGACCGCCACATGTCCCCGATAAAAAAATATGACCTCTCCAAGAAAAGAACTTAGCCAAAAAACATAGAAATTAAGCAAGCTGGCGAAGGAAGCCACATGTTATCCCCAGGCCATTCCAAGAGAAAAATACAGAGGCTGCCCTCAAACAAGTGCCATCCCTCCACGTGTCCCATATTAAAAAGGGGGCCCATATTTCAAACTGGTTTTCCTGCCCTTTTATACGGACCTGAAGCAAACTTTGAAGGGGCATATCCTTTGACTCAGGGCTCAAAATCTAGCAAATATGGCACCATTGGAAAGATCTCGGCCTTGTCTACACCATGAAGATCTGAAACTTTAAGTTTGGGAAGATTATGTGCGAGGAAAATGGAGAAAAATTTTCAGGTCCATTAATGCAGGATCTATTTTTCCCCCAACAAACAGATTAGATTCAATCTGCTCCTCCATTTCCTTCATCTTCGAGGTGCCAAATAATAAGTTAATGTAGTTAAGATAGATTTGGGGGTGGATTTTGTAGGAGGCATTAATAGCATTCGTTGAGCTTTGACCTATTTTTCATGCTTCTCTCTCTTTCTCCATTCTATGTCGAATCTATAAAAGTAGGGTTGGACATTCTTTTGTTTTGTAGGCCCCCCTTTCATTTTGGAAAAGGAATTTGTGGAGTTCAAACCTTGCATTTAAATTAAATATACATTTCCTTCGTTCTAGCCATTTGTAATGCATTGTATCAATTTGTAGAGCAATAAAACACATTTGTGATTGATTTTAGATCCTTTCTTGTATCATTTTCTCTCATCTGGTCTTTCATTATAAATCTTGTTACCTGTGCTTGACTATTGTATGTATTTTGTTGGTTTGTTCCTATCAACAAAACTAATGTTCATCATTCCTTTGGTGCATCACCTTGTAGCTTAGTTTTGATTTCTTGTATTCCTTTTATCCCTGTCTCCTTGGTAAAACTTAGATTAGGTTTAAGAATAGGTCCTCTACAAGTTTCCACGCATGCACCTAAATAGAGGAATAAGAACCATCCTTTAATCTGGAGATTTTTCCCATTTGTAAAGTCCCACACTTTGGGGAAAAAATCAATGTTATACGAATCACACCAAATGACTTTTCCTTAGAAAAGCATATTTGACTACTCATTTGCGGGTGCTATGATTTTGCATCAATAGTTTTGGCACACCCGGTGGGACTAAGAAGTCTCCATATGTGTTACAGTAAGATTGATGTGCACTCATTGTGATTCTAGCTTTTAAGAATATTTTTAAGAACTGCACATCTGACGACTCCAAAAGGGACATAATCCATTGGTTTCAATAGTCCAATTTTCCCAAGTTCATGAGAAGGATATAAAAAAGGTCAAGAAAAAGATAAGAAGGACACTTTGTACAATTACACTTGTCTCCAGACCAAAGGAGAAGAGGAAGAAGAGCCCAGAGGTCTCTATCTCCACCAAACAGAGCCTTATCAACACCTCCTCCTAGTAGGCCGTTCTTTCAATCAAGAAGGGTGCTCAAGCCGATCAGGATGGGACAACCAAATCCTTATGTCAACTTCACTGGCAGCAGCCCATTCACTCTGAATGTACAAAATCCAGTCCTGGTGGTAGCATTGAAGAGCATTCCATATTTCACTGGAGAGAACCATACTTCTCTTGGTGACCACGTTCAAGACATTGCAAATGTCTATACAATCCATGAGATCACTGAGATGGACATTGCAATCAAGTTGCTAGCCTCTTCACTCAGAGGTAAAGCTTCACACTGGTTCAAGAGCCTTATAACAGGCTCTATTCAAACATGGGACCATCTATGCACAGCTCTTCATGACCATTTTGGAGAAAAAGGAGATAACTTATCCTTGTTGGAGAAACTAACAACAAACAAGAGAGCTTCGAATGAGTATTTAACATATTTCAACCTCATATTTCAATGGACTTGGGATAGTATTCCAGTGGCAGTAAAGCCCACTAATGAAGGTGCCTTCTTATAGTTTCTTAGAGCTTTAAATTCTGATATTTATTCAATGATTCATTCAATGGGGAGCACAACCTTACCTGTAGCTATAGCCTTACCATAGGAGCTGAGAATAATTTTATTTAGGCTGGAAAACTTTCCCCTAGGCCATCTATGCCTCCATACCCCGAATTAGGAAACCCGAGTAACAGTCAAACACCCACATTAGCTCCTATACCTACTCCTAGGATTCAAAGTTTAGCTGAAGCCTCTACCTCATCATCTAACACCTTAAAGGAGCTTCTGGAAATTATGAAAAAACTTTAAAACCTGGGGAATGAGTTATTAACCATAAAAAGATAACAAGCTCAGAGTTCTAGGCCATATCAGCCTCAGGATCAATATCAAGCTAGACCCTCATATCAGCAAAATAGACCACCATCCTAGGCTGTAAATTAGAATCACCACCAAGGATAACCTCAAGCCACTAGACCTTTTAGGTCATATGATCCAAACACATCTTCAACATCAAGAGAATTGGTTCTAGCACAAAATAACATGACACACAAATATGATTAGTGTTTCCCATGCAATCAGCCACATAATCAATTGATTTACTTTATTGGTGCACTAAATCAGGTTTTGATGGTGCAAACTATTAGTGTGTCACAAGAACTTAGCCAAAAAGAAAATCAGCAGCAAGGGATTCAATAAGAGGGACCTCTAAGTGAAACTATGCTTGTCATTTGGCAATCTGAAGACTTCTATAGAATGAATCACGATCCTTCTAAAAGTACAACTTCCAATACATGGTCCAAGAAGAGAAATATTAGAAAAGGACAATTAGATTGGAAAGCAGTGATAATTGTTGGAGTCATCAGGGATCTGAGCTTCACTCTACATGCCTGCACTAATGTGATTGTATTGCAAAATGTGTCAGTCAAAGACTTTCCACCACATTTTGCATTGTGTTTGTCCAGGGAATTCATTGCCAAAATTGGAGGCTATTTCTCTACTGACTGGTCACATATGCTCTTTAGAACAAGGTATGGAGTGAAGGCCACAATCAGATCTGATCCCATATTGGATTATCACATCGAGTCTTATGTTCCTAGCCCAATCAATGAAAATTGTTCGGCTTTTGATCAGGAGGACATCCTAAGCACTTGTGAAGCATACACCAAGGTGGGGTGTATCATGGACCTGAATCTCAAAGAATGAGTGGTAAAAATACATGCTTTTAATACCTATAAGGAGATGGAAGAATCTGATCTAGGAGTCTACTGCCTTTATGAGGAGAATCATCCTCTTCCTGACATCATTAAGCCAAAATACAAAGATGAAAATGAATTATGGAAATTTTTCTTTAATGGCTCAAGAAGTAGGCAATGAGATGGAGGTAGAGCTATGATTGTGTCACCCCAAGATATGAAGTATTACTCATCTTTCTGTTTCCAATTTTCCTGTTCGAACAATACAAAAAAATATGAGGCTTTGGTTCATGGATTGCATTGGGCTAGAAGACAAGGAATCAATAACCTATAAGTGTTTGGTGATAGTGAACTGGTTGCCAATCAAGTCAAAGGACAAAATGTTGTCAATAATGACCTGCTCAAAAGCTACAAGAATAGGGTATGGGATCTCATTGAGTATTTTGAAGCCTTCAACATTGTGTCCATACCCAGGAAGAAGAATGAAGCTGTTGATAGGCTTACAACAGTTACATCAACATTTGATGTGGTTGATAACATCAAGAGGGATAAATGACAGCCACATATCCATGTGATTGTGAGGCCAGTAGTGCTAGATAACAACACATGTTAGTAGGTGTTCTAGAATGATTAGCAGATCATCAATTTTTTGTAAGAGGAGGTTGAATTCTCAGCTAGAAATAAAAAAAAATTAGAGAAACAATATGGAGATCAAGTAGTGCAGCTGCATACAAACAAGCTTTCCAAATGCTTAGTGACATTAGAGTCTATATTCAATCCTACTGATTAGTTTTGAAAAGAGAAGGCTAATATACATATCAAAGGAGAAGATTCAAAGTTAATTTGAGTTGGAGAAGGAAAAACACTTCAAATTGGGAAAGTGGTCACTGAACAAGAAAGGTATGAATTCATGCAACGTTGCCAAGAGTTTCGAGATGTATTTTCTTGGATCTATGAATACCTAAGATGGTTCAATCTGAAGTTGTCACAACACATAATCAACCTAGATCTAGCTAGTAAGCCCATCAGGCAAAACCAGAGACTAGTCAATCCACACATTGAGCCTCTAATGAAGAAAAGTTGAACAAGTTGATAGAAGAAAGTATCATATTTCCAATCAAATACTAAAGTTGGGTTGCAGACTTGGTCCTAGTCAGGAAGAAGAATGGAGAGATTAGGTTGTGTGTTGATTTTCGTGACTTGAACAGAGCATCCCTCAAATATCACTACCCACTCCCTTCAATGGAGCATATTTTGCAAGTGGTGTCTAGATCAGAGAGATTATCTCTCTTAGATGGCTACTCAGGGTACAACTAGATAATGGTGAAGGAAGATGATTAGTTCAAAACAACTTTCATCACCAAATGGGGCACCTATGCCTACAAAAAAATGCCATTTGGATTGTCTAATGCCAAAGCCACTTTCTGAAGGGCAATGGATATGGCATTTAAAGGGTTGATAAAAAAAAAGTACTAATCTATCTAGATGACATTATTGGGTTCTCTAAAGATGCAACATACCACTTTTTCACCTAAGACAGGTGTTTCAAAGGTGTAGAAGATTTGGGGTATTATTGAACCCTAAAAAATGCATATTCTTGGCCCATGAGGACAAGCTTCTAGGCCATGTTGTGTCAAACAAAGGTTTGGAAATTTACCTAGAGAGAGTTGAAGCAATAAGAGCCTTACCATTTCCAAGCCATAAGAAAGATCTTCAAAGATTCTTAGGAAAAATAAATTTTGTCCGCGGGTTTGTACCAAAATTTGTTGCCCTTGTCAATCCAATGACGTTGATGTTGAAGAAGAGTTTGGCATTTATTTGGAAAACTAAAGGAAAATCAAATTTTGAGGCCATTAAAGAAGCTATATCACAAGCCCCAACTTTTTTTAATCCATACTTTTATAAAGACTTCATACTATATGCCTTTGGTGGCAGTGACACGATTTCTACAATCTTAGTACAAAAGAACAAAGAGGATATAGAGCATCCAATTTATTTCTTCATCCAGGGTCTAGAAGATTATGAAGTGAGATACTCCTTCATCAAAAAGCAAGTCCTGACAGTGATCAAAGGTTTAGAGAAGTTTAAACACGTGGTTTCAAGAAATAAAATCGAACTGTTAGTCTCCCATGTAGGAGTTAAAGACTTCCTTCTCAGCAACGATCTATATTATAAATGTGCAGGATGGATCACTTGTGTCATGGAGTATGACATTGAGATTAAGGTTACTAAGCTGGTCCATGGGAAGGGATTGTGTGAGCAACTGGTCTCTAGTCAAAAAGACAAAGCAAGTGGTGAAAAGGAAGTTGTTTTTGTCCTACATAATAGTAAAGAGGAAGAAAATGAGGATGTGCCCTCTCCTTATTGGACTCAGAACATGGTGCACTTCCTTAAAAATGGCCTGTGTCCTCCAGAAATAAGTAAAAAAAATAGGAGAAATTTCAGACTACAGGCCATCCCATATGTGCTTATTGATGGCATTTTTTTCAAAAGGGATGACATTATGCTAAAATGTGTTGGGACATATCAGATTGAGAGAGTGTTACAAGAGTTCTATGATGAAGTAGTTGGAGGCCATTTCATTCCATAGGTGACAACACTCAAGATCATGAAGGTAGGTTGTTATTGACCTAGGGTGTTTAGTGACTTCTATGCATGGATCAAAAACTACAAAAATTGTTCATTCTTCAAAGGCAAAGAGAGGCTAGTAGCACTTCCATTGCACCCAATTTTAGTTGACCAACCATTCATGTAATGCGGATTGGATTTCATCTGGGTAATCAATTCAAATTCGATCTAAGGCCACATATGTATTCTGATGGCAATAGACTATTTCACCAACTAGACCAAGGTAGTGGCACTCAAAGAAGCTAATGAGTCTAGCATACTATATTTCTATGAAGGGATAGTAACCAGGTTTGGAGTTCCATCCACCATTATATTAGACAATGCATTAGAATTCATAGGTTCCAAAATCATAGGATGGGCCGTTTGGAATGGGATTTACTTGAGCACTTCATCAAATTATTACCCTCAGGGTAATGGCCAAGCAGATTCCACAAACAAGAACATGTTAAGGATTTTTAGAAGAACTTTGGATGAAAATTAGAGAACTTGGCACACGAAACTCAAATCAGCCTTATGGCCTGATAGGACAACACCCAAGAGTTCTACAGGTAGCTCTCCATTTAGACTTGTCTATGGGAAAGAGGAAATGTTTCCTATATCACTTGAGTTTCCAACATTGGAACTCATGAAGGAACATGAGATGTCTGAGTTTGAACCAATGAAGGCTAAGTATGTAAAGCTGATGGAGTTGTAAGAAACTAGAGAACATGCACTTCCAAGTATAGAGAAGGATAAGGTCTCAATCAAGAGATTCTTGGATAAGAAGGAAAGAACAAGGATCTTCTAGGAAGGAGACTTGGTTTTGAAATGGGATGCAAATCGGGCCAAAGTAGGAAGGCATTCCATGTTTGATGCCATTTGGAGTGGCCCATACATGGTCACAAAATGTAAAAGTAGTAATGCTTTCCAATTGTCTACATTGGATGGTGAAGACTTACAGATTCCAGTGAATGGAATCTATCTTAAACACTGCTACTAGAAGGAAAGTTCTCACCTTGTACATACTAGTTTATTTTCTCATTCCTCTAAGTGCTTATGCACATTGTCTTGTTGTAGTTTAGGTTGATTTTCTCCTAAGTGCTTTGCATGCTCTACATGTTGTTTTGTTGCTCTTGCACAACCCATTTAGAGATAGATGAAGCCCCAGGTCAAAGCAATTTTCTACTCCTAGAAACCATCGTTTCGAAATTTATTATGAAAATTGATAGTGTAAACAGTTGGACTCATGAATTAGAGGAAGGATCAGTATCAGACAGTCATTCTCGACTCCATGCCCAACGGATATGACAAGGCAATTGTTATTTTTATCTAGCAGATAGATACCCCTATGATTCGTCAAATTTTTATCCATATTATGCTCCTCGAGAAAAATATTGGATCAGCCATGACCCTGCACAAAAGGAACTAGAGAAAACACGTTTAAATCTTGCAAACAGGTCATAGAAGGAACTCAATAATGGAGTGGTGGGGCCTGTAAAAGACTAAATGACCCTATGCATGAAGAAAGAGAAGAGAATAATTTGTCAAATAAATCCAATTCTTAAATCTATTTAACGAGTTATAGGTGGGCTCAGAAATAGAATAGTAGGGTCAGAGGAGGAGGAGCAATGTCACGAGGAAGCCAAAAGAAAGAAAAAGAAGAAACGAAAAAGATCCAAAGTCTTCGGGCTCAAAATAGTTCAGAATGAGACAAAAAAATTGGTTACGTATGGAGGAGGCTGACAGAGAGAGCCACGTGTTGGCACAGTGCTTCTCCAAAGTTGAATCCAAAAAGAGAAGGTCAAATGAGCTCCAGGATTCCATGGTTTCAGATCCCCAAAAGTTACACGACCGTTGAAAAGTTTTCGACTAGGAAGGGAGGTGCCAGGTGTCGGCTCAACATAGATTCAAAATGGGAGCCTAAGGTGGAGACTCAAACTTATGCCATCCCGTCATGTATAAAATGGTCAATAGAGGTCAAAAGGCAGACATGGCGGGCCTAAAAAAAGGCTAAGTATAGAATTGCTAGAAGATACTACCAAGTATCCAAGCGGCCCATCTCCAAGGGAAGATCCAAACGAGGAGGCTCAAATAAGTTCCAGTTCGCAACATAGCCCAAGGTTTGAAAAGGTAAAAGGGAGGACATTGAAAAGTCCAAAGACCTATGGAGGATTCAAAGTGTCAACTCGACACTCTTTCAAAGGAAAAGCTTGATTGAGCTTTTAATAAAGTGCAGAGCCTTCAGACGTCCAGTCTCAAAAAAGGGGGATAGAGTCAGGTTGAATAGTCAATGCATGGTGGCAGACCAATGGAAGGCGCCAAATGTCCAAATAGAACTAGCTCAAGGGTTGAATGAAGAGAGGTTTTCAAGACAAGCTCTAAACAACTGTGTATCCCTGGTCAAGAAATATGACCATTCCGAGCAAAGGACTTAGACAAAAAAACATAAAAAATGAGCAGGCCGATGGAGGAAGCCACATGTCAATTGCATGCCATTCCAAAAGAAAAATACAGAGGGCACCCTCGAACAAGCGCTAACCCTCCAAATGTCCCATATTAAAAAGTGGGGCCATTTTTCAAACTAGTTTTACCTCCCTTTTGTATGGACCCGATACAAACTTCAAAGGGGCATATCCTTTGACTCGGGGCTCGAAATCCAGAAAATCTGACACCGTTGGCTCGAAATGGAGATCTAAAACTTTAAGTTTGGGGAGGTTAGGTGGGAATAAAATGGAGAAAATTCTTCACGGCCATTAATGCAGGATCTATTTTTCCCTAACAACTAGATCAGATTCGATCTACTCTTCCATTTCCTCCTTCTTCGAGGTTTCGAATAAGAAATTGATGCAGTCAAGATAGATTTGGGGCAAAATTTTGTAGGAGGAGTTGATAGCAATGGTTGAGCTTCGACCTATTTTTCCCACTTCTCTCTCTTTCTCCCTTCTGTGTTGAATCTATAAAAGAAAGGTCCGAACTCATTGTATAGGGTTGGACATTCTTTTGTTTTGTAAGCTCCCCTTTCCTTCTAGCAAAGGAATTCATGGAGTTCAGACCTTACATTTAAATTACAAATATTCTTCTTGCCTTCTGGTCATTTGTAATGCATTGTATCAATCTATGGAGCAATATAACACGTTTGTGATTGATTTTAGATCCTTTCTTGTCTCTTTTTCTCTCATTTGGTCTTTCATTATAAATTTGGTTACCCTTGCTTGACTATTGTATGCATTTTTTTGGTTTGTGCCTATTAACAAAACTAATGTTTATCATTCCTTCGGTGCATCACATTGTAGCTTAGTTTTGATTTCTTGTATTCTTTTTATCACTGTCTCCTTGGTAAAACTTAGAATAGGTTTAGGAATAGGTCCTCTACAAGTTTCCATACATGCACCTAAATAGACGAATAGGAACTAGCCTTTAATCTGGAGAGTTTTCCCATTTGTAAAGTCCCGCACTTTGGGAAAAAAATCAATGTTATGCGAATCATACCAAATGACTCTGCCTTAGAAAAGCAGATCTGACTACTCATTTGGGGGTGCTGTGATTTTGCACTAACAATTTTTATATGAAATTCACCCTTCACAACATGCTCAATGGTTTGTTGGGAGGTTCATAAATCCATTATAAGATCTTTATCTCATAAGCATTTCACAGACCCACATGAGGCATTGGAAGCCGACATACATGTTGAAGCTATTGGCATTGTTGACACTGGGGTTAGCCAGTTCCTAGATGCTCAAATCATAGCTATGGCTAAGCAGCTAGAAACGTTATCTACAAACTCAACTCATGAGACTCACAGTTGAATGTGGTGTACATATTATGAAGTATAAGGGAATGCCAAAAATAGTTACCCTCAGAAGACAGTATGTTCCGTAGTAGTAGATTGTGATATTTTTCATGGGGACCCTAATGCGAGTAGATGTCCCTTACTAAAACACACAATTCGGAAGAATGTATCTTGCTACTATAAAATATGCACCTCTACAACCCATGATACTAAGGATTGTAGGATTATTGATTAGAACAATGAGGCCATTGATCATGGTGTGCACCAAACCAACATTTCTAGTAGCTTTAAGGGTGATGATCACCATTATGAGGAGCGCATAGATAGAGGCACATGCGAAAGGGGATTTTTCAGAGGATTCTATGGTCATGGTATCCATAGAGGAGGAAGAACTGAGTTCCCATGTGGAACCTATTTTAATAGTGGGTCTATAGACCACTACAAGCATTAGTGATCAGACTTATTGCAATGCTCATGGTGTAGGAAGAAGCACAAGTATGAGGAGTGCCCTGAGTTGTTTAAGCATATGAATCAGTAGCACTAGACATACTAGGGCACTACAATGGTAAGCATTAAGAAGGATGACACACAATGGATGCCATGGGTGACATGTGATGTAGGCTTGGAACTTGTTATGGTAACAACAAGAGAAGAAGCCATGCACATAAAGGAAATACCACGACAGAAGAACCTTGTTCAAGGGAAGAAGTGGTACATGGGAAGTACCTAGAACCTACACATCAAAAGGAGGTATATCAAGAAACCATTGATGTCATTAGGATTTTACAAGGACAAATCCAATGTCTAAAGGATTAGTTAAGGAGGGAGGAGAAAAGAAGGAAGGTTGAGGTGCCAAAAGATGACCTGGATGAGGTTAAGGAAGTATGTCAAATTCTAAGGCAAGAGAATATTATTCCCTTGCTAGGAGCATAGTTGAGAGAGAAGGTACCACACACCGGAGAAGAGCATGAGAAGTAGGCCTTGCATGCAAACCTCCCCCCTCACAATCTTGACTATGATAGGGAGATCAAGTTAAATGCAGTCATGGATGGATGGCTCCTTAGTAATATCCTCATTGACATAGGTGCAGAGGTCAATGCTCTCACCTTGGATGCATGACATCATATGGGAAGACCTGCATTAGAGCCATCTTTGAATGTCTTATATATGGTGAAAAAAATGAAGGTAATGCCCATCGGTGTCTTAAAGGATGCATCCATCACCATTCAAGGGGCTAAGTTTACTGGGGAATTTGAAGTCTTGGTTCTTATCGAGGTAGACAATTTCAGAGCACTACTTGGGTGCCCATTGTGCTATAAGAACAATGTAAATCTTTGGTTCAACAAGGGATACATAAGCTTTGAAAATGATAAGGAACGGGTCATCATACCCCTGGTTGATGGGAAATCAACACCTTATATTGAACCTTTGGGTAAAGAGGTCCTAGATAGTATATATGTGCACTCAATAACGGATCTAGAGACAATTCATCCCACAGAGTGAGTTATCTAGTTTGAGGATGCTTAGCCCCTAAGTGACAGCACCAGTATAATACTTATAAATGGGTGCATGAAACCTATGAGTTAATTAGACAACATTTGAGGGGATCAGTGACAAAGGTGAAAAATGTGCGTACAATCCAACGCCTAGGGGAAAAGAGCTACCTAGTACTCAGGAGGAGCCTTCCATGAGGTCTTTTTAAAGGAGATGGAAGCTTAGCAGAAGAAGGAAAATGAATGAAGAGGAATGTTAATATATATCCTACTCAAAATGTTGCACACTGGTGGGCAACGCATCGGGATAATCTCTTGGAATGGCATGGGGTGAGAATTGCATTTTTTGTAATATTTTGTACGAGTAATGTACCCATGGCCATAAAATACTACCATAGTAAAGAGACCACTTCCTTCCATATCCAAGCATGTGAGAGAGCCTGGATGGGAAACACCTTCATTATGCGTTCACAAGTTGTACTCCACCTTGTAAGGTTATGCACATGCATGGTATATCCACTCAAAGATGCGCCACAAAATTGTTAATTGGAAAGAATTGGCAGTTGACCTCATTCAAACATTTGTGTACCAAAGTACAAAGCCATTAATATATAAGGTGTTGCAAGTTTTCAAGTGCCTTACTTCTAGGGATAGTGTTATGGCGGAAGACAAAATATAAGAGTTGCTAGGGGAACCTGGCCTTAAAGCATGCTTTGAGGAGGAATAAACAAAAGAGATATTGTTTGAATGTGCGTGTATAGAGAAAGAAAAGGGGAAGATGGTGTATGTTATTGATGGAGAATAAGCAGAGAACTTTGATGTTAACCACTCTGTAGGGATGTGCGAAGTCATAGATAGTGCTGATGAATGGGCATGTGCATATCATGAACCTTGAAAGAAAAAGAAGGTTAACATCGGCTCAGAAGAAGAGCCTGAAGAGGCTATCATTAGAAAAAATTGGTTGGAGAAAGAAGTCTCTAAGATAATTGATCTTTTACTTGATTTTGAGGATTTATTCCCGCGTGGGTATCATGAGCTTAAAGGCGTCCACCATACCTTGGGGGAGATGAGGATAAAGCTAAAGGAAGGTGCGCTCCTAGTCAGGAAAAGACCATACAGATGAAACCTAACCTACACGTGAGGGTAAAATAAGAAATAGATAAGACTATAGCATCGGACATCATTGAAGCTATTGAAGAGTCGGAATGGATAAGTGCCATGGTGATTAGTATCAAGAAGGACGGAAGGATAAGGATTTGTGTTGATTACAGGGACCTGAATGTAGTATGTATCATTGATCCTTTCCCAACCCCATTTACAGAAAAAATATTGAAAGGAGTGGCAGGACGTGAGGTCTAATCTTTCACAAATGGATTCTCAGGGTATTACTAGGTAAGAATTGTAAAGGACGACTACAGGAAGAAAAATTTTGACACTGAATGGGGAATTTTTACCTATACATTCATAGCTTTTGGGTTGAAGAATGCACCTGATGTGTTCTCGCACATTGTGGTGCAAGATTTCCATGACTTTATCCTTAAATTTCTTCAAGTCTACTTGGATGATTGGATAGTATATGGGTTAGTAAAGGATGATTGTGATAACTTAAGGCGGATGTTTAAAAGGTGTCAAAAGTTGAGCATATCCCTCAACATTAAGAAATTTATCTTTTCTAACTCATTTGGAACATTATTAGGACACATCATAAATAAGGATGGCCTAGTAGTAGATCCCAAAAAAGTTGTAGTAATTGTGGGATTGAGGGAGCCTATTAGTCAAAGTGCAGTGCGTAGATTTCTCGGGCATATGGGGTACTATAAGAATTTCATCAAGGGATATTCCAAGATCACCGTGCCCTTAGAAGAGTTACTTAGATATAAGAGTTCCTTTTATTGTGAAGAGGCACAATAGAAGACATTTGACACTTTGAAGGATAGGCTTGTCACCACACCCATCCTATGTTTCCCTTCTTGAGATAAGCCTTTCCATGTTCATGTGGATGCTTCAAGAATTTCCATTAGAGCAATACTTGTACATTCTAGTGAAGGGATTATTGATCATCATTTTTGCTATGCAAGCAGGAAGTTGACACCATAGGAGTAGAATTATACTACAACTGAGCGCGAGGCATTATCAATGATCTACGCACTTCATAAATTAAGACAGTATATGTTGCAACCCCTTTGATAATCTACACTGACCATATAGCATTGAAATACTTGGTGGAAAAACCTGATCTACAAGGGTGCATGTGTTGGTGGCTACTATTTTTCCAATATTTTGAGCTCACAGTGGTTATCAAACTAGGAAAAAGTAATTCTGGACCTAATAATTTATCTAGGATTGATTCATGGGAGAACATGCAAAGCATTGAGGATACCATGCCATATGCATAACTATTTAGGCTACGGTGCACACCCTAAGACTTAGAAGATTGTTGTATTTCTCAAAATGGGTATGGCACCAGTTGGAATGAAGGCCTTGGAGAAGAAGACGTTGGCCATACGTGTCGCACCCTACATGCTAACTAGTAGAGATCTATATAAAATGGGTTGTGATGAGGTTCTATACTGATGCATACTAGAACATGAGTGCATTACAATTATGGAAGAGGCACATGGTGGGATTATAGGAGGACACTATGCGGGAAATGCAACTACATGAAAGATACTACTTGTAGGGCTCTAGTGGGAGACCATTTATCAAGATTGCATTGAGTTTTGCAAGGCTTGTGACCATTTCCAGTGCCCTGTTAAACCGAGAAAAAGGGATGAAATGCCCTTTTTGACCAATAGCCAACACAAAACCATTTGAGAAATGGGATATCATCTTTATCAGACCAATCTTGCCAGTGGTGCGAAGGATTGTTCGCAGTATATCCTCACTTGCACTAATTATTTGACAAGGTTGGTAGAGGCAACACCTACAAAGGATTGTACAACGGCTACCATTGCTAGATTTTTATCTGAAAACATAATCAATAGGTATGGATGCCCATTGAGTTTGAGAAGTGATAGAGGTATGCACTTCCTCAATGAAATGATCAGGATTCTGCTGTCAGAATTCATGGTGGCCCATCACAAAAATACTCCCTATCACCCTCAAGAAAATGGAATTGCTGAGGTGTTTAATAAAATACGTAGCCAAACATTAACTAAAAGCTATGATGTTGGTAGACAGGATTGGGATGACAAAGTATAATTTGTTCTTTGGGCATATAGGACAACCTACAAGAGGTTGAATAAGGCCACACCATTTCAATTAGTGTTTGGTGTGGAGTCTGTCCTTCCAGTTGAATTCATGTTACCTTCTTTGTGTATAGCGCAAGCAGGAGGATTAGATGATGAAAAATCCTTGGAAGAAAGAATTGAAAAGTTAATGCAATTGGATGAGAGATGATTATTACCCAGGTGGAGCCAGAAAACTTAAAAAGTAAAAAAAAAGGCATGGCATGATCGTCACATTAAGAACAAGAAGTTTGAGGTTGGGAAGATGGTCTTACTATATGTTCAAAGTTTCTGCACCATCCTGGGAAGTTGAAGGTGCATTGGTTGGGTCCCTACATCATCTTGTACATCCTTGATTCAGGCACGTGCCAGTTGCAAATACTAGATGGGACAAGATTTCCAGGACACTTCAATGGGAGTAGGTTGAAGCCCTACTATAAAAAAGTCTTCTTGGTGTTTGTAATAAGTTAGTATTTCCTGATAGTTCAGGATTTCCATTATTACATGTTCCTTTTCTTGTATTTCCCTTTCTTTTTGTTGTTTTGTTTTGCGCCTTGGGCACCGGTAACCTCGTTAATTTTTGAAGGTTTTGAATGCACAAAGGACCACACATCATTTTAGTGTGGGGTAGAGTAAGGTGGAAGAAATTACAAGGTATAAAGAGCCAGGAAGTATTGCATTGGAAAACCTGGTTGAATGGCCTTGTGAAGGAAGTGCATGCAAGGAAAGGTGAAGAAGGATGGTTGGTGTCAAGGTAATGCTACATTGTGGATCCATGTACAAGAGAGGAAGAAGTGCAAACACAACACGAGGTAGGTGAGACAAAAAATCATGACAGAAGAAGTGCCTTCGATGTTGGTTACACGCGTGAAAGAGTTTCCTATCAAGATAGATTGGTTAGGTTCCTGAAGGTTGGAGAATTGTCTGGACAAGGTTGGGCATGTGAGTTAAGGCACTAAAGATAGGTTTGTTTAAAAAATATGCATTAAGTATCAAAGTATGGTGGTAGGTGAATTGGAATTTAATGCTAAAAGTGGGAAAAAACTATAAATAGAAGTTTGTAAAATTCATTATTTTCTTTACGAATACAAAGACAAAGAACTTTTGCAAACTAGGGTTTTCAGAGTTGATTCGTGCGAAGAAAAAAATTTGGAAAAGTTTAACTATGATCGACTAGTTTGGATATGCAAACCAGGAGGGAAGTAATTCACGGGAATGGGAAGATTTGTGGAGAAGTGTCGTCTTGTGAGAATATATTTCAATTAGGGTTTGACAACTAGGCCATGGAATAAAAAAAATTATTCTTCACAGGTTGGATACTTAAACTTGGAAAAGATAGAAGAGCAGAGCTAGGAAGAGAAGTTGAAGTGATAACCCAAGCAATGGCACCTAAGAAACCAGCAATAACACCTAAAAAGGGAGAGGGTAAGGGAAAAAAACAAGAGATTACTCCAAGTACCAATGAGGAATGGTATGTAGAAATGTAGTACCCAGATGGGGTTATGCTCAGGATGGAATGGGAATCCCACTTAAGAAAAATGACAATAAGTGACTACAATCATTGCAAGAATGTGATTGAAAAAGAAATGGTGTTGGAGTTAGTGCGCACAACTAACTAGAGAACACCTGAGGGGTTACCAATTTATAGCAAAAAATTCAAGGTGAAGTTTGAGAAGGAGGGATTATTACAAATCTATGAGCTTCCATACTTCAGAAATCTAGAGCACCTCTAAAAGTGGCTAATGTCGCGTGTAAATGAAGACCACTTTTACTTTACAGGGCACAAGATGTGCATAACCCCTCATCTAATTACAAGATTCACATGCCTTGTCTTTGAGGGAGAAGGATTAGAGGATGACCTGTGCGACAAGGAATCAATTAAGGAAATAGTGGCTACATATGCCTATAAGAAGGGGTCAAGGTACTTTGATATCGGAGATATCCAAGACCAAGTGATGAGAATGGCCATGCACCTGGTAACAAAACTCAATGCGCAAAAAAGATGGACGTAGGTAAACAAGTCCCAGTTGAATGTTTGTAAAATAATATCAAAGTACACCATCTACAATTTGTCCACATAAATTGTAGATGAAATTATCACCAATGCACAAGAAGGAGATAAGATTCTCTTTGGTAATGTCCTCTTAACCATTGTTTTCTCAGAGATCAAAGTATGAAATGTAGCAGACAAGTTCATTTGGGAGTATCTAAAGGAAGACCCGTCACTTGAAAAAAATTATTTGAGAAATACACTTGTGATAACATGTCGCCCGTTCACAAGGTGCATCTTGAAAAGTGGTATATGTGCATAAGAAATGCGTTTGGGGAAGAATGGAGAATACTGGAACAACTACCAACACTTACAGTAGGAGAACTTGAGTTCGCTATATACCAACACTTTCGTATTGGTAGGTTGAAGTTGACTGATGAAACCATGAGCCCATGGTGCAAGCTCCCATTCACCTTCACAGCTCAATACTTCCAGGTAGGAGTTAACATATTAAAGGAGTCCAAGAAGTTAAAGTTTGACCTTAGAGAGGTGGACTGGGACCAAAGGGAGATGCACAGGATGTTGATCTACCCCAACAAGCACACATACGTGGAAACGTATGTGTCGTATGAAGTCTAGATGGTGAAACCCTTGACTCTTCCCATTGCGGGGAGGTCCACAACGCGAGTATACCTTCACATAAGGCCCAAGTTTGAGAAGGGTGATTATCTTGAAAGTGAAGTATCTATACCCATTGACCCAACAGGTAGGAAGAAGCCCGCACCCAGACATAAGGAAAAATAAATGCAAAAAAAGGCACCAAGTGCCCAAGATACACAGGAAATAGGTTTCCTAGGAATAAGCGCTAGAAAAAGTACTTACATGTGCAGGAAGAGGTCTCCAGTCAAAGAGGAAGTTCCAGAATAGGAAAATCTTATCGCAAAGGAGAAATCACCGGAGGATGAGGAAGAGAAAGAATAATCTCCTATACTGGAATCCCCAGTTAGAAAGAAACAAAAGGTGATGGAGGAAGCTAACTCGGAGGAAACAAAGAGCAAGGAGAAATACATAGGTGAGAGGGATGATGATGAAGAAAATGATATTGAAGGAGGCTGAGAACCACTTGTTTTCAGCGTGCATGATTTAGAAGAAGAGGGCAGAGAAGAACACGAGTTCCTTTTCATGTGGCATAAGGGTAATTAGGAGGAGGAAGGAGCCCAAAGAATGGAGAGAAGTGAGGAGGTTGGCGTACAAGACCAGAAAAGTCAAAGCCTCATGAAGGAGACAAAAAACTAGGAGGCAAAAAGAGAAGCAACAAAAATCATTGAATCCCTGGTAGAACAAGAATTGGAGCACAGTACTGATATAGTGATGGAAGAAGATATAAAATAAAGCATAGGGAAAGATCATGGCAGTGTGGGAGGTTCCAGTCTATCCGTTACTATTCCTAAGGGCACACGCTATTGGGGGAAAGCACATGGAGATCCAGAGGAAGGGAATGAGCTACATTAATGATCCCAGCAAGGTGTTGCACATGATCTTCCAAAGCACAGTTCCAACAGATCAACTATTGGAAATGAAGTCATCTGATGAAGAAGGTGTATACCCTTAGATGAGGAAGATTGCTCTCTTAGGAAATTGAGTCACATATCAATGAGCTAGAGTTTGAGGTAAGTCACGAGGCACTAATGAAAATGCCCGAGTTAAAAGGAGAAAACCCCTTGGTAAATGTTTAGCAGCTTTCAGATGACCAGTTATGCAACGTGCTCAATAAGGTCTCAGTTGAGGTTGAAGCTAGGCTCTTTAGATGGAATGAAAGGGTAAAATTTCTAGAAGTAGAACTAGAAAATAATGAGGAAGATCTAGAAGAGAAGGCCAAGGATTTAAAGTAGGAGGAGTTAATTAGCACTCAACTAAAGTGTGAACTTAGGGAAGAAAAGGAAAGGGTGTGTGAAGTAGATAATGAGGTAGAATCCATCATAGATGCCATTATGTTGAAGCATCCAAACTTAACACCGCCCACGTAAAAGTATGGATCTTACCTTGAGTGCCTTGAAGACTTAGCACCCATCCTCACAATGTAGAGGGAAACTCTAGCCTCAGTGTCCGCAGAAGAAGTAGCAGTGCACCTGAAGAAGGAGGAAAAATTAAAGATAGTAGAAAATCATGGTTGAATACAAAAAAGTCCTTACTGATGTAAAGATTGCTACCCATACCGCTGAGGCCACATATGAAAACTGCGCAAACATAGATAAAGTGGCAAGTATTCTAGTCAACAAATATGAAGCAAAGCTTAAAGAGTTCTAGGAAAAGAAAAAAGGGAATAGCAGTAGAGAGGGATAAAATCCTAGCTGGAGGTTGAAAATAAGTTAGAAGCTATTGAGGCCCTAAGGGGTATAATCAAGAACCGGCTAAAGGAGCTATACCCATAGATTACTAGAAGGATGGACGTGCTTGAGGATGTGAGCAAGGAGTTAGAAAAAATTGTAGATAGTATGATCACTCAAGGAGATGGACTGATTTTTGGGGAGGTAAGTGCCCTAGTCAACGACCTCTACCAGAAAGCTCAAAATGAAGTTAATGCCTGGAACAAGTTGGAGGCCGACTTGCAAAAAAAAATTTCCTATCTTGTTGCAATAATGCCATCACTTCCCCATTCTTTCTTCTTTCCTAAATTATTCATTCCCTTATTATTTTGCAAAGATGTTAAGCCTATTGTGATTCTTTATTCATTCAAGAAGTGTTCCCATGGGTAGAGAATAGGCTTAGTGTGGGGTGATGTTGGGCCCCTAAAATATTGACTAAGTCCAAAAAGGTGTTATGGGCACGCAATACTGAAGTTAAGAAATGGGCGTGCAAGGAGAAGGCACACAAGGTAAGGTTCTAGGAGGATCTTAGTAGAACCCGTGATGTGTGCCTGCAGGACATAGTCTTAGGACTTAGTCGTATTTGACGTATTAGGTAGGACACGAGAAAAACGTGATCCAACTGTGCATGCAGAGTGGATAAGGTGCCAGCTTGACAACAGGTTGGCCTAGGAAGGAATATTCCATGCGATGGAATACCCTAGAAGAGAATCATGACAAGGAGTAAAGATCTTAGGTCTGGAGGAGCATGATCCCATGGAGGACCACATATGGACACTTGGCGATGGATCTAAAGCCTCAGAAAGGCAAGTTGGTAGTTCAAGCAGCCTATAAATACAAGTGCCTGTAGAAGAAAATATATATAAAGAAATTAAGAGGGAGCAGGAGGTCTACATAAGTGTTGCAAAGGAAATTTGTTTGGTTGGGTAGATAAAATATGGGAGATGGATGTACTAAGGGCTTAGATGTTTAAATTTTCATTTTGAGATTTAAAGGATAGGAATCCAGTTATGATGCATGACTTCGGTCTACCTCTCTGCGATGCTCTGTAATGAATCTAATGAATGTAATGAGGTTAACAATTTATATGAATATGATCAGTAATGATTCTGGTGCATTTACATATCTTCATGGTTCTGTTTTATGCATGTTTATGGAATGAGTCTGAATCCTTACACATTTCACTTTCTGTTTTGATTCAATTCTTAATGTATTAAGTAATGTTCTGTGTGGAATGAGTACACTGATCTAGAAGCCATTCTGAGCTCTATGATGATTGCATGTCTCATTTCCACTCACTTCCTTTAAGTTTGGATCATAGATGATGTTTTTCCACTCGACTCAAATAAAAAAGAGACTCGGTAACTGCGTGTGCCTCAGGTGAGTGCCCAGCACCCGCTGGGTGATAGGTCTGACACACATGGGGTTCCCTTGTTATTAGTGGGTGTAAAAATGACTACATTTTTAATGGGCTCAACATGATTTAATGAAGAAGTAGATAAAAACGTCATACTCAAAAAATCACCAAAAGAAATGTTCACTTATACCAAACAATGATTTGACCTATCCAAACAATGCAACAAGAGCCCCCCCCCTCCCCCCTCCCCCAGATTTTGGCTCTTTATAATTATAGTGTGATTCTCAAAATAAATATTTCTAATGGAAAGAGCATAAAAAAACAAGCACTTTTTCAAAAACCGGCACTCAAAACATAATTATTGATCAAAAGTTACAAGCTTTTCAATATTATTCTTTACTATTTATTTTAGTTGCCACGCATAAACCGCCCGTGGACCCCCTGCCAAAAAAGGAAAGAAACGTCTTTCTAGAAATTTCCTACTGCATGCCAACTGAGAATACTACACCCTTAGAAAACAAAACCTAGATCAGATCTTAAAAAATATAAATCTAACCCATAAATAAAATTTATTGTTCTCTATCCTAGCTAGTGCAGATCCCAAGGTGACCTAATGTAATTTTCCCTACAAAAACAAAAAACAAAAAAAATGACTACCTCCAGAAATGACCGAGTTACAGTCGAGCATATGGTTTTTCCGCCTTCCAGATCCAATAAAAGCCTCTGTTTTGCATAAAAATGCATGTAGCAATTTTTTTTTTTTGATAAAACCTGAATATATGAATATACAAAGAATTTATTTGCAAAATAAAACTTTCACACAAAATATCAGTAACAATCTCTTGCTTTGATACCAATAAAAGGAACGATAACCAGATTGTACCAAGCCAAGAACAAAGATGATAATCAAACACCATGATCAATAAGATGAAAATAATTCACAAGAATAACTTTACATAAAGCCTTTACAAATAAATGAGTAACAATATCATATAATATTATGGAACTCAATGAAATACAATGAGAACGGGTCTTGGTTATATAGCCCACAAAGGAATAACAATCTAAGAACTGGTCAAGGTCATAGATCAATTCATAAATCATGGAAAGAACTAGTCATCAAATAACTAGTCAAACTCCATAGATTTATGAAAGAACTAGACATTAAGGATCTAGTGCAATACCATCGATCTAAGAAAGAACTATACCTAACAACTAGATAATATCTTCTAATATCTAAATAAATAAAAAGAAATATCCAGACACCTAAGTAGGTGAGGATAAATACAATGAAGGTAAATAATGTACCTAGGTGAACATGAGCTAAGGTAAATACCTACTCTAACACTATCTTTAGCCGCATCCATGGAAAGTGCTTCGTATCCGATCCTCCAAAAATAACCAATGCATGTCGCATAAGTCTCTCACCAGTTTGTGCGTTTCCTCACGCCATGTTCTAAAAATAGATCCTCATCATGAAAACAACTAAGTCCTGAATCTGTCTCTCTTCTTTGCGTACGATCCTTTCCAATCCTCCCGCGCCTTTGAATGTGCTCCTCTTCTGCAAAAACCTTCTGTATTTCCTTTGCTACGTGTTTTTTTCCTGCTGATCAACAAAATATGGGGTAATATAGTACTTGCATATGTTTTACATATGATTTTACAAATTAGATAACCACCAACCAATAATAGAAGGTTTTCTAATGGAATTAACAACTATTTAATAGAGGTTTTATAAGAGAACGAAAAACTCCCAAGAAGGGTTTTTAATGAAGCCAACAACCATTTCATAGCAGTGTACATTTTTTCCCACATCATACACAAGAAAACTACAGAGGAAAATTTGCTCCTAATTGAACAGGAATTATCCTTCTGTTCTTATTTACTACAAGACATGATGAAATTAAACACATTAGCCACAACTAAAAAAACATGGCCACTAAAAAGATATTGCGGCCTCATCAATGGTGCCTGACGAGAGTTCATTAAAATGCATCCTCCCTCCATTGCATTCGTCCTCCATCACAATTCTCCTAATTCAATGAATTTGGATTTTGAGGATTAATGGTTTCCAGGATGTTGAGTAACATCGAAAATACGTCTGTAAGGTAATTTTTTTAAGTTTTCCAATTTTTTACAATGACACAATTGAAAACTTTGACTATTTTGATACTTTTGAAATTCATTATTACAATGAAAAATAATAACAAGATTACTGTTTTGACAACAAGACAATTAAAATGATACAATAACATAAGAACACAAAATAGACAATTTGTTGTGACGAAAATGGAGTATCTTGACAATTATTAAAACAAGATTAATTGACCGAAGACTTCTAAAATACTAAAAATAATAACCCATCCTTTTTAATTAAAAAACCTATTCTAATCATACAAATTGAATTTTCACATTGGATCTAAATATGACTTTTCGAATAACATTATCACTTAAGGCCTACATATAAAGTGCCCATTAAACAAAAAATGACTATCTAATAGAATCATATTAAATACCCCGTTTATTTGAAGCTATGAAATGACAGACATGCATGGTAGTGACCCTTTTTTTTTGGATAAAATGCATGGTGAGATGCATGGCTTGGACATGACGTATGTTTATTTGTGCAAAAGCTATTTGGTCCCAATGATTCAATTACGACTCCCAAGAATAGCTCAGTGGTTGGTTTCAATTTCGGTAGATCTATGGAGCTTTACGAATGCACTAAATTTTATCTATACAACATAATAGAAGCAGGCTATAAAATTACAGGCGTAATTAATGTGAACATTGTAGAGTATGCTATAAACAAATGACAATATAATACAAAAATAAAAAAATTACTAGACATCTCTTTGAGGGAGAGAACCAGGTCCATAATTTGCTCAACCAAACCACTCAGAAAAATACTTGCAATATATCCATGTGTAAACTCATGCGCAGAAAATAAATTCCAATGTGGGAGATGAGATCTTCACAAATTTGCAATGGATCTCTTATTGAATTGCACAATAAGATAGAAGATTACGTTTGATAAGAAAATCACCATATCAAATAGATATCAAACTCCAATTGGAAATAGAGAGGTGGTAATTTATCCTGCCACGAATCATGAATGAATCCAAGACTTTAACAGTCATAGGAGAAATAGACGCTTGTCTTTCTTATACAGGCCATGTCGTCAACAATCCTCAGCTCAACATAGATGCACACACAGAACAAAAAAGTTGTATGGAACGCAACACAGAGACTAAAAAATTTAAACTATTACCAACACTTTACCACAGAAGCATATAAATTTTTGAAGGGATTCTCATTTTATCCTACTCTGATACAAAATAATATATTTGGTTTAGACTTAATTCTGGAAACAATACAATAGAATACCAAAAATAAACAAAAATAATTTTACTTGATATTTTATTCATACAAGATTCAATTTTGATTCTTGGTTACAATATATAGGTTTGATAATATCCATTATAATATTAGTCAAACTCTATCACCGATCCACAAATATCTCCTCTTATCCTAGGAACACTCACATATCCTTATCTCTATGAGTTGTACATTACAACTATTTGCACACTCATGTATTATTTAAATATTAAATAATACCAATATTCAAACCATACCTATATGTTCACACTATGAACACTAATTTCCTAACATCTTGTGAGTGGTCTAAGACCGAATCCTATCTCTATATGTTCACACTATTCGAGCTAGAGTACATAACTTGTGATAACATGTACTCAGCAGTATGATCCATAATCAAGGATTGTAAAATAATAAGAAACTTACATATTTACAATGCTCATCCCGTAGGCCATCTCATAATATATGAAAATTCAAACTAGAGTACAAAACTAATATTTCCTAAAATCTATATGTTCACACTATTCAAAACCAACGTACAAAACTTGTGATAGCATGTGCTCAATAGTATGAGCCATAATCAAATATTGTAAATGTAAACGACAATTCCATACTTGCAGTGCTCATCCTAAAGGACATCTCACAATATATGAAAATTCCAACATATAACAACATGGTCATAATAAGAAAGGAGTTTACATCTTCTGAGTGGTCGAATAATGAATCCTATCTCTAGGGCCTTACACTAGAATCATGGTTGAGATAAGAGATGAAGTTGTCTCATGTGCTAAAATATTTGTGAAGAAGTGAGTTTCATGAAGGATACTCGGTTGCAATCATTTTTCTAAGAAGGGTAATGGTTAAAGAATCCAAAAGATACTTTCAAGATTGGATGACACAATTAATCCTCTTGGTCATCAAGGGGATTCAAATGAATGATTGGGGAAAATCATAAGTGATAACATCCACCATTATTTGATGCAGTTGCACATCACCAAAAGGTTCACAATGACATCATATTTGATATACTATTGCCAGCACAAGACCCTTTAGAGGTGCAACTCTTTCTTGGAATGTTTCTCAGAGGGCTCTCTCTTACGAAAGGTACCTCCAACTAACTCTCAAAGAAAGTGATCATCATTTTTCCTAGGTAAATGATGCATTAACTATGTTCTTCATCTAATTTATTGAAGGTAACCTAAGGTTGAGATTAATTTTCCAATTTAGAACATTGATTGAAAAATATGGGCCCTACTTCACTCAATTTTCAACCTTCTCCTATATCAAGGTTTCAAGATGTAGTGCCCACCCTCTTCGACACTATTTCATTTTGATGTTGTTACTATTGGATTGATACTTAGATGATTGAGTGTTATATTTTGATCAGTAGATGATAGATTATGCAGATATTAGACTATTGACATTATGTGGTTAACATTTTATTATGATACACTAGATGACGAGGATAGAAAGTTATATATGTTGATTTGTGATATTCTGATTTTTATACTAACATGTCATAATTGGGATGAATAAAATATGTTGGATGTTTTGAGTAGAATTGTTATTTTTATGGATGCCAAAATCAAATTAATTTTATGATGCTAGATGATGGAATTGCTTATTTCGAATGATGATTATTAATTTTTATATGTATATTGTCTCAGTGTTGTTAATACAGCCGAAAGGCTAGAGAGCTATATTGTTGTGTTGTAGGACATTTTATCACATACATCGAAAGGGGATAGGGGACCAACTATGGAAGGATGTCGGGTGTTGAGCAACACAACCAAAATTTGACAACTTATGTAATGTTATAGTGTGGTGTTTTTGCATTCCTAGTTAGGAGGTTTCCCATGGGGGTGACCTCACATGTGTGGCCATGGGTGGAATGTTTTCCATTTTCTTTTAATTTTTGTATGTGTGTTTTATTTTGTGGTTTATGCATTTAATTTTTAGTAATGGTTGTCACTTTATTAACATTTAATATTGTGCCTTAATTAAACTAATACTTCTTATTTGGTTAACTAAAATAGAGATGTGATAAATAGATAATTATGAGGTAAGCTGGTCCTTGTTGCAAATGAGATTTGTATTGGTTTGTGTGTGATTTACTCTGCCCTAACTTCAAAATTTGGATTTTGACTTGGGAGGCCTTTTTGGATGCTTGTGGGATAAACTAAGCTTGTCCCATGCCTCTTAAATTTACAAAACAACCATACCTATGTGTTAGGGAGTTTATTTTTGACTTATTTATCCTTTTTGGAGTGTAAAAGAGTGAAAGTAATTACACATTTTTGTTGTCACAATAATTTTTTTCCTTAGAAGGCAAGGTGTGCAAGTTTGTGTGCCATGTGGGTTGTCATGGTTCTTACATGCACATTTATTGTCTTGGGCATGGCATTTTGACTTGAGTATGTGAATGGAGGAATGACGAAGTGACATCCTACATGGAGCCACGTCATCATCCTCACATTCCATTTCTATTTATTGATGGATTTTGATGGAATGGGGGTTACTTGTTCATTTTCTTCTTTTTTCATTTTGGAAATTCAAAGCTTGTTGGAGTTGCTTTTGGGAATTTTCTTGGCTTAGAGGTGTGAAAGACTTGTGAAGTGAATTTTTCTTTGAGCTTGATGGAGAGGTAGGCTCTCCACCTTTTTCATTCAGTTTATTATGTTTTTTGATGTGTAAATATTGTGTTTGTTATGTTTGTTTAAGTTTTGATAATGTGATTTTGTGTGGTTGGGTAGTATTCCTCAAGTTGGGTGTGAGCGATGAAATTATCAGAACAATGGGGAGTGAAAAGGGAGTTTGTGAGACATAAATTTTGTGGGAATGTGATTGGGAGTTTCACCTATGGGGAGTGAAAAGGAAATCATGGTCATATTGTTGCATACTTGCAAGGGAGAGATAAAGATATTGTGTTGTTTGTTTGTGCACTTGGAGGCTTAGGTTGAAACTCCCTGTTCACTTGGGAGGAGAAAGGAGGTGCTTTTCCATATTCCTTACTCTATTTGGTTTGGGTTCAAAAATTTGTGTTGTTGAGAAAGTTGAAAACTTGTTGTGTATGTCATTTTAGTTGTGTTGAACATTTTGAAATGTATGTTGTTTCTGGAAGCCATGTTTGTTGAAAATTTGTCAAATGTTTCTCTAGATCCCTCATGGTTCTTTGGTTGGGGCTCGGGGGCCATTAAGTGGATGGCTTATCCTATTAATGGATTAAAGGTTGGGTGGAGAGCATTGTGTACTCCCCCTTCCTTTGTATTCTAATCCTTGTTGTGAAAGATTGAAGTGATCCATATTGGAGCTACATTTGGGCGAAGACTTGCAAATCGAAGACTTGTATTTTGGTCTTGATGAAAGCCTTTATGTTGTAAATTATTCATTTTTTAAATTTCCACTTTGAATGGATGATTGTAAAATTGTAATCTTGAAAGAGAGTTGTATTTATACTTGGAAATGCCTATTTATTGTAAACCCTTCTAAGAGTGTTTGTATGAGAAATGTGTATTTGAAAATGTGTTAGTTTTGTGAAATGAAATTACCAATTTTTACCTTGTTTTGGTGAAGTGGAAATTTTGAAATAAGTGAAAAAATGAATCTTTCTTAATTGAAGTTATTTCATTATTTCCAAATTGTGATATGTTTTATTTTATAATAAATGAGCATCTTGTTAGAATGCACTTACTATATCAAAAGGTTGTCATTCAATAGTTGAAAGAGGAAAAAATAGTTACTCTTATATTATTGAATAAAGGGTATATTGGAGAATTTAAAGTATAGTTGAATTTCTAGCTATGTTGAAGGAAAATTGATTCCTTACAAATCAAATAAGGTTGAATAAGAAATTTAAAATGTTTCCCATTTTATTCATTTTGGTATATTTAGAAAACTAATGTACATTGTCTTGTATAATACAATACTATCCAACTCGCACTTGGTCTCTTGAATCCAAGAAAATAAAAAATTATCTATATAATACCTATACCTAAATCTAATTGGAATTGAGTTAAATTAACCATATTCCCTCACAAGTTTATTTATCTCAAACTTACCTTGTCTAATTCTTTTTAAGTTGAAACAATCACTTGATATTCTAATGAAATTAATAGTAGTCCATATTTAAAATGAAATTAATTTTCAAATATTATTATTAATAATAATATTATTCACACACACACACACAAATCAAATTAATTATTAAACAAAAAATAACAATATTTTTTTATATAAACTAAACCTAATTAAAAAAACAAATTTATTATTTTGATTTGGTTAATAGCCAACATGGCTAATGGCTTGGCTTGTTTTTATGTAAAAAGGGGGAGGGGAGGGTAGGAAGGAAGGCCACCGACTCCACCCCCACCCCATTTTAATATGGTATGGGGGGTGGGGTCGGTGACCCTCCCCTCAAACTCTATTAAACCTCAATATAATGTAGCCTGCCACTATATGAAAATACATCCGATCGAACCAATGCTTATCACAGTGTATAAAATTTTGATCCATGGCTATTTTAATATATATATATATATATATATATATATATATAAAATTTGGGTATTCTAAAATGTAAAATAAAATATATATCTTTATTTATTACATATATATGTATATACATTTAAGTATATATATACATATATACACTTCTATAATTTCACACTAAAAAATATTTAATCCATTTGTAAATATAATTTTGTGAAATAGATCCTTTGGAAAAATGCCCATATACCCAAATGGGTATATGCATTGAAATAGATTTGTAAAAAATAGAAAAATTATAACCAAACCATAGGAGGATAAAATAAAAATAGCAAAAAATAATGAAATAAATTAGGGGTTATGAGTATCCATCCTGTTGAGTATGGAGCTAAATTGCTTCACAAGAAACTTGTTTTTACAATGTTACTATTTTGACAGTAACCGTCGTTGGTTTGGTTGGGCAGATTAGGTCAAGGTGCAGCTGTCACTGGTCAGGGTGTAACTGCTATCGACCACCTGTATAATGACACTTTTATTTTTGGCCGAAGTTTAAAATAAATCACTTGTTTTAAATTTTATTTATTGTTTGTAAAAGCAAAGATAAGTTGCCTAAAATAGACCCATATGTATATATGCATTGTTTGGAGTGTAAGGCAAGTAAAGTAAGAAGATATCAATTAGTTTTGTATGATGTTTTCCTTGGTGAGCAAGATTGTGTAGCTGAGTGAGGAAGGAGCATTAAACATCCATAGAGGTGTTAGAAGACAATAGATATTCATTGTATTTCCTTTATAAAGCACTAAAAAATAATATTGGCCATTTCTTGGTGGACATAGCCCACACTGGGTGAACCACGTTAAATCTAGTGTAATATTTCTATTGTTTATTTTATCTTCTGGTTATTTCCGCATTGATTTCTTCTATGCTTTATCTAATTATACATCTATCCAAAATTGCTATATGGTTTAAACCCTAACAACTGGTGTCAGATCTTTTTTGGAGGTTTTGTGTGTTGATAGGATTTACTCACAGAGGGTTTTCTGATTGAGTGGGAGCATAGCAATGGCAAAAGATAATAAATACCTAGTAGAGAAATTTAACCGTCGTAATTATCAACTATGGAGAATGCAGGTGGAGGATTATTTGTATCAGAAGGATCTATACTTACTGTTGGATGAGCAAGGAAAGCTAAGTATGATGATAAATGAAGAATGGAAGGTTCTTGACAGAAAGGCTTTGAGATCTATAAGATTGAGCCTGACAACATCAGTGGATTTGAATTTTACAAATGTAAAAACCATGGTAGAGTTGACGAAATATTTAGCAAATTTGTATGAAACTCCTAGTGCTTCTAACAGGTTATATTTGATAAAAAAATTGTTTAATTCTACAATGTAAGAAGGTGGATCTGTGTCTAATTATCTGAATGATTTTTGGTCTATTGTTAATCAATTAAAATTGGTATAAATTTCGTTTGATGATGAAGTGAAAGAAATTTTATTCTTATGCTCTTTTCCAGATAGTTGGAATAATTTGGTAATGGTTGTTAGTAATACAACAACTACTTCTAAAGGTTTGAAATTTGATGATGTGGTTAGTGTAATCCTTAAAGAGGAAATATGTAGGAAAAGCTCAGGAGAATCATCATATGGAAACGATGTAACTGTAGAAAGTAGAGGAAGATCTAAGGAGAGATCATCTAAGAGCAAGAATAATGGGAGATTAAAGTCAAGACATGGCAGATCTAGATCTAGGTACAGAGATTTACTTTGCTGGAATTGTGGAAAGAGAGGACACATAAAGGAGTGTGGTTCCAAGGAAAACAAAGAAAATTTATCAGACAAAGAAAAAGGTAAAGAGGAAAACATTTCAAGTGAGGTAAATCAAGATGCCCTTATTCTCTCCTTATATAATAGATTAGAATCTTGGGTGTTAGACTCTGGAACTTCTTTCCATGCTACCCCTAATAAGGGTTATTTAAGAAATTATTCACAGGGTGATTTTGGAGATGTTTATTTAGGTGATGATGCACCATGGAATATTATTGGTAAAGGTGATGTTTATTTAAAGTTGTAGAATGGAAATAAATGGGTATTTAAATATGTGAGGCATGTGCCAAGCCTCAAAAGAAATCTAATATCTGTAGGGCAACTTGGTAAATCTATATGCGTGGTTACATTCACAGTCGACTCTTGGAAGGTTACTAAGGGATCTCTTATTGTGGCAAGATGAAAGAAGGTAGGAAATTTATATTTTTTTACCTGTATTATTGATTCCTTTTCTGTGCTATCTACTACAGAATCAGATGCAAACATGTGGCATAATTGGCTAGGTCATATGAGTGAAAAAGGAATGCAGATCTTAAAGGCAAAGGGTAAGCTATCAAATTTGAAACAATTAGATCTTGATATTTGTGAGTATTGCATATTTGGAAAGTAGAAGAGAGTGATATTTCTCAAGGTTGGATCAACAAATAAGGAGCGAAAATTAGAGCTTGTACACTCAAATGTGTAGGGACCAGCCCAGATAGCTTCTATTGGAGGATCCCAATATTATGTGACTTTCATTGATGATGCCAGAAGGAAGGTATGGATCTATTGTATTAAGTGTAAATATGATGTTTTTGAAACTTTTAAAATATGGAAATCCCTTGTAGAAAATGAAATAAACTTAAAATTGAAGTGCCTTAGATATGAGAATGATGGTGAGTATTGCAATAAGGATTTTATTGATTATTGTTTAGAGAATAGATTATGAAAAGAAAGAACGGTTCCTAGAAATCTACAGGAGAATGGAGTTGCAGAAAGGATGAACAAAACAATCATGGAACGTGCTAGAAGCATGAGGATACATGTCGGTTTGTGTTTGAAGTTTTGGGTAGAAGCAGTAGATACAATGGTATACTTGATAAATCATGGTCCTTCAACATCACTAGATGGTGGAATACCAGAAGAATCTTGGTTTGGAAAAGAGGTAAAATATTCTTTTTTAGAGTTTTTGGCTTAGAAGCTTTTGTGCATGTTGATAGAGAAAATAGAAAGAATTTGGATGTTAAGTCTAAGAGATGTATTTTCATTGGTTATGGCTCTAGTGATTTTAGATATTGATTTTGGGATTTAGAAGATTCTAAGATTATTAGAAGTCATGAATTTATTGTAATGAAAAGAGAATGTACAAGGATCAGGCTTTAGTGCCTAAACATGAGCAGGTTAAGGATATTTTGAAGGAAAATTAGTTTTTAGACCTAAAGCTAACTTATAAAGACAATGATGTTAGTTTTACAGAGACTGCCACTGGTCACACTAACCAGTATCAGTTGGTAGAATCAGAAATAGAGAAAACAGTGATAGAAACTGGTGTTGCCAGTCCCAGACCCGACATTGGTCAATAGGAAGAGGAACTGCGGTCGGTTAGAGGTGACCGACATTGTTCATTGACATAAATTGACACGAATGTGCAAAAGGCATATAATTAGCCTCAAACACCTTAGATTTTAGTCAGAAGGTGACAAAGGGTAAGTAGACCTCCAGAGAAATTTTCACCTTCACTTTCTTATTTGTTACTGACTGATAGTGGTGAACCAGAAAGCTTTGAAGAATAAATGTAGGTAGATACTCATGAGGAGTGGTAGCATGGCATGGATGAGGAGATGGACTCCTTGGAACAAAATCAGACATGAGATTTGGTCAAGTTTCTAGTAGGTAAGAAAACATTGCAAAACAAATGGGTTTATAGGATTAACGAAGAGGAGGGTGGACTGAAGAGGTACAAGGCAAGGCTTGTGGTAAAGGAATTTACACAAAAAGCAAGTACTGAATTTGATGAGATTTTTTCTCCTATAGTTAAGATGACTTCTATTCGTACTGTTCTAATTTTGGTGACAACATAGTATTTGCATTTAGAAAAGCTTGATGTGAAGATGAATTTTCTTCATGGTGATTTGGAGGAAGAAATTTATATGCAACAACCACTTGGTTATGAAGTCAAGGGTAAGGAGAAACTTGTGAGTAGATTAAAAAAGAGCCTATATGGGCTCAGGCAAGCCCCAAGACAATGGTATTTGAGATTTGACAGTTTTATGCATGAGCATGGTTATATGAGATGTGACTTTGACCATTGTGTTTATTTTAAAAAGCTTGAAAATGGGAGCTATGTTATTTAATTATTGTATGTGGATGATATGTTGATTACAGGATCTAGCATGCAGGACATTGGTAAGATTAAATAAAAATTAGCTAACACATTTGTAATGAAGGATTTGAGAGCTACAAAGAAAATCCTTGGCATGCAAATTCATAGAGATAGGAAAAATAGGAAGTTTTATTTGTCTCAGGAAGCTTATATCAATAAGGTTTTAGAAAGGTTTAACATGAAAAAATCAAAACCTTTTGGTAGACCTATGGATGGACACTTCAAATTAAGAAAATATCAGTGTCCTTAATCACAAGAGGATGTTTAGTACATGACACATGTTCCATATGCTTCAACAGTAGGAAGTCTTATGTATGCCATGGTTTGTACTAGACCAAACATTGATTAGGAAGTAGGAGTTGTGAGCAGGTTTATGCATAATCCAGGTAAAGAACATTGGAAAGCAATCCAATGGATTCTCAATTATTTGAGAGGAACATCCAACATGGAGTTATGTTATGGAGGGTCAGATACTTCTCTACGTAGGTATGTTGATTCAGATATGGCTGGATATTTGGATGGCAGAAGGAGCACTACTGGATATGTTTTCACAGTAGTTGGTATGATAGTTAGCTGGATTTTGAGATTACAGAAGGTTGTGGTTTTATCTACTATAGAGGCAGAGTATGTTGTAGTTACAAAAGCTAGCAAGGAGATGATATGGATGAGTAGGTTCATGAAAGAGTTGGCTAAGGAGAAAGATGATTGCAGATTATACAATGATAGTCAGAGTGCGATCCATTTAGAAAAGAACTCAACATTTCATTCAAGAACAAAACACATTCAGTTAAGGTATCACTTCATACGACAGGTGTTGAAGGATGGAAAGCTAAAGTTAGAGAAAATCCATATGGATGAGAACCCTGTAGACATGCTAACGAAGCCATTGGTAAGGGAGAAGTTGGAGCTTAACTCCACTTTTGTTGGTATTTGAGTTTAAAGACTTGAAGAGGAAAAAACGGGCCAAGGAAAAGAAACCGAGGATGGTGATGCACAATATAGTACAGCAATTGATTTCCAAGTGGGAGATTGTTGAGTATGGAGTTAAATTTATTCATAAGAAACTTGTTATTACAATGTTACTATTTTGACAGTAACCGGTGTTGGTTAAGGCGTAACCATCGTCGGTCCGGTCGGGAAGATTAGGTCGGGGTGTAACTGTTTCCGGCCACCTGTACAACGATGCTTTTATTTTTTGCCAAATTTTAGAATAAATAAATTGTTTTAAAGTTGATTTATTGTTTGTAAAAGAAAAGATAAGTTTCCTAAAATAGACCCACGTGCATGTATGCATTGTTTGGAGTGTAAGGAAGTAAAGTAAGAAGATAGCAATTAGTTTTGTATGATGTTTTCCTTGGTGAGAAAGATTTTGTAGTTGAGTGAGGAACGAGCATTGAACATACATAGAAGTGTTGGAAGACAATAGGTATTCATTATATTTCCTTTGTAAATCAGTGAAAAATAATATTGGCCATTTCTTGGTGGACGTAGCCCACACTGTGTGAACCACGTTAAATATGGTGTAATCTTTCTATTGTTTATTTTATCTTCTAGTTATTTCTGCATTGATTGCTTGTATGCTTTATCTGATTATATGTCTATGCAACACTGTTATATGGTTTAAACTCCAACACATCCCAAGCTTCATTTTACTCTTCCATGGCTTCCTCCCCTTCCCTAAAATGTGTAAATGGAAATGAGAAAATAAGTCAAATGAAAGAGTAAAAGCTTCCTAAAAGAGGATTAGGGTTATTTTTTAATCCTAGATCTAAGGACCCAAATTCAATCCATCCTATACCCAAGATTATTCCCTACAAAAGTTAGATGAGGGTTAGGTGAAAATATTTTAAATGAAGTGCATGGCTCAAGTTTGAATGTGCCCACTTGAATGGTGTAGAAGATAAATTTGTTATCTAACCTTTTTTTGATTAGTTGTTGACCTTTAATGAAAAGCCCACAACCCTTGTAATAAACTTAGTCAATTTACTCCTTAGTAATTAGGCAATGGTTATTATAGGAATTTAATTTAATGGTATTAATCATTGGGAGGGTGTTTTAAACTTATCCCTAACATAATAAACTATTAAATGACTCTTGAACCATATTATTAAATTAATTAAGAATTATATAAATGGAGGCTTTTAAACCAAACTAAAAATAGAATAATATAAATTAATTATTAATTAAAATGATATGTTTAACCAAGGGAATAACTAAACGTTGCATTTTTTCTTTAAAAAAAATTAAATTACTTAGTAATTTTTCTAAATTAATGGTTAGTTTTTTTAGGTTTCATGTGGGTAAAATTGTGGGCATTAAACTTGGTATTAGAGCTATGAGTTCAATGTTTTGACCCCGGGAACACTTGGAAGCATGAAATATAAACAAATAAATATAGTCCAACTCTAAACCTAGAACACACAACATTGTATGATATTTTTTTAAACGTATAAAACTTAGAAAACTGAAACAAAAACTTAGATGATGATAAACTAACTCCCTCCTTGGTTTTTGCAATAGGCGTGGACTAGATGAGGGTTTCCTACACATGGATCTAGCTCTAACACCCAGAGATCAGGCTGTAACAACTATTTTTTCTCAGATATTACAGACACTATATGATGTTAATGCCACTATACATGGAGGATGGTTTAGGAGGGTGACCTAGAAGACAAGAAAGAGAGCCATCATTGGAAGATCTTACACCTTCACATCACCCTATGGAGATTAGGGCTAAGAACTCCCATGTGGAGTAGGTTAGGAATGAGTCATCTCTTAGGGAGCATAGAGATAGTGCTAAGAGGCATAAAGATAGGTCTAGGAGCCCTAGTCCAAGAGATGATTGTGTAGAGATACCTAGGGGTCGATAGTTGATGGCAGCGGATCACATTAGAGAGATATTAAGGTTACACCCACCTTGATATGATGGAAATGTTGATAATTTTTGCACTTGTGCAAAAATGGGCAACTTGAAACTTTTTTACGATGGATAGAATAGGTGAAGTATACCTAAGCTTTGGGGGATCACATCAGAATATGTCATTGTTGTTGATTAAAAAAAAGATTACATGGAATCTGTAGCTATGTGTGCTATTACAAAATGTAACAGATCAGATAGTCTATAATTTCATGTCTATCCTAAGTAAAAGAACACAAGCCCCAAAGGATAGTTATGTTGTCTTGATGAGAACATCCAATTGTAGAATAGGTGAAGTGTAAAGTTTTGGAACAACAAACATAAGTGCAGACCCCAGAAAATCAGAGTTCATTACTGAATGTTACAAGTTCTATTCAATGTTCTTTCCTTTATGATTAAGACATTAAATTATGTTATTGCAGTTTTTTAGTTCATTATACAATCCATACATAAAGTAGAAATGCAGAAAGAGATATACAACTCATTTACAGAGTTCAATGTTTTATTCACAAGGAGAGTCAAATGTTTCCCACACAAGCCATGGGATGTAACTGAAAAGTAAGGTACAACTAATGAAAAGAAAGATACACATGCATGAAGGAGAAAGAAAAGGAGTATGAGAGTGAACCCATCATTTCCTTTTATATTCTTCTTTGTACAAAGCATCTCCTAGCCAGCTCCTTCATCCTCAAATCATGGTACCTAAAAAGTAAAAACAAGTAAACCATCAGTATGAGCTCTGGAATCAAACCATATTCCTACACTATCCTACTTTGTGCATATGAATCTTCTCCTAAATAGGATATGTATTCTACTTGAAGGGAAAACAACATGCATGCTTTAATCACTCAAAAAGAAGAAATTGAAAAGAGAATAAGAAACATGGACACAAGAGAGGCCAAAAAGCCTAATTATTTTCTAAACTGATTTCCTAAGTGTGCAGGTACAGGTTGCAGCCAAAAGAAAAATAGACAAGTCATAAGTGCATACAAGAAAAGGAAGAATGTAACTCAAACTTCCAATAACTGTTCTTAAATGAAAGAAGTTTTAGTGCAAAAGAGAGAGTGGAAGATATAAACACTTGTTTTAGTAGCAGCAGAAGAGGAAGAATTAGTTTCCAAGAAGCAGAAGCTAGATAGCAAAAGGGAAAACATCTGAAATAGGATGAAAGAGAGAAGATTCTGGGAAAATTTTGACAGGGCTTCAGCTGAAAAATGGACATTTACAACTTTTGTTCATGTTGTTTTCAATTACTACATGCTTTAAAAGAACTATGCAAATCAAATAAGTGATATAGAAAGCTGAAGAGCATTACATGATCAAGATAAACAACTAACATATTTTTGGTCTTCAATTTCTATATCAGTTCAACAAGAAAAGTGTTACTTTCTATTTTCTGGATCAAAAAATACAACTACTATTTCTGAAAATGCATTAAAGAAACGATTCTGAAAAAAATTTGCCAGGGCTTCGCCTTATAAAATCAACATTTCATATATTTTCAGCATACATATCAAAGTTGTAATGAAGCTCAAATACAATATTGAAACTAGAAAAGAAATGCAACATTCAAATTTTCACTGTAAAGGAAGTAACATAGTAGAGTAAAGAGTCATAACAGCCATACAATCAAAGGATAACTAATTCAAAGGAGCATAATGTCTCCAAGAAAGCATGATATTATGAAACAAATGATTAAATGCAATGGAATCAGGAAGAGTTACAACAGGTTCTAAAAGCACATATAATGAGGGATATATGTTTGGAAGTGGATATACCAAATTTTACAGTCAAAGTGTAAAAATATACCAAAGTTCAAGTTGCAATGAATGAATAAATTAATCAAGTCTATCTTATGGCCGAATCTAAGGGTAGAACAGAGGTCATAGAGGATAGTAGTTTACAAGAGATCAGTTTAGATGCTTACTGTTTTAAGTTATCCAGGCCTTTTGAATTCAAATTTTACAGTGAAGTATTAGAAAAGATCAAACATGTAATCTACTGATGTTCATATAGAGTCATGATTATTCAGAATACCATCAAATGCCAACATGACAGTTTCAGAACATAAAGCCTCTCAAGGTATCCGAATATTGCAATAAGCCCCTGCACATTTTATATTTGGAAAAGGAATCAAGAATCGAAACTACATAGCCATAATGGCTCATGACAAGGGTTTTAAACCCAAGTTCAGCAGAGTGAGGGGTTTCGGAACCCTTGAAATAACGGAAAGTATCAAATTGTGTAGCTCAATATCACGAGAACAAAGAAATATCAACTCATTTACTCAGGAAATTACGAATACCCATGACATTAAAAGTTTTGGATGTAGAAGTGTTGAATAATCAAACCCCAATGGGCTAAGCTAGAGAGGATAACAGTTATACCGAGTGAAGTGCCAGAACAAACATATTTACAACAAGTAAAGTCCAGATTTTGGGTAAATAGTGAGACACTTAAGAAATACACCAGGAAATCATGATCCATAGGCGGCCAACCAGTAGAAAGAAGCACAAAGAAATTTCTAAATTGGCATTTCAGTTCTAAGTGAAATAAAAACTACCCATATCTTAAAATATGTAGATCTACAAATCGGCAATGACAGTCGTTGTCCTAAGTAAAATGAACTCCATATTTAAAAATAGATGCTTATAAGGTTTAGGCAACAAAATTGAGCTCAAAGTCTCAGCATTCGTAACAAAAATTCGGAGAGGAACAATATGAAAGCATAACTCGAGCAAGGAGAAATACCAAGATGAAAATGGGCATTCGAACGTAAAATTTCACTTACCAAAAGAAATCGAGACCTGCAGAGTCCTTGTAGAGTTCCACAGAAGACAAAGATCTATTTTGAAGAAAAGATGAGCTTGAAGACCATGATAACCGGTTAAAAAAAGAACAATCAAATCTTACAAGAAATGCCAACCAAAAGCTCGAACAGAGCAGAACAAGAAAACAAACGCAACAAAACTCAAAAGGCCAAAAAAGTATAGAAAAAATTGAGCTCAAAATCAATCAACAATGGTGTCCAAGAAAATTTTTCCAAGGCTTCGCCCTCAAAACCAGATGCGAAATGACCAAATGAGGGACTTAGAGTTGTTTTAACTTACTCACTTGAGCTCAACTTAACCTAACTCACCTGGAGTTAGCGATCAATGATAAAAAAAAATATCAAGTACACAGATCAAAGGCCAGAGGTCAAAATCTGTATTCAAATCAAACCACTTGGGTAATATGCCACCAACCACAATTAATTCAAATCAAAAATCCTAACCAAGGGTCAGAAAATCAACAGCTACAAGTTAATAGGTACAAAGATCGACATCCTGAAATTGGCACCAATTTTAAAAGTAAACCACCAGGGTTATAATTAATCTGACCCAAGTTATAGAAGCCACTGACAAGTGTATGAGGGGTGAGTCATCATGGGAAGGGGACAGCCCACGTGTCTTCATTTAAATCATTGCAAAATACTTTCAAAGTATAAACTATAGTTGATCCAAAAACAAACAAATCTGACCAAATTATGCCACAATGATCAATGAAAAGGTGAGATATCAACTATAGTCCTTTTAATCATGCAAAGCCGACTATGTGTTGCCATATAATATTAATCAAAGGGGTTTGAATGACCAAGTATTGATTATTTTCAAACCATGGTCTAAGAGAGCCATGTGTGTTATCAAAGTGGTCCCCTCATCTTACATCAAGAACCATGGTAATATGCAAAGTCCACAAGGTGGAAGATTATAACATGGTATGAATAAAGTTCACAAGGTGGTCAAAGAAAATGGTCGACCCTTTTATATTGCTAAGTCCACCAAGGTGGCCAAACCAAGCAGATTGAAGGTGGTCCCCACTCTAAGGAGTTGAAGTAGAGTTGCAAGTGTTATCCATGTGATCACTAGAAAACAGAATGAGTGTCAACATCAGAGACAAAGGTGGTCCAAGTCAGATTGATACTTGGATGAATTATTTTGCAAAGAATTGCAATTAATGTAATTATTTTTCTCATAGGCAGAGATTGAATTGATTTTTTTTTGCATGCCTTCACAAGAAGACAGAATAGAGAAGAGACAGAGTTACATGTCAAGGAGAAAGTCTTGCCTTGCAAGCAACCTTATTTTCAACAAATTATTCACCTGGCTTTATAAAAAATAGAACAGTCAACTTCAATTGACTGAGATGTAATCAAAGGCTATTAATGCCTCTTGCCCTAGTTTGTATTATTTTATCCTTTTATTTATTATTAAATAAAGGATAAAATTAGGATGCAAGGGTGAGTACAAGCCTTAGGCTATTTTTAGGAAGGCGGTGAAATTTATTTTTGCTATATATTGTGTTCCTTTGGCAAAGCACAAAGGGGATTCCATGAGGACTTTTGGATATATGAGTACTAAAGAAGATTTTACTAGTTTTTCCCTCTGAGTGTGAAGTATTTTCTGCCTTTCCAAGTTATTTTGCAATATTGTGTAAGTTACATTAATCTTGTGAATGCAAATTCCCTGATCAACCATCTTACCCTGCTGCAAATTTTAGTCTTTTCTACTTTTGTTTTAATGTGCATGTTAGCTTATTAGTACTATTGTGAACTTCCCTTAGTGTAATCAAGTGTCTTGCCCTTAGATATTTTGTAGAAAAACTATTGGTTCATGCATCAAGAATCCTTCCCAAATCAGTTGTAAATATACTCAGAAAAATCCCTCATACAAATTTGGTGTATCACCTTAGTTTTAATCATTTTTACAGTCATCTTTTACCCTCAAACTCCTAGAAAGTAGTTTAGGCCAAAAAGGAACCGACATTGATACCGGAGACTCACCTCAAAATAGGTATACCCACAGACCTGAGGTGTTTCCATTGTATCTACGAAAGAGAGAGATCATTTGTGCAAGCTTTAGAAAACTTGCAACCATCTCTCTACAGGGTGAATTTTCGAGAGATAACAGTTTTTGGCACGCCTAGTGGGACAACGAGTCAGATTTACATGCAAGTTTTAGATCTACAGCAGATTAAAAGTCACTTTTGGGAGAAAACTGCAGCTAATTTATTCTAAAGATTTATGATCTTTTGGTGACTCCGTAATAGACTTGAGGTGTTTCAGACCATTGTATATATGAAAGAGAGAGTTTCATTGCCTAAAAGCTTTAGAAAACCTACAATATCTCTCTATAGCACTTTGGATAACAGTTTTTGGCATTCCTGGTGGGACCACGAATTAGATATGCATGCAAGTTTTAGATCTACAGTAGATTAAAAGTCACTTTTGGGAGCAAACTACAACTAATTTATTCTAAAGATTTTATGATATTTTGGCGACTCTATAAATCTGATCTTGAACCAGTTTTGTTCCATGCCTAAAGTGACTACAAGATCATTAAGAGGAATTCCTTTTGATTTTTTTTCTTTACCTTTGAATTCTGCTAGAAGGAGAAGAGTTGGTAATACTTTTCCTTATAATAGACTTAGGTTTGGTAACCCTCCTCCTAATATTCCTTCACCATGTGTCAATTTTTCTATCAATATCCCAGATTTTTCCAATGGCCCAACAACCACCCAGTAATTTTGTGCCCTTTACTAATGGCATCCCATTACTAATTCCAGTTTATCATGATAAGCCCAACGCTGCCATGAAAATCATACCATCATTCACAGGTGAAAATTAGGTTACACCAGCTAAACATATCAAAGATGTTGTAGCCCTATGTTCAGTCCATAATATCACCCATGAAGACATAGCCCTAAGACTTTTAGCTGCATCTTTTAAAGGGCAAGCCTTGCAATGGTACAAAAACTTAGAAATTGGAAGCATAGGAACTTGGGATATTTTAGGTGAAAAATTGCTAAAACAATTCCAAGACAACTCAGATCATTTGTCTCTCATTAAACAATTATCTACTATTAAAAGAGCTCCCAACGAATTTATGTCTAGTTTAAATATCCATTTTTGCCAGAACTTGGGAGAGAATTCTAGCAAGTGTCAAGCCTCAAGCTGATCATGCTTTCCTTTATTATCTTAGAGCATTAAACAATGATATCTCAACTATGATTCAGTCAATGGGTGGAGAGACACTCCCATTAGCTTATGATATTGCTATCTGAGCTGAAAATAGCCTTATTCAAGTTGGAAAGTTAGCACCAAGGCCATCAATGCCATTTTCGGCAGATTTAGCGCCTATTCCTCAACCTATTACAATCATAGAACCCACTATTGTAGCTCCATCAAATGATGTATTCAAAGATTTGCAGACTATGTGGAATAAGATGACTTCAATTGATCACAAAATTGCATTACCTAGTAGACCCTACTAGGCTCCTTATCAGCCCTACCAATAGAATCAACAAAACAGGAAGCCCTATAAATAGAATCAAAATTATAGGCAGCCTTACCAACAAAGGCAGTTTGACCCAAAGGCTCCTAGTTCTTCTAATGCTTTAGTTCTAGTTAATATGGCCACAGAAGAGTGGTGTCAACCTTGTAATCAACCTCATTCAGCTGCAACTTTCCCAAATGCTTTTCTGAATCTTAATCTTGTTGCGCAACCTCAATCCGAAACATTGTTTATGCCTCAAATGGAGGGTGGGCAGCAAGAAACTCATGTTCAGAAATCACCTGAATAGAATTTAGTCAGTTTTAATGAGGAGGATTTCATTGCAGTCACTACTAGGGCTCAAGGGAGGGCTTCTGAAAATCAAAAGTAACAAAATAGGCCTATCTTGCCTACTGTCACTGACAAGACAGTAGCCCCAAAGTCAACTAACAACCCTGTTGTTCCTCAAAAAATAGCAATTGTTCCAGTTGATAAAGGCCATTGAAAATAACTACAACCTGATCCAAGAAGAATGTTTATACCTTCAGATATCTAAGGCAGCTGAAGCAGAATCAGTTTTCACTAAAGCCTACTCCAAGACAGTTGATTCTGTCTCTAAGAAAATTGCTTCTTTTAACATTGTTGATGTAATGAAAAAGCATAATGTTAACATCTCAATGTGGGACACTATAAGTATTCCTGGACAACAAGATTTACTTTCTCATGAACTAGCTAAGCTGTAGATTTCTTCAAATACAACAGAGAAGGAATTTCAGAAGACAGACATGGTCCTTAGAACATTTGAACAAGACCGTATTAAGGAAGTTAAGTAGATGGTACAGAAAGTTCTGAATGCTCATGGCATTAAGAAACCACCACCATTTTATTTATCACTGATTATTGGAGAACATTTAGTTCATAATTGCATGGTGGACAGTGGTGCAAGTAGCACAGTTATGCTAAAAGTGATTGCAGAAAAATTAGGCTTGCAGTATGAGCCTATAAAAAGAAGTGTCTTACAACTTGATGGAACTGTAACTAACACGGATGGTATAATAAAAAATTTGGAGGTAATGTTACATGCTTGCCCAAATTTTTCTATTCTGTAAGATGTTACTATTGTGGACTTGCCTCTGTACTTTGCTTTATCCTTATCTAGAGACTTCACAAAAAAAATAGGAGGTTATCTCTCTTCAGATTGGTCCTTCTTATTTTTCACCACACGTTATGGAACTAAGGTTACTATAAATTCAAAACCATTGGCTAGATTCCATATTGAGCCTCATTCTCCAAATGTAGTAGCTAATTACTCAGCTTTAGAGCAATCTGATTTTGATGATGTAGCTTAGGTTTCAGCATTAGATGTTGTTTCTAACCTGTTTATGGATGAAAAGACAGTTGAAAAATACACTCATAATCCTTCTAAGGAAATTGAAGAACATATTTTTGGTGTGTGTTGTATGCATGATGAAAATACACCACTTCCCTAATTGTCCAAAACAGACGATTCAACAGAAAGGAATTTGGAAGCTTCATTTTGATGGAGCTAAGAACAAGAAAGGATAGGGAGCAAGTTTTATGCTCACTTCCCCAAAAAATGAAAGGTATTTCTTAGCTTTGAGTCTCCAATTTACATGCACTTGTAATGTGGCTGAATACGAAGCATTAATTCATGGCTTACTTTGGGCTAGAAAGAGAGGTATCAGCACATTACCAATCTTTGGTGATTCTGAGTTGGTTATCAATCAAGTAAAAAACTTCAATGTTTGTAAGAATCCACTAATGAAGTCTTATAGACATAGATTTTCAGACTTAATGGAAGATTTTGAAGCTATTAATATTCACTCTATTCCTAGAGCTGAAAAGAAGCATGCAGATAGACTTGCAGCAGTTGGTGCTTGTTTCGAAGTGCTGGAACAGATGGAAAACAACAAAATTCAGCCTCATATTAAGCTATTTGTCAAGACCTCAATACCTAATAATGATTTAAATTGGTAGGTTTTTGAAAATGATGATCAAATCTATAGGTTTTTTTAGTAGGAAGATGAGTTCTCTGTAGTTAATTAGGATAAGTTACAACATTTATATGGTGATCATATTGTTCAGTTGAAGACAAATAAATTGCCTCGAGGTCTGGTTACATTGGAAGACATCTTCAGTACTGATGATCAGTTAAGAAAAGACAAAACTAAGATGTCAACACATGCTGATAACTATGAAGAGATTTCAATTGATGAAGGGAAAAAGTTATTTCTTGGAAAGGTATGTTCCTTAACCAAAAAAAAGTCATTTATTAATCTTTGTAAAGAGTTTAAGGATGTCTTTGCTTGGAAATACCAAGATCTGAAAGGATTTGATCCCAGTCTAACACAACATACAATCGAGTTACATCCAAATGCTAAGCCTGTAAGATAGAAAAAGAGGCCTGTAAATCCAAAAATAGAACCTCTGATGAGGAAAGAGTTATCCAAGTTGATCGAATCAGGTATTATTTTTCCAGTTAAGCATTCAAGTTGGGTAGTCAATCTTGTTCCTGTTAGGAAGAAGAATGGTGAAATCAGACTATGTGTAGATTTCAGGGATCTTAATAAAGCATCATTAAAAGATCATTACCCACTTCTCGAATATGGATCAAATTTTGAGAATAGTCTTAGTTTCAGATAGACTATCTCTTCTTGGATGGTTACAGTGGCTATAATAATATTTTAGTCCAAGAAGAAGATAGATACAAAACAACTTTTACTACCAAGTGGGGTACCTATGCTTACAAAAGAATGCCTTTCGGTCTTTCAAATGCCGGTGCAACGTTTCAACGTGCAATGGACATGGCTTTTTGGATCTTGTTAAATAAATGTATTCTTGTTTATTTGGATGATATTACCATGTTCTCAAAAAATCCAGAAGAACATCTAATGCATTTAAGGCAAGACTTTTCAGTTATGCAGGCAGTTTGGAATATCCTTGAATCCTTTAAAGTCTATCTTTTCAGTACATCAAGGTAAATTACTTGGTCATATTGTTTCGAAACAAGGTTTAGCAATTGATCCTTTTAGAATCAAAGCTATATTCACAGCTATCATTGCCTCATCATAAGAAGGCATTGCAAAGTTTTCTTAGAAAAATCAACTTTGTTAGAAGATTTGTTCCAGATTTCGTAGCATTGGTTAAACTGTTAATAGCTATGTTAAAGAAAGAGAAAAATTTCTCTTGGACCAATGAAGGAAGGGAAGGTTTTGAAGCAATAAAATCAGTTATCTCTCAGGATCCTACTCTTGCAAACCTAAATTTTGATAAAGATTTTACAATGTATGCACTTGCAAGAGCTGAAACAATCTCTGCTATCTTGACTCAGGTTAATGATGAAAATATTGAGTAGCCAATTGCTTTCTTTGGACAAAGTTTGCAGGATTACAAAACAAGGTACACATTTCTTGAAAAGCAAGTACTTTCAGTAGTTAGAGGACTAAAGAATTTTAAGTACATGCTTTCAAACAATAAAATTCACATTCTTGTTTCTCATCCAAGTGTGAAAGCTTTCATTTTAAATAAAGAATTGAATGAGAAAAGGGAAGGTTGGATAATGAAGGTTATGGAATATGATGTTGATATCTGGGTTGCTAAGATGGTTTGAGGTAAAGGTTTATGTGAACATCTAATTGCTGATATGGAAAAATAACAAGCATCAGAACCCAAAGATTCAGAACAACATGCTGAAGTTATGTATCAGCAATCAAATATCATGGTCCAACAAGGAAATCAACAACCTGAACTTGCTCAAGAGATCCAAGAATAAAGGTGGATGACTGATTTGGTTAACTACTTATAGCATGACACCTATCCAGAAGGTATGGATAAGAATAAATGAAGATATTTCAGATTACAAGCTATTCCTTATCTTTTCGTTGATGGTGTATTGTTCAAAAGGGATATAAATGGGATCTTGCTGTGATGTGTTGATTATGATAAAATTCAGAAAATATTATTAGAATTCCATGAAGGACCTACAGGAGGTCACTTCTCAGCATGTACTACAGCTTTAAAAATTATGAAAGAAGGTTACTATTGGCCTAGCATATTCAAAGACTGTTTTGAATGGATTAGAAAGTGTAAGAAATGTGCTTTCTTTGTTGGAAAAGAACGTCTTGCTTCATTTACTTTGTAGCCTATTTCATCTGATCAGCCTTTTATGCAGTGGGGTCTTGATTTTATTGGCATGATAAACCCACCTTCATCACAAGGGCATAAGTGGATCTTAACTGCTACAGATTATTTTACACGATGGAATGAAGCAATATCCTTGAAAGATGCTAACTGAAGCTTCGATACTATCCTTTTATGAAGGCATAGTTTACAGATTTGGTGTTCCAGCAACGATCATATCAGATAATGCTTTAGCATTCCTCGGTGCAAAGGTAACAGATTGGGCTGTCAAACATGGAATATATCTGAGTTCTTCATCTAATTATTACCCACAAGGTAATGGCTTAGCTGAAAGTACTAACAAGAATCTGTTAAGAATCATCAGAAGAACACTCAAGGATAATCAAAGAGCTTGGCATCTGATGTTGAATTCCACACTTTGGGCTGACAGAGTGACTCCTAAAAGATCAGTTGGCAATTCACCATACAAGCTTGTGTATGGAAAAGAAGCAAGAATGCCTATTTCAGTTGAGTTAGCCACATTAGATTTGCTACATCAAATGGAGCTACTTGAGAATGAACCATTACAGGTTCGTTATGCAAAGTTAATGGAATTACAAGAGCTAAGAAATCAAGCTCATTTAAATATGGAAAAGAATCAGGAACAAATCAAGAAGAATTTTGACAAGAAAGTCAAATTCAGAGTCTTCAGTGAAGGAGATATTGTGTTAAAATGGGATGTTGATTGTGCAAAGCTAGGAAGACACTCAAAGTTTGATACACTTTGGAGTGGTCCTTACATGATTTCAGCTTGCAAGGAACACAACGCTTTTCATCTTTCGAAGCTGAATGGAGAGGAACTTCCCATTCCTGTGAATGGTATTTTTCTCAAACACTGTTATTGAAAATCTTACAGTGATTGTTAGAGTAGGATTTCCCTTCAATAAGTGCAGTTTCTACACATTGCATTGTTTTTCAATTCAATAAGTGCATTGTGCACGTGATCTGGTTTACCATATCCTTTCCCAACTTTAGTTTGTTTTGGAAGGGTTGGACCTTTCAGAAAGGTAGATTTTGGTTATATGCTTCGGACTCCATGCCTAATGGACAAAAGCAAGGCACTGGTATATAAGCTAGCAGGAAGCTTTCCCCATAGGATCGCCAGAAATGTTGACAATTTTTACACTTGTGCAAAAATGGGAAACTCAAAACTTTGTTACGATGGATAGAATAGGTGAAGTATACCTAAGCTAGGGGAGATCACATCAGATCATGTCATTGTTGCCAATTTTTTAAAAAAGATTACATGAAATCTGTAACTATGTGTGCTTGTTACAAAATGTAATAGATCACATAGTCTGCAATTTCATGACTATCCTCAGCAAAAGAACACAAGCCCCGAAGGACAGTTATGTTGTCTTGATGAGAAAATCCAATTGCAGAATAGGTGAAGTGTAAAGTTTTGGAACAACAAACATAAGTGTAGATCCCAGAAAATCAGAGTTCATTACTGAATGTTACAAGTTCTATTCAATGTTCTTTCCTTTATGATTAAGACATTCAATTATGTTACTGAGTTGTTTAGTTCATTATACAATCCATATAGAAAGCAGAAATGTAGAAAGAGATATACAACTCATTTACAGAATTCAATGTTTTATTCACAAGGAGAGTCAAATGTTTCCCACACAAGCTGTGGGATGTAACTGAAAAGTAAAGTACAACTACTGAAAAGAAAGATACACATGCATGAAGGAGAAAGCAAAGGAGTATGAGGGTGAACCCATCATTGCCTTGTATATTCTTCTTTGTGCAGAGCATCTCCTAGCTAGCTCCTTCATCCTCAAATCATGGTACCTGAAAAGTAAAAACAAGTCAACCATCAGTTACGAGCTCAGGATCAAACCATATTCCTACACTATCCTACTTCGTGCATATGAATCTTCTCCTAAACAGGAGATGTATTCTACTTGAAGGGAAAACTGCATGCATGCTTTAATCACTCAAAAATAAGAAAGTGAAAAGAGAATAAGAAACATGGACACAAGAGAGGCCAAAAAGCCTAATTATTTTCTAACTGTTTTCCTAAGTGTGTAGGTACAGGTTGCAGCCAAAAGAAAAATAGACAAGTCATAAGTGCATACAAGAAAAGGAAGAATGTAACTCAAAGTTCCAATAAATGTTCTGAAATGGAAGAAGTTTTAGTGCAAAAGAGAGAGTGGAAGATATAAACACTTGTTTTAGTTGCAGCAAAAGAGGAAGAATTAGTTTCCAAGAAGCAGAAGCTAGATAGAAAAAGGGAAAACATCTGAAACAGGATGAAAGAGAGAAGATTTTGGGAAAATTTTGACAGGGCTTCGCCATGAAAAATGGACATTTACAACTTTTCTTCATGTTGTTTTCAATTACTACATGCTTTAAAAGAACTATGCAAATCAAATAAGTGATACAGGAAGCTGAAAAACATTACATGATCAAGATAAACAACTAACATATTTTTGGTCTTCAATTGCTATATCACTTCAGCAAGAAAAGTGTTACTTTCTATTTTTCTGGATCAGAAAATACAACTACTATTTCTGAAAATGCATTAAAGAAATGATTCTGAATTTTTTTTTCCAGGGCTTCACCTTATAAAATCAACATTTCATATTTTTTCAGCATACATATCAAAGTTGTAATGAAGCTCAAATACAATATTGAAATAGAAAAGAAATGCAACATTCAAATTTTCACTGTAAAGGAAGTAACACAGTAGAGTAAAGAGTCATAACAGCCATACAATCAAAGGATAACTAATTCAAAGGAGCATAATGTCTCCAAGAAAGCATGATATTATGAAACACTTGATTAAATGCAATGGAATCAAGAAGAGTTACAACAGGTTCTGAAAGCACATATAATGAGGGATGTATGTTTGGAAGTGGATCAAAAGTACACTAGTGGCAACAATAGAACCTCATTGTCTTGACACTATATTGCGAAATCAAGACTAGAAATGCAAATCAATGGATACCCTTCTGCAAGCAAAGCTACAGATTCAGATGAATGCAAGTTACAAGTTACTTTATGACAAAGAATATTTTCAGTTACAGTACAACTAAGGATGCAAGGTATGATTCATGATGAAGAGTTACAACTCACAATGCAACCAGCTCGATACTTGGACAAGTGTAGAAATTTCAATGACTTACACAGCTATGAAAATTTACAGTCAAAGTGTAAAAATATACCAAAGTTCAGGTTGCAATGAATGAATAAATTAATCAGGTCTAGCTTATGGCCAAATCTAAGGGTAGAACAAAGGTCATAGAGGATAGTAGTTTACAAGAGATCAGTTTAGATGCTTACTGTTTTAAGTTATCTAGTCCTTTTGAATTCAAATTTTATAGTGAAGTATTAGAAAAGATCAAACATGTAATCTATTGGTGATCATATACCATCATGATTATTTAGAATACCATCAAACGCCAACATGACAGTTTCAGAACATAAAACCTCTCAAGCTATCAGAATATTACAATAAGCCCCTGCACATTTTATATTTGGAAAAGGACTCAAGAATGGAAACTACATAGCCATAATGGCTCATGACAAGGGTTTTAAACCCAAGTTCAGCAGAGTGAGGGGTTTCAGAACCCTTGAAATAATGGAAAGTATCAAATTGTGTAGCTCAAGATCATGAGAACAAAGAAATATCAACTCATTCGCTCAGGAAATTACGAATACCCATGACATTAAAAGTTTCAGATGTAGAAGTGTTGAATAATCAAACCCCAATGGGCTAAGCCAGAGAGGATAGCAGTTATACTGAGTGAAGCACCAGAATAGAGTTATTTACAACAAATAAAGTCCAGATTTGGGGAAAACAGTGAGACACTTAACAAATACACAAGGAAATCATGATCCATAGGTGGCCAACTAGTAGAAAGAAGCATAAAGAAATTTCTAAATTGGCATTTTAGTTCCAAGTGAAATCACAAATACCCATATCTTAAAATATGCAGATCTACAAGTTGGAAATGGTGGCCATTGTCCTAAGTAAAATGAACTCCATATTCAGAAATAGATGCTTACAAGGTTCAGACAACAAAATTGAGCTCAAAGGCTTCAGCATTCGTAACTAAAATTCAGAGAGGAACAATATGAAAGCATAACTCGAGCAAGGAGAAATACCTAGATGAAAATGGGCATTCGAACGTAAAATTTCACTTACCGAAAGAAATTGAGACCTGCAGAGTCCTCGCAGAGTTCCACAGAACACAAAGATCTATTTTGAAGCAAAGACGAGCTCGAAGACCATGATAACCGGTAAAAAAAATGATCAGATCTTACAAGAAATGCCAACCCAGAGCTCGAACAGAGCAGAACAAGAAAGCAAATGCAACAGAACTCAGAAGGATGGAAAAGTATAGAAGAAATCGAGCTCAAAATCAATCATCAATGGTGTCCAAAAATTTTTCCAGGCTTCTCCCTCAAAACCAGATGTGAAATGAGGGACTTCGAGTTGTTTTAACTCACCCACTTGAGCTCAACTTAACCTAACTCACTTGGAGTTAGCGATCAACGATAAAAAAAATATCAAGTACACAGATCAAAGGCTAGAAGGTCAAGCTCTGTATTCAAAGAAAACCACTTGGGTAATATGCCACCAACCACAATTAATGCCAGATTAGAAACCCTAATCGAGGGTCATAAAATCAACAGCTATAGGTTAACAGGTACAAAGATCAATGACTTGAAATTGGCACCAATTTTCAAAGTAAACCACCAGGGTTATAATTAACCTGACCCGAGTTATAGAAGCCAGACAAGTGTCCAAGGGGTGAGTCATCATGGGAAGGGGCCAGCCCACGTGTCCAACATTTAAATCATTGTAAAATGAATTTCAAAGTATAAACTATAGTCCATCCAAAAACAAATAAAGACGACTATGTGTTGCCATATAATATTAATCAAAGGGGGCCAAATGACCAAGTATTGATTATTTTCAAACCATGGTCTAAGAGAGCCATGTGTGTTATCAAAGGTGGTCCCCTCATCTTACATCAAGAACCATGGTAATATGCAAAGTACACAAGGTGGCAGATTATAGCATGGTATGAATAAAGTTCACAAGGTGGTCAAACAAAATGGATCGACCCTTTTATATTGCTAAGTCCACCAAGGTGGCCAAACCAAGCAGATTGAAGGTGGTCCCCAATCAAAGGAGTTGAAGTAGAGTTACAAGTGTTATCCATGTGATCACTAGAAAACAGAATGAGTGTCAACATCAGAGACAAAGGTGGTCCAAGTCAGATTGATACTTGGATGAATTATTTTGCAAAGTATTGCAATTAATGTAATTATTTTCTCACAGGCAAAGAGAATTGATTATTTTTTGCATGCCTTCACAAGAAGACAGAACAGAGAAAAGACAGAGTTGCATGTCATGGAGAGAGTCTTTCCTTGCAAGCAACCTTATTTTTAGCAAATTATTCACCCAGCTTTATTAAAAATAGAACAGTCAACTTCAATTGACTGAGATGTAATCAAAGGCTATTAATGCCTCTTGCTCTAGTTTGTATTATTTTATCCTTTTATTTATTATTAAATAAAGGATAAAATTAGGATGCATGGGTGAGTACAAGCCTTAGGCTATTTTTAGGAAGGGGGTGAAATTTATTTTTTCTATATATTGTGTGCCTTTGCAAAGCACAAAGGGGATTCTGGGAGGACTTTTGGATATATGAGTACTGAAGCAGATTTTGCCAGTTTTTCCCTCTGAGTGTGAAGTATTTTCTGCCTTTCCAAGTTATTTTGTAGTCTTGTGTATGTTACATTAATCTTGTGAATGAAAATTCCCTGATCAACCATCTTACCCTGCTGCAAATTTCAGTCTTTTCTGCTTAATTTTTAATGTGCATGTTAACTTATTAGTACTGTTGTGAACTTCCCTCAGTGCAATCAAGTGTCTTGCCCTTAGATATTCTATAGAAAAACTATTGGTTCGTGCATCAAGAATCCTTCCCAAATCAGTTGTGCATATACTCAGTCAAAGCCCTCATACAAATTTGGTGTATCACCTTAGTTTTAATCATTTTTATAGTCATCTTTTACCCTAAAACTCCCAGAAATCAGTTTAGGATACACCAATAAGGAACGACCTTGATACCGAGAGACTCACCTCAAAATAGGTATACCCACAGACCTGAGGTGTTTCCATTGTATCTACGAAAGAGAGAGATCATTTGTGAAAGCTTTAGAAAACCTGCAGTCATCTCTCTATAGGGTGCACTTTCGAGAGATAATAGGAAACACAGGGGGATTTGAGGAAGAGGCATGGTTGGCTATCTTGAGAGGATGCTTCAAGCTATGTCCTTGTTCTACCAACACAAAATCTCATGTTTCCATCCACCTTTTGAGATATTGAATTGAATTTTTGAGGAGGATTGAGGAGAAGAAGCTCCATGTGGATTCAAAGACAGTTACTTGGGAGCTCTTCAAGGAGTGTTTCATGAGTAGATACATATCTAGGAGATTCATCTAGTAACCGATAGATGAGTTTCATTATCTGCGTTAGGCTTCTATGAAAGTGGAAGAGTATGAGGGATGATTTTTCGATATGCTTCAGTATGTGGATTACATAAAGGAAGAGCATGTTCAAAGTTCATAGGTTCATTAGGGGCCTGAACATAGACTTGGGTGGGACAGTGCACATTTATTTCCTACAGATATTATTAGAGACCGTGGAGAAGGCCTATATTGCATAGAGGAAACCAAGGGGAAGACTCAATAGGATCATGATAGAGTGATGATCCACATAAAATAGTTATAGGATAGTAGATTGAGGGGATCATCCCCTCCTCCTCATGGCATACAACTTTAGCAGATTCTTCCTTTTTACCTCCTTCTACCTCCTCAAGAACACCAGCAGTAGTAGACATGAACACCCTTTCAAACTCCACCGCGCCATGATGCTCAGAGGGAGCATAGTATGGGACCTTTAGATAATGGGCCCAATAGGACCTAGGATCCACCTTGAGCATAGTCAACAGGAGTACATCCACCGCAACACCAACAAAGATCTATGATAGGATCATCAAGTTCTTCAACACATACTACTGGGCCACCTGAAGGACTATCTACTCAGTGGAGAGGACCAGGTACTTACTATAGATGTAGTGTTGATGGACATCATTAGAGAGAGTGCCCTAAGAACCCTGTTAATCATGGTAAGACACCTATTATCGAGCGTACGGTTGGTGACATGGCTAGGAGCCATAGGATATATGCAATAGTCGAGAACCTCCAGGCACACCACCAAGGCAGAGTGATAGAGGCCTTGGGTAGCATTGGTGGTATTTCTACACCTATTTTATTTGACTCAGGCTCATCAAATTCTTTCATTTCTCCATCTTTAGCAGAGCATTGAAGGCTCATGGCTGTTAGGAAAGGCCTTAGTTGGGATGTTGAGATGGCTTCTGGAGCCAAGATCTCAGTCGAATCCTTAGTCAAGGAGTGCGTAGTGGACCTAGGACCCTTTACCACTACTTTGGGACCTTTGTATCCTTCTGTTCGGCTTGTATGGAGTTAACTTAGTCATGGATTGGTTGTCTACGCACAGAGCTAGAGTTGATTGTCACAACAAGGATATATCTTATGCAGATGATTTAGGAGTGGAGTTAGTGATTGTTGGAGTCAGGAGACCCATCTCTATTCACACTATTTCCACTATGTAGCTGAAGTGGAGTGTATGATGGGGTTTTCAGTTATATACTATTACAGTTAGTGATAGGTCGGAAGATGGGGCTAGTGGACCTTCAATTGATGATCACCCCATTTTGTAGGAGTTTTCTTATGTTTTTCATAGTGAGTTACCAGGGATGCCTCCCTCGCGTGAGATAGATTTTCATATTGACTTGGTTTTAGGAGTATAACCTATCTCACGTGCTCCATATAGGATGACCACAACTGAGCTCTATGAGCTCCACTTGTAGCTAGAGGGCCTTCTCAACAAAGGTCTAATCCATCCTTGTGTATCCCCTTGGGGTGCACCAAGGATTTTTGTGAAGAAGAAGGAAAGATCCTTGTGGTTACATGTGGACTATTGTTAGCTGAATAATGTAACGATCAAGAATCGTTACCCCTTTCCTAGAATTGATGATTTTTTTGATCAGATGAAGGGGGGAATTGTCATTTCTAAGATAGATCTTAATTCCAGATACCATCAGCCAAGGATTGCAAAGGAATATGTCCAAAAGACAACTTTCCATGTGAGATATGGATAATATGAGTTCATAGTCATGCCATTCGGTCTGAGGAACGTCCCTGTAGTGTTCATGAGTTTGATGAACGGGGTGTTCAGGACCTTTTTAGACTACTTTTTCCTCATGTTCCTTGATGACATTTTTATATTCTCTCATACGCATGAGGAGCATGAGGAGAACCTTTGTAAGGTTCTATAGTGTCTTCACGAGTAACAAATTTACAGGAACCTAGAGAAGTGTGCATTATTTTAGTTAGAGGTGTAGTATTTGGGTCACATTATTTTTGGGGAAGGTATCATAGTTGAACCTTCCAAGATTAGAGCCATTATGGATTAGCCAACACCTACTAGTGTGATCAAGGTGTGTAGTTTCATGGGGTTGGAGAGGTACTAGAGGAGATTGTTCAGAAATTTTCTTAAGTTGCGCACCCCATGAATTTTACCTTCAGTGGAAAGGGAAGAAGTTCATTTGATCAGATAAATGTGAGCATGCCTTTAGGATACTGAAGGAATACCTTATGAAAACACCTAATCTTACACTACCAAGTCCTCAGGGAGATTTCTTTCGTATGCACAGATACTTCTTTGGAAGGATTGAGAGCTGTATTAATGTGGGAGGGCTAAGTGGTAGCCTTTGAGTCTCACAAACTTAAGGATTATGAACTCAATTATCTGACTCAAGACCTTGATCTTGCAGTAGTTATGCATGCTTTGGTTAGATGGAGACATTTCCTTTGGGGTAGGAGATTCATTCTCAAAAATGATCATTTGAGTCTTCATCACCTCTTCACGCAGCTCAATTTCAATGCTCACCAATGACATTGGATGGAGTTTCTATGTGAGTATGACATGGAGATAGAGCATGTGAAGGGGAAGGAGAATGTGGTTACAGACACTCTGAGTAGATGGAGACATTTAGTTATGGCTACTTCAGTGGGTACGGATTTACGGAGCAGGAGTTTGCAACAAATTCCACATGACAACTTCTGACCTTGTAGCTAGATATAGATATTGAGTCTCAGAGACCCCTTGAGCACAAGTTGTATGGATTTTCATTAGGGGAAGATGTTCTTCTCATATATAGAGGTTGGATCTATGTACCTAGGGATAGAGGCTTGAGATAGGATATCTTGGTAGAGGCTCATTGTGCACCTTATTCATCCCATCCAAGGGTGAATAAGATGCACACCACCTTGAGATAGCTATACCATTGGAGAGGGCTATGTAGATATATAGCTAAGGTTTTTTCATGTTATTTAGAGTGTCATAGGGTGAAGGCTGAGCATCAACATCCAGCTGGCCTTCTCTACCCGCATGATATACTAGAGTGGAAATGGGACACCATTTCCATGGATTTCATAGTAGGGATACCGATGTCGAGATACCACCATGATGCCATCATGGTCATGGTGGATAGATTGATGAAAGTGACTCATTTTTCTCTGGTGAAGACCACTTATACAGCTAGTGCTATGGTGGAGTATATTTAGATGAGATTTTTAGACTGCACGGGATTCTGTGGAAGATTATCTGTGACCGTGATCCCTTATACACCTCTCATTTCTAGACTACCATGCAAATGCCCTTAGGAAAAGTATCAATTTCAGTACAACTTATCATCTAGAGAAAGATGGACAGACAAAGTGGGTGAATCAAATCTTAGAGGATATGTTGTGGATGTATGTCATGGACCATCAGTCTAGGTGGGAAGAGTACTTGTATTGAGTGGATTTTTCCTACAACAATAGTTTTTCAGAGTTCAATTGGTATGGTTCCTTTTCAGGATTTATATGGCATAGAGTGCAAGAAACTTCTAAGTTGGGAAATATTGGAGGACATAGTTTCTCTTGGGTCGGCATTATTATAGGATATGGAGCAGTGGGTTGTCATGATTTGATAGAGGTTACAGGAGGATCAGGATAGAAAAAAGAAATATACAGATCAAAGGAGGAATAGATCATAGTTTTGAGGTGGGCATGAAGGTGTTTGTTCATGTCAAGACTCATAAGAGTCTTATCCATTATGAAAAGGTTCTAAGTTAGCTCCTAGGTTTTTGGTTCCCTTTGAGATCTTAGAGTGTATAAGTCCTTTGGCTTATAATATAGCATTTCCACTAAGCTTGTCTCACATCCATGATGTATTTCATGTTTCTATACTTAGGATATACATTCCAAATCCCTCTCATGTTTTTGATTGGAAAACATTGTAGGTGCAGGAGCAAGGGAAAGGTGTTAGTGAGAGCCCATGTGCATCATAGAGTGCAGGACCCTGGGCCTTCAAAGCCACGAGATTGACTAGGTGCAGTTGCAGTGTGATAGGTATGATGAGACTACAACCACATGGGAGGATGCCACTTTATTGTGAGCCCAGTTTCCTCATCTATTCTAGTGACTTCCAGGAGGAAGTTGATTCTAAGGGGAGGGGGATGTAGTGCCCACTCCTCTTTGACACTATTTCATTTTGATGTTGTTACTATTGGATTGATACTTAAACATTTGAGTATTATATTTTATCAGTAGACGATGGACTATGATAGATTATACAGATATTAGACTATTGACATTATGTGGTTTTATTTTATTATAATGCACTAGATGGATGATGATAGACAATTATATATGTTGATTTTCCGATATTTTGATTTTTATACTAACATGTCATAATTTGGATGCATAACCTATGTTGGATGTTTTGAGTAGAATTATGATTTTTATGGATGCCAAAAAAGAATTAATTGTATGATGTTAGAAAATAGAATTGCTAATTTTGAATGATAATTATTGATTTTTTATATGTATATTGTATCGATGTTATTAATACACCTGAAAGGCCAGAGAGGTATTTTTTTGTGTTGCAGGACATTTTATCACATACATCAAAAGGGGATAGGGGACTAACTAAGGAAGGATGTCGGGTGTTGAGCATCGTGGCCAAAATTTGACAACTTGTGTAATGTTATGTGTGTGTTGTTGCATGCCTAGTTAGGAGGTTTCCCATGGGGGGTGACCTCACATGTGTGGCCATGGGGTGATATGTTTTCCCTTTTCTTTTAATTTTTTGTGTGTTTTATTTTGTGTTATATGTATTTAAATTTTTGAAATTGTTGTCACTTTATTAGCAAGTTATAATGTGTTTTAATTAAGCTAATCCTTCTTATTTGGTTAACTAAAATAGAGATGTGACAAATAGATAATTATGAGGTTAGGTGGTCATTTTTGTAAGTGATATTTGTGTTGGTTTGTGTGTGATATACTCCACCCCAACTTAAAAATTCAGATTTTGACTTGGGAGGCCTTTTTGGAGGCTTGTGGGACAAGCTAAGCTTTTCCCATGCCTCTTAAATTTACCCAACAACCCTACCTATGGGTTGGGGATTTTATTTTTAACTTATTTATCCTTTTTGGAGTGTAAAAGAGTGAAAATAATTACACCTTCTTGTCACAATAAATTTTTTCCTTAGAAGGCATGGTGTGCAATTTTGAGTGCCATGTGGGTTGTCATAGTTCTTACATGCTCATTTATTTCTTGGGCATGGTATTTGACTTAAGTGTGGGAATGGAGGAATGATGAAGTGGCATCCTACATGGAGCCACCTCATCATCCTCACATTCCATTTCTATTTATTGATGGATTTTGATGGAATGGGGGTTACTTGTTCATTTTCTTCCGTTGCATTTTTGAAATTAGGAGCTTGTTGGAGTTGATTTTGGGAATTTGCTTGGCTTGGAGGTGTGAAAGACTTGTGAAGTTAAGTTTTCTTGGAGCTTGATGGAGAGGTAGGATCTCCACCTTTGTTTTTTTTTTATTATGTTTGTTGATGTGGAAGTATGGTGCTTGTTAATTTTGTTTGAGTTTTTTGAATGTGTTTTTTTGTGTGGTTGGGTAGTATGCCTTAAGTTGGGTGTGGGAGATGGACTTATGGGACCATTGGGGAGGGAAAAGGGAGTTTTTGAGGCACGCATTTGGTGGGAGTGTGATTGGGAGTTTCACCTATGGGGAGTGAAAAGGAAATCATGGTCATATTGTTGCATACTTGCAAGGGAGAGATAAGGATATTGTCGTTATTTGTTTTGTGCACTTGGAGGCTTAGGGTGAAACTCCACTTCACTTGAGAATGAAAAAGGAGGTGGTTTCCCATAGTCATTTCTACATTTGGTTTGGTATCAAACCTATGTATTGTTTTTGAGAAGTTACAAAACTTGTTTGTATGTCATTTTAGTTGTGTTGAATTGTTTTGAAATGTATGTTGTTTGTGGAAGCCATGTTTGTTTAAAATTGTCAAATGTTTCTAAAGATCCCTCATGGTTTTTGGTTGGGGCTTGGGGCCATTAAGGGGATGGATTCTCCTCTTAATGGATTAAAGGTTGGGTGGAGAGCGTTGCCTATTCCCCCTTCCTTTGTATTGTGATCATTTTTGTGAAAGATTGAAGTGAGCTAGATTGGAGCTACATTTGGGAGAAGACTTGCAAATTGGAGACTTGTATTTTGGCCTTGTATGAAAGCATTTATGTTGCAAATTGTTCATTTTATTATTACCACTTTGAGTGGATGCTTGTAAATTTGTAAGCTTGAAATTTAGTTTATTTATTACTTGGAAATCCCTATATCTTGTAAACCCTTCTAAGAGTGTTGTATGAGAAATTTGTATTTTAAAATGTGTTAGTTTTTTGGAAATAAATTACCAAGTTTTACATTGTTTTGGTGAAATGGAAATTTTGAAATAAGTTGAAATGGAAATGCATTTTCTTAATTCAAGTTGTTTCACTCTTTCCAAATGTAATATGCTTTTATTTCTAGAAGAAATGAGAATCTTGTTAGAATGTACTTACTATGTTGAAATGGTTGTCACTTAATAGTTTAAAGAGGAAATGAAATAGTTACATCTTAGTATTATTGAATGAAGGATACTAAAGAATTTAACTATAGAATTTATTATGTTGAAGAAAATAATCTCCTCCCAACTAAATCAACATAGGTTGAATAAGATCTTTTAAATTTTTCCCAAATTTTACTTTTAAGTCAATAGTTAGAGAACTCCAAAACTCCTTGACTTGTATTTTACAATACCCTATAAACTTTTGATCTTTGCAAATACAAAATAAAAACATATATATCTATTTATTAGTTTTAAATTTTTATATAATTGCATACTTTTATATTTAATATTTACCAAATATCCCTCACAATTATATAAACCAATATTTAGGAAAAAAAACTTACCTTGTTAATTGTTATTATTAAAAAAAAATATATATAATATGAATTCATTTTATTTTAATAATAATTAATAACAATTTAATATTAAATTTCCTAAAATCATTAATATATAATTGTAATATTTGTAATATATATACAATATAATAGTATATATATTATATAGAAAAATTTAAAACTTAATAAATAAGATATATATGTTTTTATTGTGTATGCAAAGATAAAATTTATAAAGTAAAATACATTGTTCAAGGAGTTTTGTGAATAGCTCTCACATGGCTATATATATATTTGTTTATGTAATAATTATTAAAGTTAATAATTTAAACTTCATATCAATTTTCTTTTATTGTTATGTTTGGTTCGGTGGGGTTGGTGACCCTCCCCCAAAAACTCTTTAAATCATTGAACATGCAACACTGCCACTGTATTTAAATACACTCACCGATACAATCTTTATTGGTGTATAAAAAATGGAGTTTGTGGTATTTTTTAATGGTATTTGCCATGACATAAGTATTAACACATGTTATATATGTATGTGTGTTTTTGTATTATGTGTGTTTCAGGTTTTAATATTTTATTATATAATATAATATGTACGTATTAATGTGTATACACACACACACACACACAAATTTTTATACCTTATGCTCAAATGGATTCAATCTATTTTAAACTACTTTTGTAAAAGATCCTTGGGGAAAATGCTCATTTTCCCAAATAGGGTAAATACAAAAGAGAATTAATTTTTCAACAGTGAATAGTTATATCAAACGAGAATTCACAATCAAACCGTAGGAGGGTAAAATGGAAGTAGTATTACAAAAAAAGGATACAAAAGGAACATCCACCCTAAGCTGCATCTTCATCCATGGCTTCCTTTTCTTCTTCCTCCCATAAAACCTGCAAAACCAAAAATGAGGAAATGAGTAAAATGAATGATTAAAAGCTTCCCATAGATATGATTAGGGTTAGTTTGAATCCGTAAGATTCATGGGCATAGATCGAATCCATCCAATGACTAGGAATGATCCATATAAAATTTAGGTGAGAGTAGGTGAGAATGGTTTCAATAAAGTATATGGGTTAAAGTTGAATGGGGCCACTTAAGTGGTGTAGAAGTTAAATTTATTCTCTAACCTTTTTGATTATTTGTTGACCTTTAATGAAAAGACCATGACCTTTGTAATAAATTAAGTCAAATTGCTCCTTAGTAATTAGGAAATGGTTATTATAGGAATTTAATTTAATTGTATTTAATCATTAGGAGGGTGTTTTAGACTTAGCCCTAACATAATAAACTAGTAAATGACTCTTGAACCATATTATTTAATTAAATGAGAATTATAAACTCGATGATTTTAAACCAAACTAGAAAATAGAATAATATAAATTAGTTATTAATGAAAAACATATTTTTTTAACCAAGGGAATAGCTAAATGTTCTATGTTCCCTAGATTGAATATTAATGGGTCAAATGTTTGGTTGATTTTGACGTAACAAAGCGAGATCACATTAGGATGACCATTGGCCAAAATAATTTTTTTATATTTTATTGGTTCATGGATGATGTAGAAGATGATGAGACCGAGTTGTATAATCTTGAATATAAAAAAATGAAGGTCTTTCCTCTACCACCTATCTCGTGGAGTGTTCATGACTTAGGAGACGTTAATGAAATAACCATAATGGTAATCTAAAGGTCTAAGGAGTGGTTTATGAAAGAAAAGTGTTGCAGTCATTGAATTAAGTGGCCTTCATACACTCATAAGGAAGGTAAGTCATCTCTCGTCTTTGAAGGCAATCGAGAGACCCCATGAAAATAAAATCAATGGAAACTGAGGCACCCCACTATATGATGTTGCAAAAGAAATAAAAAATTACTTCAAGACCCTATAGAGAATATAGAGAAAGGAGATATTGATCCTTTTTGTGAACCAAATCGTCATTAGTATCTAAGCATCTCTTCCTCTACTACTGAACCAAGTCATCAAATGCATGATGTACCATCTCACATTGAGCCTGAAACTGCAATCATGCCTAGTTCCAAACTTGAAAAAGCAGATATCTTCCCATGGGTACAATAAATGATCAGAGGAGATATTCACATAGTACAATAGGAAGTGGTGATATATTTTAAATATATTTCAAATATTGTTAAAAAAGTGAGTTAAGAAAGCTCAAAAAACTTCCTACTCGTTTAACAATACCTTGGGAAATCATTATGTGGAGGTTTCTCAACTAAATGTAGTAAATCCCATTTGGGAGATGACCCCATTGGATTATGAAATTACCATAATTCCTCTAGGACAATTGAAAGACAAAGGATATGCTCATCTATTCAAATAATCTTCCACTCATCTTCTTCCAAAAAATGAAGAATACAAGGATAAAATTGAACAATTGGAAGAACAAGTGAGAAATATCACTTCATATGTTTAAGCCTTCATGAAGCCTAATATCAACCAATCTCTTCCAGCTGAAGAATTCATTTCAATTAACATCTTTGATCCGAAATCAATCAAGAAGGTGTAGGGATACACAATTCAAGGTAGAGTTAATGACAACTGGGTGAAAAAAATCATCGAGAAATGTAGGAACATGTTTGAAGAGATTATTTTGTTGTTTGAACTCATTATTTCCACTGCTAAAAATTAGGATGACTAAATACAACATTTAAATGGAAAAATATCTTTGGGATCAAGTATTTCCACTGGTGACTGAGATGGATAACATTGATTCTTTTGAATTGGTAAGAAGAAACGTGTTCACCTCCATATCTGAAAACAATTTGGTCTCAAATGATGGTTTTTTGATATGAGATGTTGAACCATTCCTTTGATGAGTTTGATTCTTTTGATGATATCAATTTAAAGATGTAGGAAAACATAAGTGAGGAAGTGCAAAAGCTTGGAGTACCCGTGGTAAATGGAAATAACTCAATGAATGATCTTATACAACCATTCAAGGATCTAGTTAGAAAATACGATGTATACCCATTCTCCTTCTATGAAGACACCTTGGAATCCATTACAAAGATCATATGTTGTATTTCCAACATTATAAAGGAGCATCAAGCATGATTGATGAAATGTAAAATCATCAATAGTACCATCGAGATTTTCTTTAAATTTTAAGATTCATGCACATTCCTTAGGAATGAGAAAGTAGTACCCATAATGACATGTTTCAGCAAAGAGTTCAAAGGAATCAATATTTCTCTTAGAGAACTCTCTAATAGTTCCTCAACAAGTGTATCTTCAAAAAAAATGAAGCATCTTCTTCAGAATAGCTATCTCTTCTTTTCCTCTCTTTCCCCTCCCCTTTCTTCTCTCCTATCAGATTCTATATCTTCATTAAGGGGGTTTAATTTTCTCTTTTTAATTATCCATTTAAATGTGACATATATTCAAACCTTGTTTTGAATTTCCTCCAATTAATAAAAAGGAACTCAGTTTTTTTCCTATGGATATGAAAGGTCACAAGTTGTAAATGTAAGTGAAAATTTATGTTGGGGGTAGGTACAAAGTCATTTCGTAAATCTCTATATTGCATGAATCCCTCATTCAAATTCCAAAGGGTTGTCAATTTTTGAGTCTCGGAGTACATAGTTATTGCACTAGTAAGAAGCAAGAAAAAGATGGCATTATTCTATTTATTTTCTCTATGTTTCCTTTATGTCTCTTTTAATATTTGTGCACATGATAATACCTTTGTTTCACTAGGAAAATGCTTCGTTCCTTTTAGAAACAGATAAGGTTAGGGTTAGGAGGAATACCTGTAGAATGTCGAGATGATGTGCGCATACCGTAGAGAAAGATCAGGCTGACTGCGAAGAACTCCTTTTTGTCTTGGAAGGACTACCTGCAAATAAGAACACAAGACCACAAGATTTTGATTAGATAATAAGTGAGGAAACTGCCTTGGGCCCAGGAAATGTAAAACTTCCTTTCGAAGGTGGTCAGTTTCCCTGCTAACATGAGTTAACACAAAATATTGTAAAATATCAATCAAATTGCTTGGCTGAACTGGGTAGGGGAAAGGCTGTTTTTCCTGGTTTTTGATCAAAGGAACCGATGCCGGTTACCTATAACCGATGGCAGTTACTGATAACCGATACCGGTGGGTTCTAGGATCTTCTGGGCTGGTTGTGGAGTTTGTAATAGCTGATTTTTGGATGGTATTGGGAAATGGGATGGTTAGAAGCTAAGGAATGATAGTTAGAGGCAATGGTACGTTGGATAATGGATTCAGGAACGGATTTGGGAGGACTGTAATTCCAAAAGCATAAGAAATGTTATAATGGAGGACATGCAAGATGTAACTTACTGGTTTTTGATGAAGATGCCAGTTGATCTCCTTGGCTGCCAACTCTTCTGGTTTCTTCACTCGTCTCTGCTTGGTCAAGTGAAGTTCTGGACTCTGCTAATCGCTTTGGACTGCTCTTTGTTGATTCAAAAATCCTTCGACTGATCTCCAAAATGAAATTCTGATCCGATGTTTTGGTTTGGGGAGCCCATTTATAGGGAACCGATGGCGGTTGTGTAACCGACGGCGGTCGAGTAGGAACCGGCATCGGTTAGGAAAAAGTAGGCTATTTTTAGTAAAATAACCCACCTTCCCTGTTTTTCTCCCGAGGGATCAGTTGCGGGCTTGGTCAAGTGACTAGAAGGTCAGCTTTGGGTGCGAGTAAGGAGGCATTAGTTATGGATGTGAGTCTAGACCAAGTCATGGGTCCTAATTAGGTTAGTTTAGGGTTAGGGCTAGGTCATGGTGAGGTGGCCAAGTGAGGTGGCGGGTAAGGCAATGCGGATTTATCAATTACAAGGTAATTAATAAATAATTGTGTAAAGTTTAGGTAATGAGGTTAGGTTGCGAAATGGGATGCGGGTCACAAGGGGTCGTAAGACACGAATTTGGTGTCTACATTAGCCCCTTATTGTCGTGTAGCTTGTTCTGTAAAGCTGCGCGGACAATAGTATGAAGTGGTTTCCCATGTTAAGGGTATAGGTAATCCCCCTCAAATCTATCACAGATTGAGTGAACGAGAAATCAGGGATAGGGTTGATAAAGGGTATATGTTGTAGAGAGGATGGTAAGGTGGTGGGGTAGGTCTAAGGAAGCAGACGCATGTTGAAATGCAATAATATGACGAGGGTACATGATTTGACAAGCAAACCAGCAATGTGTAGGCAAAGGTCGATAGTTTATCCAAACAAGGGTGATATAATCCTGGTATCCAAGGCATAGGAAGTAGCTCCAGGGTATATAACAAGTGAGGTACAGGAACATTTAGGCATGTTCAGCAGTACCAAGTGGTTGGTTTGGTTGAAATAAATGTCACGGTCTAGGTCTGGGAAAAGCTGGTCGACAGATCAAGTCAAGGACCCTAATCATGCTAAAACACGAACAGGTGAGCTCAATTGAACACAAGGTACATGATGGATGTATAAAATAAAACGTTGATTATGGGATGGTATGGAAGTGATACGGCCTTTAGTCAGGCCAAGTGGTTGGGCGGTGGCCCTGGGTCAGGTTAGGTGGGTAGGTTGAGGCCTATGGGTCAAATTGTTAGGGTGAGGCCTTGGGTCGGGCCAAATAGGTAGATTGAGGCCTTGGGTCGGGCCGAATAGGTAGGGCGAGGCCTTGGTGTCGGGCCAAATAGGTTAGGGTGAGGCCTTAGGTCGGGCCGAATAGGTAGGTTGAGGCCTTGGGTCGGGCCAAATAGGTAGGTTGAGGCCTTGGGTCGCGCCAAAGAGGTAGGGTGAGGCCTTGGATCGGGCCAAATAGGTTAGGGTCGAGGCCTTAGGTCGGGCTGAATGGTAGGTTGAGGCCTTAGGTCGGGCCAAATAGGTAGGTTGAGGCCTTGGGTCGGGCCGAATAGGTAGGGCGAGGCCTTGGGTCGGGCCAAATAGTAGGTTGAGGCCTTAGGTCAGGCCAAATAGGTAGGTTGAGGCCTTGGGTCGGGCCGAATAGGTTAGGTTGAGGCCTTGGGTCGGGGCCAAATAGGTTAGGGCGAGGCCTTTGGTCAGGTCGAATTGGTAGGGCGAGGCCTTGGGTTCGGGCCGAATAGGTAGGTTGAGGCCTTGGGTTGGGCCAAATTGGTTAGGTGCGAGGGCCTTAGGTCGGGCCAAATAGGTAGGTTGAGGCCTTGGGTCGGGCCAAATAGGTAGGGCGAGGCCTTAGATCGGGCCAAATAGGTTAGGGCGAGGCCTTGGGTCGAGCCAAATGGTAGGTTGAGGCCTTGGGTCAGGCCAAATAGGTTAGGTTGAGGCCTTGGGTCGGGCCAAATAGGTAGGTTGAGGCCGTGGGTCGGGCTGGACAAGTGAACAAATGTTGTTGCAGCAAAGGTGGACAGCGGCGATATTGGTGAAAAAAAGAGGCAAGGAGTAAATAAGGGCAAAGAATGGGGTGAAATTTGGGTAGAGAACCGATGTCGATTCTGCATGACCGATATCGGTTAAGGGACCGATACCGGTTTCTTAGGGCAAAATTAAACCGACATCGGTTAAGATCGAAAAACCTATAAAAAGAAAAATACGGCCTGTCATTGTCACTTTAGAAAATTTGCAAACCAAAGCGACTTGTCTGACGTGGAGAGTTGATTGGGCGGCCTTATTGAGTGAGGTGTAGCTATTTGATTGGCGGAGAGAGTTGAGAGGGATCGTCTACAGCGTTTAGTTCAGCAGCTCCAAACACAGGTAGATATGAGACAAGAGGTTTGTTAGTGGTTGCGGAGTCATGGGCGGAGGAGACTAGAGGCTGAAGATACCTCCCTGCGAGAGGGCGTATTCATATGTTACAGGAGAGATTGGCAGATCAGTGGATGGTACCAATAGCCGTGGTACCTTTGAGGACAGAGAGGCCTGGCGAGAGGGGTCGACGATCACGATCATCACCTAGTTCGGGATGAGGCGTGAGGGTCTGAATAAATGTTAGCAAGGTATAAGAATAAATAAGAGTGCCGACCTGCGTGTCGATGATAGAGAAGATGTATTTGTTTAACATCTAAATAAAACGAGATATGTATGTTGATTTGAGTTACGATAATAATAAGAATGTTTGTCGTTTTGATTTTCGGTGTTTTGAAAAAGGATCAAAGAGGAATGTGATTAAATAGAAATACACAAAAATATTTATATTTACCACACATGATAGGTTATGGTAGGGGATGGTCGAGCTAACCTTGGGAGACCCCATGTCTCCGAAGTGCTGCCTACATAGCCCATTGCACAAAGCAAGGAGGGGCCTCAGACCGATGTAGTTCTCCCTTAGGATCAGGGAGAGGTGAATTCAGGCAATTTGGGTATGGTTTAGGCAATTGGTCGTTTGGTAAAAATTTGATGTTGGTAGGGTAATGTTGTTGGTGTTGGTAAGGATAATGATGTTGGTGTAGGTATAGGTAAAGCGAAAGGTTAGCATACCCAAGTAGTAGGGAATAGTGTCCTGATTAAGATCAACACACAATTCTAGATGCGAGGCAAAGCGGAAAGAGTGCTCCGTAGGTGAAAAGAGCTAAACAAACCACACAACGTAGAACGAGCCTGAAGCCCTAAGTGTCGTGCATAGACGAGAAGTCCATAGTTGAAAAGAGTTGTATGATCACAATATATCAGGTGTACGTTACGTCCCTTGAGTTGAAACAAATGGTGAGGTGATGTGGATGATATAGCTGAGGTACAAAGAACTTGTTACAACGAAAGAGAACCTACCCTAAATAGACAAGTCCATGACCCAAAAAGTTCTTTTGAATGAGGCTTTTATTTTATTGAATGTAGACTGATCGATGCGGGAAGTCTACAAGGGATATTGATTGTTTTATTCTTGAGGTCTTCACGAAGCTGATCAATGCGAGAAGCTTCTGATAAAGGCTGACTGTGTATAGCTGTCCTTCGGGGGAGCAGTCTATTTATAGTAGCAGAGATGATTTTAGTGCATAGCTGTCCTTCAGGGGAGCAGTCTATTTATAGTAGCAGCAATAGTTTGGCATATAGTTGTCCTTCGAGGGAGCAGTCTATATTTAATTTTAGATGACTAGATGTTCTTTTGGCGTGAAGCATCTAGTTTAGTAGGAAGTTTGACTCAAGAAAATCCCATAAGAATACGGCTTATTTTAATACTTTGAAGTCATGGACTAGACTAAAAAAAGGGGAAGGCATTATCAAGGGGAGGTGCGAAGTGATTTCGATTTTATTTAGAGATATAGAAAACAAAGTGTATGTAGCGGTAAATGAGCTCAAGGGACGAGCAGTAGGTAGATAAGAAGTGATATAACACTAGATTTCAACAGTAGAATGGGCGAAGATGTAAGGCATTAAGGGGTTCAGGCTCAGGTTTACCATTAAGCGAAGCTAAACGATAAGTGCCTGATCCATAGGTGTGAGTGATTATATAAGGCCCAATCCAATTGGGAGCAAATTTTCCACGTTTGCTCTTTTCTAGTTTGGTTACATGTTGATTCTCTTTGAGGACAAGATCACCAACCTTAAAGGTACGCTCATGAAGTCGCTTATCATAAGCACGCTTGATGCGTTTTTGATAGATTTGAAGGTGATCAAGAGCTGTAAGACGGCGTTCGTCAAGAAGCTCCAATTGGGCTAACCGCTCTTGGCGGAAATCATCGTTGGTGAGAATATCCTGAAGAGATATTCTAAGGGAGGGTATTTGTATTTCGAGAGGCAAAACAGCCTCGGTACCGTATACCAAAGAAAAAGGTGTGGCATTAGTAGAGGTACGAATGCTAGTACGATAAGCCCAAAGGGCAAAGGGAATGTGATCGTGCCAATTTCTTCCAGATTCATTGACAACTTTCATGAGGATTTTGGTTAGTGTTTTATTAGAAGACTCGGCTTGCCCATTGGCTTGTGGATAGTAAGGTGATGAGAAACTAAGTTTGATACCAAAGTTGTCACAAAGGTCTTGCAACAACTTGTTTTTGAAATATTTTCCATTATCTGTTATTAGGCGATGAGGAACACCAAAACGACAGATAATGTGGTGGTTAATGAACTCGACAATTTTTTCTTTTTTGATTGAAATGAGTGGAATAGCCTCCACCCATTTTGTGTAATATTCGGTCGCTGTGATTATCCAACGGTGACGTTGTGAAGAGGTCGGGTGAATCTCACCAATAAGGTCTAAACCCCATTGTGAGAAAGGCCAAAGATCACGAGCGATCTTGGAGCGGGTGGCTAGGAGTATGTTGAAGGTTGGCATGTTGCTGACACATAACACAGCGCTTAACATATTCGTAGCAGTCGTTATTGAGAGTAGGCCAATAATAACCAAGGCGAAGGATTCGTTTGGCCACGGCAAGGCCGCTAAAATGTCCACCACAAATACCGTCATGGACCTGTTGGATGGTATGAGTGGCCTCCATGCCAGTTAGACAGCGAAGGAGGATGCCATCAAAGCCACGTTTATAGAGGAGTCCCCCCATGACAACATAACGCGAAACACTTTTAAGAAAAGCACGTTTGCCGTTACTAGTAAGGTCAGGTGGGAGGACAGAGATTGTAAGGTAGTCATGAAAAACTGGTGGTACCAGGTATCCTGCGAATTAGTAGACACAGTATTTATCATACAAACTACCGGGGTTGAATAGGATGTCGGCAAAAAGTTGTTGGACCACGACGAATAATTCAGAGTCATTTGGCGCGGCGGGAATTTGCGAGGCTAAGCAAGCCATAGTATCTGCAAATTTGTTAGTGGAGCGGGGAATGGTTTGTCATAGAATAGTGAGTAAATAAGGATTAGAAGTGAATCCACACCAAGTGTTTGTAGGTTCTGAAGTTCCTCGTTTTTGCATTGGTAGACGCCCATAACTTGATTGACTACCAATTGAGAGTCGTCCAAAAATATTGATAGATTTAATCCCCTAAGTGTGGTCGCAACTTGGAGACCCAGAACAAGGGCCTCGTATTCCGCTATATTATTAGTGCAGGGGAAATCAAGTCGGAATGAAAGAGGCATAGGTTCAGCGTCAAGAGGAATGAGAACAACGCCGGCTCCTCCGCCGCGCTGGCATGTTAGATCCATCGAAGGGAAGAGGGTCATTGCGATACGACTCTTCTGTGAGTTGAAAGAGTAGGCGATGAGTTCGTCGGGGAAGGTGAAATTGGTAAATTGTTCCCCCGGTAGAGGAGCGTCCGCAAGTTGGTCTGCGAAGAGTTTGTCCTTTGATTGATTTCTGGTGTATAAACTCAAGGTCGAGGTCGGCGAGAAGCATGAGCCATCTAGCAATGCGTTGGTTCAGGTGAGGTTTTGCGTACATGTAATGGATGGGGGTCTGTACTTGGTGATGACGAAAGTCTTGTGATTTAAGAGGTAATGTCGGAGTTTGGTGGCAACGAATGATAGGGCCGAGGCACAATTTTTCTACATGTGTGTACCTAGTCTCATAGTCCACCATAGTACGACTTATATAATAAACGGCCTGCTCTCGTGATGCTCAGAGTCACGATGTGCTAAGCATAGCTCCTATAGCGTGGTCGGTGGCGGAAAGATAAAGGTAGAAAGGGCGGTTGTAACTGGGGTGGGATAAGCACGGGTGGCTGTGAAGAGATAAGATTTGAGAGCTTCGAAGGCTTGGTGACATTCCTCGACTCCATTGGAATGCAACATCCTTTTTAAGGAGGTGATGAAAAGGGTGACACCGATCCGAGAGTTGGGAGATGAAACGTCAGATAGATTGGAGCTTACCCTGAGAAACTACGCAATTGTTGTTGAGATTTTTGGGTGGGGGAGATTTCTAGGATAGCTTTTACTTTAGATGGATCGACCTCAATGCCATGCAAAGAGACGATAAAGCCAAGAAGTTTTCCCAAGAGAACACCAAAAACACATTTCTTCGGTTGAAGGCAGACAGAATATTGTAACAGGCGATCAAAAATAATGGTTAAAACATCGAGATGTTCACTACGATGTTTAGACTTGCCGAGAAGATCGTCGACATAGTCTTCAAGGATAGTGTGCATAATGTCATGAAAAATGTAGGTCATAGCCCGCTGATAGGTAGCACCAGCATTCTTAAGGCCAAATGGCATGACACGATAACAGAAGGTTCCCCAAGGAGTTATGAAGGCAGTTTTGTGTTGATCGGACAGGGGGCAACCAAAATTTGGTTGTATCCTGAAAAGCCATCCATGAGAGAAAGCATTTCATGGTCCCGCAGTGAGATCAACAAGTTGATCAATACTTGGGAGGGGGAAGTCATCCTTAGGGCAAGGAAGGTTAAGATCCCAGAAATCTGTGCATATCCGAAGTCCCCCTGTCACTTTCGTGACAGGTACGATGTTGGAAATCCATTGAGGATAGTCAATAGGCAGAGATGAAGGAAACAGAAAGGAGTCGTTGGAGTTCCTCTTTGACCAAGAGAGCAATGCGTGGGATGCATTTTTCTCAATTTCTGTTTGACTGGTTTGGAATCAGGGTTTAGGGTGATGTTATGGATAGCAATGGTAGGATCAATTCCTGGCATGTCAGCGTAAGACCATTGCGAAAGCTTGGTTGCGAGCACGGAGAAAGGTAGTAAAGGCGGCTTGTTCTGATGTGTTAAGGGATTGTCCAATCTTCACTATGTGAGGATCTTCCTCCTTGTGGATGTTGATTTCTATAGTAGATTCGTTCAGCATAGTTTGGGTTTCAGATGGTAGGGCACGTTGAATATAAGAATCATCCGCGCCCAGGTAAGTTAGAAATCCTAGTTGTCATCCTGGCACGCCCGGTTCAACAACATTAATCAAAGGCAAATCTCTTCGATCATGCTTGGACACATATAGGGGAAGCAGAACATGTTGTCCTCTTCTTCTGCGTTGATATTCACAAGGTATTTTATTGAGGTAACCTTATAAGAAAAAAAACATTTTGTTTTTTGCATTGCATTCAGGGTCCTAGGTCGATTCTTTTGCTTCATCGAATGGCACTTTCGATTCTGGGTTTTAAAAACACATGCATGCATTCGGTAGGGGCTAACTGTTGTTCATCAATTCCAGTGATACATAGCTAAAAGTAACCCTAGGTCGTAGTCTTGTGGGGGTGATTTCACGTGTGCATCTTGACCTTGTTTGCGAAATTAATGTTTACATTCTCTACACAACGGACATACTTTGTCACTTCGGCAATTGATCACATAAAGTTGCTCAAACACTTTTTCAAAGCGGTTTCCTCCGCCCGATTGAGGTCAACCTTAGGTAAGCCGAAACGACGAACTTGTCCTAGACTTTTGACTAAGTCGGCATTAGTTAAGGGACCGACAAGTCATTCTACATCTAAAGGCATAAGCCCACAACCGGATTAAAGTCAAACCCATACGTTAGGTTAATGTCTGACAATGCGTGTGCATCCTTGTACAGCTGACCTGTTTTCCCTACGTCATACGGTCATCATTTTGATGATCATGTAAGTTGTAAATGTACTCAACTTGCTAGGGAAAGAATCTAACGTTAGCAGCCCTTTGTATGTTCTTATCCAGCGTTTTTGATGAAAAACACTACGGAAGCAGGTTCGGAGACCGACGTGGGTTTCAGCATGCCTGCTGACCGACAGTGGTTTGTAAACCGATATCGGTTACTGTCTTCATCAGCCCCTATACAGGAACCAGTACGGTGCCATTCATCAGGTGGATGGTTGTTTTTACATTCTTGATAGATTGAAGGACTTTGCCGTGAACTGCTGTCCATGGGTTCTTATCACTCGATAAGCAATCCGCTGCGCATGGTACAACACGCTATGCTTGTTTCTTTACCATCACCCCCTTGACCGTTCTGTGGGGATCCTGGATCAGCTCCTAAAATTCCGGTGGGAGATAAGGACTTTGCCAAGTTTCTGGATGCTAATTAGTGCTGTACAATACTATTTATCTCATACCCACTGACCGTACACCTGATGGTCAGCTCCTTGTAACTATCAGTATAGCCTCATTTGGCCCCCATCCTAGGTAATACCGCCTTGCCCTGCATCTCTAGCCCCGTATCCTAATCTGACAGCTTCAGAGGTTCATACGACCCCCGATTAGCTTTCCTTTGGTTAATCTTGGACCCCACGTATCGTTACCACCAACTGCCCCTACCTCATCTCTCATTTGCAGACCTCTCCATTCATGACTTGCTCTCTGCCACCTATCCACACGAGCTTTCCTTCTCAAGCTCCGCCTACCTTTTCATTCCCATACACGTATCCAGTAACCTCAACACCTTATATGGGACATCCCTATTCTGAAAAGGGCAGGGTCAGGGTCTTCATGCAACCACAGATTTCATCAAATTCATCTTCCGACAAAATGCACAACCGCAGAGGCTTGTTGTTTCGAGACAGAAGTCATAGCGCCTTGACATACGATTGTTTGGATAAAATGTGGAGAAGTCGAGCCTTGACATATGAACAAGTTTGTCGGCAGCCCATTCATGTCCCCCTTCATTCATATCCTCCTCAATGGGAGTTGCCGAAATTTACTCGTTTTAATAGTAAGGAGGATCCTCAACAACACTTGCGATCATTTAGACATGCTTGTTATTTGATTGCCCATGATGACGCCTTGTTACTCCGCACCTTCCCCATGTCCTTATCAGGACCCACCTTGGAGTGGTACAGTGCTTTAACCCACACTCGATCTTCTCTTTTAACCAACTAGCCCAATCTTTCTTGGATCATTTCTCCATTAACATTGCTCGAAGAAAGTATCTATCACCGACCTCGTATGCCATCTGACAATTTGAAGACGAATCTATCGCAGATTTCGTTGGACGATGGTGGGGCCTTATCAACCAACTTACGTATGCCTTGCCTCAAACCGGGGACTTATCGGTACTAGTTTACGCGGGCCTGACGCTAAGCACATCTCCCCACCCTCGTAAATTCAAACTTTCTTAACTCTTTCTATCGCGGAAGAGGTGACGGCGAAGCACATGGTCCCCTAGAGCCCTCCAAATCCAAACTTTCTACATCATGTCGACGTGGCCTTTACTATGGCGCGAAAATTAGAAATTCGAGCCTTAGAGGAGGAGAAATTGCGGTTGCGCAACAAGGTCTAACCCCAATTTCAGGGGAACACCTGATTCTACCAACAAACCAAATACCAGCACTCCTCATGGCGTCCATCCTCTTCTAAATCAAAAGGAGCTGTCCACGCGGTGATGGTCAAATCTCAAACACCGTCCAATACTCCGCCGAAAACCACTTATAAGTACAAAGCCGAGCCCACCAACTACACTCCCTTGGGAGAAACTTATGGTGTCATCTTGGAGAAATTGCTCAAAAGTGGGGCTATCACCTTGCCCCCTGTTAAACCTAACTCTGGGTTTGACTCCACCCGCGCAATACCTTCCTCGTACAAAGAAAATGACTTTTGTAACTTTCACCGCGTAAAAGGACATAGTCATGAAAACTGCAAGATGTTGAAAAAACATAGTGCAGGAAATGGTTGACGTAGGGGATATAACCCTCGATAATCCTAACGCCCCTGCTAACTGAAATCTAAAAATTTTCAATAAGCCATTCCCGAATCACTCGTCCAACAGTAACGTAAACCAAGATATCTTAGCCGAGGAGAGTGTTCATGAGATCCATGCAGTATTCGATACCCAACCAAAAGCCTCTATCGAGATTTTTTTGAATCAAGCCTCTCCACCAACACAGGAGTCTGAACCTCCTTCACCACCATCAAGCCAAAGTGAAATCATTCCTTTACCCATAGAAGAGTTAACTGTCCAGACTTATCTTCTCATCGACGAGTCTTCTTACACCACATCCCTACGAGACTGTGAGCGGATGTTATCTAATCTATCCATTTCCCAGACGTCTCCTTCTACCACTCTTGGTACACAAGGGGAGAGCTCGCCACTCCTTTTGTCATCCTTTAGACGAGAAACTCTCTTACACCGACATCACTAACATTCTTTAACCATAACGGACCCCCTTGAACACGCCCTCTTACCTATTAGTTCTTCATCGCCTAAATCTTTTCAGCGACCGGTTGACCTCTTAACATCTATTGATACAGTGCCTCCTCTACCTCCTGTGTCACACCCACCGTGGACTGGAATTACAACCCACCTTTCTTCCGTACAAAAATTACAAATCACACCTGGAGACTGTCATTCCACAGAAGATAGACAGGCCCTATGGGAGCGTTTGAGTACCCCCTTTTTCTACTCAAATGCAAATGACTGATCCTAAAGTCTCCACCATATACCCGAAGTGTTTACAGAAGCTTAAAATGCCCTTGTTTTCACCTTCACCCCCCCTCACCTCTACCAAATGCCCCGTCCACTTCTATCAACTTAACCAGATCTTCCCCTATGCTTGGGACCTCACCAATGCGCAGTCTAACGCACCCGCCTAAGCGACTCGATCTATCCAAAAATAAATCCGCCCCACCACCTAGGAGACAAACTCAATCCGTGCCCCTATCACAATCAAAACCCTCATCGTCACACCCACCTTCCATATTGGGACCTCATCCCTCCACATTACACCAATATATCATACCTCCTTTGTTTTCTGCAAAACGACCTACGCCTTCTACACCTATACAGAGATCAAAGGGTATCACAACATTGTTACCCCGCGTATCCGGTCCACCTATCAACCCTAAACCAATCCCATCATCAAAGGATTTATTTTCTGTCACTCCCCTTTCTCCGTGGTTGTTTCCCGCTACCACGCCATCTGTAGCCTCATCATCTAACCAGCTGAACGTAACTTCTGTGTCCAAGAAACCACGTTTAGTGAAAAACATGTGTCAGCACCCCTCGGCTAAACCACCACCCATACGAACTAAACACGCCCAAACATTACCACAACCCACACAATCAATACCCTCATCCTCTTCCGATTTTGACCCACTCAAAGGATCTTACGCCAAAATCCTTGCTATGTTGGTGGAGAATGCGACCATCTCCCTACCTCCACTTAGACCTTATGACCCGTCTAAACCCCGACCTATGGGTTACGATGAGTCTAAAATCTGCGCTTATCACCGCACACCAGGACATGATGTGGAGGGATGCAAAGCTCTAAAAACCATCCTTCGTCAGTCACCTCTCCCGGATAGAAAGATTAAGAAAGACAACTTACGAAGGGAGAGACCTTTAGTTTCCATTCCCTCTCCTATAGCATCTGTCCCTGCCTGACCAAGATCTATCATTATTACAACCCCACCTCTTGAAGACCATGAGTTATCCCAACCATCTTCCTCATCTCAGGTCTACGAGATTAATATGATTAGTGTCACTACTCAAGGGCAGAAAAACAATGGGAAAGCAAAAGAAAACACACCTGCGGCATCTCTTTCTCCGTCAAACATCCCGATTGCACCACCACCTAAAGTGGTCATTCGCGGACCCGCCTATCCTGTCTCTAATGGCAGTTGCCCACCGAAATATGATTAAACAGCTTCACCAATCGCCCGTAAAAATGACACTGTATGATCTCATTCAGACTTCTGAATCTCATCGACAAGCTCTCGTTGAGATCCTTCAAGGGATAGAGGTTTTACCTAATGAAACCCTTCCTGTCGCCTCCATTCTAACACCCAATCATGTTGCCTCTCTCACTAAATAGCCCATCTACTCCAATCACTTCTGTCTCTATACCACAAGCTGCTGCAGTCAGTTTCTCAGAAGATGAAATTGTCGACTTTGGTATAGAAGACCCTGACCCTGCCCTTTTCATCTCCGCTTACGTCTGGGACATTCGAGTACGTCGGGTTATGATTGACGGGGGCACTAGCCTAAACATCATCTCTTCAAAAGCCTTCCAACAAATGAACATCCCTTCTAGTTCCATGTGTGCCAACCCCATCATGTTGCGGTCATTCAATGACGCTATTACTTCTACCTTAGGCACCGTGATCCTCAACATTCGCGTAGGCCCACGTACTTTACCCGAACTCTTCTATGTCCTTGAAGGAGAGTTCCAATATAATATATTGCTGGGTCGTCCTTGGATCCGAGCCATGGGATGCGTTCCCTCAACATTACATCGATGCATAAAATTTGAGTACGAGGGGAAGTCCTACACTGTAAAAGCTGATCCTCCCCCCTTCAAAACTTGCAATATGTTATACCGCCCAAACGATGTGCTTATACCAATTAAGACACCCATACATTCAACCCAACCATCCTCTTCAAATGTACCTCAACCATCCACCTCAACTACACCTACGCCTTCAACTGATGAAACCACCGTCGCACAAACCACTTCTCTTCCCGCAGCTAACATCCCAACCTCTGACCCCTTAGTAGATGTTTTTCATCGCCTCACGCTGGGGGAGTACCACCTATATAACGTTAGTTCTTTCCCTACCCCGCAGGAGTACGGACAATTACATGCACATCCCACCTACGACCGTCGCGTGGGGGAGGTAATCTCTTACGGACCACCCCATTGCCGCACTAACCTAACGTATGGGGGTGTTGACGCATCCTCCATTACCCCTGAACCTCCTCTTGGTGTGGTTCCCTTCCAATCCGATTTTCAATACCTGACAAATCGTCGCTTCGCCCTCACCTTCTTGACTCGCTGTGCGTGGAAAGGCTTTGGTTTTGGCCTCTACGAACAAGGCCGACATACTCTCATCCCCATCACCACACGCAAACATAATGATCGCAGTGGTCTCGGATTTTTCCGAACGCTTACCTACACAGGAGACACCTCCTGTCAGCTGCCTATCCCGGAAGAGGACGACGTCACCCCTACCGAACCATCATCACCCATTTTGCCTTTGTCACCCACGGAGTCGATGGATCTTGAATCTATCCCTCCTAACTTTTCTCACCAACGATAATTTCTGCCAAGAGCGGTTAGCCCAATTGGAGCTTCTTGACGAATGACGTCTTACAGCTCTCGATCACCTTTAAATCTATCGAAAATGCATCAAGCGTGCTTATGATAAGCGACTTCATGAGCATACCTTTAAGGTTGGTGATCTTGTCCTCAAAGAGAATCAACATGTCACCAAACTAGAAAAGAGCAAACGTGGAAAATTTACTCCCAATTGGATTGGGCCTTATACAATCACTCACACCTATGGATCAGGCACTTATCGTTTAGCTTCGCTTAATGGTAAACCTGAGCCTGAACCCCTTAATGCCTTGCATCTTCGACCATTCTACTGTTGAAATTAGTGTTATATCACTTCTTATCCGCCTACTGCTCGTCCCTTGAGCTCACATACCACCACATACACTTGTCTCTTACATCTCGAAATAAAATCAAGCTCACCCCTCACCTCCCCTTACGATGCCTTCCCCTTCTTAGTCTAGTCCATGACTTCAAAGTATTAAAATAAGCCATATTCTTATGGGATTTTCTTGAGTCAAACTTCCTACCAAACTAGATGCTTCACGCCCAAAGAACATCTAGTCATCTAAATTAAATATAGACTGCTCCCTCAAAGGACAGCTATATGCCAAACTATTGCTGCTCTTATATATAGACTGCTCCCCCGAAGGACAGCTATGCACTAAAATCATATTTGCTACTATAAATAGACTGCTCCCTCTAAGGACAGCTATACACAGTCAGCCTTTATCAGAAGCTTCTCGCATTGATCAGCTTCGTGAAGACCTCAAGAATAAAATAATCAATATCCCTTGTAGACTTCCCGCATCGATCAGTCTACATTCAATAAAATGAAAGCCTCATTCAAAAGAACTTTTTGGGTCATGGACTTGTCTATTTAGGGTAGGTTCTCTTTCGTTGTAACAAGTTCTTTGTACCTCAGCTATATCATCCACATCACCTCACCATTTGTTTCAACTCAAGGGACGTAACGTACACCTAATATATTGTGATCATACAACTCTTTTCAACTATGGACTTCTCGTCTATGCACGGCACTTAGGGCTTCAGGCTCGTTCTATGTTGTGTGGTTCGTTTAGCTCTTTTCACCTACGGAACACTCTTTCCATTTTGCCTCGCATCTAGGATTGTGTGTTGATCTTAATCAGGACACTATTCCCTCCTACTTGGGTATGCTAACCTTTGCTTTACCTATACCTACACCAACAACATTATCCTACCAGCACCAACAACATTACCCTACCAACATCAAATTTTTTACCAAACGACCAATTGCCTAAACCATACCAAATTGCCTAAATTCACCCCTCCCTGATCCTAAGGGAGAACTACATCGGTCTGAGGCCCGTCCTTGCTTTGTGCAATGGGCTATGTAGGCAGCACTTAGGAGACATGGGGTCTCCCAAGGTTAGCTCGACCATCCCCTACCATAACCTATCATGTGTGATAAATATAAATATTTTTGTGTATTTCTATTTAATTACATTCCTCTTTGATCCTTTTTCAAAACACCGAAAGTCAAAACGACAACATTCTTATTATTATAACGCAAATCAACATACATATCTCGTTTTAGTTAGATGTTAAACAAATACATCTTCTATATCATCGATGCGCAGGTCGGTACTCTTATTTATTCTTATACCTTGCTAACATTTATTTAGACCCTCACGCCTCATCCCAAACTAGGTGATGATCGTGATCGTCGACCCCTCTCGCCAGGCCTCTCTGTCCTCAAAGGTACCACGGCTATTGGTACCACCCACTGATCTGCCAATCTCTCCTGTAACATGTGAATACGCTCTCTCGCATGGAGGTATCTAGCCTCTAGTCCCTCCGCTCGTGACTCACAAACATCGCAAATATCTACCTTTGCTGCAACCCCTTATTAACCTATGGCCCGACCTAAGGCCTCACCCTACCAATTGGCCCGACCTAAGGCCTCCACCTACCTATTTGGCCCGACCCAAGGCCTCCACCTACCTATTTGGCCCGACCTAAGGCCTCCACCTACCTATTTGGCCCGACCTAAGGCCTCCACCTACCTATTCGGCCCGACCCAAGGCCTCAACCTACCAATTGGCCTGACCTAAGGCCTCCACCTACCTATTCGGCCCGACCCAAGGCCTCCACCTACCTATGGCCCGACCTAAGGCCTCGCCCTAACCATCCGGCCCGACCCAAGCCCTCAACCTACCATCCGGCCCGACCCAAGGCCTCGCCCTAACCATTCGGCCCGACCCAAGGCCTCAACCTACCTATTTGGCCCGACCCAAGGCCTCAACCTACCATTCGGCCCGACCCAAGGCCTCAACCTACCTATTCGGCCCGACCCAAGGCCTCAACCTACCTATTCGGCCCGACCCAAGGCCTCAACCTACCATTCGGCCCGACCCAAGGCCGCAACCTACCTATTCGGCCTGACCCAAGGCCTCAACCTACCAATTGGCCTGACCTAAGGCCTCAACCTACCTATTCGGCCCGACCCAAGGCCTCAACCTACCTATCTGGCACACCTCAAGGCCGCAACCCAACCACTTGGTCCGACCCCCGAACGTACCACTTCCATACCTTACCCACAATCAACATCATACATTTTATCCACCCATCATGTAGCCTTTTGTTCACTCGAGCTCACCTGTTCGTGTTTTAGCATGATTAGGGTCCTTGACTTGATCTGTCGACCAACTTTGCCTAGACCTAGACAGTGACATTTATCTCAACCAAACCAACCTTTTGGTACTGCCGAACACGCCTAAACGTTCCTGTACCTTACCTGTTATATACCCTGGAGCTACTTCCTATGCCTTGGATACCAGGATTATATCACCCTTGTTTGGATAAACTATCGACCTTTGCCTATACATCGCTGGTTTGCTCGTCAAATCATATACCCTAGTCATACTGTTGCATTTCAACATGCGTCTGCTTCCTTGGACCTTCCCTACCACCTTACCATCCTCTCTACAACATGTACCCTTTATCAACCCTATCCCTGATTTCCCGTTCACTCCATCGGTGATAGATTTGAGGGGGATTACCTATATCCTTAACATGAGAAACCACTTCATATTATTGTTCGCGCAGCTTTAACAAAACAAGCTACACGACAATAAGGGGCTAATGTAGACACCAAATTCGTGTCTTATGACCCCTTGTGACCCACATCCCATTTCACAACCTAACCTCATTACCTAAACCTTACACAATTATTTATTAATTACCTCATAATTGATAAATCCACATCGCCTTATCCGCCACCTCACTTGGCCACCTCACCATGACCTAGCCCTAACCCTAAACTAACCTAATTAGGACCCATGACTTGGTCTAGACTCACATCCATAACTAATGCCTCCTTACTCGCACCCAAAGCCGACCTTCTAGCCACTTGACCAAGCCCGCAACCGATCTCTCGGGAGAAAAGTAGGGAAGGTGGGCTATTTTACTAAAAATAGCCTACTTTTTCCTTACCGATGCCCGTTCCTACTCGACCGCCATCGGTTACGCAACCACCATCGGTTCCCTGTAAATGGGCTCCCCAAACATAGATGAGATCACAGAGGCCTTACACTAACATCACCCCATCCTTAGGCGAGGGCGTGCCAAAATGTTTCACTAGGAAAATGCTTCGTTCCTTTTAGAAACAGATAAGGTTAAGGTTAGGAGGAATACCTGTAGAATGTCGAGATGATGTGCGCGTACCGTAGAGAAAGATCAGGTTGACTGCGGAGAACTCCTTTTTGTCTGGGAAGGACTACCTGCAAATAAGAACACAAGACCACAAGATTTGATTAAACAATAAATGAGGAAACTGCCTTGGGCCCAGGAAATGTAAAACTTCCTTTCGAAGGTGGTCAGTTTCCCTGCTAACGTGAATTAACACAAAAGACTGTAAAATATCAATTAAATTGCTTGGCTGAACTGGGTAGGGGAAAGGCTGTTTTTCCTGGTTTTTGATCAAAGGAACCGATGCCGGTTACCTATAACCGATGCCGGTTACTGATAACCGATACCGGTGGGTTCTAGGATCTTCTGGGCTGGTTGTGGTGTTTGTAATGGCTGGTTTTTGGATAGTATTAGGAAATGGGATGGTTAGAAGCAAAAGAATGACAGTTAGAGGCAATGGTACGTTGGATAATGGATTCAGAAACGGATTTGGGAGGACTGTAATTCCAAAAGCATAAGAAATGTTATAATGGAGGACATGCAAGATGTAACTTACTGGTTTTTATGAAGGTGCAAGTTGATCTCCTTGGCTGCCAACTCTTCTGGTTTCTTCACTCGTCTCTGCTTGGTCAAGTGAAGTTCTGGACTCTGTTCCTCGCTCGCAATGCTCTCTGTTGATCCAGAAATCCTTCGATTGATCTCCAAAATGAAATTCCGATCCGTTATTTTGGTTTGGGGAGCCCATTTACAGGGAACCGATGGCGGTTGCGTAACCGACGGCGGTCGAGTAGGAACCGGCATCGGTAAGGAAAAAGTAGGCTATTTTTTAGTAAAATAGCCCACCTTCCCTACTTTTCTCCCGAGAGATCAGTTGCGGACTTGGTCAAGTGGCTAGAAGGTCGGCTTTGGGTGCGAGTAAGGAGGCATTAGTTATGGATGTGAGTCTAGACCAAGTCATGGGTCCTAATTAGGTTAGTTTAGGGTTAGGGCTAGGTCATGGTGAGGTGGCCAAGTGAGGTGGCGGATAAGGCGATGTGGATTTATCAATTATGAGGTAATTAATAAATAATTGTGTAGGGTTTAGGTAATGAGGTTAGGTTGTGAAATGGGATGCGGGTCACAAGGGGTCGTAAGACACGAATTTGGTGTCTACAACCTTATAACCAAGAAATGTGTTAGAGACTTTGGTGAATAGAAAATTCTTCCCTTGCACTAGTTCTAAGTGTTTTCCACATGTTCAATGGAGTATCCCTGTGTGATCTTTGGTATATTTTCTACCTACAATACTTGTAATTTCTACATTAAATAAAGTGATCCTCCGCTTCCATAAGCTGAAGGGACATAGTCTTGGAGTGTTGGCGAAAATCAGCTAATTTTTCCTTGTGAATAATTATTTTGCTAACATTTTTTGGTGCCTACCATGGGGAAAATTTCATTTTCTCTACACCACTCATAAACCACAAAATTTATAAAAAATTAAATATCTAAAAAATTAAAATAAAAATTAGAATTTGAGAATCTTAAAGAGCCTAATGTATACTCCATATTTTTTTCATGATGACCATTATTGGAAATTCTCCCATGTTGTAGCCTAGTCTCTTTTTCCTCCAAGATACTCGAGAATACCTCAAAAATGATATTAGGAAATGCATCTAACATTACATAGAAAGTTTCAATCAGCTCCACACAACCTCCATAATTTTGGATTTTGAAGAAGAATGTGCAAAATCTTTACAAAATGCAAGAAAATATATTAATAACAAATAAGGTCATAGAAAGTTTTGTTTTGAGATTTACATCAAATGTCCAAACTGGCTAAAAGAAGATACATAAGATCTATTCAAGCTAGTGTTGTAATTGATCCAACATTTGAAGAGAAACAAATCACTTATTTTAGGCTTCCCATTAATCAACTAGAAAGAAGGAAAGGTCATGAATATTTTCCTGAGTCTAATCCTAATTTTCCTTTTGAAAATACTGTTGAAGGATCAGTAGTTGAACCACTAAATTCAATTCCTATAGAGGAAGACATTTTTGAAATATTTATAGAGGAAGCATGGGAAGAAGAGAAATAACCATGGTTGGCACAACAAGTACTGATACCTCGGGGAAAAAACATGGGCCCATTTGCTCTAAATCCTTACTTGCATTACTTGCCCAAGGGATCTAGAAATAACTTCCCTAATTTTAGAGGAGATGAGAAACAACACCTTGATGACACAATTGCAACATTCATAACAACCTATGAGATGTTGGGTATGGGATATGATGATGTCTTAGTTCATTTTTTTCATTGAATCCTTCCAAGATTTTGTTGCAAACTAGTTCTATAATTTACCAAAGAGATCTATTACCAACTGGGCTGATATGAACTCTAACTTTGAATCTAAATTCAAACTAGCTGAAGATGTTCATTCTCTTCTTTCTGAATGGTCGTAGTTTGAATAAATAACCCTAAAAGCACATGAGGTTGTTTTTGGTCAAATTTAATAGAATTCTCTACAAGATCCTAGAAGATTCATGAGCCACTGAAGATAATAAATTGAGGTTCTTTACCAATGTAAAAACTCTTGATGTAAGCTTAATTCTTAGAAGAAATCTACCTACCACTTTAGAAGAAGCACAAAGAATTGTAGTTGAGGTAGAAGAGGACCTGATAATGTCTGAAAAAATCAAGAAGGGACCAAACAAAGAGAAGGGTCAAATTTCAAGTTTTGGAGCCATAAAATCATTAGCGAATAAATTGACTAATGATGTTCTTCCTCTCAAGACACAATTGGACCAAAGTTCTATGTAAACAAATGTTTTGGGGAATATTTTTTCAAATAAGTAGAGAATTAGTCTTGCACCTCAGAGGAACACTTTTGAAGCCACTGATGTGAATGAATTATGCGGGACTAGATCAAATAAAGAAAAGTGAAGAAAAAAAAATCTTCAGAAAGTGGAGAAGAGGAAGGTGAACTAATGATAAAGGAAATCGGATCAGAAGAAGTTGGTTTCTTTAAATATTCCCTCTTCATAAAAATATGAATATGAAGACTTTGTGGCAGACATGAACAACCATTATTATATTTCTTTTACCTGGTCTAAGACTCTTGATAAGGATAAGTCATCAATTAAAAAACAAAGGGAGAAATAATATCCTTAACCGATGACTCTACTCCATGAAAAGATAATAACAAAGAGAGGGGTCCCCTCTTCCTTTTTATTTGGAGACTGACAAGAAAAATATTGAAGTCACACCTTCTCGAAAGACTTATTTTAAATGAGGTAAATCCAAATCTACCATAGTTCATGAATATTCTTATGTAAATAATAGGAATGATGATAAAACAACTAGCAAATTCTATAAATAAAATCAATCCAGTGTCTCAATTACCTTTGGTAACCCATCTTCCAACTTTGATATCATTAATCACATCATAAATTCTAAAGTCCAAATATTTGAATTTGAGTACCTGCAAAACCCATCCCGAGTAATTCAAAAAGTTGTTTAAGCTAATTAAAGTCATGGTTCTACGTCCAAAGTTTCATCTTCCTTAAAATTACCATCCACTTCAAAAGGAATACTACCTATCCATGAGTCTAGCCCATGGAAAATTCTCATGGCCTCCACTCCTACCTCCACTGGTAATATTGAACCGTTTATCTCTTTGCTAATAAATGGTTATTATTTAAATAGTTTTATCATCGATTCAGGTGCCTCAGATAATTTCATGCTTTCCAAATTTTCTCAAGTCATTAGTTTGAGTCTTTTGTGGGAATTTGGCCATTGTTACTCTATAGAGACAAAATAAGTTCTTCTCATAGGAAGAATCAAAGATTTAGTAATGGATCTTGTGGCCTATCTATAAAAATAGGTGAAGGAAACCATTCTTGAAGCTGACATACCAACTAAATATGGAATTTTTTTTAGTAGAAGTTTCTACTAGGAGATGGTAAGAGAAATATAGGTTTTTTGGTCTTTGGATTTGATACCAGTAAAGGGGGAGAAGAAGAAACTTATTTTGGAACTAAAAATGAAGTAGATCATGAAAAAATAGATGATCTCAGTGCCAACATCCTCTTTCAGAGTAGGGAGCTTGGGAAATATTTGTTTGAAGAATCAAGAATAATCACATATGAAGAAAGAGGTAATGGAAATTATTTCATGAGCTTAAAAAGGAGTGAGGAGATGTCCATATGAGAAGAAAAGCCAACCAATATTACTGAGAAAGTTTGGAAATTGGAGTTCGATGGTAGTTGTTCTATGATTGGTTCCAGAGCATGAATTGGCCTATTTGTAAACAAGGAAAAATGTAGACAAAAAAGATAAATAAAATAAAATATAGATTATCCCTTCTCTTTAGACTTCTTTCAAGCCTCAAGATAAATTCGTAGAATATTTAAGCTTGTTTTATCTTGTCATAGTTTAAATTGTGGATTCTCTTTATATTACTCTCCAAATATGTTTGCAGATGCTATGAGTAGATTTCAAAAGGATGTAGATGTAAAACTGGCAGAAGTTGGATATATTTTACTAAAAGTTCCAGAGATGGATTTACAAAGGAAATGGATTGCTTATATAGCTGAGGGTAGAGCAATGAAGGGTAGATGGAAGATTGAATAAGCTCTAGGTTAATTGTTAAATCACACAGGTTAGCAAGTTAACAAACTTGGTAGTTACAGATTTACAAGGGAAATGGAAATTTTGAATAACAAAATTTACATCCAGAATTTGATTTGCACATATAATCCAATCACACCCACACTTCTAGGAATCTATAAGTGGAGTTCAAGTGAGATAGGGAAGTGTAGTTCTAGTGTAGTTGATTGGAATAGCTAAATTTAATTAGTATTTAATTATGAGGAGATAATTAACCATTTAAAAAAATACATGTTTAATTATATTAGCTAGAAGGTGTTAGGAATTAATTTAATTCATTCTGGACAAGAGCATGGTATAATTAAATTTATTTAATTAGTATTTAAATTTGAGGAGATAATTATCCATTAAAATAAATAAATGTTTAATTATATAGGCTAAGAGGGTGTAGGAATTAATTTAATTAATTTTTAAGGTAGGTTAGAATTAAATTATTTAATTCCAATGCGGAAGAATATAGCTTAGGTATTAGAATTAATTTAATTAATTCTAAAAGGGTGTATTTAAATGACATAATTAATTTAATTAATTCTAATTGGATAGAAGTGAGATATAAATATGTATGTATTTTTAGGGCATCTACATTTTCCCCTCTTTAAATTATTACTGTGAAGTAATAATACTTTAAAGATAGTGGACATATAGAGATTAGCGAGTGGAAAGTAGTGAAGCATTTGGATTCCCCAACTTGTATAATGGTAGAGGAATGCCCCCTCAAGCGGGGTGGATGATGCAATAAGGTGGTGGAAGACTGCTTTATAGGAAAGAGACAGGGAAGTTGAACATCAAATATGCGAGGAAATGTGCTCGTAGCATGAACACCATTTGGAGAGTGTGAAAATAAGAGAAAATTTTATTTTTTATTGCAAAATAGTGTTGTTACCGTTATTATGAAAGAATCAAGATGGTTAACCCATTTGCATGTAAACAAACACACATAGAGAAAAGAAAAAAGAAAAAGGAAAACAAGCCCAATATTAACAGTAGCTATAGGCATTAAGGTTATAAAGGAACCAAGATGTTATCACACTACTCATAATTGGTCCAAGAAGTAAACGTCAATAATGCAATACAACATCGAAAAAATAAGACAATCAAGTATGCCCCTAATATGTGCCACAATTATGATTAAGTAGATGTAAATTCTCCTAAGGTGGGAATAAGATTAGATAAAAGAGCAAAGTAAAGGTACTCCTCATGAAACTATTGTTGGATCTGTTGTGTAAATGATCAGAGTTTATTTTCCCCAAGAAATTTTAAATATCGTGAAGTAAAATAATGTTTTGATTGGCATCAAGCAGAGTTAACTATCATGTAAAGTGAAGAGAGTGATAATTGTAAGATTGAACCAATCACTAGGATAATAGATAAGAGTAGGAATCTATCAATATTATGTTGAAAGATTCACTTCAAGGGGTTCCCAATTATTGGATTTCTGTGATAAGTCTATACTTATTTGAAAAAGTTTTATGATTTTATGATTTTTTTGGATTTTTAAAATATTTGATTTTTTTGGTGGTTTTTGAAAAAATTGATACAAATAAGATGAGTGACATGTTTATTTCATTGGATTTATCATGGAAAAATGATTCTTTTGAAAATGTAAAACAAAAATGTCAAACAAACTCAATATGAATAGGAATGAGTGAAACCAAAGTTTTTTTTGAACTAAGATGAAAATATTTTTCCTAGAATTGGTCTAGAATGAAAGTAAAATAATTACAACAAAATAAAAACCTGAAAGAAAGAAAAAAACATCATTACAATGTTGAAAAACCACAAAAATACAACACAATATGCAATAAAAATTTCTAATGACACTCTGAAGCTATGTCAAATTGAAAAACTAGACAGATATGAATTTCCTCAAGTGATAGCTTAGAACGTGAGAGGGTTAGATTGGGAAGAAGAGAAGAGTGATGCTTAGATACTCCAAACAACTCTTGTTGTATCCCATTAAAGTTTGATCTATATTGGATTTTATCCAAGTGTGCCCCAAGCAAAGTTATATTGTGAAAGGGTAAATGATTTCCATGAGCATACATATACACCACGGGAAAGAAAAATGATTAGCAAAATATGATTTGGAACAATCATGAGGAGAGTCGTCAAATGGTGAAAGTGTTGAATTGTGTTATTTAGTTGCTGAAGTTGTCCAACACTATCTGAATCTTTTGATTTTGATAGTTTTATACTAGTTTTTGTGATTTTGGAACAATTTAATATTATTTTTAGAGTTTCGAACAATTTGATATTGTTTTTGTATTTTTTGAAACATATTTGAATGTTTTTGGTAGTTTTTGAAACATATTTCAATGTTTTTGATTGTTTGAAACATATTTGATTTTTTTTGTATTTTTGAAACATATTTGAATGCTTTTTTTAGAATTTTTTGAAGCATTTTGAATTTTTTTGAATTCTATGAAACATATTTGAATGTTTTTATAGTTTTGACTCATTAAAGGGGGTGACACTACTTGAACACAAGTGGAAAAAATTAGAGGCATTCCATTCCAGTAGTAGAAGTGCAGATGATGTAATGGTAGGATGTCTCACTCTACTCGTGACTCCATACAACTAGGAATATGAGAAGGATCATCACAAGGAGTCAAGAAGAATATGAAGACAAGGTGAATAGTGATATGAAAGTTAAGATAATGGATGCTAAGAAATAAGGTGTGCCAATGATCTATGTGAGAAAAATGTTAGACATCTCTAGTCAAGATTATTTGACCAATTCCAAGATGATTCTAGTTTATAGGTTTAGACAAGGCTTAGATCCGTAGATTGCCTACTGATTGGAAAAATCCAGTTGAAGGAATTATTGTCTCTCTTAACATGAGTAAATAAATTAGTTATGACAAATTTTTTATTAAACACTTTTGATTCATATTTGATTAAGGATTTATTGTTTAACTATTGTTGTGAAGGAACCCCTACATGATTCCCCATGCCACCCGTAATAGGAAAGGGCTCAACAACAAAGAAAATATGTAGATGAGTAAGGGAATCTTCCTCTGTTCCTAGTATCATACTACTAGTGAGAAGTATGGGCTCATCACCAAAGACTATGAAGGACAAAAGGTGTAATGATTTTTTAATTATTTTTTTGTGTTTTTAGACTGATTGAATTTTGCCTTGTATATCAATAATGTGCTTTTTGAGAAGGAACATTCTACCCCAAAGTCTCATCTGCATGCGACTAGTAGAACACAGGGGTTCACCACCATAGAATGAGATGGAAAATCAAAAGTTCCACGTAAATAGTTTTGGTGCTTTATGTTAAATAGAGAGAGCTTGTTTAAAAGGAGGAGTTTCCATCAGTAAGATCCTAGACAATATTGTAGGTAAATAGATTTGAAATAGTTGAAACCATAACATGGATGACACACACAATTCCAAAGAGAATTTTTTTTAACCTATGTTTGATATGTAAATAATGATAAGATATGATAATGGTATTATTAATATATCTTTCAAAATATGGAATTCTTAACATTATTTGCACTTTATTTTCTACTTTTGTATTTGTAAACAATGCATTAAGAAAAGGTTTGATACATAGCTTTATTCTATTTTTATGCTTTCAATTTTTTCTGAGTTTGGATGGAGGATAAATTGCAATCGAAACATCAAGAGAGAGGTCCATGTTTATTAAAGTTGAATGGTCCTGACTTACGAGACTTGTGTGGATGAAATCCAACTCAAAGAAGAGGATAAAAATATTTTTGATCGATGATAAATGGAAATAATATGAATTTACTAGACTTGGGCAGATGAAATCCAAGTCAAAGGATAGAGTCCTAATATTTGATAAGTCCTCAGATACGAGACTTGGGAGGACAAGATCCAAGTCAGAGGAAGGAATCTAAAGATTCAGTAAGTCCTAAAGTATGAGAATTTTGCAGACAAGGTCCAAATCAAATAATGTATGACTGGATAAGTATTTGATGATATTAAAAGATCTATGTGATGTTAGAGGAATATATTCAATACAGTGAATATGTTGAGATTCATATTCATCCATGATTATAAGGATGAGAGGAAATAATTTTTGATCTCTATATGTACATCTAAGTCTCCTTATAGGCTGTAGAGAGAAACTATTCATTTTTTCTTTGTCAATGTTGTGGATTAATTGATTTAACAAAATATTGGAAATTAAAGCATGAAAATTTTGTATAAGGATATTCCTGGGTATACGTAACTCATGAAGTGTATGCATGTAAATTTATTGAGATGTAATTTTCATCATTGATGTTATTCATGCAAGAATGCTCATTTGAGGGATTATAGACATGGAAGGTTGCATTATCACATATGTCCAAGCTTGTTGTGATTGTATTTTGACAACAAGGATAGAGATGTTAGTTGTGGGAGTCGGTACAGAAGGAATAAAATCAATATGAATAGTGGTGGATGATTGAAACTCTTTTGTATTTTCTATAGGTATATAAAGGGTTGAAATGGAGCCTTGAAGCAAGGTCAAGCTCTCGTTGGATGCTTGAAGGTTGTTATCCAAAATAAGTTTAGTGTCCATTTGTACTAAAGGAAGACAATATGTATAATAGATAGATTGGTTGTGGTTGAGAGATATTTGACCTTCATCATCATGATCTCATTGAATTTTAGCATGTATAGAAGGTTGGACAATGTTCAACTCTTCTAGAAACTTTTTGGAAGCTGATGTGTGTTTGGTTGATATATCTTTGTTTTCAATCTCTATAAATATCTCTTCGTAATTAATTAAGTCTTGGAAATAATTCTTAAATTCCATACATTCATCTGTGGGATGCCCATAAATGCAATGAAAATAACAATAGGTGTTGGTTTTATACAAATATGGCTTCAGTTCCCATTCAAGAAAGGGTATTTTGATTAGATATCTTATCATCCTAGCCTCTTTTAGTTGATGAAAGACACTAGAGATACTTTCTCCAAGGGGTGTAAACTAACATTTGAATTTACGCAGAGTGGTGTTTTGGCTTGGTTGTATGAATAGATTTTTGATTGATTGTTCATGTATTTTGTGTAATTTTCAATTATACATGATACCATCATTGATGACATTATGGTTGTTGTTGACATACTAATATTTTTCATGACGAGTGATAGTGTGGTTATGATGATTGTGCCCATTGTATTTAGAATGAGGTTTGAGTAATATTTTAACAATGAGGGTGTCTTTACTTTGAGTCAAGGTGAATTTGGAGTCAATGTTGAAAGAGAAATGTTTGACAAAATTATTGGAGAGGTCCATGAAGGTGGTGATTGATACCTTTGGAAGTTGTAAGAAACAGTCCAAATCCTGTCCTTCTAGACTTCTAGGGAAAAGGGAACAAGAGAAATATGTTATTATATACCACTACATGGCATACAATGGAAAATTACTTGATATTAATTATAGGATCAATTTTTCCCTTGCATTTAGCAAATTGGGGGGTATTGAAAGATTTTGGAAGTGGTGTGCATGAGATGTCCATGCTTAAAGGGTAAGGAAATAATTCATTAAAGTTGAATTGTTTACATGGTCTTTGCATTCCTTAAAATATGTCCTTCATCATTTTCCATTCAGGGGAAAACAAAGACTTGTGTTTATCCACCATTGTAATGGAAAATGGGGAGAGTGAAGAATGGTGGGATAGAAAACTCAACCCATAACAAAGTGAATGGTAAGATAAAAGAGGGGAAAATATTGATGAGCTCAACCTATAGAAAAGTGAATGCTAGAATGGAAGAGGGGAAGAAAAGAGTGAACAAGGTGACCCTTAGTAATGTGAATGATAATATGGAAGAAGGATTGAAAATATTTTGTTTTTTCCAATGCTTAACAACGTGAATGCTAAGATGGATAAAAAGGAAAGGTTTTTTTAGATTCAACCCTTAAAAATGTGAATGTCAAGGTATACGAAGAGAAGAATCTTGGAGAGAAAAAGTATTATTATATAACTCTTAGGAAAATAAATTCTAAGATGGGAGGATGATTACATGAGTTAAGTGATGTGCTCAAACCTTTGAAAAAGTGAAAGCACAAAGGAGATGAGACTTTGACAAGGTTAGTGTGCTCAACTCTTAACAAAATGGGTGTTAAGATAGGTGACTAGAAAGATGGTGAGATTTCTCAACTCTTAACAAGAAGCGTCCTAAGAGAGGAGACCTAGAATGATGATGAAAGTGCTAAAATATTAGCACACTGAGTTCTAAGATAGGAGACTACATAATGAAAGGATGATACTAAAATAGTTATAGAGTGAATTTCAAAATAGAGAGGTTAAAAGATGATGATGGAAAGCTTGAATATTGACAAAGTGAATGTGAGAGATGAAGGGAAAGTGATTGATGAAGGTCTTCAAGTTAAATAAAAGTGAATGCTCTAAAAGAGAAGAACGAAGAAGTGGTGAAGTTTTTGACAATTCAATAAAGTGAATGTTATATTGCGACGACCCAAGATGGTTGAAATGCTTGAAGCTCAACAAGGGAAAAGTTAAACTCAAGTCTAAGAAATATGAAGGATCAAAGTAATGATGATGATGCTTGCCTATGATAAAGTGAGTATCAGGATTACAATACTTATATAAATAAGGATGAAGGTTCTCAAGTTTAGATATGGATGTTTGATACTTAAGACTGAGACTCGTATGAAGAGGTGAAAATGAGACAAAAGTGGATCCAAATAAAGAGTATTTGGAAACCACAAAGAGCTACAAACCTGAAAGATGAATCCAAACAAAGGGTGTTTAGAAACTGTGTAAAGATACATATGTCAAAGATGAAAATGAGAGTGTGGAATACTACTATAAAAGGAAAGAAAACAAAAGAAGGAAACATAAAGAGAGTTTTCATTTTTGGTTTGTTTTGGCCTCTACCTTAACCTTGCTTGGAAATTATTTGGCTTCCTAGGTGGATATCTTAACTAGGTGTCAGTAGTATATCTAAGTGAGCACTCTAGTATTGCTAGCTTCCAAACTTAGCTTACCCCATCTGAAACACTGAGTAAAGATCTTTCTCAGAATGAATCACACTAGGGTCACCACTAAGGATGACCGATAGTAAAGATCTTGCTCAAAATTAATTTTAAAGGGGTGTAGTGTAGCAAGATATAATTAATTTAACTAATTCTAATTGGATATAAGTGGGATATAAATATGTATGTATTTTTAGATTGTCTAAATTTTCCCCTCTTTAAAGTGCTATTGTGAAGTAATAGTGCTTTAAATATAGTAGATGCATGCAGATCAATGAGAAGAAATAAGTGAAGCATTTAGATGCCCCATCAAGTAGAATGGTAAGGGAATGCCCCCTTAAGTGGGTGGATGATGTAACAAAGGCAATGGATGGAAGCTTGATAGGAAAGAGACAAGGTTGAGAAATGAGGATGGGAGGAATTGTGCTTGTAGCATGAGTGCCATTTGGAGAGTGTGAATATATAATAAAAACCTATATTTTACTATTACATAATAGATTTGTAACCATAATTATTAATAAATCAAGATGGTTAACATAGATTCGCATAAACAAACACACACACATCAAAGAAAAGGAAGAAAGGAAAAAATTCCAAATATGAATAGTAGGTGTAGGCATCATGGTTATAAAGGAACCAATATATTATCACACTGCTTGCAATTGGTACAAAAAGTAAACATCAAAAATGCAACACAACATCGAAAAAGAAGAAAATTAGCTATGCCCCTAATGTGTGCCATGATGAATGATTATGTATAGGAAAATGATCCCAAGGTGGGAGTAGAATTACACTGAAGAGCGGAGTAAAGCTACTCCTCATAACCCTATTTTTGGATCACTTGTGCAAATGATATGACATAAATTTCCCAAAGAAAAATTGTATCGCGAAGGAAAAACAATTTATTTCTGATAGACATAAGATTGGAACGATCACTATGATGATAGATACATATATAAATCTATTAACATTGTGTTGAAGTGTTGAATAATCCACTTGAAAGTTTTGTAATTATAGTATTTCTATGATAAGTGAATGTTTTTTCGACAAAACAATTTGATATTTTTGAATTTTTAAAGATACGAATTTTTGTAATGTTTTAAAAAAAATTGAAATACAAATGCAAAGAAATGTAAAAGAACCTGAATACACAACAAAAAGTAAAACACTCTATGGATATTTAAAAACCAAGAGGAAAACATAACACACATAAGAGGTCAAAATACCCAAGACAAACATGCAAAAAAACCCAATATGAATAGGAAAGAATGACACCAAAGCTATATGTGAGCTAAGATGGAAAGATTTTTCCCATATTTTACATATAAAAATGTAAAAAAAGTGGCCTAAAATAAAAAATAGAAAGAAGTAAAAACATCATCATAATGCTGACAAAACACAACCGCACAACACAATTTTCTATAGTGACGTCTAATGATACTTCAAGCATGTTCAACATTGAAGAAATAGACATATATGAATGACCCCAAGTGATAGCTTAGAAAATGAGAGGAATGGATTGGGCCAAAGACTAAAGTGATGCTTAGATACTCAAAATAATTCTTGTTGGATCCTATTGAAGTTTTATCTGTATTGAATTTAATCCATGTGTGCCTCAAGAAAAGTTATATTATGAAAGGGTAAATTATTGCCAGGAGCATACATATTCACCATGGGAAAGAAAACATACTAGAAAAATATAATCTTGAGTGATCATGAGGAATGTCGTCAAATGGTGAAATTTTTGAACTGCATTATCCAGTTGGTGATACTAGTCAAACATTTTCTAATTGTTTTGAGTTTGTCAGTTTTACACTGTTTTTTATTTTTGGAACAATTTAGTATTGTTTTTGGAGTTTTGAACAATTTTATATTATTTTTGTAGTTTTATAAACATATTTGAATGTTCTTGATACTTTTAAACATGTTTGAATTTTTTTGTATTTTTGAAAACATTTGTGATTGTTTTTGGATTTTTGACTCGGTAAAAGTGGTTTCATAGCTTGGACGCAAGTGCAAACAATTAGAATTATTCCATTCCATTGGTAGAAATGTAGATGATGTAAAGATAAGATGTCTTATTGTTGTCGTGAATCCATGCAACTAGGAAGATACAAGGGCTCGTCAACGAGATCCAAGACAAACATGGAAACGAGGTGAATAGTTATATGAAAAGGAAGCTATTAGATGCCAAGACATAAGGTGTAACAATGATATATGTAAGAAAAATGTATCTCATCTTTAGTCCAGATTATCTGACATATTCTAAGATGAATCTACTTTATAGGTTTTGACTAGACTTAGATCCGTAAATGGATTACTGATTAGAAAAATCTGGTTAGAGGAATTATTGTCTCTCTTAACATAAGAAACTAAATTACTTCTTGGGATGCTTTTGATTAATAAATTTTGATTAATATTTGATGAAGGATTTATTTATTGATTGAATTTTTGAAATACCCCCTACATGTTTCCTCATGTCACCAGTAAGAGACAAGGGGCTCAACACTGAATATAGACACAAAAATTTGGTATCACCACCCTTCACCCTGTGTTTGCTGCCTTTTCCTTATGGTAATCCATTTGAATTTCATATTACATCATAAATTAAATTTATCCCATTAGTTTCCACTTTCCACCTTTAATCATGTATTTTCCATTTTATTATTTATTCATGCTAATTATCCTTAATTAACTCTAATCCTCATCTCATTATTTTTTTCTCCCTAAATCATTTTCTTAATTATCCTTAATCATAATTATTTAATCCTAATCCTCACTTAATTTTTATCTCATCATTAATTTGATATCCCTAGGCTTTGATTCAATAATTTTATCCATCTTGTGCCTTTACTTACTCATTTCAACTACCCACCTGCTCATTTCTCTTCCCTATGCAGTCCTAGCTAATTCCTATCCATCCAAACCAAATCCCACTTAATTTAGGACTCTTTAACTCAATTTGGACATAATTCCACATCCTAAATGGACATCTCTATGTAGTCTCTGGTGATTTACCCGGATCTCCATCGACTATATAAAGACCCCTTTACCCATCCTTTTTCAAGAATGTAATTTTGAGATTTTTGGAGCTCTTGTAATATTTCCTTAATCTTGTGTCCTCTTTTTTATGCATCCAAGACATTGGGAATCCATTTTGAAAATATTGTGTTGATTTTGGAAGATTTGGAGTCCTATTTTGATTTCATGCTTTGATCCATCATCATCATCATCATCTTATTGTAGCCATCTTCATTTTGTGTGTAGGTTCTGCAGTCCTCCTAGTGTTTCATTCTTTCATACATCCACCTTCATTTTCATATGCATGCCATCATTTATTCCATTTCATTCATCCAAGTCTAATTCAGCCCTGGTTGCTACCAATCTAGTTTGGTCACTACTGACCCATCTCTCTATTTTTATTTTCCTTTCATTTACTCCATCACTTCTTTGATCTGAGTCATCCATCTTTTAGATCTAGTTTTCCTCTCTCTTCTTCCTTCTTAGATCTACCTTGCCATCCCCTGGTCACCAGAAATTTTTCCTAGTCACAAATGACCCAGTCAGTTTTTATATGATTTACCATCTATTTTCCTAATTTTCTTGCATCCTTTCTATTTCATCTTGTTTCACTCATTATTGTAGGTTTCTTTCTTCTTTCCAGACCCATTTCTAGGTTTAGACCCATCTACAAAAGATCTCGTAGGCATGTTTTGGTGCAGTTCCTTCTCATCCAACCCCGATCTCTATCGAATAGCCCTCTATAGTCTCGATTCTCTGTCAACCCCAGTCGGGTTTGATTTTTTTATTTTGTATTTAGATCAGATCTGATTTCTATCATTTTAGATTCAGTTCTTAGTTTCTATTTTGATTTAGATTCAACATAGACACTACATTCAATTTATAAAAGTCTAATTTATTTTTATAGATTATAATTTTTATAATATGGTTGTCATCCATCATAGGAAGTTCACACTTATCGGGACTAAATTTTTGGGAAACCCTCCATATATCTACTAATCTATTTTTCTCCTTAGTCTTCTTTATTGTGTAGGTTACTTAGCTCGAAGCAAAGAGAAGTTGATGATATTGGACCCGTATCCATACAAATCATCCCAAGGTACCATAAACCATTCATATTTTGGACTTACTTGTTTCCTTCATTACTAGTTCACTAATCTGAATAGGATGAAAGAAACTTGTTCAACATTCTAGCACACACAGTGGGACCCAGAGTCTTGTTATTTTTTCGATTTTCATTCTCTATTTTTTCATTTCCTTTAACCTTTTAAGGAATGTAAGTGTGTTGGATCGTGATTTATTATTTGTTCTGTTGAAAGGGTTCTTCATCAGTTTGTTATTTTGAGGACTAGAAAAGGTTTAAATTTGGGGGATGATAATGATAGGGTTCTTCATCTAATTTTGAGTAAGCTGCAGACATTAGAAAGGAGTTTCCAAAGTCTATAAGAAACCACAAAAAAACTAGAACAAGTCGTGGGGTAAGAGAATGAAGACACCAAAGAAAGAGGAAATCCATGATACACTAAAGAAGTCGTGGTACAATAGAAAATCTAAGGTAAATTGGAAAATATGTGATACACTTAATGAAGTTGCATATGCCGAAACAAAGCTGAGGAACAAAGACAAATCAAGGAAGAATGAGACACAAGCCAATAGAGGCATGATCAAAAGGAGTGACTCTTGAGAGATTTTTTATGAAATATATTTATTGTAATTAATCTTTTATATGTGAGTGTACCATCAGAAATGTATGTGCACATATCAAGAAATATATGAGTGAGTTTCATATAAGAGATATATAGTATAAATGTATAAGGATAAAGATATATGAGATTACTTGCATATGTAAATGATACTAATATAATAGATGATGAGATATGAATAAATATTGATGTTTGGAACTAAATCTTTTGTGTACTATTATAAATTTTCTGTTCACAATTTAGAGTAGTTTACTTTTGCTGTGTACATCACTAACAAATGGTCAAACTTCCTAAATATCACACTGTTGTCGAGGTTTAAGGTCAACATGTTCTCTTTGCATTGTCTATTTCTTAGAATTGTGCTCGATTTATTATTCACTTTGAATATCAGATAAAAATGTAAATCATATTTTAGGTATTCCTTTTTTTCTTAGTTACTCCTTTTGCATTGTACTTTTCATTATTTCTTGTTGTCTTCATGTAATCTCCAAATTTTGTTTTGGATATAATAATAACCCTTGTCATTCTTGTTTAAGAATCTAGTCTAACTAGTGGCTTTAACAATTTTCATTCACCTCATCACACACAACCAAATACACAAACCAAATTAAACATCCAAAATAATCCTTACCAGGTGGAACTGTTGGGATTTCCCTAATAGGAAAGTTGTTGTGGTGTTTTGGTTTCATTATAAATGATTTACATATTTGGGCCTCATGTAACTTCGGTTATGTCGAGGAATCCATAGCCAAAATCACCTAAAACTATCCATAGCTTTCCCTTACCTAGGTATCGATCAAGCCCCTTTTTCATTTTCTTCTTACATCTTAAAATAATCAAGATAAGAAAAAACTTGTTGTGTGACTTGGATGTTATAATTAACTATCATTAGAGTTTTATTTTGTTTCATGCTAGATATTACAAGATCCCAAGCAAAAAAATGGAACAAAACTTGATGTCAAACAACATCTCAATTCTTACCACTGCTACCATCCAGCCAAATTCGGCACTCTCCATCCTCACATCCACCCCTTTGGTCATTTTTACCATCCCAACTCTTCAATATGTTCAATTGCATTAATCACACACTCACATCAAGACACTCCCTTTTCTTTACCAGAATTCTATCCCATATAGAACAACAACACCTCCTTTGGTCACCTCTATTGATGTTTATGGGCATCTACTCATCCCTCGCATATTTGAAAAGTTTTAAGAGCTTCTTGATGTAAATATTGTTTCCCTCAATGACTAACTTATTTGTAAAACCACCAACATTTCCATTGACATACCTCCATTACAAAAGAATTATGCCTATCATTATATTCCAGAGTCCACCCAAGTTCTTACCTCCCAACTCATTGTTTACTTTCCTAGACCCATGAGTGAGCTTGCTAAGGAGCAACAATAGTTTGATCCTAACCAACCATCTTCTTCCATCCCTCATAATAATAAAACATCCCAATTAGTTGTCCCCATCCCTCCTAATTTTCCTTATGGCAACACTACCATCCCTTCTTCTGTTCCAATCAATTCATCATCTACCAAAATCACTTGTCTTCCTCTCCAATCTTCTCAATAATCACACTTACTTCCTCCCATATTTGAAAAACATCATACAACCTTACACTTTGTCTCAACATCACATTTCCACTCCAACGTAATCATATCTCAACCTCATCCATCTTAATCGATGCAAACCTACTGACCTCCTCAATAAGGTTCTTATATATACATACTCCCCACTCAACAATTCCAAGAATCTAAACCACCTATCAACTACATCCCAAAAAACCCCATAGAAAATCAATCAAACATTCCCATCTCACAACAACCAACTCAATCAAATCAATCTTATCACATCGATGTATCTCAATGTCAAGTTTTATTTCAACCGCTCCAAGCACAACCCCTTAATTATATTACCCCTCATCAACCACTTCCACCTACACCAACGCATCCCCAAAAATTACCAAATATATCAAAAACCCAACCCATCGACATCATATGCATCACAATCTCATCCATTGACATCTCAACCATTTAATGATCCCTTACAAGCACTGTTAAGTAGAATGGATAACTTGGAAGACAAAACTTTGGAATTTAAGACAACATTTTCATACGAACAAATCTGCAATGAACCCATAAACCCATCCGTCCCCATGAAACCATATCCTCCACATTGGGAACTACCTAAGTTATCCAATTTCAACAAGAAGGAGTATCTACAATAATGCCTTCAAATTTTTTGACATGAAAGTTATCTTACCTCCCATGACCAAGATCTTATGCTTCACACATTTCCTATGTCATTTGTTGATACCTCATTTGATTGGAACTAATGTGTCCCATAAAACTCACTATTCACATTCACGCAACTAGCGCAATTATTCCTTGAATATTTATCAATTAAAATTGTGTGCAATATTACCATATCTGACCTTTATACCATTCGACAATATGATGATGAATCTATCACATATTTTGTCACACGATTGTGCAATATCATTAATCAATTATCATTCCCCCTTCCACAGAATGATCTCATTGATATTTTCTCATGGTTTTGTATAAAGTACATCTCTTTGACTATTCAAATTGAATATTTTCAAACCTTTTAAGAGGTGTTCATTATGGATCGTATACTTGAACTTTGTGCCCTTCAGAATGGCCACCTTAAAATTAGATCAAACAAACCCAAAAATGAGTTCACCAAAGCTTCCATGCATAATGATAAGTCAAAAGATACTTCCAAATACATCATGGTCGAATCCTCATCCACTTTTATATCCACTTGACATACGGATCCCCCACAAAGAGATACTAGAAAGACCCCTAACTATACCCCTTTTGGTGAATCTTATAGTTTAGTCTTTGATAAGTTAATGACAGTCAACATTATTAGAATTCCCCCAATCCAATCATATGATAAATCACATTCTAATCCAACATGGTACCATAAAGAAGAATACTACAAATATCACCAAATACACGGACATGACATTTCGAGGTGTCACAATTCAAAGATCTTGTCCAAATTCTTATAGACATCAGTGAGATTCAAGTAGAAAATTCTAATGCACCACCCAATCAATCCTTAGATGTTTTTAAACAACATTTCCCTAATGATTCACCCAATAATTAGACTCAACCTTCCACATCACAGGAACCTAATGTCCATATCATCATCACTATAGATCAAAGTCCCACACTACCATCTATAACTATCATCTCGACACCTATTACACTTGTATCCACTTCAGATCACTCCCCTACCACCATAAATTCAACTATGAGAACAACCAAAACACCCCATTAGACTTAACCATACCTATCTCTACATCATCTACACCCTCATCTATTGTATACCCCCCCTCACCTATAACTATTTCAAAACCCATTTCAACATTTATACCTTCTCCCATTCTTAATGCAACTACACCCACCTTAACATATGAAATTATGCCTATATCTACACCATCCATTGAAATATAAACTATACAATATCCCATAATTAATTCAACTATAACTGACACTACCACCACATCTACAACTTGAACCAAATAAAAACCAACAAATTCTACACCTAAGCCATCTTCCACACCTTTATACATTGTTAAATGCATCATGCAAAACACACTCTCACCTTCAATATTACAAACCTTACTACTAAGTCCCATCATCAGATATTCTTTATCTAAATATGTCACCATTTCTACCAAGGCTAAACCCTCAAAAATAAAAATAAAAAACCTTGGTATGCTTATCTAAAATGAGTTACACATCAGCATAAACGGATAGAGATTCCTTCTCCTATGATCAATCCTTCTAAGAAACTTGGTGTCACCTCACAATATTTAGGAACATCTCCTTCAATTTTAGGGTCACCCTCTTCTTGTAAAACCCAAATTATCAACAAGTCAAAACAACCTAAACCATTTCCTAGGTCAAACACCCTTTTCAAACCATCCCCATCTTCCACTATCAAATCTGATTCCAAACCCTCCCAATCACCAGCAATCAAAAATGAAACTAAGACACAACAACCATCCTAATATTATTTCTCACCTAAAAAAAATCAAAGACTCCAATAAAATCACCTCAAACCAAACCATCATTATCTTCATCCACTATTCATGCAACAACTTCATCCTCCATATTTTCCATAGAGTATTACACATAAATGTTTTATCAATTACTCCAAGATTCTAAAATCACTCTTCCATCTATCAAACCATTTGATCCAAATTCACCAAGACCCTCATGCTTTGATTCCAACCTCGTTTTTGCATATCATCATACACTTGGACATGACACGCAACACTGTAGAGCTCTTTAAATGATCATTCTTAACCTTATTGATGATGATGACCTTATTGTTGAGGAGGAACCAAATCTATCACCAACCAAGCCAACCCCTTCATCCCAAAATTCATCAACTAAGACATCTAAATCTCCCCATTCATCTATGACTTATGCCACCATTCCACCCCCAACCTCATCTTCTCCCAAAGAAGATCCTCCACTCTATATTAATGTTATTTGAGTCATAACTCGTTCCCATTCCCATGAACTCCAAAAAACCACTCAATCCAAATCCAAATTCAGAATTTCTACTCCCTCTAACGAGCCCATTCTACCACCATCCTCATAAAAACCAAAGGTCTCTATCCTATCTTCCCCTTGGCCTCCTACTATTAAATAGATTGTTCAAAAAAACTTCACCAGTCCCTAATTAGGATGTCACTTTACAAGCTCATTCAAAACTCCCCTAACCATAAACAAGCCATCCCCGAAGCTCTTAAGCGCATCCCCACTCATAATGATGAGGCACAACCCTTTACATATCTTATGGGGTTTTTGGCCACCTTATCCTCCATGTCCTTTTATGACAATGAAATTCTAGATATTACCCCAAAGGAACATGACCTTCCCCTCTTCATCATTGTTTGTATCAATGATACCTTCATTCATTAATTGATAATTGACAATGGATCTAACATCAACATCCTTCATCTCACACTTTTGATGATCTGAAGCTCCCTAAATACATTCTCACCCAATCACCCATGGTTCTTCGTGGATTTAATGATGTCATTGTTCCTTTCTTAGCCATGATCATCCTTCCCATTCACGTTCATGAGAAGACCCCCCATGAAGTTTTATACATCGTAGAAGGGGATTATCAGTATAATGTCCTCCTAGGAAAACCTTGGATCTGCGCCATGTTTTTCTCCCTTCTATCCTCCACCAATGCATCAAATAAGAACATGAGGAAAATATTATAACTCTTCCCCTAAAAACTCCACCACTCAAATAATGTAACATGACCTTTTGACCTAATGAAGTCCTCATTCCTAAATAGGATGCTTCTGAAGCATCCACTAGCTCATTTGTCTCTGCAACCAAGCTCCCTAATGATAACTCTGTAGAAAAAGTGATGGATTTCCTTTCACTGAGGGAGTATCATCTTTTTACACTAAACACACTTCCCACATCTCAAAGAATTAACAGACATGATAAAGCTCCCATGTATCAATTTTTTTTAGGGAAGTCATTTATTTTAGTCCACATCATCTTCATACCAACCTCATATATGGTGGCGTCGATCACCATTCTTCACACATTGACACTCAACCACACATGAAACTCTACACCAATGGCTTTGACTACCTTTATAATAATTTTTCATGCACACGTATCCTTACCATTTTTCCTGGAAAGGATTTGGAATGGGTCATTACGAATAAGGTATCCATGACCTTATCATTTATAAATATTGTAAACCTCATGAAAAATTCAAACTAGGATTACAAGAATGATTCACAGACCCTCTTCCACCATCTATGATGCTCATGGACATTGATCCTCCATTTTTTCCATCTCACGTAGCTATGGATAAGGATGACATTATGTCCATTTGTTTTAAATATTTGTTTAGTATCCACCACAACCTTGGGATCATTCACTTATCAGTGTGAAAGTGGTTTTAGGTCCCTCCCTCTTCAACATATAGAAATTATAGAGGAATACTCCCCTATCTTTTACATTCTCCATTACACTAACAAAGATTCGATCCTTTCCCACATAGGGGAAGAATATTCTTATCTTCATAAGTTGTTACTGCAAGATACATCCACCATTCTTAATGAATCCACCATTGATATGAACATAGGGACTCCTCATGAGCAACACATTCTCAAAGTGGGTTAATCTCTTGATCCAAACAAACTTAAATCCTTCAAAACTTTTCTTTATTGTCATATTCAATATTTTGCATGGACGTACTCAGACATGCCAGTCATTGATTCATCCATAGTTTTCCATAACATCGTCACATTTACTAACACTAATCCGGTTAAGTAAAATCTTTTTTGCATGTACCCTCAAGTTACTCTCCTTATCAAAAAGGAGCTGCAACACATCCTTTGTACCAAATTCATCATCCCCATTGACTATCCCTAACGGGTTTCCAAAATTTTCCCCATTGCTAAGGCATCTAGAAAGATTCAAATTTGCACCAAATTTTGAGATATAAATCTCACATTCCCTGAAGATGACTTTCCCCTTCCCAACATCGATTAGTTTGTAGACCTCAATACAGGCCATGAAGTGTTGTCTCTTATGGATGGTTTTTATGGGTATAATCAGATCCTTATCACACCAGAAGATAAACATAAGACCTCTTTCATCACCCCTTGGGGGACCTTTTTCTATCACATTATGCCTTTTGGTTTGAAAATGCCGGAGCCACTTATCAACAATGCATGACCTACATCTTTCATGATCTCATCCATAAAACCGTAAAGGACTATGTTGATGTTCTCTTGGGTATGTCTAAGAATTGTTGTGATCATTTTCCATCCTTGAAGTCATTTTCAAGAACCTTATCCACTTCTTCCTCCTTCTTAATCCAACCAAATGAGTGTTTAAGTACTTACTGGTAAAATCCTTGAATTCATCATTTCTATCAGGGGTATTGAAGTTGACCCCACTAAAATCAAGGATATCCTCAAGATGTCCCCTCCTTCTAACTTGAATAAGGTTCACAATATCCAAGGTCACCTTCAATATATTCCTCATTTAATCTCGTAACTCTTTGACCATTGCCAACCCTTTCATCATCTTCTTTGTAAGGACGTCATTTTTATATGAGATGATAAGTACTAAAAATCCTTTGATGACTGCAAGCAGTACCTTGTATATTTACCTGTGCTTAACCCTCCACATAAAGGGGAACCCCTATATATCTATTTCTCTATGTATGACAATTCCCTATGTACCATGTTGGAAAATTTTGATGAGAAAAAAAGAGAGCAGGAAGTTTATTACATTAGTTGCACCCTTCACGATTATGATACTCACTAAAATGAAGCTGGAAATCTATGTTGCACTCTTTTCTTCACTACTTCCAAGCTTCACCACTATATTCTCAATCAGAACACTTATTTCTTCAATAGTTATCATCTCCTTAAGACCATGCATTCCAATCCTTATCATAGTGATCACATCACATAATGACTCATGCTCATGAATGAGGTTGACCTATAGTTCATCTCCAAAAAATTAATCAAGGGCCAAGATATTGTGGATCAACTAGTTAGCGCCCCACTTTGTGATAATCACCTTCCTCATGCACAATTCCCAAATGAATCCATAAAAAAATTTCAACATGAATATCCTCCCCTCAAGATGAATCTCTTCTTTGATAGTTGTAAGTATCAACAAGGGGGAGGTGCTTGCATCATTATCATTTCTCTTTGGGATACTCCTATTCCAATAACTAACAAGCTCAATTTTGAATGTGCTAATAATGTGGGTGAGTATGAGGCTCTCATCCTAAGCCTTGAAACTGACATCTTGCTTGATGTTAAAATCCTTGGTATCCATGGGGATTATTAAATTATCATCAATCAATTCAAAGGTTTTTATCATTGAAAAAAATGTCATCCTTCAAAACTATAAGAACATCGTTGACTTCTTCCCCAAGGAATTTGATTTGTACATCATTCAGACCATGCTTCATTCATACAATCGCTTCGTAGACACTATGACATCTATCACATCTCTCATCCCTTAGACAACTAAATAATATAAACTTCTTGTTGTTGTATAGTGTCAAGATCAACCATATCAAATTCAAAAACTCCCTAGTATTAACCATGTTGATACTAACCCTCATGACCTTTGGTATTCATAAATATTTGATTACCTATCTCAATCCATCATTTCCATATGAATTATCTAAAAATGGTAGGAGGTCCTTTCTTCAACGTGCTAACCACTATGTCATCCTTGATGGCATCATTTACAAGTGCGGCTTTGATGACATTTTTCTTCATTACCTTAAATCCCACAAATCCACTTGAGAAATCCAAGAATTCCACGATGGTATCTATGTTGGCTATTTTAATGGCTTGGCTATCACTAAGAAAATTTTGTACATGGGTTATTATTTTCCCTCTGTTAATCAAGAATTTTTTGATTACATAAAAAAATGTGTCAAATGCGAGGAAAATTCCAAAATTATTTGTATTCCTCGTCAAGCCTTACAGTCGGCTCTGGATCTTTGGAATTTCTCAAAATGGGGACTTAAAATCGTTCACCTCATCAATCTGTGTTCTTCTCAACACCATCATTCCATCATCACCATGACTCAGTACTTCACAAAATGGGTGGAAGTAATTCTACTCATATCAACTAAATCTAATCAAATTGTTAATTTGGTTTATCAACACATCATTTGTCACTTCGGCATTCCTCATCTAATATTCACAGACAATGGAATGTCCTTCAAAAATAAAGAAATCAAGAATATTTTTGACTCATTTAACATTAAAATTATCTTCTCATCACCATACTATCCTCAAGCTAATGGTCAAGCTGAAACCACTAACAAGACTCTTCACAATATCATTGCCAAGACTATTCATAAGTCTTGTCAAGATTGGCATCTTCACATTTCCTTTTCTCTTTGGTATTACCAGACTATCATCCCCACCTCCACAGGTCCTACTCCTTTCTATCTCATCTACAAAATTTAGGCTGTTCTTCCTCTTCAAGTCCAAATTCCATCTTTATTTTTGTGACTTCATCCATGGTGAAGACTATTACCAAGAACATCTAACACAACTTGATTTGTTAGATGAACGCCACCTTCTCACTCTTGAGCATCATCATGTCTACCAAGATCACATCAAATGTGCTTACAAAAAACATCTCAAGTAACAAAAATTTAACATAGGTGACCTTGTCCTTAAAGAAAATCAAAACGTCACCAATCTAGAAAGGAGCAAATGTGGAAAGTTTTATCCCAACTTGATTAGACCTTACATTATCATGTATAAGTACATGTCTAGGGCCTATTGTTTGGATTCCCTTGATGGTAAAATATAAAAAAACCCTCTTAACTCATCATACTTGCACCCATTTTATTGTTACTATACCTATTATCATGCACTTATTCATCCTAGTGGTCATCCCTCCATCATTATCATTTCCATATTTCATCATCATGATTTGGAATTATGTTTTCTACCATGAATTTCCTACATACGACCTTGAATATGGGCACCATAGCTCTTCTCATAGCATATTCCTTATGGATAGGTTCTTCCTTCTTGGTGATTACTCGACAATCATTACATCCATCAGACTCTTATTCACCTATTAGAAACATGCTAAGGGTTTGTGGGTGTCACTTATACATTCATTTCCCCCTCCTAAGTGGTCTACCGAACTATCACCAACTCTTCCCCATGAAAATTTAAAAGAGAACAAACCGATCCCTCAAAGGACAATTGTTCATAAAATCATTAAAAAAATTCAAAATATATAGACTGATCCCTCAAAGGATAACTATCATGCATATATTATTCTTGCCATCTGTAAAAATAGAAAAAAGTAGACCAATCCCTTAAAGGATGGATTCCTTCATTATATCATGGTAGCGAAGGATTCCCATAGGTATCAAACTTTTATCAAAATCCTAAAGTATAAAAATTAAAATTAGGAATCTTAAGAAATCTTCCCACATCGATCATTTTTCTCACTCATAAAGAACTTCTGGCATTGATCACTTTGTGTCCCATTACCCAAAGCTGGGGCATAGACCTAGGAACACCCACCTATGGAGAACATATCTTCCTGTGTACAAGCTACATCTACACCCCTTATGTCGTGTCGATATTGGATATATAAATCCACTTTCCATATTTTCCACATGATCCTTAGTGTAACTAACTATCGTTAGTTATGTGTTAACACGTGATATTGACTGCAAGTACATTTCCTTAAGAGGCTCATTTTCCTTTTTACCTTTGATCTAGTTCAAAGCATATTTTCCATGTACCCGCCTTGTTACAATTATGCATCATTTATCTTTTTTTGGTATCCTTTTACAAAGATTGCATAGTTCCTAATCTAACCATATCATTTATATCATAAATATGCAGCCAAATCATAATAAAACATATAACATCTAACATCTAACATCTAACATCTAACATCAAATATCTAACATCATCACAACTATAAATAATTACACACCAACACATCATAACCAAAAGTAAAAATCATCCAATCTATCTCATCTTAAGTCCAATTTTTCACCATATTTGTGTTCCCTTTCGAAGCACCCTATCTCATCGTTTTTGTGTCCCACCCAAGCTTCATTATTCATTGCATCTTTATTTTCATCCTTTTTCCTTTGTTTCCATCCTTGTGTTCCCTCTTGGAAAAACAATATTTTCCATCACGTTTTCATCCCACCACGGACACAATTTATTTGATCTCAAGCCCTTCACTCTTGCCGTGACTCCTATCTCGACAATTATTTGCATTTTATTACACATAATCGATGTATACCTTTGACCCATTGGTATCATGGCTTGCACATCCCTTTTAGTGGATTTCCTTTGGTTTCCCTATATTTTGATGTGATTTTTACTAACTCACAAGCTCGTGGGACATTTTTGTTGTCTCCCTGAAGACCATACTTTTTTTCCTTCCAAACTGATTCCACAATCACCACCATATTTTAATTTTTAATTTTTAATTTTTTTTCAATACTCATTTAGGAAATCATATCCACTCATCTTCTTTACTCCTCCTTTCTACCCTTCTTCATCTATGTGTTTAAAAATCATGATTGACACTGCCTTTGCGTCATCGACCTCTATTTTGAGGGAGAGTGCCCAATCAATTATATTTTTCATCATTTATCATTTTCATCTTGTGGATTTCCCAACGAAAACCATTCATCAAAAAGGGACAAATGTAGACACCAAAATTTGGTATCACGACTATTCACCATGTGTTCACTCCTTTTTCTTAATGGACATCCATTCAAATTTCATATTCCCTCCTACATTCAATTGATCACATTAGTTTCTATTTTCCACCTTTAATCATGCATTTTCCATTTTATTATTTATTCATGCTAATTATCCTTAATTAATTCTAATCCGCATCTCATTATTTTATTCTCCCTATATAATTTTCTTAATTATCCTTAATCGTCATTTTTAAAACTTAATTCTCACTTAATTTGTCTCTCATCCCTAAATTTCTATCCGTATGCCTCCATTTAATAATTTTACCCATATATGGCATTTATTTACTCATTTATCTTCTGTATGAATCCCTAGATTGTCCTTATCATCTAAACCCTGATCCTGTTTCATTTAGACCACTTTGCCTTGAGTTTGAAATCATTTCACCATTCAAATGGAAGTATCTCCATAGTCACCAGTGACTTACATAGGTCATCATCAACCCTTTAAAGACCCCTTTACCCCTTCTTCTTCATGGATGTATTTTTGAGATTTAATAAGCTCTTGGAATCTTGCCTTCATCTTGTGAACTATTTTTACTATTACAAATCCATTTGGAAGCCCTCTTGGAGATATTGTGTTCCTTTTGTGAGATTTGGAATCCTCTTTTCATTGCATGATTTGATCCATCATTATCATCTTATTGCATTAATCTTCATTGTGTTTGAAGCTTTTGTAGTCCTCCTAGTTATTTGTTCTTTCGTAAAACCACCTTCATTTTCATCTGTAAGCCATGATTTTTTGCATTTCATGTTTTCCAAATTTCTCGTTCATAATGAAATTAATGCACTACCTACTAAAGAAATTAGCAACTTAGAAAAGATAGAGGATTTATGTTACCTTGGATGTGACATGATGGATATGGGCACTAAAGTGAATTATTCTTACTGCTACAAGTCGATGTCCTCTAAATAGGATGAACTAACACAAAAATTGATTAGATAGATTTAAGTGGGGGTTTCCCGGAAAAATCTGGTTCTGAAAAGTGATTAGATTCCTTGGGGGATGCCAACCCATGTGTTTGATAAGATAAGATAAAGGTAATAATAATAACCTGGATAGTATGCAAAATCTTAGGCACATAGAAATTGAAATATGCAAAAATATAAGGCACATAAAAATATGATCTAGATAATGATTTGATTAAAATAAATGAAATTAAATGTACTTGTTCCGGGTCGGCAATGACCCAAAATGTGCAGAAGTTTGTCGACAAGGACCTGGATGAGTAGATCTGAGAAATAAGAGATATATGAAAAATATGGAAGATCTGGATGTAAACAAGAACAAGCAGAGGTTTGTAGCTGTTACAATCACCATGCAGAAGGAATTTAGGGAGAAGAAACTAAAAATTATAGAAAATAGGGATTAAAAAGGGTAGGTTGAGGATCGAGACCCTGGTTGACGGTGACCAGGGTGAAATGATGGTGACTGGAGTGCAGATAGGATGGTAATGTTGTAATAGAGGAGATAAATGGTTAATAGGTAGTTTGAAATGGAAAATATATATATGCAAAGGTTGGAGAACTCTCCGGAGATTGAAAACATAGTTATAGAGAGCTAAGTCAATGGTGACTCAGGATGGGCGATAATGACTCTAGAAAAATAATCCAAGTCCAAAGGTAGATTGACAGAAAAGGAAACCTGTAAATAAAAACATTGATAGAATAACCTAATAATAGAGTCTTGAGTGTTGTTGGACCTTCAATGTTAGATTTAATAAGATAATAATAAAAATGATATAAGATAATAGAAAATGCAATGTAAGCCTCTCAATGATATGCATATGAACAAGAAGAGATTCCAAGGGCTGCAAGAGGGTTGCTGAGATGATATTGTTCAAAGGAGGAATTAAAGAATGGAAGGAAGTCACGTATGTGCATTTTCTTAATTTTTATTTCATCCTTACAGAGTTATTGCTCTATTATGATGATTTCCACCCTTTATTATGGAGAGATGTATCTTGAATTTAAAGGGTTGATAGTGTTAGGTTGGGTCACCACTGATTGTGGTGAAAGTTTCCCCAATGGGATATTTTGGTGCTTTTGACATTATGTTTATCTTCTTAAAGAATATAAGGATGCTTTAAAGCACTTACATGATCAAGGGATGAGATAATTGTACTTAGGGCATAAAAATATATAAAAGATAGAAAAATAAAGGGGGTGTGTGTGTAGGATAAAAGCAATAGAATTAGAAAGTTGGTTATGGAAATGGATGAAGTCAAAGGTAAAAATTTTGGATTGGAAGGAAGAGATTGGTTTGGTTTGGGAAGGAGGATTCCTTCCTTAAAAAATATGAAAAATGGCTTGAAGTGCTCTGTAATGTAAATATCATGTTTAGGGATATGATGATATACACAAACGAGGTTGGAATTAAACCATTATGGATTATTTCTATTTAGGTCAAAGGCCATAATAGGTGGTAGAGTGATTGCATAATTTTGTAGCAAGTGTTGGAAGACCTCCATAATTGATTTAACCAAAGCATTAGGAGGTTTTTTGTCTTTGCAAATTATTTGGGTCAAAGAAGAAGAAGTGGATGTTTGAGATGATCTAGATGTTGAGGATAAATTTCAATATTGTTGATTTCTTGATGGTATTAATTCATCTTTGGTATTGGTAAATGCCTTAGTGTTGAATGGTTTCATTTTTAGTTGATGAAATGTTCTTGATGGAAAGGTTGTTGTGTTAGATTATTTAAGGTAGGAATGTCAATTCCCTTATAGGAATGTATAAAGGATTTTTTAGGTAATGTATTAATGCTTGTAGATTTTTTATGAGGTTTCTCCCTTAGGAAGAATGACAAAAAATTTCACTGGAGGATCCAAAGGTGGTGCTTGTATAGGCGGATGAAGCAATATTTTTTGGATGGAATTTAAGGAAGGTGAAAGTTGATTCGATTGGGCTGATGAGGTAGAAGGATCATTTGAATTTTTTGTAAGTTGTATTTATTTCAAAGGTTATTGAAATGATGTAGGAGTGGAGGATGATGTGGTTGTGTTCTCAATGATTTATGTGGTAGGTACAGGGATTCAGATTGGATCTATGGATGGTATAATGGGTAAGGAAGGAATAGATGTGGATGATGGAGCAGATGAGGCAGGAATATATTTTGAATCAATGGTTTATATATGTGTTGATAGTTAAATAGGTGTTTGATGTACATTATTATTTGAATAAGGATTGAAATCATATGGTGTGAAAGCTAAAAATGGATCTGTTGATGGTGGATCTAGGAAGGTTTGTTCAAAGATATCTAGGAGTGGAGACATAATTGGTTGGAGGATTGTGTAATATCAAGAAGTAAGGACATATTAAGATGGCTTATATTGTTGAGGTACATAAAGTGTGGTAGATGAAGAAAGGATGGAATTTTTATAAGGTGGCCAGGATGGAGTAGGATCCTCTAGTTGACATGATTGAGAACTAGAGTTATAGTGAAAGTATTCATAGATGGGGCTATAGGGAGACAATCATGATATATTGATCGTGTTACATGTTTAAGGAGTGGTAGTATTTGATGTGATAGGCATGAGGGTTATAGTTATGGTTGATGTGGATGTAGGATAAGTGTTGTATGGTCTTAGTTGTAAAACATAAGGAGTAGATGGGTAAGCATATATGGAAGCTTGATTTGTTAAATCTGGAAGAGATGTTTGATAGGATGTTCGAGGTTGGACTAAAATATTTTATTGTTGGAGAAGTCAAGAAGTGTGAATGTTGGTTGATTGTGATGATTGTACGAGTATTCTAGGTGAAGCATGGATATGTTAATATGACATCATGTAGGTGTAATAAAGTCCACCAATTGAGTGGATTTACATGATTGAGGAGTTTTGGGGGATTTTCGACACAAGAAATCATAGATGGGGCTAGAGGAGGGCTCATAGGTATCTAAACGAGGATGAGGTAGGGGTATTTGAGGTATGGTATTGATTGAAAATGGGTTATATTTATTTAGTGAAAACAAATTTGTTGATAGTGGGTTAGGAAAGGACTCTTTGAAAAATATCAGGGAGTGGTGAAGATTGTATTGGTTGAGTGGGTGTATGATATTGGGAAGGAGAAACATGATAGGATGGTTAGGATTGGAAGGTAAGATTTGATGTATGGGTATATGTTTGTGAAGAACCATTTGAGGTGAAGTTTTGTTCCATTTTTAATCAAGAAAGTCTGGAAAACAACTCTTTTTATGTTTTTGGTTAAGAAAGTGTGAGGAAGATAAGTGAAAATATAATAAGGTACCTAGGAAAAGGAAAACTATGTTTGGTTTCAGGTATTTTTTAGCCTGGGAAGTCTATGGTGGCTTCCTGTTGGGTGATCAAATCCCAATCAATCTACCATGTAAGGATATGTTTTGATATGTTAATGTTGGAACATAATGCTTAAGTGAGCTTACTAGCCCTTAATTAAATATGAGTCCAACATTATACTATAGGTTAAGTATTTAATAATAAGAAATATTTCTATTTTTATTATTAAATATTCAAACCTAGAAATATACTTTAGGTTAAATATTTAATAATAAGAAATAGTTATATTTATTATTAAATATTTCAAACCTTGGTATATGTGTCAACCAACATGGTTGAAAAGGTGAGTCAGGAGACATACCTGATCACCTCATATAAAAAGGACTCTGGGTCCTCATTTGATATATTCGAAAAAATAATATATCAAAGGTTTTCACCTTTGTGATTAGGGTTTCTAAGGAGAAGGTGATTTAATGGATGTAAAAACTTCTCTACAGTAAAAGTTACTTTTCACGGTGGTTTTTACCTTCGGGTCTTCCACTGTAAATATTGTGTCATGTGTTATTTACTTTTGTAAGTATTACTTTATTATTATGCAATGTAATGTGATGTTTATTTATTTAATATTTCATGGTTTATTAATTTTGATAAATATGTAATTAATAGAATCCTTAAATTCTAACATGGTATCAGAGAAAGACAATTTAAATAGATTAGATCAAATATTGTTGTATTTAATTTATTTGAATTTTTATCGGTTTTTTCAACCAACTCGGAAGGGTATTTAAAAATCATCGGGCCCCTTTTCCCCAAGTATTTTGCGATCAAAAAATTTGAATGTTTTGTGACAAATTAATGTGAGTGTGCACAGGTGAAATGGGTTTAGATGCGTGTGAAAAATCACATACAGGTAAGGGTAAATTAATATATTAAATATTTATATTTGTCTATAGGTTTAATTGTTTGAATGGTAAATGTTTTCAAAGGTAAAATTCAAATTAAATGAAGGGAGGCAACAAGTTTCATGAAAATAAGGATTTCAAATTATTTCATTGGCCAGGTGAAACTACTTGTCCCTGTTGTAAATCTCTAGGTTAATTTGTACTCTCAAGTGATTCAAATTTTATTTGCACCTAGTAAAGATTATCTTACTATTATAATGTTATTGTTTTTCAAAATAAAATGCCCATGTCCTTTGGAACCCCATATAATAGGGCTCGATTTAAAAAATATAATTTTATAACTTTTATAACTTTATTCTTTAAATAAAAATTTACTATAGAATAAAAAACACTATAGTTTATACTAGATAAACTATTCTGAAACAATTGTATAGTTGTTTATATTTTATAATTTATACACAGAATCTATCTAAAACTGTACAAAAGAAGAAATTCTAAAATTTCATATTCTTGAAATACACATGAATTTTTCACTGTGCTAAATTTGATAGTCATATGACTATCACAATAGACCAAAAATAAGGCAGAATGATGGTCATTTAGTTTACAAATTTAAGTTGGCCATATCTTTATCTACATTTACACTTTTCAGAAATTTGAAGTTGTTGTGTGTTCTTAGAGGTTTCATCTTCTCTTGTATATGGTCGGAATTTTTTTTATAAATATGGGGTATAATACAATTCCGTTTATAATTTGGGTCATTATTTGATTATGGGAAATTAATTAGTATGCATTTTTATGACATAATTATTTATGTTCATGTTCTCATACATTAACAATGGAGTGAAAAGGTATGTGTCCACGAGGATGAAAATAATGGTTCCCCAAAAGGGGAGTAAAAATATGGCCTGGAAGGTGAAATTAAAAAGACGAGTGGTGAAAAGGAATACCCAAAAGGGGAAGGTATGGCCGCGAAGGAAGAAAGTGAAAAATATTCTTCACAAGGGGGAAAGTATGGCCACTAAGAAGTGGACTTGAATATCGATAGCGACCTATATATGCAAACATCTCTATGTCATATCGAGGAATGTGTAAAGAAAATATGGCTTAACCGCATTAGAGGTAAACAAGAGGGAGATCAAGGTGACACAAGTAATATGCAAATAAAACTAATGCTAGCAAATAACGAATGATATTTAGTCATCTCTAAGATCAAGAGGAAAAAATGGATGAAAGGAACTCATAAACCTAATGCAAAACATGAAAAAAGAGGTTTGAGATATTCTTGTTTAAAGGGAAGAGGTTTATCCAAAATTGGCGTTCCCTAAAATTATGCCCTAGCTCTGGGAAGGGGAAAGAGAAAACTGATCGATGTGGGAAGTCTACTAAAAGAAAATTGATCAATGCAGAGAGATTTCTTAGGATGCTAATAAAATGGAAGGTTAATCAACGTGAAAGGACTTTTAATTTCATAAGGAGTAGTCATCCTTCGAGGGTATGGTCTACTTTATACTAAATATGTGGATGGAAAGAAAAATACATTATTATAGTCCTTTGAGGGATTGGTCTATTTCTTTGGATTTTATTTTTAATTTGATTGTTATTTACACGCTCTCTCTTTTACATTAAGAGTTGTCGTTCGAGGGATCAGTCTAGTTTTTATAACTTTGATCATTTTGATAAGATCATCCATGATGATTTTATTGGATGGGGGGAGAGTTGGGACTAGCTAAGTAGAACACTCAAGAGGGGACAAAGAATGTACAAGAGAAACCCATGGATCCTTTTCCTAGTACCAATAGGTGAATAATAAGGTGATGGATATGATGATCATAGATTTCTGACCAAAGGGGAGAACCTATCCATAAGGAATATTCTATGGGTAGGGTTGTGGTGCCCATATTTAAGGTCACATATAGGTAGTGACAGAAGACCACATAATTCCAAACCATCACAATGAGAAGTGGAAGGGGTTATGAGGGAGGAATGATCCAAGGATATGACTAAGGGAACATTGGTAAATGTGATAATAATAGAATGGTCACAAGTGCAATGAGTTAAGAGGTGCCACATTTGGCTTACCATCAAGGGAGGCCAAATGACAGGCTCCTGACCAATACTTATGCATGACAATGTATGGTCTAATATAGTTGGGGGAAAACTTTCTGCATTGGCTCCTTTCTAGAGGGGTAACATTATGATTTTATTTGAGGACAAGGTCACTGAAATTAAATTCACATTCTTTAAGGTGCTTATTGTAACCATGTTTACTGTGCTCCTGATAAACATGATGGTGTTTAAGAGAGAGAAGGTGGTGTTCATCTAGCATCTCAAGTTGTGTTAGATGAGCTTGGTGATAGTCTTCATCATAGATGATGTCGCAAAGAGACATGTGTAAAGAGGGGATTCAAACCTCAAGAGGAAGGATGGCTTTAGAACTGTAAATAGGAGAAAAAATGCAGCCCCCATGAAGGTATGAATACAAATGATTTTGGCCCAAACAGAAAAATGAAGATGGAGATGCCAATTACAACTTGCTTGGTCAATAGTTTTGGAAAGATTGTTTCAAAGGATTTTATTGGTAGGTTCAACTTGGCTGTTAGCTTGAGGATAATATGGAAAAGAGAAGCTGAGTTGGATGTTCAATGTGTTAAAAATTTTCTTGAGATCTTTGTTTTTAAGGGAATTTTTGTTGTTGATGAAAATCTTATGGGGAGCCCCGAGGTGGAATATAATGTTTTGATAAATAAAATGAATGATTTGGCCAGATTTGGTTATGGTAAGTAGTATTTCTTCCACCCACTGGGTGAAATATTCTATTGTGGTGATGATATAATGATTTTTTTATGAAGAATAAGGATTATTAAGGCCAACAAGATCAAGGCCCGATTGGGAAAAGGACCACAGGTCCTGAGCCAGTTGTAAATCTTGACTCAGAATATGAATAAGATTGGAATGCTGCTGACATTTTTCACATTTCTTAACATATAACAATCATGATTAAGGTAAGGTCAGTAATATCCAATATGAATGATGCACTTAGTGATGGCTAAGCCACTAAATTTTCCACCAAAAACATCATCATGGAATTCTTAGATGGATCAAGAGGCTTCATGAGATTTAAAACATCAGAGAAGAACACCGTTAAATTCATGTTTATACATAATTCTGCCAAGAATTACATAGTGGTGAGCATGATGAAGAAAGGACCTCTTATCATTTATAGATAGATCATGATGAATAATGGATTGGGATAGATAATCAAAGATTTAAGAATACCAAAGGTCTGACGAATTAGATACAATAAGATTAACTTAGGGTAATTCATGGAAATTTTGATCATGATAATGAACAACAACATGAATCTTGGACTCCTTTGTTCTCCATGGGATGAAAGCCACAAGGGATTCCATTGTATTAGAAAAGCGATTGGTCGATAGGGGAACATCATGGATGGTGTAGGAATCAAAAGCTTTAAGTAGAAGATGAATAATTTCATGGTATTTTTGAAGAGTTCCATTTTTACATTGGTACTTGCCTATGAATTTTTTTATTATAAGCTTGGAATCCCCATAGATGTCAAGAATTTTAACACCTCAAAAAGGTGGTTATTTCAAGGCCTAAGATGAGGGATTTTTACTCTTCCATGTTTGTACACTCGAAATTAATCTTATATGAGAGGGGGATAGGAGTTTCTCATGGAGGAATAAGAACAATGCGAGCACTTCCCCCTTACTAACACTTAGAGCCATCAAAGAAGAGAGTGAATTTAAGAGTTTCATATTTGTGATGAAATTGGTTAATGGATTCGTCTATAAAATTATTCGTAAGGAATATGTGTACTGGGAAGAGGTGCTTATGCTAATTGATCAGAAATATCTTGTCCCTTAATGGATTTTTGATAAATAAAATCAAGGTCAAAAATTTTCATGAGCATGAGTCAGTGAGTAACATAATCATTGTGATAAGGTATAGAATGCAATGTCTTGAGAAGATGAAAGATAGTAGCCACATAAGTATTGTGATTGAGACGATAATGTCAAAGTTTATATTTAGTGAAGAACAGGGTGTAACACATCCTTTCAGCTTCAGTGTAGCGGGTTTCAAGGTCATTAAGAGTACGTCTAATGTAATAAATAGATTTCTCATGACCTTGGTCATCACAATGTGCTAACATGGCTCCTAGAGTGTGATTAGTGGATGATATGTATAAATAAAATGGCTCCTCCTTGTGTGGAGGTGTGAGCACTAGTGGAGATAGGGGATATTGTTTAAGATCATCAAAATCCTTTTGGAAATCGTGATCCCAATTGAATTCTATATCCTTCCAAAGGAGGTGATAAAGTGTATGAAAATGATCAGAGCGTTATGAGATGGAATGAGAGACAGATTGGAGATGGTCTTAAATGTTGTGAAATTTCTTGAGATTGGAAGGAGAAGGCATTTCGATAATTTCCTTAATTTTTTTGGGGTCAACTTCAATTCCCTTAATAGAAATGATAAAGCCAAGGAATTTTCCCATTAAGACTCCAAATACACACTTGACTGGATTGAGACGAAGACAAAAATGAATGAGGCCCTTGAAGAGGATTTTGAGAATGACAAGATGGTCGTGTCAATGCTTATATTTTCCAATAATATCATCAAAACAATATTCTATGGTTTTTTGTATGATATCATGAAATATATAAGTCATATCTCGCTGATAAGTAGCATCGAAATTCTTTAAACTGAAGGGCATGATGCAATAACAAAAAGTTCGCCAAGGGGTGATGAAGGATTTATTATGTTGATCCCTTGGTGTGATGAGAATTTGATTGTAACCAGAGAAATCATCCATAAGTGAAAGCATCTCATGACTTGTGGTAAGATCCACAAATTGATTGATGTTTGGAAGATGGAAGTCATATTTAGGGAAAGTGAGATTAAGATATCAAAAATCAATGCATATAAAAATATTTCCCAATGCTTTGGATATGGGAACAATGTTTGAAATCCATTGGGGATAGTCGGTGGCAATGATGAATTTGGCAGAAAGAACACGTTGTAGGTTTTCTTTAATACGGAGGGAAACTTGAGGATGCATGTGGTGGTAAAGCGTCTAATTCACTGGTTTAGCATTGGGATAGGTGACAATATTTTGGACAATGATAGATGGGTCAAAACCTAACATGTCAAAATATGACCATGCAAATGCATACCTATGATGGGAGAGGAATATGGTAAAATATTATAGGTCATGTGGATCAGGAGATTTGCCCACTTTGACAATAAAAGGGTCCTTATAAGTCCTGATATTAACATCGGTGGTGGCCTCAATAAGAAAATTAAGTGTGTCATATGGAAATGTATTTTGAATATAAGAATCATCTTCCCCATATAGGAAAGAATTACTTCATCGTCAATACACTAAAGGACATCAAAGGTAAGAGAATATTCTTCTATCCTGTTTGGATGGCAAAGGGGAAGGGACCTATTTTGATTCTCACACTGATAGGTGACTGTACGTCGGAAAAGCAACAGGCGAGCGTGAGAATCGACAAGTGACTCTTCCACGTACCCGACCTCCCGAGGTCGTGCTGAGACAGCCGGTGAGGGTAGAATATGCGGAAAAACTAGTTGGGGAGTCTAATGTCTTCGACACGCACTAATGGTATTTGCGAATCTAAGGCAAAGAAGGCCCTTCTAACTTGGACTGGTGTGATAGATCGATCAGCGAGGATGACTGCTCCAAGGCTCCAATCAATATCGAGCTCTGGCGTGATTCGATCTATGGGTTGTGGGATGCGTGGAAAATGACCCGGGATGGTTTCGTGTATTTCTCCTGATAGGGTCATATGGCGAATATAGTCAACTCTATGGATGATTCTCTGGCCTAGTCCAAAATTCTCTAGCTTTGTTAGCTGTGGTGTCTAGTAGGGACAACTGTTGAATGATGATAGGTGGAATCGGAGTAGACTGAAATACTAATGTACGTAGGCCAGTGTCTATATCTAACTGACTTGTGGATTCGTTAGGCTGTGGGATTTGTGGATCATAACCGTAGACTCTTGGTTGTTGCTGTCCTATTATGGTCATACGTGAGATCAAGTTCTAATCCCTAGTATCTAGTAGTCGTAAGCTTTCTCAGCCTCTACGTTTAGAATCAGTAATTGTGCGATTTTCTCATAATACCTCACAGGTGTTCTAGCAACTTGAATTCTTAAACTGGTATCTATATCTACGAGGGTGTCTCCAGCGTCTGGCTGTGGAACTAAAGGATCACACCCAAATATTTTTTCTCTTTCAAATCCTTCTACAGTCATGCGGATGTTTTCTAGGATAACCTGTAGTTTGGTTGATTTGACCAAAATGTGTGTGCTTGGTCGTCTTCTACATTTAACCCTCTCAACTGTGACCTGATCTGTTGGAAGTCTATTGTTGTTTGGAAGACTTGTATCCTGAGGTTTTGGTCAATGTCAGTTACTGCCACTATGATATTGGGTTGGGGCACAATTGGCTCAAAAATGTATTCTCTGGGCTCCCTAGGTCCCGTAATTGTCATGCAAAAGTAGTAATGAAACAAACTATAATAAAGTAAAATCTAAGTACACTTCTAGTATATATAATTCCTTTTTTTGTATTTTCTGGAAATTTATAAGAAAGCAGCTATCTAAACTATTTAGAATTGACAACTAAACTAATAACGTAAAACAAACAAAATAGCCGAGTGTAGCTATTTGTCTGTGCAATTTTGTATATCTATTCTAAACAATGAAATAACTAATCTATTTGCGAGATTCTCGATCCTACCTTAGAAGTGAGGAATGAATCATAGTTTCTCAGAAACTATCAATCCCCACAACTTCCCTGGCAATATCGAGAATGGAAATAACCATAATAAAGTGATTAACTACTTTATTTGATAAATTCTAACTAAAACTTTGAAATATGAAACCTGGATTTCGCAGAACAGTGGCGAATCCGACGGTGTGTGTGTTCTTGTCCCCTCAGTATGATATCCTTGTTCTTTGTGCTCACGTGAATCCAGAAAAGTGTGTAATGCTTGCATCAACAGGAATAGATACTTGGATCAATGGATAGCCTTCAGAATGCAGACAGAATAGAATGTAGATAGGAGAGGGATAGCGCAAGAGTACAGAACTTGGCCTATGCAATTCCTAGCGGGGTCTACTGCGAATCATGCAACAAAATGTGTCCAGAACCTGAAACTCGTCTGTATGAAGAGAAAAACCTGTAATTTTAATGGCTTCCTAAACTATTCTACTCCAAAAACAATGATACTATTTGCACAAGTTGGATCTGTGGCTTACCAACGGCTGAGTAATGCAACCAAGCATGTAAAGGATTTAAACTATCAACTTAAGCAAACTAGAAGATTGAACTACTGAAAATGGTGAGTTTGAAACAAGAATGAGGGGCCCAAATAATGTTTGCACTTCCACAAGTTGGATATGTGGCTTACCAGCTGCAACACAATACTAACCAAAGCACTCAATGAGAAAACTAAGAATTCTAAGCAAATGAAAACTAAATCTGCTGTAACAAGAAATTCAAAAAAATAAACTTTGGAGCAAAACTCAGAGCCCTTTGCTTGAGTGCAAGCAATCCATTTATAGGAATTCAAACACCCAAAGATCAAATCCAAACTGAACTCCTAAACAATAAACAAAGGAAAAACACTATTCCAGGGGACCAAAAACATTAATGCATGCTCAAGTCGGCAAGAAAAGCTGGTGAAACGTGATATTTCATGCGGGTCGCGCCAAAAGAGCGTTCTGGAAAACACGCACAAGACCGCCGCCCTGCTCAGGGTGGCGGTTACAGGACCGCCGCCCTGCAGGGCGGCGGTTTCGTTACTGAAGGTTCAGAGGCTGAGGAAAGAGGGAAAAAGGGGAAAACAAAGGACACGGGGGCTAAGCGGGGCATGCGGGATGTTAACACATATCCGAAGAGCTCTTTCTGGATCCCGAACACCTTTTGAGGAGACCTGTATCATCATTGGGGCATTTATTACACCGCTCCGCAGTACAGTACCTTACAATTTTGGGTACGTACATATTGCCCCCCTCGGAGAAGCATTTTAGCCATGAAGAGGCATAAAACGGTGGGTCCGAGTATGGCAGTCCCGAAATGGGAAGTTAGAAGTTATACCTTACACGTCCGTGTGTCGAAATGACGCCATCCAAAATTCCCGCCACCTGCAAAATGAAAAGAGAACTCAAGTGCAGATAGATGCAATAACTTGGAAGATAAATGCTAAAATAATAGGGAAGGAGAACGTACCATTCGTGCGGGGATAGAAACTTACCTCCATCAGCGCTCCAAACCTGCGAAAAAGTCATTTTAAGATGAAATAGAACAATATATATATGAAAGTGGGCCCATTTTCCTATTCATTTGCACGAGTTGATTTGATAAATTTTGAGCTCTGGGACCCACGGTGACGGTTTCTTGCGCAAATAGAGTCGAAACGTCTAGAGCAAGATCGTGATCATGCCTCCACGTGCGGAACGCCACCCCGCGAGATCACAGGTTGGTTTTCTTCAATTTTGCATTTTTCCCCTTTCAAATTTGAAATGGCAAATTATTTGTAATGGGGGGGTTATTTTTGAAAATGTTCGGTTCAAAAGGTCCATCTAGGGGGGCTGCCTACTGGGTAGGTTCTTTTTTGAGCTAAAATGGTCTATCTTTGCGTTTTTTTGGACTTTTTAGGGTTAAAAACCCGCGCGGGTTTTCGGACCGCGACCGCCGCCCTGGCCAGGGCGGCGGTTACAAGACCGCCGCCCTGATCAGGGCAGCGGTTATGAGACCGCCGCCTTTAAGGCGGCAGTTACAAAACCGCCCCCCTGCTCAGAGCGGCGGTTTTGAACAGAATGCAAAGAAACTTGTTTTGGAGACTTATACTTATATTTGTTGTGTTTCCGTACGTTTTTATGACTCTCCCTGTATTGATTAGATACTAACCTGCTCTGTTTGGTGTGTTTTTGGGTGTATGCAGGTGAGGGAGGAGTACATTAGATGGAGCCGGGAGAGAGAGTGTGATTGGTTGTCCGGGGTATTGGATGCCCTTTCGCCAGACGAGGAGGACACGTTACAGAGGGCCAGTATATTGCGTATATCGCGTGTGCCCCATGTTACGCCATCGAGTCACATCCTTTGTGACTTATTTTCTTATTGGGATGCAGATCGGAACACTTTCCGACTGCCGGGGGTCCGCGGTGAGTGGACTATTACTCTAGAGGACGTTTACCGTATCTTGGGGGTCCCGATCATCGGGAGGAGACTCACACTGGAGACAGCTGGGTCCAGAGCACAGATTGCACAGTGGGCAGGTTATATGGGGGATGCAGCTATTTCTATGGGGCCGAAGAAGGGAGTGAGAGTTAGATCCATTCCTTCTTTGCCCATCCCCGTATTTCGACAGGCCATCATGGGGATCCTTGCCTCGAGACTGATCGGGGACAAGGGAGGGGACACTTTGTTATAATGTTGGGCCCCCATCATTGCACAGATAGAGGGGCATGGCTGGATATACGCCTGGGGGGCAGACATTTTGGGGACCACCTATCACGACTTATATAGGGTGGTCCGTTTACAGGGACAGTCTTTGAGTCACCCTACTCTAGTTATGAGTTGGGTGTATGAGCGCTTCATTCCCTATGGTAGAGGCGTGGAGGTGGCAGATCCTGGGGCTGTGAGGGCAGCCAGGTGGTCAGATATGTCAGTGCTTAGAGCACGTCACTAGCCGGTAGCTTCCCTCACCATAGCAGATATGGAGGCCACACCATACCAGCTTATGGCCGGCGTATGGGGAGAGAAGGCCATGACATTGGTTTCCTGCTCCATTACAGGGCAGCTTATTGACCATGTGGGACGGGTGGAGGTACATCCTTTCAGCTGGGTTCCTCAGCAGTTCCGCCTCCCATATGTGGGCATGCTTCCTCCAGTAGCACCAGTTTACAGATCAGTTCGGGAGGCTAGAGGGGGGCCTAGAGGCCGTGGTTGGACAGTGGTTACCCCTGGCATTCCTATTGTAGCCAGGGGGATAGTTCGGGCCAGAGGGAGAGCTGGTGCGCCTCGGGCACCTTTATTTCGGATTACCACGGGTCCTGCTCATAATAGCGATGACCCTATAGATATTGACTCCGATTCTGAGGAGTCCGCAGAGGGAGGGTCAGAGGAGCAGATGGACGAGAGTGATCCTGAGTGGCATGATACTCAGGATATCATGCAGGCGGAGAGGGAGGAGCAGAGCGCAGAGAGAGAGACTCTGGTTTCCGAGGAGCCACTCTCCCGGGGCCATGGTGGAGATGATGAGTCCGTTGCGGGGCGTCATGTTGCCCCAACTACAGGAGCAGCTCCTCAGTCAGCGGCGGCATCTGCAGCGGGTGCTGGCCCTAGTGACCCATCTTAGAGGCCCGGTGACCCGAGTAAGTTATCCTCTCCTCTTTTAGTGTTAGTTTGATTTAGGACTTGTTTTAACTGCTATCTCTCCTTATATTTGTATTTTGTATATTTTAGCCTCTCGCCTAGTTTCTAATTTGTCTTTCTTCTTTGTTTTGCAGAGACTGTTGACGAGTGGCGGGATCTAATCCGTAGGGTATGTACTGATTCTCTAATGATTCCTATGGATAAGACCCATGCAGAGTTATTTGTAGATGTCGGGGAGCCCTCAGCAGCCGGCAGGCACACCTACGTCTTCGCTCCCATTTGGGATGTGGCCAAGATGGTGTCGACTCTCCGTACAGAGTTGGCAGGCTATAGGACAACCGAGCATCTTATGAGGAGCCACTCTCATGGCGAGACCACGACTGCTCCTCGGGACCCTGAGCCCTCCATCCATTCAGAGCGCCAGTGTAGCTGGAGTCCTAGGCGAGGGCGCGCACCTTCGGCGGGATCGCGCAGGGGTTGAGAGGCCACTTGGCTCTCTGTATTTTTGTATTATAGATTCTTTTGTGTATCACGGGCTCTTTGAGCGTTTTGACCATGCCTAGTGCATGATGGCATTGTATACAAATATTGATTATTTATATATATGTGTCGATTTTGGATCAAAACTTTGTCACTTGTGTTTTCCCTTTCTGTTTCCAGCTTATTCGTGTATACTACGATGTATGTTTTATATGCTTTCTAGAATGTATGTAATGGAAAACAGATGATGCAAATGTTTGCTTTCTTTTTGTATTTCATGATGCTAATACATGATATTGTAGATATATGCTGTGATCTTGAATCTTAACTTTGGTTTAGCAATTTGGATACCTCATGATTTGTTTTAGCAAAGTGATGAGAACAACCAGTATGATGAACAGATTGACTTGCCCCACCCTTAACTCCACGCAACTAGTAAGATGCGAGAGCTCATCACCAAGAGCCAAGAAGGGCGCAAGTTATGAAATATGGTGAAGTGATAGTGATGAAAGACAGACGAAGCTTTGGTGGAACCAAATTGAAAACTACAAGCTTACTCTACCTGAATGACTTCAAAGTTTTGGATGTAACTTACCTTGCGGTTTATCCAGACTTAGACCCATAGATGGCCACATAGTAGACAAAATCTGGGTTTTTTTAGGATTTTTAACTCTTTTTGGAATTTTGAATATCTGATTCATTCGTTTTTGACTCAAAGTTTGAATTGTTTGTTTATGACCTTTTAACATTTACTTTGTCTAGAGGACCCCCTACACTTTGCCCCGTGCTACCTGTAAGAAGCATGGGTTTATCACCGTGGGCAAGGCATAGGCGAGTAAGGGCATTTCCATCCTTTCCCAACCCTACGTCACTAGTAAGAGATGCAAGCTCATCACCGAAGGTTGGTGGGGCAAGGAAATGTGTAAAATAATTTTTTTTGTTTAATCACTTCTTGACTTGTTTGTTTGAGTAAGATGTCAGCATATTCTTATTTCCAAAGAGATGTGCATATGGGATAGATGTGACACCATGAAGCTTCTAGAACAGACCATAGGCAAGACACCTATCCTAAGAAGAAACCAAAGTGAGAACAAACTTGCAGAGCTTGGTATGGTTACCGTTAGGACTTCGTCATGTCTGATTTTATTAGATAAAAGATTCTGAATTGATTGATGATATCGAAGATGGAGAGGTATGATTAAAGAACTTTATGCCAGAAACATCACAAGTTTGTAATAAATTGTTTTGAGAATAGATTCCTTGATCACAATTTGTGTAAGAACAAGTGGACAAAATGATCCTAATTTATATGAAAATGTGATGTAGATAGTTATATAGGCAGCGCTTGCTGCTTATGCGTAGAAACATTTGAGGTGGAGGGAATTGACTGTTTTGCCAAACTCCTCACCTTCTAGCGTGTATAAGAGATAAGCGCCATTCCCGTAGTCTTTCATGACTCGGTATGGGCCTAACCATTTGGGCCGGAATTTCCTTCCTTCGCCGGTCTTCTTATCGATCTGGCTGTCTAACCTCAGAACTAGGTCACCTTCGTATATGTCACGTTCATAGAATTTCTTGTTATACTGCCGGCACATTCGGTCGGCATAGACTCTATGTCGTTGTTCAGCATCTAACCTAGCTTCATCCAGGCTTTCTAATTGAGAAAGACGTGCTTCTCGGTAAGCGTCCTCATCCAGAATCCCTTGTAGCGAAATGCGGAGACTGGGGATTTCAACTTCGAGTGGGAGAACTACTTCTGACCCAAATACTAGGGAGAAAGGAGTTGCTCCTGTCAGAGTTCTTATTGAGGTTCGATGGGCCCACAAGGCCGGATATAATTTCAAATGCCAATCCCGCTTGTTTTCTTTCACTATTTTAAGGAGAATGGCTTTCAGTGTTTTGTTCGTTGCTTCAGCCTGCCCATTGGCTTGGGGATAGTACAAGGAAGCCGTATGATGGCTGATTTTAAATTTGTTGCATAGCTCACGTACTTCTTCATTCTTGAAAGAAGTTCCATTATTTGAGATAATAATTTGTAGGATACCGTACCTGCAAATGATTTGGTTCAAAATGAACTTAGCGATTACAGAACCAGGTACAGTTGTAAGAGGCATAGCCTCTACCCATTTAGTGAAATATTCAGTGGCCGTGATTATAAAATTGTGGTCGTCTGTGGAGGAGGGAGAGAACTTCCCTATCAAGTCCAGGCCCCATGTAGAAAAGGGCCATGGAGTAGCGATTGGTTGCAGAGCCTGTGCTGGCATGTGGATCTCGTGAGAGAATTCTTGGCACTTATGACACCTACGTGCAAACTCTATCGCGTCATGTTCCAGAGTGGGCCAAAAATAGCCTATTCGATGTATTTTCCGAGCAGTGGCATGGCCACCGAAGTGGCCTCCACATATACCGTTGTGAGATTCATGGAGAATCTTCTTGGACTCTTCTGTGTCAACACACCTTAAGAGCATTCCATCGAATGCTTTCCAATAGAGCACTTGCTCTATAATGACGTATTTAGCTACGATAATGCGTAACCGCCTTCTTTGTTGAGGTGTAGCTCCTTCTGGGTATCTATGGTCCATGATATAACTAATGATATCAGCGTACCAAGGGCACTCAGATATAGCAGGTCGGGTTTCGACGTAATACACGCATTCGTCTGGAAAGTCTAAGTCTACTAAGTCGCCTCCGTCTAGCGGGTTATCAGCTAACCAATCTGTGATGATTTTCCCTTTAACTGACTTTTGGTTTACAAAAGTTAATTCGAACTCTCCCATTAAGGTTATAAAGCGTCCTGCCTTTTTAGACAGGGACCCTTGTGTAAGGAAGGTTCGTAAGTGGTCAGTTTTTACCATGACCCTTGTCTCTTGATTTAGCATGTAGTGTCTTAGGCGTTTGGTTGCGAAAACTATGGCAAGACATTCTCGCTCTGCTTGTGTATAGCGTGTTTCATAGTCAAGCAATGTTCGGCTAATGAAATAAATTGCGCGTTCTCTTTTGTCATCGTCTTCTTGGGCTAGCATGCAAGCTAACGAAACATCGGTAGCCCGTGAGTATAGAATTAACGGGCGATCTAGCTTAGGTGGCATTAGCGTAGGTGGTGACAGTAAGAAGCATTTAACTGCGTTGAAAGCTTCGTTGCAGTCTTCATTCCAATCAATGCTATAGTCTTTCTTGAGTAAATTATTGATTGGATGAATAGCGAAGCTTAAGTCCGGGATGAATCTCCGGATTGCACCCAGCTTCCCGAGAAATGATCTGATTCCAGATTCACTCGAAGGTGGGGCCATTTCGAGGACAGCCCAAATTTTGGTTGGATCAACGTCGATCCCTTGTGACGATATGATGTAACCTAGGAGCTTTCCTCCTGTTACACCAAAGACGCATTTTTCCAGATTTAGCGTAACTCCGTATTCTATTAAACGTGAAAGAATGACATGGAGTACTTCGGGATGGTCACAATGCTTCTTGGCTTTAGCCAACAAGTCATCTACGTAGGACTCCATGATTTTATGAATTAAATCGTGAAATATATAAGTCATAGCCCGCTGGTACGTGGCACCGGCGTTCTTGAGACCGAATGGCATAACAGCGTAGCAATAGGTTCCCCAAGGAGTTATAAAGGTGGTTTTAGCTTGATCTTGCTCGGATATTCTGATTTGATTGTATCCCGAGAATCCATCCATGAGAGACAAGAGCTCAAACCCAGCTGTTGCATCAACAATGACATCGATAGATGGCAATGGGAAGTCATCCTTAGGACATGCTTTGTTAATGTCCCGGAAATCTATGCAGATGCGTATCTTTCCATTCTTCTTGAGAACGGGAACGATGTTTGATACCCATTGGGAGTAGTCAACTGGCTTGATGAATCCTACCTGAAGGAGTTTTATTACCTCCTCTTTTACCATAAGGGCTACCTTGGGCTTCATAGGTCTCGATTTTTGCTTAATTGGCTTCGCATCTGATCTAGTGACGAGGTTGTGCACCGCAATGTGGGGTGCGACTCCTATCATCTCTTTGTAATTAAATGCAAATGCCTTCTGATGTTCTTTGAGAACCTGAGTATGTATTTCTACTTCTTCTGGGGTTAATGAAGAACCTAGTTTTAATATCCTTGGTTCATTCTCTGTCCCAATGTTGACATCGATTGTTTCTTCGATTAAAGAGGCGTTACCCTCTTCGAACTCAGGTGGTGCTGGAGGTAGATCTATATCATCCCCATTTTCTATTGCGTATATGCTAGATTCCCTTTGCGAGGGAAGATCCGTTACGGGATTTCCGAAGTAGGAAGATGAATGCGGGATCAGAGATAAATCTAGTGTGTGACAGGAGCGATGTAATGCTGCATAGGCATTTAAGTAATCCAAAGTAGCCGCATCATTTCCAACATGGTCTAGAACGGTAGATTCATTTCCGCTTGAAAGAGGATTTGTCATTGTTTTTATCAATGGTTCGTTACGAATGGATACTGTGAAGTGAGTATCTTCTAGCTCATTGCTTGGAGTGAAGCGTGATGCCGAAGTTGCTATTGAATCGGCGAGAAGATTTTTCTCTCGCGGGATTGCTTCAATGGATATGAAATTAAACGCCTTGCTTAAATCTAATACAGCATTTTTGTAGAGTTGTAAATGTTCGGCTTTAGTTTCATACATTTCAGAAACTTGGTTTGTTACTAACTGCGAGTCTCCGAGGACTCTGATGTTATCAATACCGATTCTTTTGGCTAAGGTAAGGCCAAGGAGGAGAGCTTCGTACTCAGCGCCATTGTTTGTGCATTCAAAGTTCAACTTAAAAGAGAATGGGAGGACCTTTTCCTCGGGCGAGGTAAGAATTATACCTGCCCCTGCTCCATAGCGGCATTTAGCTCCATCGAAATGGAGAGTCCAATACTTAGCCGGGAGTATGGATGTAGGTGTATCTACTGTGTTTGCACACTCTACTTCTACCATACAGAGATCTTCTGCTGGCAAGGAACCAACACCTAGGGAAAATCCCATGCCTGTCGAATCAAATGGTAAGAACATTGGTAAATCTTGTTCTATTAATTCAACGATTTTCGCAGTAGTCCCTAATGATACAGTTTCTTTAGTTTTACCGCCAGGAATTGGGGTTGTTTTGGCTACGCTGATGGTTTCAAGATCCGTCGTAGGTATCAACTTTTCCTCTGGCTTTGGGTCAGAGGGTTTATTAAGTTGATTCGTTGGCAGTTCGAATTCTGAGTGCACCCCTGGTCTTTTCTTTAAATCAGCTAGGTGTACGTCAAATGGCTTTGGATCACCTTTGGCTACAAATACCTTTCCCAGATGTAAGAATCTTACTTCTTGAAATAGCGTGGAAGGGATTGCCTTCATTCGATGTATCCACGGTCGGCCGAGGATCATATTATAGTTAGTTTCCCGATCTATAATATAAAACTCAGTCAGGATTGTTTTAGGTCCCAAAGTGACCGGTAGTATTATGGTTCCTATCGACGTGGCTTTAAGGCTATCGTAGCCTCTCAAGGTATTTCGAGTAGTGGAGCAGTTTGTTTCACCATATCCCAATTTTTGGAGAAAAGAGAAAGGAACTATGTTAACCGCAGCTCCATCATCAACCATTGCCCGTTTTACATAATTATTATAAACCTGTACTTGCAAGTGTAGGGCTGGATCACCTCGGCGTGCGATCTCAGCATCTGTAGGCATTTTACTTATTTCGAATATGAATTCGACATCCCTATCCGCCTGTCCCGGAGGATAAACATCAAAGTCTATATGATTTACTTGTGCTTCTGGTGGTGGAGTGATACTAATTAAATGACCCAAACCTAACGCCTCTAAAAGAGCAGCCCTGTGAGCAGGGGAATTCTTTAGTAAATCAAGGAATGAAATATGCGAGAAGGTTTTTGTTAGATCATTAATTAGATCGTAAGCACCGATAGGTTTTGCTACGGTTTGCTGGATGTTATCTGTTTCTGGCAGATGGCTTGGACTTGGTTGAGAGAAATACTCTCGTGTCCTCGTAATTGCTTCAACGGGTAATTCGGAGTCTAACTCCACTAATCCAACTACCTTAGGTCGTGGTTGACTTCCTAGTTGTGGCGCGACTAACGGATTTAGCGAAGTTGAGGCCTCGTGATCGTTGTTTCCTGTTATTGCGCCTTTGTTTGTTCCAGTTGGATTCAGCCTATTGCTATCATGATTTGGGAGCGGATCGCTAAAGATCCTGAGGGGAGCATTCTGAGGGGAAACTGCCCCTGTGAGAGTATTTGGTGATGATGAGACGGGATCTGCCAAAAACAAGTCTGTGAAGAACTGTCTTTGTTCTTCTGGCAAACGTTGCATAAATTTATTGTAGTCACGGCACGTTCTAGTGTCGTGACCATGAATTTTATGGAAACCACAATAAGAATTGGGATTATAATTCCCGTTTTGTTGGTTTGGTGTGTATTGTGGCCTAAAATTCCGATCAAACTGTTGCCTATTAGGACCAAAGTTTTGAAATTGTTGTTTTTGGTTTTGACTTTGGTTTTGGTAACCAAATGAGTTTTGGCTTGGCCCTTGCATGGGATTTCACCGTTGTTGTTGTGGATTATTAAAATCCACTGTATTGACCGTCGGGGGTAAAGTTGTTGTTTCTTTGGTTGTTTATTTGTGACGGAGTATTAACGACATTTACCCTTTTGGGCTGGTCAGTTACCCCATCTGTTGTTACCCCACGATTTTTGTTAAGGATTTTGGGTCCTTGATTGACATTTGTGGTAGTTGTAGTATTTTGAGTGGAGGTGATTAACCTCCCATTTGCTCCATACGTCTTACGGCCACTATCTATTGCTGCTTGATCAATTCGCAGAGCGCTCTCAAGTACCTCATCATAAGTCCTTAGTGGGAACTTCTGGACTTCTTCCTTCACTTCTCTACTGAGAGAATGAAGGAATAAATCGCATAGTTCCATCTGATCCATGTTTGGAGCACTTGCTGATGAATAAAGAACTGTACGCCACCTCTGGATGAAATGGGCGACAGATTCGTTGTGTTCTTGTTTGATATGCAAGAATTCCCTGATTCCTATTCTTAATAGTTTTTTCATGTCGAAGGCTTTGATGAACTCAGACACGAGTTGTTTGAATGAATGTATGGAAGCTTCAGGTATTCTATAATACCAATCGAGAGCGATGCCTTCCAAGGTTTTGGGAAATATTTTAGCAACAACCCCGTCCCAAGGGAGTAATTCTCGTATGGCTGTAGCGTAAGCTTTGATGTGCGCGTTTGGATCTCCTTCACCCTTGAATTTGGGCAAATCGGGAAGAGGCCTTGGAAGCATAACGCTTCTTATGGCGAAATCTAAGGGCTCCTTTAAATATTCTGAATAAGTCCCTATTGCATACGTCTCAACCATTGATGGTGCCTGTTGAGGAGGTGGTGGCGGAACGGGTTGTTGATATGGCATAACGTACGTGCATTGGCAGGGGCATAAGGAGGTCCCTGCGTTGGAGCAAACATGCCCGGGGGATGAGTACATATCCCCTTGTGGTGATTTGGAGTACATGTTTAAGTACGAGGGGGGTACTATCCAGGAATGGATTGCTCTGTACCTAGACCAGGAGGAATTGTGCTAGCGATAGTGGGTCTAGTTGGTACTTGTTGTGAATACTGAGGAGTCATACCTAACGTGCCTACTCCTGTGAGGAGATCTACTTGGCTAGGATGGTGCGGAGGATTGGAACTCCCTGTTTGTATGAATTTTGAATTTTTGACTTGCTTGGGCAAGTTCTAATCCTCTAACCTTTTCTATTAGAGTTGAAATGACTTCGTTTGGTGAAGTCACGATATCGTGCCTTGGTGGCGTTTGTTGTATAACATGGCTTTTGCGGAGGTATGTGATATCCTGCTATGAACTGATCACTATCCTGCCAAGCATTTCTGAGAGTATTTTCTATATGTGATGGCATAGAGGTATTTTCTTGAGGAGAGAACTCGGGCTGTATTTGCAAAATTCCTACAGGGGGGTACATGCCTTGAGAGCGTTGTTCATTCCTAGGATAACGTATTGAGTACTCATCATCTAGAACTGAGTATGGATCTGATTGTCTGCTAATATGTGGTCTAAGTAGCACCTGAGGAGATGAAGCAGATTCTCCAGTCAATGTCATATTGTTTGAGCCTGAAGGCTTTGTTTGTGTTTGAGCGAGTTGATCTAACTCCTCAGTTTGAAAAGATGAACTATATCTGATTCTTGGGGTTTGTGTTGACAACTGATTAGTTGAATAGTTGTCACCCCATACTGAGAGCGAGGGTGATGATTCCCTATTCTGTTGGGCGTAGTATGCCTCAAGACCCAGGAGGGGGTCTGCCATAAGCATCAAATCCCGACATATTCGGGGGGTATATGAATACCCGCAGAATAATGGGAAAGAGCGAAGGTGAAAGAGAGAAGATGAAACTTCTCAAAGAGAAGGTGAAATAATTGTTTGGTTCACGTCGGGTTCACCAATTTTGTACGTCGGAAAAGCAACAGGCAAGCGTGAGAATCAACAAGTGACTCTTCCACGTACCCGACCTCCCGAGGTCGTGCCGAGACAGCCGGTGGGGGTAGAATATGCAGACAAACTAGTTGGGGAGTCTAATGTCTTCGACACGCACTAATGGTATTTGCGAATCTAAGGCAAAGAAGGCCCTTCTAACTTGGACTGGTGTGATAGATCGATCAGCGAGGATGACTGCTCGAAGGCTCCAATCAATATCGAGCTCTGGCGTGATTCGATCTATGGGTTGTGGGATGCGTGGAAAATGACCCGGGATGGTTTCGTGTATTTCTCCTGATAGGGTCATATGGCGAATATAGTCAACTCTATGGACGATTCTCTGGCCTAGTCCAAAATTCTCTAGCTTTGTTAGCTGTGGTGTCTAGTAGGGACAACTGTTGAATGATGATAGGTGGAATCGGAGTAGATTAAAATACTAATGTGCGTAGGCCAGTGTCTATATCTAACTGACTTGTGGATTCGTTAGGCTGTGGGATTTGTGGATCACAACCGTAGACTCTTGGTTGTTGCGGTCCTGTTATGGTCATACGTGAGATCAAGTTCTAATCCCTAGTATCCAGTAGTCGTAAGCTTTCTCAGCCTCTACGTTTAGAATCAGTAATTGTGCGATTTTCTCAGAATACCTCACAGGTGTTCTAGCAACTTGAATTCTTAAACTGGTATCTATATCTACGAGGGTGTCTCCAGCGTCTGGCTGTGGAACTAAAGGATCGCACCCAAATATTTGTTCTCTTTCAAATCCTTCTACAGTCATGCGGATGTTTTCTAGGATAACCTGTAGTTTGGTTGATTTGACCAAAATGTGTGTGCTTGGTCGTCTTCTACGTTTAACCCTCTCAACTGTGACCTGATCTGTTGGAAGTCTGTTGTTGTTTGGAAGACTTGTATCCTAAGGTTTTGGTCAATGTCAGTTACTGCCACTATGATATTGGGTTGGGGCACAATTGGCTCGAAAATGTATTCCCTGGGCTCCCTAGGTCCCGTAATTGTCATGCAAAAGCAGTAATGAAACAAACTATAATAAAGTAAAATCTAAGTACACTTCTAGCATATATAATTCCTTTTTTTGTATTTTCTGGCAATTTATAAGAAAGCAGCTATCTAAAATATTTAGAATTGACAACTAAACTAATAACGTAAAACAAACAAAATAGCCGAGTGTAGCTATTTGTCTGTGCAATTTTGTATATCTATTCTAAACAATGAAATAACTAATCTATTTGCGAGATTCTCGATCCTACCTTAGAAGTGAGGAATGAATCATAGTTTCTCAGAAACTATCAATCCCCACAACTTCCCTGGCAATATCGAGAATGGAAATAACCGTAATAAAGCGATTAACTACTTTATTTGATAAGTTCTAACTAAAACTTTGAAAGATGAAACCTGGATTTCGCAGAACAGTGGCGAATCCGACGGTGTGTGTGTTCTTGTCCCCTCAGTATGATCTCCTCGTTCTTTGTGCTCACGTGAATCCAGAAAAGCGTGTAATGCTTGCATCAACAGGAATAGATATTTGGATCAATGGACAGCCTTCAGAATGCAGACAGAATAGAATGCGGATAGGAGAGGGATAGCGCAAGAGTACAGAGCTTGGCCTATGCAATTCCTAGCGGGGTCTACTGCGAATCATGCAACAAAATGCGTCCAGAACCTGAAACTCGTCTGTATGAAGAGAAAAAAACCTGCAACTTTAATGGCTGCCTAAACTATTCTACTCCAAAAACAATGATACTGTTTGCACAAGTTGGATCTGTGGCTTACCAACAGCTGAGTAATGCAACCAAGCATGTAAAGGATTTAAACTATCAAACTTAAGCAAACTAGAAGACTGAACTACTGAAAATGGTGAGTTTGAAACAAGAATGAGGGGCCCAAATAATGTTTGCACTTGCACAAGTTGGATATGTGGCTTACCAGCTGCAACACAATACTAACCAAAGCACTCAATGAGAAAACTAAGAATTCTAAGCAAAGGAAAACTAAATCTGCTGTAACAAGAAATTCAAAAGAAAACTTTGGAGCAAAACTCAGAGCCCTTTGCTTGAGTGCAAGCAATCCATTTATAGGAATTCAAACACCCAAAGATCAAATCCAAACTGAACTCCTAAACAATAAACAAAGGAAAAACACTATTCCAGGGGACCAAAAACATTAATGCATGTTCAAGTCGGCAAGAAAAGCTGGTGAAACGTGATATTTCACGCGGGTCGCGCCAAAAGAGCGTTCTGGAAAATGCGCACAAGACCGCCACCCTGCTCAGGGCGGCGGTTACAGGACCGCCGCCCTGTTCAGGGCGGCGGTTTCGTTACTGAAGGTTCAGAGGCCGAGGAAAGAGGGAAAAAGGGGAAAACAAAGGACACGGGGGCTAAGCGGGGCATGCGGGATGTTAACGCATATCCGAAGAGCTCTTTCTGGATCCCGAACACCTTTCGAGGAGACCTGTATCATCATTGGGGCATTTATTACACCGTTCCGCAGTACAGTACCTTACAATTTTGGGTACGTACAGTGACCGGTCCCAAAGTTATGGTGGAGACCAAATATTTTTTTAGAAGAAATGGAAATGGTGTCATCAAGTTCCATGTCCTCAAGAGTCAAAAAATATGGATGAGGTATGTTCATGTCTTTGGGAGTCAGAAGAGACAAAGAAAGTAAAGAAGGTGTTTGCATGTCTTTGAGCATGTCCAGATCTTCGAAAGTCACAAAGGACAAAGGATGTGATAGAGGTATGTCCATGAGTATCTCAGATGGTGGAACGGGATCATAGGATCGCTTCTTATAGCATAACCCAAACTTTTCACGAGGTTTACGACATTGATTGGGAATAAGGCCATGTGGGACGTGATCATAACGACCTAGGATGAATCGAATCCATGCATAACAATAGAAATTTTTATAGGAAAAAGATGAGTTGTTGAGAAAGCTAAAGTTGCTAGCATAAAGAATGAAATTTAGAATATCGTCAATATGGGAAGAGGGAGTATCAAAACCACCATAAATAAGATTAGTAAGAAGATGTGGTGGACCAAAAGGGACAAAATCCCTAACGTTTGGTTAGAACATAGGTTCCTTATCATGTCTACTGATACGATGAGGAATATGATGGGTGTTGAGTGTAAGAAGGTGGTATTCCCCCATCATAATTTTGTTCATTACGCTACCTAGAGAGTCATCGTTAGGGAGTTTAGATGAAGGAATGGCTGAACTGGTGGGTGGTAATGATATAATTTTATTAGGAATGAGTACATCATTTGGTCTATAACTCATGTTACATCCTTGGAAGGGAGGATCTTCCCTATGAAGTATTAGGATCTTCCCCTCATGCTCATATTTAAGGGAATGATATAGTCTAGAGGGGATGCAGCGTATAGCATGGATCCATCATCGTCTAAGGATGACATTATATTGAAATTATCCTTCAATGATGTAGAAGGTATCATGGATGAGCTTCTCATTGAAAAAAATAGGGAGGATGGAAATTCCTAAGGCGGGAGAATTGGCATCCTTGAAAACACAAAGAAATGATGATGTTTAAGTGACAAATTCCTTTTGGATCTTAAGTTGGTCAAAAGTATGTGAAGGACTGATATTAATGCTCTCCCCATTGTCAATCATGGATTTTCGAATGAATATATCATTAATCTTGACCATAATAAAGAGGGGAATATTGTTCTCTTCCGGTGGAATGTCCGTAATTTCAGCATCATCATATGAGATGATACTAGTAGAAGTCGTAAACACCCCTACAAGAGATGTGAATTGATGAGCTTCGTTACAAAATGTTAGAATGTGTTTTAAGGCTTTAATAAGAGCCTGTCTATGATTTGGTGAGATTTGCATGATCTTGTAGAGCAACATATTGACTGGATCCTAATGGAGTTATCTAATGATGCTTTTTTAAATAGGCTTAGGAGCTGTAAAAAAAGAAACCTTTGTTTCTGATGATGTGGTCAACTCCTTAGGATGAGGAATAGCGATGAAGGTCTTATTTTTTGGTTCATTTAGATCACGTGGGCCAGATCGAGTGGTCACCTGAACAACATTAATGAATAAAGGGGGATTTTCCATAGGAGAGTCATCTCCCGAAGCTGAGATGGAAGATGTCAAACTAGATGTGTAAGGAAGGGACTGACATAGTCCAAGCAAAAGTCTTAACTCTTTAATGAGATTATGGAAAATGGCTTGGAGCGCTAAAAAATGCTCAGTTTCATGCCCAAGGGTAGAATGAAAGGTGTACATAAGGCTGGAATTGAACCATAAATGATTATTTCCTTTTGGGTCAAAGGCCTTTATAGGCGGAAGCATGATTGCAAAGGTTAGTACTAAGTGTTGGAAGATTTTGGTATATGATCCAACTAAAGTTATAGATGATGTCTTTTGATATATTTTGGATGTTTGGGGTAAAACCTGATTGTATTGATGTTTAGGTGATTTGAATTTGAATTTTGTGTTGATTGATGTTTTAGTGTTAAACAATTTATAATTTTTGGGTTGAAATGTTTGTTGTGTCGAATTAGACAATTTCGGATTTGATGGTTTAACCCTAAGAGAGATTATAGTTTTTGTCTGTGAATATACATCCTTGGGAGGAGTAACAAATACCTTAATTAGGGGGTCATATGGAGATGTTATGGTTAGTTTAGATATAGAAAACAACTTTGGTATGAGGCGATCTATAAAAGGTGGATATTGATGGGATTGTGGTGATGACATGGCAGCAACATTCGAGGTCATTAAAAGGTAAAGTGATTTTAAGAATTCTTAAAATGATGAAGTTTACGTGGAGGAAGGAGGTGGTGCATATTTGAGTGCAATAGTTAATGTGGGTAATGTAATCGGGGGAAGAACTGGCCTAGGTTTCAAGGATGATATGATAGGAAAAGGGTGGAATGGGTGTAGGTGAGGGTGTCAAGCTTACTGAAATGGGTGAAGTAGATGATGAGGTGGATATGAAAGGTAAGGGAGTTGATGAATGATCACCACAAGATGTAGAAATAATTATGAAAGGTTTCTTCATGAATGTCTCTAGGGGCATAAATGATATATTCGTTAATGGGGTTCTCATAGTCATAGATACGAGAGCCGATGTCAAAACAGATGTAGGTGTTATTGATGTATGAAAAATATCAAAGGTGATAGGTGTGAAAATTTTCATTGTATTACCTGGACTTGGTTAGTCCTGCTATGTTTCTCACTCTTATTCCGGCTTAAAGGCCTTTTTTGGTAGTCAAGGGTATAGTCCCTTTCAAAAAACTATTTGCCATTATTAAAAAAAAATGTTGAAGGAGGGGGTTTTGTGGATGGGATAGATTCATGATCAGAAGTGTTCATGGAATGTATAGTATGAGTGTTGGGTGTTTGGGTTATAGTAGAAGCGGTAGTTTGGTTTGCAAGAATATGATTTGGGAAAGGTTGTTTAAATATTTCAAGTAGTTGGTTGAGTGAAGTGTTCGGATTGTACACTTGAATATCACCTTAATCAATGAGTCTTCAGACAAAGTCCTTGCAAGTTATACATATCTCTATTTCATGTCCTCGGACTCAGTGGTATTTACAGTAATGGTCTTCACAATACCACATGGACTTCGTCCTAGACTCATCCACTTGTCGGATAGGGGGAAGTGTGATAAGATTTACTACAATTCATTTTTAAAATATTGTACTATATGACTCCCATAGGGGATTATAGTTAGGCATTGGTCAAAGGGCTTGTTGTTGAGCCCACGTACTAGATGTAGATGTAGGAGATGATTTAACAACCACAACATTGGTCATTTCCTTTGACTTTGCATTTGGTGTGGATGATTTAGAGAATTTTTGTTTGGGTTTATATGATTTCAATTTTAAATGGCCTTATTCGAGGGCATGCGTTTCAAGCTTGTGAGCCATGGTAAAGGCCTTGTCAAAGGTTTGGAACAATTGGATTTTTAAAAACAAATATATATGCTTCGCACACGAATGTGAGAAGAGTTAGATGAGGTCAGTTTTTTGGAGAGGGAAGGATAACTGGCTTATAATGCCACATCATTGCATGAAAAAATATGCACTGGACTCATCTTCAAACTACCAGATAGTGTAGAGATCATTGGTAGTTACATTGTATGCAATGTTAATAGAAAATTGTTCTAAAAATAGTTATGCTAGTTGGGAGAAGGAGAATATAGAATATTGAGGGATATTATTGTACCATTCCAACGTAGGACTGGCCAAGGAAATAGGAAACGTGCAGAGCATCAAGTCTCGATCGTGCATAATAAGATAACATGTGTGCTTAAATTTATGAAGGTGTTGTTGCGGGTCCTCTTTATTGTTAAACTTGGAAATTTTTGGCAATTACCAGTGTAGAGGATATGGTTTGATTGGTACAAATGGGTGGATAGGCTCATTAAATATTTTATCATATGATAATAAGATCATAGATCATAAAGTATCACCTTCAAGACTAGCTAGCCTATTCATAAGATTTTGCATAGGATCATTTGAAAGAGTAGATTAGGGAATAGAGGTGGTGGTTTCATGTAAGATGTGGTAGGGTGAGTTTTTTGCTAAGCTTGAGGATGTGTGGGTGTTTGAGTAATTTGTTGGGGGTGTGTGTAAATCATGAATTTTGATTAAAAAGGTGATTGTTGAAATAATTGTTATTGGGATATGGGAACATGATATGATTGTTGGGATTGGGTAGGCTGCTACGGTAAATGCTAAGTGGAAATGTGGGTATGAATAGGTTGAGATTGTTGTTGAAAGGGATTGGATATTAAATAATGTAAATCATTCATTAACGGATTATGAAGGTCTTGACTGGCATACTAGTTGTGAGGATATCGTATTGTCTAGATAGGGGATATGATGTTCGGGCATATTGGTCAGGGAAACTAGTGGAAAATGTGACTGAAGAGGTAAGGGGATGATTAGTGTTGATTGATTTGTTTATCAGTGGGAGATTGAGGGGAATAGGTTGGAAAATTTGTGTAGTTTGATGAGATGGTTGACTGGTAGAAGAGGAAGTAAGATGGGCTGTAGAAAGCTCATTCATTGCAAACTGGGTAGTTTGGGGATTGGTTTTATAAGGATAAAGTTGTTGGAGTGGCGGACCATCTAAGGGAGTTTGAGTTGATATACTAAGGAGATAATCTTTGAATGTTAATGGATTAGAATCAAGAATTTCTTAGAACACGGTATCATCGAGAGGGACCTTAGGAGGTCAAAAATACTCTGATTGAATGGATGGTGGGGTAGTTGTCCTAGATGGGATAGATTGATGGTATAAGAATGGATTAGTCTAGCCTAAATTTGTAGTGTGAACAAGGGCTTCCGGGTGAGATACATCAATGAGGTTTTACGTTCTCACGATATAAGTAATCAAATGCACAAATGATGTAACTATTGTGGTGAATGTTTGTTAAGATAAGGAAGAAATATTTTGTTCCATTTTTTTTCCGCAAACCGAGTAATTAAGAGCATGAAATAAGTTGTACCCAAGAAAGTCAAGAAAATATTTAATTTTATGTTCTTAATTTGTTTAATAAAGTATGAAAAGAATAAAGGATGGATGACAAAGGACCTAGGAGTAGGAAAACTATGTTTCGTTTAGGATAAGTTATGGTTGGGAAATGTCTAAGGTGGATTCCTGTTGTGTGATGAAATCCAAACTAGTTAATTGGGTGAGAGGATTTTTTGATGTGTTTGATAAAGTGTGATATGGAATAAGTTAAGCTCCTACTTAAACTATGTGATCAAATAGGATGCAAAAAGGATGTTCTTTTTAAACCCAAAACAAAGTGTGATATTCATTAAGGACGCAAACAAGAACGGAAAAGTACGATGTAAAAAGGAGAAAGATAAGGGAAAATCAAGGAATACTTGGATAACAATTTTCCTATTTATTTGCACTTTTGAGAGATCAGAAATATAGGACACAAACCCAAGATGAGAAAGCAATAAAGTGGAACCTCACATTGCAGTGTTAGTGGAATAAAGAAAAAGAAAACAAAACAAAAATAAATGCAAGTGATCACCTAAATGGTTTTCCTACTAGGCGTGCCATGAATGTTTACGAATTTTCTCATTCTTAATGAGGGTTAATGCACTCGCTACTAAATTAAATAGAAAACTCAGAAATTTTTGAGGGTTTATATTACCTCGGATACGATGTGATACAGGTGAAAAATGATGATGGATTTTACTGCTGCAAATTAGATCAAACCTGTAAATAAGATCCACTGAAAGGAAAATGATTTAATGGTTTGGGGATGGGGTTCCCTGACACAACATAGATGATAATATTTTAACTTCCTTAGTGGATTTCAACCCCCATTGTTAAACAAAATGGATATAAACGAAAAATAAACTAAAATATATGCAAAAGACTGAATGATTTACATAATCTGAAATAAATTATGATTGATTTGACCCTGATCTATTTTTAATGAAATAAAAATTATATGTACCTAGTCTGGGTTGAAGGTGACCCAGATTATGCAGAGGAAGGTCGATTGGGACCTGAGGTAGAATGATGGATAAACAACTGTAAATTTTCTCAGATTGCCATTTTTATCCCATTCTATGAGTATAGAGGATTAGGTCAATGATGACCTAGTAAATTTGATGGCAATCTGAGCAATTCTAGAGGACAAGAGAAAAAATCTAAATTAGAGAACCTACAAGAAGAAAAAGATGATAGAATGGGATAAAAATGGAGTACGGACCATTTCTAGACCTGAAAAAGGTTACATACATGGAATAGCAAGATAAAATCTTAAGTTTGTGGATCTAAATCAACATCTCTCTGATATGAATCTCACAAAGTCTGATCCACTATGTTTATGTGAGGATTCTTATCCAATTCTTGTTTAATTCTGGGATGCAACTGTAACTTGGTTTTGCTTTTGGCTGTACCCTATTGAGTATGATTGTTCGGAGGTGGACAAGTTATGCATGGAGTATCTAAAATAAAGTTGGCCATGATTAATATAATTTTTCATAAGTATCCAGAATATGTATAGACGAATTGATAGTGAATTGGTTATGGAGTCTCCAATGATTGCAGGGAGAGTTTCCCCTTTCGCAAGAGTTATGCTGCCTCTAGTTTAAACTCTATTTCTGAGTACCTTTGGTAACACACAACCTGTTGAAGAAGAGAGCTAGAAGACGTTATGTACTAGAGAATATAAAAGGAGATAGGTAAGAGTATGGATTTTTTAGATCTTTTGAGCTTGAAAGTTTAGGGTTGCTAAACAAGAAGTCATATGAAGGGAAAGTGATGGGTATTGACATTAATTTCTTCCCTCTTGGCTAATGTAATTAATTTTAATAATAGGAGTCTCTATGGAAAACGATAAATGGGAATTTTCACATACAAATTCCAGGGAGATGATCTAAAATATGTAGGATGTAGGTACATATGGCCATAGATACCGAATTAAGGTTTTTTTACATAGAGCTTTATATTCTATTATCAATCTCGATATTTTTTAAATTACAAAGCACCTTTTCCTATTATGGACTGAGAACACACGTGAATTGTTTGACGAAATGAATGATATGGCTATAGTTATGGATGTAACTCTATTTGTTTCGTGCAACTAATATACGGATGAAATTTTCAGAAGTTTTCTATCTCATATCTAGATTCTCATGTTCAAAATTTGTTTATCTTCTAATTAAATGTGAAGCTCAAGATATTTACAACATAATTCTCCAAGTTTATGTATGTGACAGTGAACACGGAACTGTGAACATTTGATTTGCAAGTTTTGGTATATGTACTTATGTGGAAAGGCTTGATAATGACAAGGATGATGTAATACACTATTTCCCATTTAGGTATAAGTAATCTATCTATACTATGAGCTATTTTTTATTGCTCAACTAGTTTAGGTATGGAGATCAAGGTTTAAATTATGCACCAATTACATTGGAGTATATAAGTTTGAGAGGGGACTGCAGGTATACAAAAAATATAATATGATCTCAGGATATAAGACAAATAAGGTCGATGCTCCTAGCCATATTACGGTATCACCAACTTGTTGAGTAAGATCCCACTAGAAACCCTAGCTTCGATGGTGAGATCATTCTACTCCTAGCTATGCAGAGCTACTCTTCTGGTGGTGATAAGATCTAATTCCCTAGTTTGACCTAATTTTGGGGGAAGTCATTTAGAGCATATTTTCAGGTAGATTCTACTAGGATTTTTAGGAAAGTTATTTCAGAGGATAATGTCTTATTAGGAGGAAGTCAGTATCATTTACCCATAAGTATAATTAGCCATTTTCATTTCACTATTTTTCCCACATGAACTAACTTGGGAAAGTCACATTGACACTACCACCCCTTTTCGAGGACCTAACATGGAGGGTTTCTAGCCCCTATTAAATCAAGGGAGATGTTACTATAGGACTGGGGAAGATTGCATATCACTGTGTTTTCTAGGGTACTTCTAAGTGCCCATTCTTCAGATTTGGAGGTTTGGATTAGAAACTATATATATTTGTCAGATGTCGAACTAATCTAGAAAATCAATTTTGTCTCTATCAGTATGTATTTAGGTAGTTATGACATTTTGGGAATGAATATTTCAAAGGTTTAGGAGCATTCTAAAATTTACTAGGCCAGTCTCCCACAACACTATTCCTTTAGCGGCACAAGGCCCCAAATCCTCCCATTTTTCAAAAATCAGTGTTTGGAATTTATCACTCCCTACCCAGCAATATTGCATCTAATAAACATTTCATGTGATATTGGACAAGTGGTATCCAAATGCACGTTCAATATTTATTTATTCAAGTTCACTGCCCTAGTTTGGGTTTCTATCTCCATTTAGACAAAATCAGTAATATCATTTGTTGTATTGTTTTCCATTGATCTGTCAAATTCTTATAAGTTATGCACACTTAGCAATAGGGATATCTTCAGAGTTTATACAGGTAAACTTCACTTACTTGTTTGACACTGCTTGAATCTCACTTTGTACAAACACTAGTATTTTAGAGATGCGGCGGAGGACTTGTGGATGTCAAAATCATGCACATAGTTGTTGATTTTACCTAGGATGTCATCAACACAATCTTCCATTATTATGCATTTAACATGTCAGAAAGATTACATTCATTCACTCGTTGATAGGTAATCCTTTTTACATGTACTTGTTTTGATTTTTCAGATTGGCATGACTCTTTCATATACAGTAATTTGTATAACCCATTTCTGGTGTGGTCGAATGAATTTCTGTATGTTAGATCTTCTTCTATGATCTTATCATCTTGTTTATAGTTTGAAGAAACCAATGCCCACTCTAGAGACTAGCGCTGTTCGTGTACCATTTGTTGACCTCAACAATCATGTTCAATGTTAGGTAATGGAAATTAATCTTTTGGACATGTATTTATCCTGATGTCACAAAATGTAAGTGAAAATTCTAATCCTAGGAGTCTTATTTAGTGACTGAAAAAAAGTTGGATTATCCAAGTCTGAGTAGTCGATATGGTTCTAATAAAACCTTGCATCTATGGTATTTACTTGTAATTCCTGTATGGATCTATGGTAATGACTTGATTCTTGGGATGTCTAGTTTTTTCATAACTTTTATTTGACTTGGCTTAATGTCTTTGGTGAATCGTGAGGTAGTGTCCTAAATAAATTGCTTGATCTACAATCCTTGACATAGTCCTTAGTATTTCCATGTAAATACATATTGAAATTCTATGAGTGCCAATAAACACTTCTATTTCGTGTGGAGTTACACTAGTTCTAAGCTGTAAAATATGGGGGTTTTCATTTGTTTGCCAATGTTGATGTCTATGGTTTCTTCTACCAACATTTTGGATGTCATCCTTATTCTATAAACGATGTCAGAGGTTAGCATGTATGTTCTTGGCTTGGCATGATTTGGTTATCATTCCTCTTCATGGTATCAGAGTAGGAGTCTTGCAGAGTTTTCTTATTTCTTTGTAAAGTTTTGTTTCTCCAACAACATCTTTGTTAGGTTTTCATATATTTGGGATATTTTTCCTCTATTTTACTTTTTATTTTTTAGTTTTTAGTGGCAAAAAAGAGGCTTTTCATTGGATCTGGAAGGCAGAAAAACCCTAGAGATTTAGTTGTCCAAATTGATATCGAATCCATCTCATTGTGATCGATAGTGGGTATGTGATCTTGGATTTCTAAGAAATTCTTCAATGAGCCTTATCGTTTTGGAAGAGGTCTATGGAAACATGATTTAGCGCTGATCCTGGAATGATGAGGTAACTATAGAAAGAATTTGTCAATGGGTTTGGATAGGAAAGACTGATATAAAATTATCTATGTTCGGAGAAGATCCTCAAAGAGATCTAGGGTGAGTACTTGTTTCAATGTTAGATTCAATGTCTATACAGAACTATTGGTTTTTATACTAGCAGAAACAGTTGCATGTGACACACCCCAAATTGGGATTATAACCCACAACCATAGGAGTCCTTAGCCTTTTGTCATATGGGGTAATAGTCATATGAGGGCTTAAAGCATTTGATTCCTATTAGTCTGTGCCAAGACATCCAGCCCTTTCATTGCATGTTATTTGTGTAGAGTGAAGGTATTTACCTTAGCTCATTTTCATTCTATTTTAGTGGTAACCAAAATAAATAGTAGAGCATAATATTGAAAAGCTTGTAACTTTTGATCGGTAACATCGGTTTTGAGTGTCCATTTTTTTGCAAAAGTACTTAGTTTTTCCATGCTCTTTCCATTGGAAAAATTTATTTTGAGAATTGCACTATAATTATAAAGTGCCATATTGTAACACGCACTCATTATAAAGTGCCAAAAATCTGGGGGGGGCTCTTGTTGCATTGTTTGGGGGTCTAGTTGCATTGCTTGGTTCTTGCATTTCTTTTTGGTGATTTTTTTTAGGATGGAATCTTTAGTCTACTTCTACATTAGATCATGTCGAGCCATTAAAAAACACATAATTACCACACATGGAAACCAAGAATGGAAACACTAATTAAGTGGAAAGGATTATGGGCTTTAACTTCTTCAGAATAATCAATGTTCACTAGAGAATATGAGAAATTTCAGTACCAGTGCAAATTTGATGAGTGTATGTGTTTGATACGAACTTATGCAAGTGACAGTATTTTATTTCATTTGGAAAAGTGTGACTCTCCTTTCAAAATATGGGAGAAATTAGAGTATTTATTTAGTAAGGTGGATCATATGAGAGCCATGCAACTTGAAATTGAGATAATCTCTCTTAATCCTGAAGTTTTTTTAACAATTATAGACTATCTTACCAAGTTCAAGCATTTATTGACACAATTGAAGGGGAGTGGAAGAGATAAGAAAGATGAAGAGTGTGTTTACTTGATTCTATCCAAGTTGAGAGGACCATTCCAAATTTTATCTTCTACCTTTTTCTCTAGCATGGATGCCTTAGGTGACACATTCAAAATGCCTAACTTAGAAACAATTTGTGAAATACTTACTAGGGAAGAATCTAAATTGTCTCACCTTGAGTCTTCCACCTCTCAAAAGGAATTATTTGCATCTAATCCTAAGGGAAAGGGAAAACTAAACAGTAAAACCAAATCCACACCTTCTCCATCTCAAAATTCTCCTAAACCCAAAGAAAACAACTCAAAACCTAAGGAGTCTTCTAAATCCAAGAATAAGTGTAGCTGTTCATGCTCTTTTTTGGGGGTAGTAATCATGAAGAACATAGGTGTTATAAGTGAATGCAAGCCTTAGAGGATGCAGTCAAGAAACAAAAAAATTCTATATCCACTCCACCTCCTAATCAACATGGAAAATCACTTAATGTTGTTGGAAGATCTCAGTCACCACTTGTAGACAATTGGATTATAGATTCTGGTGCTTCTCATCACATGACTTCTTCCAAGGAGTCTTTTATTTCTCTAGGTTTGAGTTCTACTTCCAAAATTGAGGTTGGAGATTCTTCCTTTCTTTCAGTTGAGGGAAAAGGTGATATACAACTTGATGGTGACAATATGCAAGATGAACTATATGTTCCTAACATCACTACAAATTTTCTTTATGTATATTAAATTTGTCATTCTGGTCAAGGGAAAACAGTGACTTTTACACCACATGGGGGGTAGAAGTAAGAAATTTGTTGGAGCCTTATTCCCTTGTTGCTTAGGGTATTGTTGATAATAGTTCTAGACCATATCACTTTGAGGTTTTTGATGACACTTCTTCTATAGGGACATGATTAGTTTCTCATGCAGATTCAGAGAGTAAGCTTTGGCATGAAAGATTTAGACATCTCAATTACAGATATTTGAAGGAGTTGAGCACTCATGGTATGGTAGATGGTCTTCCTAGAGTTTCTTTTCTTGAGGGAGTTTGTCATGGTTGTGCATTAGGGAAAAAACACCAGGATCCTTTTCCTAAGAATTTTTCTAAGAGAGCTTCTTCACCACTCGAACTTGTGCATAGTGACTTGATGGTTTTTCCTACCCCCATCTTTCAATGGAGCTAAGTTTGCACTTAAATTTATTGATAATTTCTCGAGGCATACTTGGGTTTATTTTCTCAAGTAAAAAAGTGATGTTTTTTCACACTTCAAAGTCTTCAAGGATTTAGTCAAGAAACAATCTTCTAGTAGCATAAAGAACCTTCACACTGATAATGGGGGGAGTATTTCAGCAATAAGTTTTCTGGTTTTTTTTATAACTCAAGGCATTATTCACCAACATTTTGTTCCTCATACTCCACAATAGAATGGATTAGCAGAAAGGAAGAATAGAACTTTGAAGGAAATGGCTAACTGTATGATGCATTTTAGAGATATACCTCCTATCTATTGGGCAGAAATAGTTAATTGTGCTAACTATATTCAAAATCACACACCACACAGAGCACTTGAGCATTTGACTCTAGAGGAAGCTTGGTCCATCACTAAGCTAGATGTCTCATTTTTTTGAGTCTTTGGGAGCCATGTTTGGGCCTTTGTGCTAAAGAAGAAAAGGAAAGATTTGGATAAGAAGAGTAAACCCTTGATTTTTGTAGGGTATTTTGAGCACATGAGAGCTTATAATCTTTTAGATCTTGATACACATGATGATCTTTTTTGAACACATGTTCAGTTTGATGAGCATTTCACTCCTCATGATTCTTCATCATCTCATCTTGAGGATCCTTTCTTTGAGGAGATTGATGAGGAGGTTATAGATGTCATTGAGGATCATATTCCCACTGATGTTGTCACTATGCCTAAGTGGGCTCATACTATAGTTTCTGAGGTAACACCTTTCATAGAGGATCTTCCACCCACTAGGCATCATCACGCACATTCTATCGGTTTTGGACTTTTGTGTCAGGCAGTTTCTGAGGATCCACAATATTTTTCAAAGGCTCATGGGATACAAGAGTGGGATGATGTGATAATAGCTGAGTATTCTTCTTTGATGAAGAATCATACTTGGGATTTGGTATCTCTTCCTGAAGGAAGAAAGATGGCTAGGTGTAAGTGGGTATACCAAACCAAATACGTAGCTAATGGGTCCATTGACAAGTATAAGGCTTTCTTGTTGCAAAGGGGTTTTCACAAGTTGAAGGTATTGATTATTCTAAGAATTTTGCACTCATTGCCAAGATGGATTTTGTACGCCTTATACTTGCTATTTCTGCATCACAGGGGTGGCCCATATACCAAATGGATGTGAGGAGTGCCTTCTTACATGGAGATCTACAAGAGGAAATATATATGAAGCATTCAGTTGGATTTGTTTAGGATTCTTCTCTTGTTTGTCAACTCCGAAGGTCTCTCTACGGTATCAAACAAGCCCCTTGAGCTTGGTATGAGAAGATGGATTCTTTTCTTCTATCTATTGGTTTTTTCCGTTGCCACTCCAATCATATAGTGTATCTCCAGCATGTCGGTGAGGATATTGTGATCTTGTCTTATATGTTGATGATTTGTTACTTACTAGCAGCTCTTCTTCCCACATTCAGAGTATTCAGAGGGGTCTTTCTACACAGTTTGACATGACAGATCTTGGCCTATTACATTTTTTCCTTGGTTTGCAAATTTCTTAGACAGATTCAGGGATTCATTTGAGTCAACAAAAGTACACCCATGATCTTCTTAGGCACTTTGATATGGCTGATTGCAATCCAAGTCCATCTCCTTTTCAGTTTGGGGTTATTCTTACATCCACATGTACCCACACCCACTTTGTGATCCTACATTGTATACAAAGTTGGTTGGGAGTCTCATGTACTTGACCCATACTCACCCTAATATTTCATTTGCAGTAGGGCTTGTATCTCGGTTTGCACATTCTCCTCATAGTAGTCACTGGTAGGACTGCTAAAAGTATTTTACGCTATTTGCATGGTAGTTCCCACTTTGGCCTACACTACACTAGGGGCTCTACTCAGTTGGTTGGGTATACAGATTCAGATTGGGCAGGTTCTATTGATGACAGGCATTCCACTTCTAGCCATCTTTTCTGTCTTGGTTCTTCTCCAGTTTCTTGGGCGTGCAAAAAGCAACAAGCTATTGCACTTTCATCTTCAGAGGTAGAGTATAGGGCAGTAGTTACAGCGAGTCATTAGATTCTTTTCCTTCTCCAGTTATTGACAGAGTTTGAATTCCCACAGGATTCACCAACTGTACTTTGGTGTGACAACCAAAGTGCAATTCATATTTCTTGCAACCTAGTTGAGCACTAGCAGACCAAGCATATCGAGATACACATCCACTTCATTCGGCAGCACATTCAAGATGGATTTTTTTGCTTGGAGTACCTTCTGACTCAGCAGTAGGTTGTAGACATCTTTATGAAGCCTTTTTCACATCACCTCGCTACCTAGAGTTACATGGAATTCTTGGGGTTTCAGAAGTTGTTCTTGTGGGGGTGTTCATGAGAAAATCTTCCTTCTTCTTCTTATTTCTCTTTCCTTATAACAGGATTCTTTCCTTCTTTTGGTTCAAGATTTCTTCATGGGTATATTGTACATGAGTACCTCATCAAACCTAGTTATTGGGGACTCATATTGTGGACATGCCACTTCTATTTTGGCCCCTAACTTCACTTGAGGGGGGGTGTTAGAGTAGGTATTTACCTTAGCTCATGTTCACCTAGGTACATTATTTACCTTTATTGTATTTATCCTCACCCACTTATGTGTGTGAATATTTTTATTTATTTATTTAGATATTAGGAGATATTATCTAGTTGTTAGGTATAGTTCTTTCCTTGATCTATGGTATTAACTAGTTATTTCCTACATATATGGTATTGACTTCATCCTTGATGTCTAGTTCTCTCATAAATCTATGGACTTGACTAGTTCTTTGATGACTAGTTATTTCCTTGATTTATGGCTTGATCTACGACCTTGACTGGTTCTTAGATTGTTATTCCTTTCCTATTTAAGAAAGGCCCCATTCTCAATGTATTGCATTGAGTTCCATAATAATATATGATATTACTGCTCATTTGTTTGCAAAGGTTTATGTAAAGTTATTCTGGAAAATTACTTTCATCTTATTGATTGTGATGTTTGATCAGCATCTGTGTTCTTGGCTTGGAACGATCTGGTTATCATTCCTTGTAAGTGCGCAAGTGCTCCTATCTATTTTGGGAGTTTATGTCCTCTTTGTATTTTTTACACATTTTTGCATTTATGGTCTGCCTTTCTAGATTTCTAATCCTTATCCCATGTTCATAGTCAGCCTTTTGTGTCACTAGTGTCAATATTCAAACAAGAGATCCATATATACACAACATACACACTATTATTCTTGCTGGCAATTCTAGGGGCAATCACATCTACATATTATCACTGCCATCAAAGGGACTTCACTTTTGGGGTTGTCTACACTGCATAGGGAAAGGGGACGTGTAGAATTCCATACCACAAATTTTGCATCATATCTAGCTATAACTTGTTATCTTGGCATTATTGGCACGAGGGAAACCTAAGGATACCATTTCACACACAAGCACATAAAACTACATGGATTACATAATATAGGGTAGTACTCTATCATAATTTCACCCTTTGTGTGGTCACTCACATCAGTCCAAATTCACATATTGCATATTTCATTGCAATTTGATGTGTTTTTGAGCTTGTGCAAGTAGTTAGGGTTTGTCTTACAGGTTACAGGTACCTTCGGCGATTAAGGAGTGAATATCAAGTTGCTTAACTAAAATGTGGAATAATGATAGTTAATCTAACTAGGAACATCGGTAAATAACAGTGAATAAATGTAGTAAATAAATATAGAAGGTGACCCAAGCAACTAAAGTAATGAATATTTTTAAACCCTAATTGACAAGTAGGGTTAGAAAGAACGTAGTGGATTCGATGGCTGTTTGGGACTGTGTTGAAGGATGAAGTGGATAAACAGAATGTAGATGCGACCACACATGAGCTCTAAAAGATAAAGATCTGAATTGTTTGGCTAGACTCGGGCATCTGAGATAGGATTAGGGTGCCCTAGTCTGAGTTCTAGGCACACTGGTCTATGAAGGAGGTCTAAGAGGATGAAAGACACATAAACCATAAGCAACAATAAAAATGATGAAGCCATAATATAGATGGGGATCATGAGTACGAGGATAAATGTCCTTGAAAGAGAAACCAAGTCAAGTGAGAAAAAAATGTGAACATATAGCAACATCACAAGTAGGATCAAATGGAATATGTTTCCCAATATGAATCATTCATGAAAAGTGTGCAAGTGAATGGTGGGTGTGCTAATGTAGGTGATAAAGTGATGTCCATAGACTGGCCATGCCCTTGATAAGGGATCATAACAGTAGTAGTAGCAGGTGGCATATAAGAAACTACATCTATCATAAAAACAACACCCTCAAGTGGTGGAAAGTGAGGTGGTTCATCCGCAGGTTAATGAAATTATGGTTGTGCATAGAATATGAATACTATTATTAGGGGCACGGTGAAAATATTGGAATGGATTACGATCATGAAAAAAATGATATGCTTAATACCCTCATGTAGGAATTTGACACAATGATGCATCATAGATGCTACGGCTTACATGGCATGAAGACATGGTCTACCAAGAAATCAGTTAAAGGAGACTATAAATTCAATGACAAAAAAACATGGTGGGGCTAATATTAGGTCCTAAATTGATAGTTAGTGTAATGTGAAAAACACATAGACGAATAGAACCATCATGTGCATGCAGTGAAAGACAAGATGGACTATCGTCACGTGATGAAAGACATATGGCTCAAGGAATGGCATAGGACATAAGTTGATTTTAGATCTGTTATCAATTAAAGTGTGTTTGGCACCTACATTCTAAATATGACATATGATATGCAGTGGTGGGTCATTTTCAAATGTAGCAAGGTCAACATGAGGAATACATAGAAAAGAATATGGTGGGAAAAAACATCCGCAAAGGTATTATAGAGCACATCTAGATGAGTATCCACAAATTTTTCACTTTAGCTCATAATTTAGGTTGCAGAAGTGAAACATCATGCATAGAGATAGCCATGATAAATGAACCCTAAGAAGAATGAGGATCCTAGGAGCATATAAGTGGAGTCTAGTTCACCAAAATGATTAACTAAATGTATAGTAAGGGTAGTTAAACTAATTAGGAAAAATGGTAAATAACAATGAATAAATGCAGTAAATAAATATAGAAAGTGACCCAAGCAACTCATCTAATGAGAATGTGAAACCCTAATTGAAAAAATAGGGGTTGGAATGATCTTAGCTAATTCGATGACTTTTCAAGACTGTGTTGGAGGATGAACTAGATAAATTGAATGCAGATGCAACCATGCACGAGCTCTAGAAGAAACTGATCAGAGCTATTTGGATAGACTGGGGCTCTGGGACATGATAAGGGGTCCCTATGGGCGCCCTAGTCTATGTAGGAGGTCCTAAGAACCAACTCTCAATAGTCGGAAGATGATCTGAATCCTTCACTCCTTGTCATGTGTAACTTTATTCTCTATGTTGGATGTTACCAATGATCAATGATGAAATAAAGACATGTTAGACACAAAAACAAGCATCAAACCCTAAGAAAGAAAAATTCTAATGAATGGTTCAGACTGTCCCCAATGGCCACAATTGTGGACTTATTAACTGAGCATTGCACTGCATCTTATTCTCTCTCTCTCTCTCTCTCTCTCTCTCTCTCCTCTCTCTCTCTCTCTCTCTCTCTCTGTGTGTGTGTGTGTGTGTGTGTGTGTGTGTGTTTGTGTGTGTGTGTGTGTGTGTGTGTGTGTGTGTGTGTGTGTGTGTGTGTGTGTGTGTGTGTGTGTGTGTGTGTGTGTGTGATCATGCCCTAGGTTAATCTTGTGCCAGTGTGAAAGTAGCAAGCAATAACTATTTGTAGAAAATGTAATAGAATGGTGGATGGAATAGAATAAACTTTCCTCCTATGCAGTGTGATGTAGATGAACCATCCTTATGCCTTTGTGATGGAGCTAGATGAATGAAAATGAGCTTTAGATGGATGCAACCTTAGATAATGATAGCAATTCCTAGTGTTTGGTCCCTCATTATGGTCTTATAACTCTATATTTATATGGTTCTCTTGTTCTAATTTCGTAATTAACCCCGAAAAGGCCGAAAAAGATAAGAAGCTCAAATAGCTAGAAAGTGGCCAAAAAGTGGAGGGAATGTTTAAAAAGGATTAGGTTACCCCAAATGGGACTAGAGCGCTAACGGGAGCCCCAGTACTAGCTCAGGTACCCCAGTAAAGGTTAGAATGATGGAAAGTGTTAAAAAATAAATTAGGCAAATGTGCGGAAAAGGTCAAGAATTATGACATAAAATAAATAAAAATGAGCAAGTAACGGGGTTAATTAGTATAAGATCAGGACTAAATAATGTCTAAAGTGCCTGATTTTGTGTCTACACAAGCGATAAATGGAAATCAAGTGTGAAACCCAAGCCACTCAGAAGAAACCATTTTCTAAGAATTTGCGTAGTCATCGGTGCCCATAAGTGGTCCTCGGTGCCTGGTTGCCCTTATACTGCCCTAGGCACCCCTATCCTCTGTCAAAGCAAAGTTGCATATATTTTATCAAGCTCTTGTCACATCATTTTCTTCTAGATCCATTGTTCACAACATCCTGAGTACCTTCAGATTACACAAGAATCAAATAAGTCACTCATCTCCCTCATTTGCTTATGATTTTGTATTGCTTGAGTGCTTAGCATATGTATTTAGCTGTATTCTATCATATAAGTTACTCTAAAATTATATTTAATTCATTTTTTATTAAATCTGTAGGTTTATAAGGGATTGAGGGGGATTTTCTAAGAAGACTAGATTCTTAAACAGTATTTGGAAAATTTATAAGTTTTCAGTCTTTTGTGGAGTTTGGCCCTCTATTGTTGTTTCTTGCTTGTTGCAGGCTTTAAAACCAATTTTTCACAGGCCCTTCAAGATTTTGGAGCATTTTCATTTTTGGAGAAACATTATTGTAAATTTTTTTAGTATTGAATCTCCATTTTCCCCCTGCTTTGGCACAATCCGTCATTCAACAAATCAACAAGACAAATAGGGGCAACATAAGTCCCGAGGATATGAAGGAGAGATAGATTACACAACATTTGTCCTAATATGTTCAATGTGTCTTATATGCAAGTGATTACTACAAGTACTATTTGGTGTGCTACATGTAAGTAATATTTCAATGGTTGGAGTGATTCACAATGTTGTTTAATTAGTGCACCTTGTTTTATTTACAAGTAAAATAAATGTAAGATACTAAAATTTAAAATATTCTTCCAAAGGTTATCATGAGACAGGTAATGCCAAATTTTAGGATAGCAATGCACTTAAAGAGATTGACTTTCCAAATGTTGAGATCTATAAATTTACTTTTATTGATATGAGTTTTTGTTTTCACAGATATTGCAAGATTTCCAAGAAACGCCCGAGGCAACATAGACCCATTTGAAAACTCCTGATGTAATGTAGAAGTTTGTCAGTGCATGTATCGTGCATGTATGACAATGTCATTGGTTTGTGCAGAAATTACTCCTCTAAATTCAACAAGGCTACATGATTTTTCAATCTATTATCATACAATGTATGCCCATACTGTACGGAATTGGATTTTGTTTTTGTCTGATTCTTGAAAACTATTGAGACCTTTCCTTGATGGATTGTTCTAGCAATTTCTGCACTCATAGCTTCATGATTGTTAGTAGATGATTTCATACGTTTTGATGATGGTGCATCCCAACACTGTTTGCCTTTTTTGCATAAGTAATATTAATAAGTTTAAAACTAGCTCTTTGTTCTTTTGATAGTGATAGGCATGGGTTGATATCAATTAATTTGCTCAAATATTAGTTACTTGGATCTATTATAATTAATCTCAAATGTTGAGGAATTGATCATACTCTAAACTTATGTCATGCTGAAAGACATTGCAATTCAAAATTTCTTCACATAAATTTAACATCTTTGTAAATTTGTTTTGTTTTGACTTTGGAACTAGTAAATAACAAAACTATTTTTAGTCATTAAAATTTATACCAATTTTTCTTAACTACTTACTAATCAGAGAAAATTTGATTTAAAATTCCAACAAGGTGCAACTTATACTAACTTGTTATTCATTAAATTCACAGCTTCGATATTTTGTAACATGGTTTTTATTCTTGAGTTATTGAATAAATTTCGGGCAGCCTATCCAATTCAAGCTATTGTAATTTTTTGGGCAAATTGCTTCAAAACATCCATTTCAGGCATTTAAACACTTCTGCGTTCACTGCGGCAGGATCTGCCATACCATAGCCTTGTTAATAAAAAAATATATAGTTCACACTCAATCATACCGAAAAAAAAATGGATAATAGAAATCACACCCTAAATTACAAGTAACATTAAATTGTAACATCCAACCCCAAAAAGAAAACAAAACATTCAAAAATGGGGATTCAGGAATCCGCCAGCGCATGGGACCTCCCCTCACAGTCGAATCCACAGCCACATTGCGGACATTCTTCGAAATTAGTGACAGGAAAAGTTGCAGAAAAAGACGCTACATAAAACTCCAACTCATTCCCCTCCCTCAACACTTTGCTAATACTCATATAGAAAAACCAGACCTTTACGCTGATCCCATCCAAGTCCTTCAACGAATCGATGCTCAACTTTCCCGTAAATTTCTTCTTGTACTTGAGACGATAGGAATCGATCTTAAAGCTGCACGAAGACGTTAACCTCCACCACGAAGCTCCCATCGCTTGTATCCAAACTATAGCTTTCCACATTTGTGGGCAGAAGCCCTATGGGAAATCCATATTCCTCTAATGTCTGGTAAGCCGTCAAGGTCGAATCGCAGGGGCTTGCTGAAAGCATTATGAGGGCCACATAAATGCTGCATTTCAGGAATGCGGGGCTGACCACGCCCATGGTTGGAGAGTATAAAAGCTACACATACGAATCGTGCCGTTCTGTGCTTCTTTTTGGATGGTTTATCCTTATAACCTAGTATTTACCAGGGTTCTGATACCCCCCACCAACCATTCTTCACCTTCCATTCTCATACCGTATTCACTCGACGGTTTGGTCGCCACTTTGTAGACTTTGTTAAAGTTAGTTGTGGCATGCTGCCCTGATTTTCAACGAGAAATACATGAGTACCGAAAATAGTGACTATCAATGTTATGTAAGTTGTGTAATGGAGATGTTGATAGGGAGGTATGTCAATTTGAGGGGAATTCTCTTTTGTTTGTTTTAGGAAATTGTAGAGATGGGGACATGTAGGGGGAACTTGCATGTCATGTTGGGTCGATGCAGTTGTTGAATATGATAACCATAAAGCATAGTAACTCTATGGTTTTAACACCTGCTTTATAAACAATAAATTTATTTTCATCGATTACACCATTGACAATCACAACTTCTACCCACAAGTTGGCATTGTGTATAACCTTTTGGCCCTCGCAAAGAAGAAATTTGGCCCCCAATTAATATTCGTTTGGGTGGGACGAGGTACTTCATCTTCTATGTTTTGTATTGCAATAGGCAATAAGCACATTTAATGAGTTTCAACATTTCTTATTTGTGTAGGTCAAGAGAACCAGTAGTTCCGAAAAAATATGGTGAGGAACGACACACATATCTTTCTTCTAGATAAAAGATGAATTTATTTTGGACATGAGACTTGTTAGTCCTCGAAAATTACCTCAACATTTCTAATATTGAGCAAAAGGTTGTAGATGGAAATTTTCCTCAGCTGAAAGCCTTACTAAAAAATAATTATTTACTAAGATAATGAACTTGGTAAAGATCCTCCAAATAATCTAGCTATATGAATAGCCAATATACACTAATATATCCTTTATAGGACATAATTGTCCTTTATAACCTATGAGTAGCAACTCATATTCCTAGTAGCTAATAACCCCATATACTACATTGACTGAAATATAAAGACCATGAAAACACGTCATTTAAACTATAATAGACCCCCATATGGTTCAATAAAATGTACAATATAAATATTAAATCTTTTTAAATATGAAAAAATCTTAATTATAAGCAAAACAAAGAGAAATTGGGTTATGTTCTAGGTTGTCAATTCTTGATAAAAAGAATTGTAAAGCATAAATTTTTTTTCAAATGAAATTTTTTTAGTTAAAAAATATAAATTTAATAGATAAAGTCAAGGGATATATATATAAGTATATATAATAATATATAAATGTACTTTTCTATTATATATGTGTGTATATATTATTTAATATAGAAATGTGGGATATGTCTTGTTAGACAGAGCATTTGATACTCAACATATTTAAAACATTAATGTTTAAGTCTCATTTTAATGTATTAAAGACATTTTTAATGATGAAATTATTAGAAAGATTGACACCTAATTTTTCCTCGTATTTGGACATAGCATGGTTAATGGAATTGTTATTATTGGTGACAAGATTAATGTTGCAATTATTGTAAAATTCTAAATTAATGTCATTATTAACAAACATGTGAGTGTTAGTCTTGGAGATATAATTACCATTTACAAAGTTATCATGATTATTAATGTCAATAAAGCTCCTAGGAGATTTATTTTCATTATTTATAGTAGCAACATCAGTAACAATATTTCTATAGCTAATCTTATAGGGTATACTATTTTGGTATGCACAGTTAGAGTCATGATATTACCAAGATTAAAATAGTTATTCGAGTTATTTTAATTATTTAAAGGGTTGATATCAATGTTATTTTAGACGTTAGACCAACTACTATTACAATTTTCAAAGCAATAATATTTTTACCCTAATACTACTACAAAGAGGAGATTTAGTTTTTGGATCATTTGGAAAAACATCCACATTCAACTGAGCAATATTAAATTATTGTGCATAAAGGCATCAACCCCATCTTGGTTGTCTCTATAATGTCCACATCTAGAATAAGATCTATTTTAGGAATAGTATATTTGGAAATGTTCAAGAAAACCATAAATTCATTTGACAATTTGCCAATTGAGAATTTTCTAACCTCTCACAAATGCCACTATATTATAATCCATCATCTTAGTGATCAAGGAACTATTTCAAAGTTGTTGTAGATGAGACATTGTGGCTACAATCCAACCACCAAAAATGAGTTTGGGATGGAGTGAGAAATTATGACTCCTCAAAACTCAATGTCAACATTATATCCTTACAAAACTTGATTATGGAATTAACACTCCACCATTTATAATAATTGTTCACCATATTATGCTACAATGTGTGTACATTACCAAACTTCATCAAAACAATTTGTTTCTCACCATTACATGCTTTATCCTCCAACAACTATATTAATTAACAACTCTCAACTACCATGTAGACCAAAAGGAAAGGATTATACCAATTTAGGATTTGGGAAAGTCCTACATTCTTTAGAAGCACCTACAACTCTATCTTGTGTCATGTGAAATGAATCCGTATGGAGAATTCCAAAAGAGTGAGAAGTATGTTGCCACATGTGAAAGCTAATTTTTTTAATTTTGAATATCCTCCAAAAAGAATTATACACTTATGGTATCACATATGAAAGATCACAAATTTTTTATTTAGAATATCCTTCTTCAACATTTTCCATACAGTAATGGTAGTTGGGTTCCTACACTTCTAAGAAGACCAACTATTCTTCTTTTTGGATAAGAAAATAAATTTCCTCCTTTTCCCATCTTATACATTCATCTTGAAACCACAAGCACTTAAATAATACAAGTAATCAAACCAAATCCAAAAATATGATTAGAAAGACCCTATAAGGTCCAGATGTAGTTTATAAACTGTGCACAAGATTTGTTTATGTTGTACCATGGTTCTCCCTATAATTCACCTTAATAAAGATAATCAACCTCTAAGTATATCAGGGACTATGAACATAGCAAATCTCTTATATGTACACATATTCATCACCCCAAGAGTTGACACACATACACAAAATTTTTCCCTATTATTAACAAAAACATTAAATAGAGGATACCACTAACTAACATTTGAGCGGTACACTTATGCTGTAAATAACATGAAGTGGATATTCATCTCACCAGACAACTTAAGGACTTCATAGATATCCACAATTTGATGTGGATGGGGGAAGCCAATGGAAACTATACATTAACAAAGTCTCCATCACCACCACCTATAGATAATGAAGCTTCTAGATGTTTGAATCCCTCACACTTCTATCACTTCGCAGCATGTCCTCCATCTTGTCCCACACCTTCCTATATGATTTGGTTTTTTGAACCATGACCACCCTATCTCACTCTATTAGTAGCTTTATTGTGTTAGTTTCTTAAAATATTAGTTCCTAGTTAACACTAAAATTTGAAACAACCATGAACATGAATGAATTCTTAACCTTGAAAAACCATCAAACCTAAGGTAGACAGATGGATGGTATTATTGTGTATTGTATCAATGATGCTTTACTCACCCTCTTCATCATTGAATGGAATATGTTAGAGGTAAGAACCATTGGTCCACTTGAGTTAAAACTTGTCAGCACAATGAACTATTTTGAAGAGAAAAGTTAAAACCAAACCTAAAATAAATAAAATTTTGAGTACAATCTATGTGGAGAGTTGCTTCATCTTTTTGGAAAGGAGGATTAGGTTGTTGCATGCCAAACTATTTTTGACACATTCAAATTATTATTGAGGATATTTTAATTATTGGAATACATATTGATATATATTAATATGAATAAAAAATTAAGGTTTTGTTCCTAACTTAATAAATCAAGAACCTTCAGCGTATGGAAAAGTAGAAAGGGAAAAGAAAAATTGATGAAGATAATGAGAATGGCAAGGATCAGATTGTTGATATTTATAAGAATATGAACTCTCTAGACACTAGACTGGGGAGAGATAAAGATTGACATGATCACAACATGGCTATCTTCAAAGCCATAAGTAAATTTTTAGAGAAAAAAGTTCGAAGCATAGCCATGCTCAGTGGGATCCCTGAAACTATTTGGGGGAATGATAAAGAAAGGATTCTTACCACATCGCAATTGGATGCTTTGCACTCAACGCACATCACCACACTGGTGTTGTTTACCTTGCTACAAATGATCCAGTCCATAATTGAAAGAGCATCCAAGAAATAAACTCACTTGGGCTGGTGGGAATTGTTGTAGATGCTGATATTTTGTGGTCTTTTTGCTGTGACTTTGCTGCTTTTTTGCTATTTTGTTATAGCCTATGTCCTTTTTTTTGCTTCTTGTTGTAACTACCTCTTGGTTACTTATGCTAATACTGTTATATCTAGATTTTGATCCTTTCTTGTTGAATCTCCATAGTTATATCTGGCTGGTGAGCCCTTTTGTAATAGGGTATAGTCTCTTTAAAACTATTTACCAATAATGAAAAAAATAGAGTGTGCAATAATTATAATTCATTATTAAAATAACCACTCTTAACAAATATAATTTATGTTCCTCTTACATTTTACAATATATTTGTCAATGATAACTCAATAAATTATAGTTACCATTTTAGGGCTAGAGATGAACTATATTTATGTAGACTGATTGTGTGACTGAGTTCTCAAAATGTGTACAAAATTAGATCATGGTGTTGTCAAGCTACTCATAAAATATCTCACCCTGGGACTCAGTGTAGGAAAATTCTTGTCTATTTAAACACCTTGGAAACATGTATCTTAAGGCAATGGGCATATCCTCTAGATATGCACACTCAATATGAATGTTGTGATTTTGTTTTAATGTCTCTAGAAGTATGATTTGTAAGGTTGGATATGTGTGATGCATGTATTTTAATAAAACATGTCTCTTCCTTGCTTTGAAGAGAACATTTACCTTAAGGTGATGAACCTACCATCTAGATATGACCACTCAATATGAATGTTGGGATTAGGTTTTCCTACATATAAAGGTCTGATTTTCAGGTTTAGATATGTGTGATGCATATATTTTGATAAGATTGTAGACACCAATTATTTGTATTGTTACCCCTCTCCACCCCACGTTTTCTCTCTTTCATCATGATCCCCCATCCAAATTTCTTTCTCCCCCTAAATTCCATTTATTCAAATTTCCCACTTTCCTATATTAGCCCTCATTTATTTTATTTCCCCTAAGTCACCTATAATACCATCTTAATCATCCTCTCATTCTATTCTCCCTAAAATCATTCTTAATTACCCCTAATCATCATTATTTAATCCTTGTCTTCATCTAATCCCATCTCTCATCCCTAAATCCTCTTTATTATCATCCCTAGGCCTCTCATTTAATTTTTTTAGCCATCCATGGCATTTGTTTACTCATTTTCATCTCCCACCTACCCATTATCTTCTCTATGCAATCCTATATCTTCTTTATCCATCTAAGCTCTAATCCTGTTTCATATGCACTAGATGCCTCGAGTTGGGCATCCTTTAACTGCCTAAATGGACAGATCTCTGCAGTCTCCAGGGACCTACCTAGTTTTTCATTGACCTTATAAATACGAATTTTATCCCCTCCTTGCAAAGGGATGGAATTTTGGGTATATTTTAGCTTTGGTTTGATTTTACAGGTTTCTCCTCTTCTCAATAGTAGCTGCTCTCATGTGGGATTTACCTCATGAATACATTTTTCATCATTGTGGAGATCTTGGACACTTTGTGTTTGTTTGAATCCCTCTTTTCATTTTTCCATCACTTAGCATCAGCTTTGCATCTTTCTAGTCCTCTAGAAAGACTTCATCAACCACATTAGAGCTCTTTTATAGCCCCAACTCTCATTTTTTCCTTTTCATCTATCCTTTTCCATATACCTCATCCTAGATCTCCCCAAATTATTGGAGACCCTTCCTAGTTTCCGTCGACCCATATGTTTGTCATATGTCTTCCTTTCATTCACCCTTCCATCTATATAATTTTTGTGTCCTCAATTTCACAAATCCAAAAGTCTCATCATCATGTCCTTCTGTAACCATCAGGTCTATCTATTCATTCTTTGGTCACTGTAGATCTAGCCTGGTCATCATTGAATAGCCTAGCATTTGGTGCATCCTTCATCTTTTCCTAGATTTCTTACATCCTTTTGAAGATATAGATTTAGATCACTCTACATTTTTCTTCATTTAGCCCTGATCAAGATCCACATCATGATTAGCTTCAGCTGGAGCCACATGAGGACTTGCAGGCCTGTTTTGGGGGCATTTTCCTCCCATTTATTGTTGAATTGACCATTGCAGTCTCAGGTCGTCATCGATCCATGATGGTTTGGTTTTTTTTACATCTATTTAGATCATATCTACACTTTCTGTACATTTATGTGTTTGAGTTTCATTTTTGTATCAGATTCTCCACTATATCAAATCCATTTTCCATCAATTTAATCCTATCTTTATCTACAAGAGAGTTGACATCCATCCTAGGAATATGACACTTCTCAGGATCGGCTTATGTCAGGAAACCCTCCTATCTATCTACTAATCCATTTTTCTTATTAGTCTTATTTGTTGTGCAGGTTACTCAGCTCACAGTGAGGAGGATCCATCATTTTGTGTCTACATCCATTCATCCCATTTCAAGCTACCTTAAAACCTTTCACAATTGGAGTTTCTTGTTTCCTTCATTACTAGTTCACTAATTTGAATAGGAATGAGGAAATACGGTTCAAGAAAGATATGGCATCTCCTTACTTTAAATTTATAATCTTATACATTGGACAAGAAAAAGTGGTTAGTGCACTTTGGGTTGGACTACCTCGTCACATCCCCACTAATGTGATCATTGTCATTATATCTATTAATAACCAAAATAGGTATCAAGACCATGTAGTTACCCAACCTAGAAGATGATATCAATGTGATATAGAATAAATAATTAAAAATGAACCCCTTGATCTGACCCTCTCACTAGGTAACATGTACTTGATACTTCATTTTTTTCTAACAGTTGACCATGGGAATAAATATATATGATGTCATAATTGAGTAGGTTTTTGTTTTGATGGGTTCTTTAAAGAATAATAATTTATTTCTTTTCTTAACCTTCTAATAGTGAGAGAGAATGGGATCCTTAGATGCCCCTGTTGGTTTAGAGTTGTAGTACCCTAAATCTAGCTATGGTATTTGGAAATTATCCTTAGAATTTTTTAAGCCCATTTCATTTTAACATTTAATCAACTTATTATTACATATATTATTTGTAACTTATCTCTCCTCGGACACTAGGTCAAACTTGTTTCTAATCTTTTACCCACTTAAGACCTATCTAATGAATGTAAAACACTTCTTTAGACTTATGGCTACCTTCATTGGTTTATAATAAAATTTTATAATTCAATGGCGGGCCAAGTCTGTGTCTTAATTATTTGCATGCCTAAGCCTTCCATTCTACAAGGGTATGAGGAAACAAAGAGAAGAAAAAAAAAGAATGGTACATAGTTGATTGATTTAAAGGGGATACAATGAGTATTAAGGTCACATATCCAGAGGGAAATTATTCCTAGACTAGGTAAACCTAGTGTTTCCAAGGCTAAAATTCAAGATAGAGGAGAGTATCATACTAGGATATCAGTTAATGAGGGGAGATGTAGACCAATAAAAATATAATACAAGCATGCAAAATCTCAACTACTGTGATTGTAATCTAACTGAAATACAAGTAGAGGAAAGCTAAAGATATGATCATATAAGATAACTATGCTAACTAACACTTATGTACATACAATACTAATGAAACATAGAGTAATGGGATGGGAAATGAAATAATATATGAAAAATGACATACATAGTTAGAGAACTTACCTGCGAGGTGGTTATTGATGCATCTATCTCTAAAGAGAAATAATATGCCAAGAGAGCATTGGTATGAGTGGAGAAGGGGAATACTGTTCCTATCCTAGAATCATTATAGATAACCAAATAGTGGAAACAATCGAAAAACCAATAAGACTATCCAATCCTAATCAACTGAAATATAAACGAGGAGAAAAATGAGTAGATGTGAAGATGACACAAAAGAGAAGAGAAAATAGCTTTTGCATATATACTCGATGCCATCATCCATGGAAAATGGCGTCAACCAAGGCAAACATAACATTGACACCGTTACCCATGTGTGATGGCATAACCAAAGGAGAACCTATATGTAAAGTGGGATGCCATATGTCATGGATCAAGAAATAAATGTCAAAGTCAAATGCATGAAAGTGTCCGGAGTTCTAGTGTGTATAACATGAGCAGATTGATGGAAGAAAATATAACTAAAATTAGGACCACATAGTGATATTCCTTTCTTTATACCATATCTAACCCATAATAAACATATTTATAGTCATACCCCATTCCCAGAAGGCCCCTTAAAGCACTCATTTGAGAAATAGATGCATGAAGGACCCTTATCTGTACATAAAAAATATGTTAGTAACTAGTATGAAAAATTAGGTGTATACATATGTCCCATTTATTGATCACCACATGTTGCAGTAGTGAAACATGAGGTGGTTAATAGAATGAAACATTCTGTAACACTAAAATAGAAAGTAGATACTGAAACCAAGAAAAGACTAGCTGAAATCAAATATACCCACCAATGTATTCCTAACATTATCTCTCATCCTACCATGTTGAGGTGAAAGCAACGTTGCAAGAACCCTGAAGAAGCAAGATTGAAAAGAAACAATAAAGGATCATTAGTAAAATAATGTATAAAACACCTAGCTAGGGGTAGATGGGATGGGTATTATTTCATAGTGTCGAGATGTCATATTGTCATACTATGATGTACAAAATAGGTAAAAATAAAAATTCATCGGACTCATACGTGTAACAGGTCAAAATAAATAGCTCAAGGTTACGGTCACAATGCAAAAAGTGCTGCATTTTTTTGGTGCTTGAGAGTAAGAATGGTAGTCGTTTAAAGTGTTTGGGTTATCGCGATTGATTTTTAATGGAAATGGTATTCTTATATCGTCATTTTGTTTGTTATTTAATTACTTCTATATTTGGATTTGAGAGAACTGAGCTTTGGTTTTCAAATTTTGGGGTATTTTGTGATGACATGATGTAAGTACAAGGAGGTGGAAAGGAGTGACGAGGCTAACCACTACAATGGGTAAGTCATTAAATTTAATGTTGTTGAGTTGGTTATGTTTCATTTTCTTGTTTTATGTTTTTCAGATTCATTAGTGTGTCATTTTCATCCAAACTTGTGTCATAGGGTAGTTAGGACAAAATATAAGAGGTTTTAGGAAGGATTTTAATTTTGTTTTGTCGTTTGGTAATTTTCTGATATTCCTTTCTTGAAAAGTCATGTTTTAGTTTTTCCAGACACTATTAACCCATCTAAAGTAAGAGTGATAATGATGTTAGGATTTATAAAAAATGTGACAAGGGCTGATGGTGTAAGTAAAGACTTCGGTTGCATCAGAGGTAGTTGTGTTCATCTCTTTGATATTTATTTTTCATGCTTAATTTATCGTTTGAGGTTCTAATTCCCATTCTTATGTCATTTCATGCATGTAGAGAAATCATAGGATCCTCCTATGGAGGAGTGTAGATGTAGTGTGGCTGAGTGGATTAATTGCTAGTTTGACTCAGGAACATGTGACCTAGTTATAGGTTTAGGGTTTCACAGGCATCATGCAGATGCCCATGATACCTTTAGATCCAGACTTGATCGAGAATTTTTTGGCTGTGGGAGAATAAGTCTAACACATTTCAGTGGTGGAAGGGACGTGAGATGATGTAGATGGCCTTGACCTTATAGGATGTCCATGTTATTTTGGGGTTACCCATTTGAGGAACCCATATGTACGTGATCGTACTCTTGATTTTGTAGAGTGGAAGACCTTAGAGGTATGGTCTACAGGGAGTGAGACATATGACGAGGGTATGTTGTGTGTCTAAATTAGTACAGTATATTCCTAAGGTATTCTATTTATCTGGAAGGTGGTTATTGGAATTGTTGTAGCATGAATAGTGTGTCACAAGGAAGATAGAGCCATGCCATTATTTTGGTAGTAGTATGCATGGATGTTGTGGATCATGGTGTTTCATTTAGTTGGGGAACCACTAGATGGGTATAATTAGTGCATGATCTCTATAGGGTCAGACTGGGAAGACATCAAGTCATGGGATTCATCATTTTACTAATAGCCTAGATATTTCAAAGGTTCCCTATGTATCAATTGAATGGTACACCATTGGTGGTTGTAGAAGATTCTTCGAGAGTAATCCAATAGGCACATGGTCTGGAAGTGAGAACACTAGGAGCATTTCATCCACTAGCACAAGAGAGTTAGGATGATGTTATGTGGTAGCCCTATGCAAGCAATGTAGATCAGTGGTCCAATTGGCTAAGGTAAGAGAATTTAGACATCGTTACTGAGGTGAAATGGAATTACTTATGTTGGGTGGAGTCGCATTCAACCAACATGGTCTTGAGGTAGTTTCGATGATTAGTTCCCATGGTGGTACCACCATTACTACCCTTTCAACATCATTATGCTAGAGAGGCTACATGAGGAGAGGTAAGGGTGTCATAACTATGGCCCTATAGAGTGTGGATGATAGGAAGACAAGGTTGAAGCTAGTGCATGTGTGGTAGGGATGCTTAGGGCCCACCACAAATCATAGAAGATATTGGTTCAGATGAGGAATTTGATAGAGGATTTTCCAACATGGGTCCACATGGTGGAGGCACATGTGAAGTTGTTTTTATCACTAGTGGAGTAGTAGTGTGACAAAAAAAAATTTGGTTGAGGGATATCTAGATATGTTGGTCAAGAGGAGGTGTCTTGATGCCTATGGGAGTCCAGATGACTAAGAATTTGAGATAGAGGCCTAGACCATAGTGAAGAGGGGACATGATAGTGGTACACTAAGATAGGTGGGCACAATTTATGGGAGCTATACCTCACCAAGAGGGCGAGGAGGATGAGGTAATTGGTGGCCTACGAGAAAGTGAGACTATCATAGAGAGGCACATCAAGCTAGGTATGTGTGTCATTATGTTATGTATATGGGTTTGATAATAGTTCTTCTGGTATATTTGTATTGTAAGTCAAATGTGTCTTTGTACTTGGTTTTTTATAGAATTAAGTGGAGTGACAGTTCTTGGATCTTGTGCTAAATTACCACAATACTATAATTATTTATGATTCAAGAGCATCATGAGTAGCAGACTCAATGAGTTCCTTCCATTTGGTTGTGGAGGCATCTAGAACCTCTCAGATATATAGGGATGTGCAGACACTAATGACCACATACAACATAGATGTGATGTTATAGAGTTTATTACGAGCATATGTGGCCTTATTACAGGAGTAGGCCACCTACTTAGCATATTCTAAGAGGGAAGCTGAGAGGATTACTACATTAGACGAAAGATGGCGATAGTATAGGGAGAGGCCTCCATATCTTGATCTATGGTGGAGTCTCTAGCACACATCGTCTAAGATACCAGCATGGCCCCATTAGCCCAAAGTATCTAGAGACCCCCCAAAGGGGGTGAGGTTGTTTGAGCATTAGTGTAGATGGGCCAAAGCCATGTTTGTTTTGTAGCATTTTATCGATGTATAAAACTAATTGGATGTTTATATGTTACTTTGTGTGTCACTTTAATATTTTCCACAAACATATATGTGATGATAGTACTTAAGAATGGTGATAATTTCATTAGATTGGTAAATCCGATGGGAAGGAGAATTAGTTGGATAACCCAACCCATGTGATGTGAAAAAGCCAAGGGGAAGAAAATTACCACGATATCGAATGATATGATGTCAAGGTGTTATTAGGTAAATAAATCCAAGCAAGGCCATAAGCCTAATATATAATATGCATTATACCACAGAGATCCCAAGGGAAATATTGGTGTGTAAAAAATCCAAAATTGGCACAATCAAGGCCATTAAACTATAATGGTAGGATGGGTCTGAGCATATGGGATGACAAGTCCAAGAAGGGAGGTTGGCCCAAGTGAGGATGCAGAGAGATATAAGGACATGCATAAAAACCCAAGTAGGGGCTAAGAACCCAAGCAAAGAAATGAGGAAGTGTGTGAAAACCCAAGTGGGAGCTAATAGCCCAAGAAAAGGCAAGAGATAAAGGAGGAATGGAAATGTAATAAAGGTACTATAAATAGCTAGCCGTGAGAGGTAAAAGGTTGTAAAGTATCAATGATGTAATAGTGAGTTGCTGATGAAATTTAGATCTAACTTCTAGTAAAAGGTTGTAATAGGGTGTTAGATGTGACTTCTAGTTTTAGACATAACACCCTCTATGACATGTTATGTAATAGTGAGTTGCTGATGAAATTTAGATCTCATGGAAAATATAAGGTCATTGATACAATCCTCCATCCATATGAGAATGTCATGGCAAATGTCATTCATAGTGGGGTGAGGATTAGAATGAGGTGGTGGTCCATAAGGTAGTTGTGGTCTTGTCATTTGAGGGGAAGGTGGTGACTTTTAATAGTAATTGGTTCTAAAAAAATTTCCACGTGAAGAGGACTTAAGAACCTGACACTTGCTATGCATTACTTGATAGTCAACATTGGTATGATCGAAATACCCATGGTGAGAACAAAATAAGGGATACGAAGCATAAAATTGTTAATCCTTTCTAGTTTGGTCACTTTTACCTCAAATTTGAGTTTCTTTATGTGTCATCGATAAGATATACATTCTGAAACATCATGTCATTGGGATCCATGCCATTTTCAATATGGATCAGTCATAGGAGACCAGTGTGCCATAAGGGCAAGAGGTTGGGAGGGAATTATCATAGGATGTCGAGGGATAATGATAATAGGTGGTGAAGAAATCGATGCAATGGGTGAAGATGAAACCAATGTATAAATTTGTGACTCAGTAATCAAATAGCAGTAGATGGGGTCATCACCCATGATATCATGATCTTCATAGTTGAAACTAGTGACATGATAAACCCCTTACGTAAAGTAAAATGGGTCAACTAGAAGGATGATAGAGTGTGGAGGAGTAGTATTGAGGTAAAGATGCTAGTGTAGAAATATGAGGCTCAAAGACCAATCATCTAGGAGAAATATCAACTGTAATCTATGAGTCCTATTGTATGATATGACATTTATATTGTGAGCATATTTGGTTTGAAGGACCTCTTGGTAATGCAAGACTTCCCTATTGATGATTTCATAAATTGATTTGTTATATCATCTATATGGTTATTAATTTATTCCTAAAATTCTAATTTATGCTTGGGGGATGTTTTATATAGTTATATCCTAGCAAGATTAATCCATTTCTCTTGTCTTTGTTCATGCAAACTATTGACCATAAAAATTTCCCAAGAATCACCTCTATCAGTAAATGTGGTGATATGTGTAGGATAATAGTGGGAATTACTTCCTGTTGACAATTATATTTGTAGATGGACCATCAAAGTTGTGGGATATCTTAGATATGTGGGACTTTCCCCCTAAGATAACCTCCAAAATTATATAATTTGGCTCTTCTCTACTTTGTGTTGAGATAAGGGTTAGACGGGAAATTAAAAAAAAATTATATCTATCTAAGGTGATGCACTGATATTTTACTAAAAATCATAGGGATACTAATGAAACATTTATTAGACTAGTCGAAGAGAATCTAACATGATCCACTATTCTAAAGCTATTTCAAAACTATCAAAGGCCGAAATGAAACTAAAGCATAAGTGTGTTAATATATTTATGTAGAAGATCCAAGGGTGTATATTACGATAGGTAGTTAAATAGAAATATAGAATACGAATAGAATCATATCATACAAAAATTTGAACTTGAGTGCACAGAACAAGAGCTTCTTATTTATAAAGAAAACAATACATAAGGCCAAAATGGCATAGATTACAACTTTCCTTTACAATAGAGCCTGGCTAAGGCTAGTAAGCACAATATGTTGAACCTAAATTCCTACCTAAAGCTCTGGAACTCCTTTTTGATGTTTTTCATTTTTCTACTATCACAAGTACATTCCTTTATAGATTCTTTGGTTTTTGTTCCAACGGCTACAATCATATCTCCACCCTCTGCATTTATTTCCAACCTATGAAATCTTTGATCTTTGTAGCCAAATCTCAAATTCATTCCTCAAGGACTGAGATTGCATTCAATCCACAAAACCTTGATCCCTTCACTCCTTTGATTGGTCATTTGGTCAGTGGTCACTTCTTCCGATGCCACATGGAGACTCTACGCTTCTTTGGGGCATTTTCCATCTTTTTCCTTTTAAACTTATGCCTAGATGACATGTGGTGGCTAGCTCATATTTCTTATTTACTTTGACCTTTCAACCCACCAAGGCTACTTTACCGTGCTTAGGCCACATGTTCGATGCTCACTGATCAAAGGCTCCTAAACTATTTATTCTTCTTCAAGATGCATTGAAGGGACACATGGATACCCTCCGTGCTCAGCTCCATACTTAGGCAAAATTTAGGTCCCACCAAACAAAAGAAAATAGAAAGGAATAGGGGATGGGGTGAAAAAATATATGAGAAATGGAATAGCCCCACTATAATGTAGAAATTCTTCTATAGTTATGATGAATCACCAAGGGAATCTGTGCCAGTCATGGAAGGATCAAAAAATTCTCCCTTGTCTCAAAAATGCAAAACTGTGGCTCAAAGTGATGCCACTCAGAGTTACCTCAATGAAGCCTGATACCTAACCCATTTGGCCTCTATCAGGTAAGTCCTTCATTGTAGCGCCTAAAATCCTCTATCCAACTCAATAATCTCCTTGTGAGAAAATATTTGGAGATCCTGCACTATGGAGTGTAAACATAAATCTAGTTTTACAATGGGGTTCAGAATGGACTCTACCTCAACAACACTTGAATCTTCTTTCAAAGACTAAGAGACAGTCTTATCTTGTTCCTTAGCTATCATTAACTACTTGGTCCTCTGATAGGATAATTGAGTCATTAGGGAAGGGCGAGGGAAGTCCCAATTGCACTAACTCTTTGATGCGCTACTTCCTCTCGTTGATCTAGAGATGGAGTTGAGTTAGGAGATTTTTACACTTGACGCCTACCTTATTACAACTTAGAATCTCACTAATATTTTCCATGACCATTCACCTATCTGTAATACCCACCCCTTGTAGGGTGAAATCTAAAGATTCATATAACTTTTGAACCATTGCTTGCAATTTAAGGACCTTAGTGGATACGGTGTTTCCGATGGTCAAGGCCAATGACTCCACATTGGTTCATAGGCTCTATACATCATATATGAATATGAGTACCGGCCCTAAGTCATTTTATGTTGTGGAAATCCTTTTTTAGAAGGAGGTATATAGTCCTTGCACCAATGGGACCATTCCCCCTTTCTGGGGCTGCTGAGAGAGCTTACGGGTCAAATCCTTGACTGTGTCCTCTGATGACTTGTATTTTGTTTACAAGCTCAATTTTTCTACCTCTGAGGCACAAAAATTCACTTAGAACTAAGTGACCTCTGATCTCTTGAAGTCCACCTCCTTCTAAAGATCTTCTTCTCCTAATAGAGCAAACTGGCTACAACCTTAGATGCTACAAGTTCATCATGTAACCTTTTATACTCCACTTGATAAGTTCTAAGAGGTTCTTTTGATGATGATGCTTTTAAATCCTTGTAGAGTTGTTCCACCTCTTTTACCTTGCCCTTGATTTTTGCATTTAGATGGATCACAATGTTTTGTATCTAGATGAGGCTAGCCTCTATTTTCTTTAGTTTTTTTCTAAGCTTAAGCTAATCCATGGTAACCACGGTGGTTGTTTCACTCATCAAATTGACCTTGTCCTGAGGTCGGAACTGAGTCAATTCCACCATGACGAAATTCATGGAATAATCATCTGCTTACATCTTATTTGTAGGATTTTGGACGTTAGGGACCATATGAGTGATGGTCAAGGAGCTTTATTGATGGTCAAATAATTACTGCATTTTCTTTATCGCTCCCGATGTCATTTATTTCTTCTAATTTTTCTCCCTTCTCTTATCTCAAGATGCCCTAGATGTCTCCACCTGATTCAAAAACTCGGAAGGGGAAGGGACTACCCCTCCGATAAATGGGAACCCTTGTGGCAAGCTGTAGGGGATGAAAATTAGTTGTGGGGGTGGAGAAGTTATGATAGCCGAAGTGGCCCATCATAACTCAAGGAGAGAAAGTGGGAATGTTGATGGGGAGTGGGGGCATGAAAGAGGAGTTAGGAAGAGGAAGAAACCAGGTTAGGCTGATCAATATGGAAGCACTCTTGGCTTTAGAAGTTGGAGGTGAAGGAGATGGATGAATGGGAGGAGGCGAAGGGGCGTAGGAGGAAGAGACAACCATCAATTTTTGTTTCTTTAGGAGAGGACTCCTACAACTTACACCCTTTACGGTGGCCACATAATGGGTAACTAATGGTTGGGTCGAGGGGAGACCCTAAAATTTTTCTTGCACGGGTTGTGCTATTGAATTATCACCTTAAGGTTCTAGTGTTTCCTAAACATTGGGCGTGCCACTCGAAGGATCCTACTAAGAGACTAATGGTGTGGTATCCAGGATTGAATGTTGCTAAGAGGGGATGAGGGATCCCACCGCATGTTGCATGAGCTCCTCCTAAGTGATTGTTAATGCCTCCTCACTTTCTACATCTGAATCAGTCTCAGTGTCCCATAATTCTTACCACTATTCATCACTGGATATAACCTTGAAACCCAGGTTTGTTTTCTTGATTTCTTGCCTATATTTCTAAAAGGCCTTAATTTTCTTCATGTCCCATTCCTTATCCCATAGGGTTGTCCTTAAACCCATAAGCATAGCTAATGAGGGGTCATACATGTGCTGTCCTAGATGAAAAACTTCCCATGTTGGGATTGGGATGTCCTCTAGATCGATATATTTATCAAGATTGTCCTCCTGGGGAAACCTCCTATCCTCAAAGATTTTCCTACACTCGTGTTGGAATGAGTCTGAGAATCTGGTTTGAGACAAGATGTCAGCCATGTTCCCCTTTTTGGCATACCTCCATGTGTATTAGATGTAGGAAAATCTGTAAGAAGATAACTTCCATGTGAGAATATGCTCCGCCTTGCATTTGATGATGGTAATCCCTCCTTTTCTCAAGGGGAGGTCAAACAATTATTTTTTATTCTGGGTGGAGCCAAATTCTGCATCAAGGATTTCCAACTACCTGGTTATCTCCAAGGCCACTACTTGCATTGTGTGGATCCTTGGGAGTATGAAATATTCATCTCTAAATCCATGTAGTCAGATCATTAACTGTGTTTCCCCAAAGAAAAATTCATAGGGATACAGAGGGTCCATCAAGAGGGATCAGATCATATCATTCATTCTATTTTTGATCCCTTTCAGGTCAAACTCTAGTAGAAGGGGTAAAAAAAAGCAATTAGAAAACTTATACGTGTTCAAGGAGCAGGAAATCACATGAGTCCATGCAAGTATTGGGATGATAGTTTGAGTGTCCATCTCTGTGTCCCATTTGGTTAGGTCCATGTAATGAAAAAATAATTTGGATGTCTGGTACAAAATAAGGTAGAAAAAATGAGGAGTACCTAAAGGTGGCATTTTTAAGAAAAATGGGCCATCTGTTCGCAAATAGCATTCCCAATGACTTCAGTGAAATCAAACTGATACGCCTGGTCCTTCTTCATGGACCTCATCTGAGAAAGGGCTACCACCTTCCATTCATGGACATATCTATCCAATTTTTGGCCAGAAATAAATGCCAACATAGAGTAGGCATCCTAAGAATCTTCCATGAACATCTTCAATGAAATGGGGAATCCTAGTGTCCCGAAGCTCTTTGCAGCTTCTTGTTGAGGAATAAGGTCTTGTGTTGGCACAAAGCCCAAATGCTCTTGAGTTTAGAAATGGTGTAAAAACTATCCAAAGGGTCATGAGGCATGGCAAACATCACTCTGATGGTTTGTGGTGAAATCACCACATGTATTCTCTTGCCTTTAATGGAGTTGGTCTAGGGTTTGAAACATTACGTGAACATTTGCACCAGCTCAGCATAAGGGTGTTTGATATACATAATGTACTATGCAAGGGTGGTGGTCCAGATTCTAGAGCTGAAAGAATCACCATACCCTAAAGAGATGAATCATACATGAGCTTCCTCCCTCAAGGCCTTAAGTTTCTTACTAAGGCCGGGATCAAAACTCCCATCTATAAAATCTGCTACCATAGAGTCATCACTATATTATATTCCCTTGTCAGGGAACCATATCCTTGTGGGCTTGGAGAAAGGTAGAAAGGGTTGCCTTGCATACGAATTTTGTAAAACCATGGAGCTGGAAGATACCATCGTTGTTTGATTGTTGAAAAGGCTCTGGTTTCTCTCAAGCTAAAGACTTGGGGACTCGGGTGGGAAACTCTTAGCATTTGAAATGAAACTTTCGAGCACTCAAAGATTGTTTTCAATAACTTCCTTGACCTGGGCGGAGTAAAAGTTGGTGCATGCATCAAGTCACATCATATAATGACACTTTTGGTTACATGACCCTTAACACTAAATTATCTAGTTTCCCAAGAGATTTCCCATTAATACTCTGATCCTTTTTATTGATTATTTCAAAAATAATTTGGATCATTTACTTTGGGGAAAATAATTTGAAGACGCAGTTCCTACAAAATTTCAAAAAGGGGTGAGTGGGTCTTCGCAAGAGACATGTTTCTGAAGATATTTATTGGAAGGAGAGACTCTACCAAACAAGAGAACAAAATACAAAAATCAAGAAAGGGGTTATACACATGTTACAAAATTTTAGAAATATAAAGAGACGTGATGGAAAGGTTTTAGGTGGATCTCGTTTACCAGAGTCTCTAAACACTCACTTTCCATTGCTTGGAGCTTGAAAGCATTATGCTACTTGCATGAACTAATTTTAAAGGGTCTTATCCACAAGGGATCATATTTCCCATGATTACCAGGCTTGGCATTCATTACATCCCATTTCAAAACCAAAGTATTGACTTAGAATTCAGGTTCTAACGTCTTTCAGTCAAACCAAGTTTTGACTATCTGCTAGCGGTTGATTAAGGATTCGTGGGCTACCTCTCATTTTTCCTAAAGCTGTATTATCTCTATGAGTATTACTTGCATCGCTCCATGTTCCTCTATCTTAGTTTGTTTCGATAGTTGTAACACTGGGATTTCCATCGTGACGGGCATTAAAACACTTTTTCCATAGACCAATTCATATGGCGACGTCTTCAGGATCTAGTTGGGCATGATTCGATCAGCCCATAAGGTTGTCTTGACATGCTCATGGCATGATCTCTTATGTTCATCCCCCATCTTATTGATGAGTCTGATTAGATTTTTTTTGGTTGATTCCACCAAACTATTTCCCTATGGGTTGTACTTGAAAGATGTTTTTAGGTAGATTCCAGGACTTACTAGGAAGTCAGACACCTTGGCACCTAAAAAGGCCTTGGAATTATCTGATATGATTTTTCACATGTATTGATATCTCAAAGGATCTTTGAGATCATGTTCACCGTTGCTTCTTTCAGTGGAATTATGTCCTCCCATTGGGTGAAGTAATCAGTTACAGTAATATTCCACTTGTGTCTCATGCTCGAAATTGGTTTAACCATTCCAATGAAATCTAGACCCCATTGTGTGAATAGTTCCTATATTAGAATATGGTTAAGAGGTAATCTGACATTCCTCTAGAAGCCCATGTGGAATTGAAATTTTGTGTACTTCCTTACCACCGCATATCAGTCCACAAACAAGCTAGGCCAAAAGTATCCTACCTGTAGGATCTTTATGGTTGTGGTTTTACCCAATTAATGGCCTCAAGAACTCCCATGATGTAACTCATGTAAGACATTTTTAGCCATCTCATTTTCTACGAACCTAAGAAAGATCCCATCAAAGTTCCTTTTGAAAAGGAAGTTATCAATTATGATTAACTCAGATCCATGCTATCTGTAATACCATTTATTTTTAAGAGGGAGGTGGTTTGGATACTGCCATGTTTGCATGAAATTCATACTATCAAATACCTATCTTTCAAAGTCATTTTCTTGGATATGGAGCACCATATTGGACTCCTAATTTGTCGAGGTCATGGGATCATGTGCCAGATATTGGCACAGATCTCTTCCTCATACCAAATTTTTGAGCTTTATCTCAATGTCATACTCAAGAATCTTAGTGATCAAGTTAGCCCTTTTATAATTTATTTCACCTTCCATGATACATTCCTTGACACTGGAGTGTGCCACCATAACCATAATCCTGTTTTTGGTCACTAGGTGTCTGAATTTCTTTAGGCCTTTGATGATGACATAAGCCTATTTTTCCACAAAGTTATACCTTTCTTCATAGTCATGGAGAGTCTTTGAAAAGAAATAAAATGTATTTTCTTCTCCTTGTGACTCTCCTCTCTGTGTTAGCACATATTCCATATTGTGCTCACTCTTATATACATACATGATGAAATCTTTGGAAAAGTATGGGTTACGTAGCACTGGTGTAGACACAATTACTTTTTTGATTTCCTCAAATTCTTGATAGCCCTCAGTGGTCCATTTGAATTTTGGATCCTTTTTTAGAATCAAAGTGATTGGGTGAATCATCCCAACAAAGTCTATTATGAATCTATTGACAAATTTGATCTTTCCTTGAAAAGAATGTACTTCCTTCTTATTGATAGGTAAGGATAATTATAGAATGGCCCTGACTCTTTCTAGATCACTAGATATCTCATCCTTTGAGAAAATGTGTCCCATGAGTTTTCCTTGTGGTACTCCAAAAACACACTTCTTTAGATTCAAAGAGATTTTGAATTCCTGACATTTTTCAAACACGGCTTCAAGGGCATCGAAATGATCTTCCTTCGCTTTGGTGAACACTGTAAGGTAATTTAGGTATCTGATGATTAACTTATTGATCAATTCTCTAAATACAGTATCCATGGCTCTTTGAAAATTTTACCCATCATTAGTGAGTCCAAATGACATCTTTGCATATTTAAAAGCTCCCCACTTTGTTGTAAAAGTGGTTTTATATTGGTCTTTCTATGTAAGCCATATTTGATTGTAACTTGAAAAAACATCAACAAAAGATAACCTTTCCAAACCATCCACTATTTGCAATATTTTCTCCATGTAGGGTAATGGGTAGTGATCCTTAAGGGACACTTGATTCAAATCTCTGAAATCCACATAAAGTCTAATTTCACCTTTTTTCTTCCTTACCAACACCAAATTGGAAACCCATGTGGAATGATTAATAGGGAATATTATTTTTTCCTCAAGGAGATTCCTAAGTTCTTCAGCCATGATGGATTCTATCTTCAAATTCATAGGCCGCTTATTTTGGCATACAATCTTAGTCCCCTCTTCGAGGTCAATAGTATGTTAGATGATATCCTTATTAAAACCATGTAGGTCATCATAAGTCCATGTCATCACCTTATCAAACTTATGGCATAGAGCCAAAAGTATTCCACTTTCCTTCTGGGTGACTAATTTCCCTACCTTTGTCTTCTTCCCATGGGCCACTTCTAGCTCTACATAATCTTATTTTACTGCTGCAAACTTGCTTCTATCCATATTAGCATAGTTGAAATAAAAAAGGATTTCGAGCATTATCAACACTTTTGGAAGCTTGTTTTTTTTGAGCTAAATAACTTGGTCTTCGTAGGCTTCCTCAATTTTAGGATGGAGTTGGTCTACTAACTCTTCATATTATTATAGGAAGAGCAATATCAGTTGGTCGCTTTAAAATACTATTGAAACTAAAATTTCCCTTCATGATTTCTATTTCCTTAATGTATATATTTGGAATGGTGTGTTCTTAAGAATAATTAGTAGTAGTTTCTGGTAGAAGATAACGACGATGCCAATACGGCGATGCCAACAATGCATAATACGGTAACAATCAAAGTAGAATAGGAATGTTACAGTAAAAATTAAATATTTTTCATAAGTGGTCCGGTAATGTTAAAATGTCAAAGCTAGTAGGGTCTACATGATTTAGAATTAGAAATATTATACTTGTAATAATGACAAGGAGTGATGTCATAAATATTTTGTATATTAAATTTTTGTAATATCTATAAAGGTGGAACCCATGTGAGATGATAAGGTATATCTTATCTTAAAATATAAGCCTACATGTAAAGGTAAGAGTTTAGGCATGTAATATGATTAGCTAGAAGAGATTTCCTAGAGATAGGATGGATAAGCCTGAATTTCTATAAATAGATAGGCCACCCCCTCTCATTTATCATGGAATAAATTTGTAATATTTATTTTATGAATAAAGGATTCATTGTGAAGGTGTGTTAAGGAAGCCATCAAGATTATCAATTGTGAAATTTCTCCCATAACTATTGTTGGAAAATAAGTGGAGTTGGTAACACTTGGAGTAATTCATGGCTGAGAATGTAACAATTTCATGTTAATAATATATTTTATAGTTGTATTTCAGATTTTTCATCATTCCATTATGTCATATACTGTGGTATTCTTATGTTATGTCTGATACTTTGTTTTCAGAGTACTACCACAAAACTAAAATTTGTGCATTACTGAAATAATCATAGCACGAGGAGTTCCTGTTGAAATATTATCAGAGTGTCAGATTGGTGTTGACAAGACCTATCAGTGATCCACATTGTCTGGTATAGAAGAGAAGATGATAAATTTCACCACATACTTGTTTTTCATTATATCCTAGATTGGGTCAAACTGTTACCCTGTTTCCATGCAAATGTGCAACAGGAAAATTGACGATTTCCAAGCATGATAACTATACCCCTATGTCAAAAAAATTCAAGTTTTACCCTTCCGAGACACCCCAAGCCTACCCAATCAGTCCAAGTGACCTCCCAATTTCTTTTAATCCATCCCCCTAGGTGATTTAGGAGATTCAATTCAAAACCCCTAGGTGATTTTAGGAGTTTAATGAAAAATAAAAACTTCGGGTAACTGTGGGAAGGGTTATCACTGGCCTTCCTAGGAGTGGAACAACCCCATGGAGAGGAATAAAAAATCCAAAAAAACACAGAGGTGAATAAAAGGCCTAAAAAAATCATGTATTTGATTTAGGAAGATTGAGGAAGGATGTATAGAATTTGGCAAAGTTTCTCTAAAATCAGTGTTCACTAGCCTAGGCAGTACATAGGCCAAAAGAGCTGCTGAGCTTCCAAAGCTGATTCTAGGAGCTCCAAATGGAGTTAGGATAAAAATTTAACATCGTAAGAAAGCTGATTCTTCCCTACAATATGGTGAAATTATTTTTTTCACAATACTTTGGACCAATGGGTCTGCGAGTAGTGTTTCTCATGCATAAGTGGAGTACCAAATCAAAAATCCATTTTTTCAAGGATCAAATGAAGGAATTAAGACCTAATACTCAAACCATTGGATTCATAAGTAAATTTAAATTCAATATCATATACGATTTCATCAAAACATTCCATCAGGAGCTTAAGTTATCATCGCTTCAAGTTGCCCTCTTCAAGCGAGTTTGTAAAATTTTGAAAGGACACGTGTTAGCTCCAGGATCCTTTTGGGATTTGTATCCCTCAAGGTCAAGGAAAAAAATCATGAAAAAATATGCCCAATCTCCATGAAGCTCTTGTTATCCCCGAATCACAGCACCCCTGTGCATATACCTGAACTCACAGTGTGATTGGATAACATGGGTACTATCTCCAAGTTGTGGGACTTGCTAATTGAGATAGACCTCCAGAGAAAGCTAGTTCTTGCTCCTAAACTACCTGCCACAATCTACTATAATGCAAGATAAGCTAATTGTTCTAATCTAAATTTCCAAGGGACCAGGGAAAAAGAATGCATAAAATGAAAGCCTACACTAAAGCGGTGATACACCAGAAAAGGAGGGTGTGAGAGTAATCTCCAAATGTGTGAAATACAGAGGGAAAGTGCACACTAGAAGAGGTGATGACAGTTCTCCATAATCTAGCAAAATGCATTCACAACAATATTCCAAGCATACACAATGTTAGTGAATTCCTGCAAGAACATAATAATAGACACAATATTCTTGTAGAAAGATAAAAAAGGCAAGAAGAATGAAAGAAAACACAGCAGGGGAAGATACATCCACAAACTTTGTATTTTATTGCTTCCTGGTATGCACAGTTCAGTCTATTACAAGATAAGGGCCTGGATCACCATGCAAGGAGTCCACTACAAGGGCCTGCAACACACTGGCTTCACAAAGCAATTTTGACAGAGCTTTGCTACCCAAAAACTCTCACCTTTACAATGAGCCCAACACTCCAATTTATAGAAAAAATGAGAAGGAGAAGAGAAGGGAAAATGGAAATCCCGAAATCTGTCCTTCAACCACCTGTAAGAAGAATTAAATTGAGTGAAATGATTGTATATTACTTGCAAAAGGCTCCCCATACTGTCCCATGTGCTGCAGCAGAGAAAGAATGATGACCATGCCTCTTAATTGAACTCCCAGCTACCAAATAAAACACTGTTCTAAACCTGGCCACGTTTTCTTAAAAAAATCAATTAATTTCTGATCAAATCTAGAATTTATTGATTTCTGTGCATTGGGCTCGGAACCAAGATTCCAATGGTACCAATTTTGTGCAATTTCGTTGAGAAATGCAGAAGTTATGGCCTCCTGAGTACGGGCAGCTATTTTGGGTCTGGCAGGCGTTTTCTGTCATTTGACGGGAATGAACATCAACTGACTGGAGCCGAATATGTTTCTCTTAATTAAATATATCTACCCTCATTAAAAATAAGAAATGGCATAGAGGACGTCATGCTCGTTCCAGAAAGTCCAATTTTAGAAAAATCGGAGCTCGGAGTCAAAAGTTATGGCCGTTTGAAGTTTCGTAGGTCAAACGTTGACTTTTCTTCTTCTGTCTTCAGCCGATCCACGCTTTCGCGTCCCTCGCATACTTTTGTCCCGGCTGTCCCAGACGAACCTTCGCCCATTTCGCGCTTTCACGTCCCACGCGTCCCTCGCGTACTTTTGTCCCGGCTGTCCCAGACGAACCTTCGCCCATTTCGCGCTTTCGCGTCCCACGCGTCCCTCGCATACTTTTGTCCCGGCTGTCCCGGAGACTAAGACTTAGCCATTTTTCGTGATTTTTCTTGGCCCGAGCCTATCTTCTGCAACATTTTCACATTTTTTCAGAGCTTTCTCTTTCTTTCTTTGCCAGGGGAGTTAGAAAAAATCTGAGGGGACCCCAGCAACATGATGCTTTGCCTTGAATCAATATAATTGCTTAGGACTAAAGAATTTGATGCATGTTATCAAAATTTACCTTGGGGGTGAATTTTGGATAACAGCTCTCTAGACCTACATATGACCCCCTGGATCACCAGTTCATCCCCTAAGTTCTTATGAGAGCTCAAAGCCTTCACCATTGGATCACTGCCACATGTCATCACCTTGCTCACCATGGAATTTGATGTACCTCATGTACCTTTTAGTTCAGGTACATAAAAATGTGCCCCTCCCTTGCTATGCATTTTTTGAATGATTTAAATCTTACACTTAGCCGTTATTTTCCCCCATTTCCCTTTCACAGCTTCACACCCTGCCATGGCTTTGTTCATGCTTTTCCAGATACCCAGTCCTCTATTTCTGATTTGAACCAGCTTTGTCATGGTCAAAAAATCCTCAACTGCATTAAAATACAAAAATTTTAAAGGAAGGATTGATCAAAAGAGTTGAAGAAACAAATAACAAAGAGAGAATGAATATTTTTTTCCAGATAATAACGAAGTCACCTAATTAAAAAATATCCATATCTTGTAAAATAAAAGTCAGATTGAGGTGCCACATTTTGCAGTATTCCAAAATTTTAAAGATGATCAAGATGTAAAAAATGGGAGGTCGAATTGTTCCTTGGAAAATATTTTCTAACAAAATCCTCATTTTGTGCATCGGCTCACATTTATCAAATTTCCCATCAATCTAGCAATGGAAACATGATAAAAACTTACACACAAACTCCAAATGAAAAACCTATTACAATGTAGTTATTTTCTTCACAAATAGAGAAAAAAATAGACCTGCAAATTTTGAGCTCCATTAATGGCTGCCATGGAAGCTCTGTGCTTGAAGCCACTACCAGGTGAAAATTTTAAATTTTATTTCCATCATTCTAGTGAGCGAAAACATATAAAATTCAGAGGACGTGATCGCAATGATGAGCTGATTCCAAAAAAATATGTTCCATCACAAACTAAGTAGTGAAATTCTTTTTTTTAAAAATAGTAACTAACCCCAAGAAGCGGTTGAGGGGAAGGTAGTGTGCATAGGAGTGAATGAGATATTTCATTGCATCATGATGGTTAAGAAGAGGCAAAAATCACCTCTTACCAAAAATAGTAAGTATGCCATCTAGGAAATTAATATTAATAGTAAGTTACACTCAAAGGGTAGTTTTGACACAGCAAGACATAGAGGGATGATCATTCAGGTCAACATTATCATTCGAGTTCATCATAGGCATTTCTCATAGGGCATTCGAGATCCATCTCACGTAACTTGACAGTGTTTTTTGACACTCACTACATGGTTCGGGTCATAGGTATATCATATGCATGCTAGATTTATGATCATTAGAGGAACATTTCATTCAACTTAAAAAGCATTCGTGAGCTAATTTGAATGAGTTTCTCAGGGTGCAAGGAGTTTTAATATTCAGAGTTTCACTACATTTGGAGCTTTCCATCGACAAGGATCAATGGAATTCATTGGGAATGACATATCCTCTTCTTATTCTCTCTCTCTTTCTCTCTTCTCTTCTTCCAATGTTCTCTCACTATCTAATATTCTAATTTCACTTTAGAGTTGCAATTTTTCATATGTCTTAATGTTCATAATGTAATAAGTCACCTCTATGTTCTTAAAATGGACTTAATGTTTTCCTCAGAAGGCACAGAGTTATAATTCATGTCGAGTCATATGAAGATTCATTGAGTATGTGAAGATTCATTTCTCTTCCTTTAAATTGTAGATCCATTCCCATTTCAAAGGGTTGGTGATTGATTTTGTAAATAACCAAATTCTTCCATTCCCCCATTCTCAAATTTCCTCCATTTCTCCACTATGTGCAACTTTTTTTTAAGCAATCAATACAAGAAGGAGTTTCTATCATTTTTTTACTAAGGGATTTATTGATACTTTGTGATCATAAATTCTAATTGGTCTTGTTATTATTTACAGAGTTGTTTCTTCTCATAAATGCATGTGTTGAAATTTCTAACTAGTGTGTGCAGGAATCTAATTTCCTACCTACAACATTAGTTCCCCTATCTCATTTCTCACCTCCTTTCCCACTTTATAGAAAAATTCCTCTCTAGCAATACATTTCTAGCTCTGATGCACGGTCAGTGGAGTGCCCCTGTTAGATCCTCGGTCATAAGGCCATCAGGAAAATCTAAATTTTTCACTCGCACATGCATATACGACAACTGTACCGGTTAAGTTGAGGGACTTAGACTCCCATAGTTTTAGAAAGAAATCCACCAATTTTTCCCCAACAAATTTTCTCACAAATAGACTGGATCAAGACCATCTTATCAGCTTCATATTTTTACCTCGAGGGAGAACCTTGATGTTAAAGGCCTCAAAATATTCAATGAAGTGCCATACCCTATGGTGATAGGACCTCATCCTTGGATTCTTTGTGGTGGTTGTGCACCTAACCTGTGTTACTAAAAATTTGGATACTTCAAAGACTCTCAGTTACATTATGCTTTCTTTTCATGCCAATATCAAACGATAAAATAAACCCTCATATTATTCTTCATTGCTGATATAAGTGAAGTGGAAGAGAAATTCCTAGAGTATCATTCTTCTACTTCGTGAAGATATGCATATTTTGGCTCCTGATTCGTTCCTACTTCTAGCTCCATCAAAATGTAGAGTCCACATTTGGGAATCCTTCATGAGACTCTTTTCAGTTTTACTATCTTCCCTCAGTATCTTTGGGATGTTGGGACTCTCATAAAATATTACATAGGTACCTAACCCAGTGGAGTCAAAGTTTTTGAAGGGGTCTCCAGGTGAGAGGTCAACCGAATACCTTTTTCATTTGAGTTTCATCTTCATCTATATATGATACTTCATCTCTAGTAATCATGGCGTGTGAGGATTCAAAACATGAGGCCACTTGATCTGTTATATGTTCCTTGGCAAGGGGATCTGAATGTACTTTCATTTTGGATCCATACTTAGTCCAAAAAATTAGATGAGACCAATCCAAGGACATGTAGTCTCCAATTTTAGCTATGAAGTCATGAGATAGATAGAGTCCGATGACTAGTAAAAAATCAATCACCACTATATCATGCAGAATAGTTATGTTCAGGCAGGAATAGAGTTACAATGAGAGAATTCTAATAACACCAATTGTTTGAACTGATTTCCCGTCTAGTTGCATGACTCCTCTTCTTAGGGGCTTATATTCAATTCCCAAGGCATCCACAATTACTTTGGGCATCACCGTACTATTTGCACTAGAGTCTATCATGGAATTATGTAGTAATTTATTACTAATAATAAGAGTCATGAAGAAGGGTTGAGCTATGGGTTTACCTACTATTTCCTTCTCATTCATCAGTACTTACTCAATTGTAACGTAAATTTTTTTGAGTTTCTCTTTCCTTTTCATGGTCAGAGTTAGACCGCCATTAGATTTCAGCACTTCTTGAAGAAATCCCTTCTATTCCGGAATGCCTAAGATATCCCACAAGAATACCTTGGTTGGTGCTCTTTTAAGTTTCTCGACTACATTCATTGGCATGAGTGGTTGAACTTTGGAGACTTGTTGGTATTTCATTCTCTCAGCTGACAAATGGAATTTACCTTGAATATAAGTGGTTTTTGGAGTCTCTTGTTTGGTTGCGGGTGAAGGGACAATGAACATCAGAGGTTGTTTCCATTCTTCATTCACTACTATAGGAGTATGGATCGTAAATTTAGTCATTTACCTTTTAGAGTGGGTGTTGTAATCCAATTGTATCAGATTCTTAGAAGTGGATAACTCATTGGTTAATAAAAAATATTCTCCTTCGATCCAAGAGAAAAGCGTATGCTCAGGTGCAATCTCCACCTCTTGTTCCAGGGACATGCCTTGCATTTGTGCAACCAAGGCCCCATTTTGAACTCCTGGGGACTGGTAAGGTATAGAGGAATTAATATCATAGCCTTATCTTTCTCTTTTCTCTACCATGTTTTGATGTAAATTTCCTTGGGGACAATCTCTTGGCATATGAGGGGTATTGCAAGGAAAACACCAAGCATTGGGATCCTCCGCCAATTTATTCAATCCACGAATCATTTCTATTCCGCTATTGGGTGGGAGGGTCTGAAGTGGTGTTGGCATTGGGATAATTTGATTAGATGGCTGCGCCAGTGATGGTCTCTAGGAATTTTTCTACTATTGAGGATAAGCAGGTATGCCCACTTGACAACCTGGATAATTTTACCTTGGATATTCATTCTAGATCCTTTTAAGGTTAACTATCCCATTAGAGATGTTTCTAAGAATGTTCTTAAATTCCTTCATCTCTGAAGAAGAATACGACGATGATATGGTAGGGGAAGAGGCTCCTTAAGAGGATGGGTAGCTATACATAGATGAAGGGGCTTGGGAAGAAATTAAGGCTTATACTTGAGGAAGGGGAGCTATCCCGGGGTATATTTGCAGAGGAATCCTTGTGGAAGTTTCCCGACATATATCAAGTTGTTCTTGGCTTGGACTACAATGTCATATGCTTGCAGAAAATAATATCCTCCCAATGAATCAATCATCTTAGAAATATCTTAGTTCAGATACTTGAGATAGAAGACAATAACCATACCTGTAGGTGGTATGACTAGAACTAGAATCCTTTGCCATGTCTTGTGAAATTTGGTGTTGAATTTAGTCATGATTTCTTGTGAACATTTCTTGATATTCATAAGTTATTATAGGAGTGAGGATCTATCTCCCTTTTCTATTAATCTTCTAAAAAATACATCACCCAATTCATCCCAAGTACCAATAGTATTGGGAGGCAACGAATGGTAAAAGTCAAGAGCTTTTCCCTTAAAGGAGGATGATATTAATCTTAAGGTAACATATTTCTTGGTTATGTAATGTACCGTGCATATCTCCAAAATGACTTGAAGATGTTCCTTTAGGGTCTTGAAGTCTTCACCACTAGATTCCGGAAGTGCCTTTAGAGCATTTTATAGGATGGGATTCCATGTTGTCAGGTGTATTAGAAATATGAGTGGCCTTCCTTTATTCCATGAGATGAACTTTCTCAGAGGAGGAGGTGGTGGATGAGCCATTACGATAGGCCTGAGAACTCTAGTGGATTGTAAGAAAGGCCTACCAGGTGCAGTTGTTAAAAGAGTATGATTTGGAGGAGATGGGCATCTTTGAATCTGTCTACCTATTTTTCCTCTACCTGGGGAAAGTTTTAGGTATTCTAACGTGCCTTCTTCCCTTTTTCTTGACCTTGTTTAAATTATTATCATGAACTAGAGAGGATCAAACTACCAAAATAGTAGGAATCAGTAGATATTCATATGGAGTCTCCATGTGCATTATTGCATAGCCTAATAAGGCTAGAAATTTCTATGTACCACAAAAAACATAGCAATATTTGAATTTTAAGATTTTAATGTTGGTCCCACTAAGCATGCCAAGAAAATTTTTGATGATTATCGTTGCAGATAGACCATCAAAGCTGTGGTATATATTAGAGATGTGGGACTTTTCCCCTAAGATAACTTCTAAATTTTATATAAGATGGCTCTTCTCTGTGTTGTTGTTGAGATAAGGGTTAGAGGGGAAACATAACAACATCTAAATCTATTTCAGACGATATGCCAATATTTTACTAAAAATCACATGGATATTAATGAAACAACTATTAGATTAATCAAAGAGCATCCAACATGATCCAATATTCCAAAGCTATTTCAAAACTATCAAAGGCTGAAATGAAGCTAAAGCATAAGTGCATAAGTACATTAATAGATTTTTGTAGAAGATCCAAGGGTGTACAACATGATAGTTACTTAAACATAAATTTAGAATACGAAAAGAAACATAGGACACAAAACATTATGAACTTGAGTGCATAGAACAAGAGATTCTTATTTATACAGAAAACAATACATAAGCCCACAATGGCACAGATTACAACTTTCGTTTACAATAAAGTCTTACTAAGGCTGGTAAGCACAATATACTGAACCTAAATTCCTCCCCAAACCTATGCAACTCCTTTATGATGTTTTTTTGATATTCTCCCACCCCTTTTCGGTTTCTAATGTCACAAGAACATTCCTTTATATATCCTTTGGTTCTTGTTACAACGACTATAATCAGATCTCCACCCTCCGCATTTAGTTCCCACCTATGAAATATTCAATCTTTGTAGCAAAATATCAACTTCATGCCTCGGAGACTGAGATCACATTCAATCCACTGAATCTTGATCCCTTCACTCGTTTGATTATTCCTTTAGTTGATTGTCACTTATTTTGATGTGACATGGAGACTTTGTGCTACATTGGGGCCTTTTCCATATTTTTCATTTTAAAATTACACCTAGATGACACATGGGGTGTAGTACGTCTTTCTTATTTACTTTGACCTTTCAACCCACCCAGGATGCTTTACCATGCTTCGGCCACATGTTTTATGCTCTATACTCAAAGGCTCTTGACTCTTTGTGTTTCTCCAAGATGTGCCGAAGGCACATGTCGATACCCTCCGCGCTCAACTCCATACTTAGGAAAACTTTAGGTCCTGCCAAAAAAATAAAATAGAAAGGAACAGGGGTCGGGGTGAAAAAATATAACAGTAATAGAAGAGCCCCACAACAATGTAGAAATCCATCTACACTACTAATTCTAGAAGTTGCGATTAAGGATGCCATGTCCTTAGTCATTATGCCATCACGGAGGACTTTTTCCATAAGTAGCCTATAAACATGAATCATGTTTTTAGCATTATTATAGGATTTCAATGAACTTTAATGAGACTGTTAGTTGATGAATTTGGTGCCTATAATCATGGCACATTTTGTAACTGACTGTGTTTATAAAGAAACCTTCTTGAGAACAATTTGTAGTTAGTTAATCATAGTAGTTTACAGTATAGTTATCTACCAATTAGTATTTACTTTTCAATGTTATGATAAACATGTCTAAGAACTTATTCGAATTAATATCATCTAGTGTTGAGATTACCTTCATCCTAAGGAAGGGAAAGGGCCCACTCAAAAAAGGTGATTAGAGGATTTATGTTTCATACATGCTCGTGGTTTGTCATAAGTTCAAGTTTGAATGCTTATTTGAGTGCAATTACTTATTTCCTTTCTTTGGTATGTTTCTTTACTGCTACTTCAATTCAGTGTGTGTTATCCCAATTTTTCTATTTCAATTCAGTATGTGAGTGTTATTCAATTGTGTTATTTCAATTCGGTATGTGCATTTCAATTCTAGTTAAAGTGTTTCCTTTAAACACATTATTATTACAACAACATTTTTTTAGTAGTTTAGCTTAGCATTTCCGTAGAATAGGAATAAACAAAGGGAACTACACCAACCAAACCCCCCAAAAGAAACCACCAAGCAACTGAGTTGCATAAGACTTCATTGCATACATTGTAGGACACAAATCCCTAGTTTTATAATGACATGGGCAAAAGAATATTTTTGTTAAATGATTGGAGAATACAATGACCCATAATTTTTAGCACTGTTGTTAGGTACACCACAAGAAAAAACTACATTCTATTCACCTTACATGTTATGGGTGTTAATGAAGTTAATATATGAAACTAGTAGAAGTCCTAGGCCTTGTTTACACAACCAACCTTGATGCATAGGCCATAGGATGTTCAAGGGAGATTTATATCTTGTAATATTCAAATAATATCTCCAATTATAGCACAAGTAGGGCACATTAAAAGTGACACTGAATCTAATTAAACACCTAGGAGACCTTCTAAACAATCCATGTCGTCCTACCTAGAACTAGAACAACCTTCTAAGATGGGGGACAATAGGAATTATGAGGACCAATCATTGGGTATAACCTTTACTTATCCAATCATCCTTAATGAAGATTAGGATGCACCCAAGAAAAACATTTCTCCATATATCCTCACTATCTTTTGAGGAAAGTCCACAGAAGACCCAAAAAAATTCTTATTTGAATTAAATGTTCTTTTCGAGACATATGGTTACAAAAAAGACAACCAAAAAATCAAAAAAAATCCTTCCACCCTCAAAGAATCTACCATGAGTTGGTTCATGGGATTCTTCCTTAAATCCATTCATTCATGGGAGAACATGGAGACAACCTTGTTACACAAATATCAAGACTATTGCAGGGGAAGAGATAGGAGAGAAGAGTTCTTCTAGATAAAGAAAAAGGAAGATGAAAATATGGAAGATTATCTGGATAGTTTTCTCTTTCTTCACAGAGGGAGTGGTTATGAGTTACATGCAGAAATCACTAAGATAGTTTTCGTTAAAGGACTTGATGAGTGAACCAAGGATTCCCTCCATCTTATGGGAGGAGGTGATGTACATAAACTCACCATGCCATAGATTACTGAGTTATGTAGGATTTACTCTAGAATAAGATGAGGTATAAGATGAAGAAAAACATCAAAAAATGCCCTAGGTACCTCAGAACATCTTGAGGAAATGGTTAACATGAAAATAGACATCCCGTCACAATTGACATCAATCATAGCTGGGATGAAAGCCAAGAGCAATGCTGCAAAGTAACCTTTAGATATATATTGTCCTAGATCTAGGAAGAGACATCCTTTAAGAGAATTCCCTTTGGATGTCATAGACATGTGCTTGATTTGTGATGTTCCTGACCATGATACCAATCATTGTAATATCCTTCCTCAACTAAAAGAGAGATTAAATGCTATAACTCAATCAAATGTAGAATTAAACTTCATGCAACGATAAAATAACCAGTCTTACTATGCCCCTCGACCTTATTAGAAACCATGGATGATTCCATGGCCCAATCAAGATCCTCCACCAACTTAGGGACAACCTGATTGGACACCACCAAGCTGGGTAGTCTATCCACATCGACCATGATTGGTACCTCCATACGATCAACAAGGTTGTGCACCTCTAGCTAATATACCACCATGGAAAAATCAATAGTGGTAACCTCAGCAGAATGCTAATTAACCAAGGAGGTTTGCACAACAACAACAAACTTTAATGTCCCCACCATAATAGAATTATCAACAAGGGAAAGTAGCATAAACTCAAATTCCAACTCATCCTCTCTTTAACCCCAAAAATCAACAAACAACTTCAATTAATGAAGTAGGACATGGTGAGATGATGCAGATGAATTTCATTAATAATGTACAACCGAGGTTGAGAAGGACACTAAAAAACCATCCTATTATTATAACCAAAAATAACTAAGGAGAATGAGCATATACTAGAGGATAGTGAGGATAAACCCAAGGAAAATAAGGAAACTTAACATGTTTCACAGACATGAGACACCAGGAAAAAAATTTAGCATAAAGGTCCTTTCGCATAATGGCTGAGAATAACACAAAATGAGGAAGAAATAGTACTAGTTCTTGAGTTGAAAAAGATGAACATTCAAGTCTCACTTCTAAGAGCAATATGGGACATTCTCGAGTTAAATCAGACCATTAAGAGCCATTGCATAAAAACATCAGGAAGGAAGATGAAGTACCGAAAAATAGTCAAAGTGGAAGGAAATCTAGTTGATCTTATGGGTAGAAAACATCTTTCACCAAAATATGGGGATCCCGAGAGTCTAGTCATTACTATTTTTGTAAATGGTCAATCAATCTATAATGTTTTGGTGGATATTGGTGCTGCCAAAATGTTATAACAACATATATGTTCAATTTGGTGTCTTTAATAGGATTATAGCCAACCAATACCATTCTTCAATTTGCATATCAATCTATTGTTGTACCTGATAGAGTGATTGACGATGTTATTGTCACAATTGAATCATTAGAGTGTCATATCGAGTTTATGGTTTTACAGCCTAAATCTTAGAAGTTGGGATACTAGTCAGCTTAAGGAAGCCCTGGTTAGTGACTGATGTTGCGTACATTGATTGTAGGTCCGGAAAAATGACTATTTTGAATGGGAAAAAAGAAAATAATATTTCACTTTATCCTCATGCCCAGCTATATGTGGATGTGTGTGACCGTGTATGGGTTGATTTCTTAGATACTAATAATATGAGTTTTTTTATCTGGCCACCATTGCATTGAAAAATCACATGGAAGAAATTATTGAGTCATACATAATGTCTGATGAAGAGAATACCACACCTACAAAAAACATAAATGTGGCTACGAAAATTCAAACTAGGGCTATGGGAAAAACTATTTTAAACTCAATGAATGATATCACCGAGGTAAGTGACATTTTTATTGGAAATTGTGAAGAAATCTATGATTATCATTAAGAGCATACCTTCACTAATTTTCATTGTCCTTTAGCCAATGTTTTATCCATTAAAAACATGAATATTTTTCACATGCTACAACCTCATGTTTTCCCCTTGAATTATTTAATTGTTGATTCCAATATTTTTATCATGAAAGATACTAAGCAAGTGACTGTTGTTGTAGTAAAAGAGTTGACTATTTGTAATAATTTAGAAGTTAGCCAAGAGACTAGGGTTAAAAAAATATTGAGGAAGCATTCCATAGTTTTTTCTTGGGATTATACTGAAATGAAATGAATCCACCCAAACATATGCACTCACCATATTTAAACTGAGGATGCTAAACCTGTTAGGTAGCCATAGCAAAGAATCATTCCAAGACTTCAAGACATTGTCAAGAATGAGATAGAAAAATTGTTGAAGGTATGATTTATATATCCTACATGTGATAGTCAGTGAGTATCACTGTTAGTTATAGTTCCCAAGAAAAATGATAAGTGGAGAATTATCATAGACTATAGAGAACTTAATAAAGCCACCAAGAAAGACTACTTTCCCCTTCCATTTATTGATCAGGTTTTGGACAATCAGGCAGGAAATAAACATTTCTTCTTCTTGGATTGGCTTATTATGTATAACCAAATTAGTATAACACCTACTGATCAGGATAAGACCACCTTCACTTGTCCTTGGGGTACATTTGCATATAGAGTTATACCATTTCGGATTTATAACACACCTGCTACCTTCTAGAGAGTAGTTTTGGCCATATTTACAAACCTTAAAAATGATTGTGTCAAAGTTTACATGGATGCCTTTACTATCCACAGTTCAAATTTTCACGAATCTTTGAACAATCTTGAAAAAGTGTTAACTAGATGTGAGAAGCACCAAATTTTCTTAAGTCATGGAAAATATCTGATAATGGTTGATCAAGGACTTTTCTTGGGTCATCATATTTATTCCAAAGGAATATAGGTTGACCCCAAAAATATTGAAGCAATCACTAAGCTGCCTACACCAAAAAATCAGAATGAAATGAAGATTTTCCTTGGACATGCAGGGTATTATAGGCGATTCATAAAATATTTTAGTAAAATTGTTACACCCATGTTTTCTTTGTTGAAAAAATATTATATCTTTGAATTGTCTCCTCAATGTCAGCATGATTTTAATGTTATCAAAGAGAAGTTAACCACTACTCCATTTTTGAGAGGACCCGATTCGGGACAACCTTTACATATTTACATTGATGCTTCTAACACAAAAATGGGAGTTCTTGGAAAAAAGGATGAGGAAGACCAGATGTATGCCATCTATTACATCAGAAAAAATATTACCCCAACAGAGATAAATTACACCACTATGGAAACATAGTTTTTAGTTATTGTTTAATCTTTGAATAAATTTAGACATTATATTTATGGATATAAAATATTTATGTATACTGAGCATTTAACTATAAGATATTTGATGAATAAACCAGTAGTAGTTGCATAATTATTAGATGGTTACTCTTGTTTCAAGAATTTAACTTAACTATTATTGATAAGTCTGGGAAGGAAAATGTTTTCGTTGATTTCCTCTCTAGATTGATTGTTTCAGGAGAAGAAGAGGTAATCCAGGACCAATTTCTAGATGAGCACTTGTTTGCAATATCAAATCAGCATCCATGGTTTTTTGATCTTGTAAACTACCTAATTGCAGGGAATTTTCGAACCTATTCTACCAATAAAGAACAAAGGATATTAGTTAAAAACAATTCAACATACAAATGGTGAAATGGATTTTTGTTTAAATATTGTCCTGATATGGTTCTATGCAGGTGTATTCGAGAGGAAGAAGTATATGACATCCTGAGGGCATGTCATGATGAGCCTAGAAGAGTAAATTACTTAGTAAAGAGGAAAATTCACAAGGTCCTTGAGTTGGGTACTATTGGCCCTCTCTTCACAAATATGTCAAGAAGTTTGTGTGAAAGTGTGATGCATGTTAGAGAATGTAGAAGCCTACATTTTCACAGGAAATGCCTCTCAACCCTCAACTGGTCTTAGGACCATTTGAGAAGTGGGGAATTTATTTCATTAGACCATTTGATCCCCCATCCTCTGGAAAAGAGTATATTCTAGTGTGCACTGATTATGCCACCAAATGGGCTGAAGTTCAAGCATTGGCATACGTCAATGAAGATGTTGTAGCTGAATTTGTGTACAACAGAATTACGCTGAGATTTGGTGCCCCTAGATCCATTGTATCTGATCAGGTACCTCAATTTGTGTCTAACATGATTGAAACCTTCCTATAAATCTACTGAATTAAGCATAGCAAATCATCATTGTACCACCTCCAATCCAAAGGGGACGTAGAAGTCACAAACAGATAGTTGGAGAACATTTTAAGCAAAGTTTTCAATACGGATAGGAAGAATTGTGTACCAAAACTCCCAGAAGCAGTTTAGGCCTACAATAAAACCTAGAAGACTACTACGGGTTTCTACGCATATGAACAAGTTGTAGACACCAAATTTGTGTCTTACGACCCCTTGTGACCCGCATCTCATTTCGCAACCTAACCTCATCACCTAAACCTTACACAATTATTTATTAATTACCTTGTAATTGATAAATCCACATCACCTTACCTGCCACCTCATTTTGCCACCTCATCATGACCTAGTCCTAACCCTAAACTAACCTAATTAAGACCTATAACTTGGTCCACACCTACACCCATGACTAATGACCCCTTTCTCGCACCCAAAACCGACCTTCTAGTCACTTGACCAAGCCCGCAACTAATCTCTCGGGAGAAAAGCAGGGAAAGTGGGTGATTTTACTAAAAATAGCCTGCTTTTTCCTAACCGATACCGGTTCCTACTCGACCGCCGTCGGTTACGTAACCACCATCGGTTCCCTGTAAATGGGCTCCCCAAACCAAAAACAAAGGTGGAAGGATTTTTGGATCAACAGAGATCAGCAGGAGCGATCAAGAGAATCCGGATCTTTACTTGGCCGAGCAGAGACGAGTGAAGAAACCAGAAGAGTTTGCAGCAAAGGAGATCAAGCCCAAAACTGCAACGGAATAGCCAGAAACCTGTGATACTCAGCTGATCATCGGGAGGGAGATCTCTCATCTTCTGTGTGTCAAGCCATCTTACCTAAGTTCTGCCTTTGTCATCAGAGTTCCTGGACCTGCATCTTCGTCAATAACCAGTAAGTTACATCTTGCATGTCCTCTTTAATAACATTTCTTAGACTTTTTGAATCACAGTCCCCATAAATCCATTCCTAGATCCACTACCCAACGTGTCATTGCATCTAACTATCATTCATTTACCTCTCACCATCTCATTACCTAATATCACTCATATACCAGCCTTACCAACAACACCGTTACCCTACAACACAACCACCCCATAAAACAACCAACCTACAGATCCTAGACCATACCGATATTGGTTATCAGCAACCGGTATCGGTTATTGTGACTCAAAACCAGAAATCAGCCTTTCCCCTACCCGTCTCAACGAAGCAATTTAATTGATATTTTACAGTTTTTGGTGTTAATTCATATTAGCAGGGGAACTGACCACCTTCGAAAGGAAGTTTTATATTTCCTGGGCCCAAGGCAGTTCCCTCATTTATTGTCTAATCAAAATCTTGTGGTCTTGTGTTCTTATTTGCAGGTAGTCCTTCCAAGACAAAAAGGAGTTCTTCGCAGTCAACCTGATCTTTCTCTACGGTACGCGCACACCATCTCGACATTCAACAGGTATTCCTCCTAGCCCTAACCTTATCTGTTTCTAAAAGGAATGAAAGGATAGAAGTAACTCTATTCCCAGAAGCCGAAACATTCCGAGTGAAACATTTTGGCACGCCCGGTGGGACCCATTTTGGGTTTCTGTTTCTCTTGCTTATTTTCATTTTAGGAAGCATACTTGCTGTTTTTTCTTTTTTCACAAGGATTTTTATTATTTAGTAAAATAATTTGTCTTGCTTTCCTCAGTCTTCGCATTAGTGAAAGTCATTTCTTTTGCTTCATCGAATATCATTTTCGATTTGGGTTTAAAACACGTGCATTGCATTCCTGCTTGTTGTTTTCAATTCTAGTGAACGTAGATTAAGTAACAGGTCGTACACGTGGGGGTGATATCCACGGTATTGACAGGAAATTAATCTTACTTTCACTGCACAACACATACCGAATCACTTCACAATTAACTCAACAGCTCAAACATCCCCCCTTTTCCGCGGTATTCCTCCGCCCGATTGAGGTAACCTTATAAGCCAAAACAACTTGAAATTTCCCCTAAGTCTTTTGTTTAGGATTGACATCATTCTATGTCTAAAGGCATAAGCCCACGATAATTAAAATTAACCCTAGGGTTAATCTCTGGATTTGCGTGTGCATCTTGCTTGTTTTCAGTTCTGTTTTCTCTGTCATATTCTGTCTTCTGTGATCAATAATTTGACAAGTGTAGTAAACGTTGTTAAAAATCAAATTAGCAGCCTTTTATATCTTGTTAGCCCAGACTTCTTACACCGACATCGGTTACCTGACCGACGTCGGCTATAGTATAACCGACATCGGTTACTAGACCGATATCGGTTATTGTCTTTTCCAGTTCCTGACAAACCAGCAACCTACCAATTTTACCAGTCTGAGTTTGTTTCTGTTCCTGACAGATTGAAACCCTACTGTGAACTCCTGTCCATGGTTGTTATCACTCGAAAGCAAGCCGCCGCCATGGTTTCACATGCTTGCTCTGTTTCTTTGCCTGAATCACCCCCTTCACATTCTGTGGGGAATCCTACGGATACCAGCGAGGTTCCTAAAATTCCTGTGGGAGATAAAGAATTTGCCAAGTTTCTGGATGCTAATCCTAGTGCTGTACAATACTATTTGTCTCATGCCCCTGACCGTACGCCCAATGGTCAGCTCCTTGTTGGTATGCCTATTAGTATAGCTGCTCATTTAGCTCCCACTCCGCCTGATGACACCGCCTTGCTTCCCGCATCTTTAGCCCCGTCTCCCAATCCGATGGCTTCAGAGGTTCATACGACCTTGATTAGCTTTCCTTTGGTTAATCTTGGACCCCACATATCACTACCACCGACTGCCCCTACCTCATCTCTCTTGCAGACCGCTCCGTTTATGACTTGCTCTCTGCCACCTATCCACACGAGCTTTCCTTCTCAAGCTCCGCCTACCTTTTCATTCCCATACACGTATCCAGTGACCTCAACATCCTATATGGGACATCCCTATTCGGTCGCCTCAACATATTCATCCTCCATACCTTATCAACACTTAACCCCACCAGTGTCTAGCGGTGGCCCTTGGCCCAATTTGCCTCCGTTTACCACAACCACACCATCATCTCATCCAACTACTGATTTAATTAAACAAATGATGGACAAAATGCAAAACCTGGAGGCTTCTGTTTCAGGAAGTCGTAGTGCCTTGACATACGAGCAAGTTTGTCGGGAGCCTATTCACCCTTCTGTCCCCCTTCATTCATATCCTCCTCAATGGGAGTTGCCAAAATTTACTCGTTTTAATAGTAAAGAGGATCCTCAACAACACTTGCGATCATTTAGACATGCTTGTTATTTGATTGCTCATGATGATGCCTTGTTACTCCGCACCTTTCCCATGTCCTTATCAGGACCCGCCTTGGAGTGGTACAGTGCTTTAACCCAGCACTCAATCTTCTCTTTTAACCAACTAGCCCAATCTTTCTTGGATCATTTCTCCATTAACATTGCCAAGAAAGTATCTATCACCGACCTTTATGCCATCCGACAATTCGAAGACGAATCTATCGCAGATTTCGTTGGACGATGGCGGGGCCTTATCAACCAACTTACGTATGCCTTGCCTCAAACCGAACTTATCAAACTTTTTACGTGGGCCTGCGCTAAGCACATCTCTCCTACCCTCCAAATTCAAACTTTCCGTACATTTGATGAGGCCTTTACCATGGCTCGGAAATTAGAAATTCGAGCCTTAGAAGAAGAGAAATTGCGGTTGCGCAACAAAAACCCCAATTTCCGAACTCCAGATTCCACCAATAAACCTAACACCACCCCTCCTCACACATCGACCGCTTCGAAATCAAAAGGAGCTGTCCACGCGGTGATGGTCAAATCTCAAACACCGTCTAATACCCCGCCAAAAACCACCTATAAGTACAAAGCCGAGCCCATCAATTACACTCCCTTGGGAGAAACTTATGGTGTCATCTTGGAAAAATTGCTCAAAGCCGGAGCTATCACCTTGCCTCCTGTTAAACCCCACTCCGGGTTTGATTCTACCCGCGCTATACCTTCCTGGTACAAAGAAAATGACTTCTGTAACTTTCACCGCGTAAAAGGACATAGTCATGAAAACTGCAAAATGTTGAAAAACATAGTGCAGGAAATGGTTGACGCAGGTGATATAACCCTCGATAACCCTAATGCCCCTGCCAACCGAAATCTGAAAATATTCAACAAACCATTCCCAAATCACTCTTCTAACAGTAACGTAAACCAGGATATCTTAGCCGAGGAAAGTGTTCATGAGATCCATGCAGTCTTCGACTCCCAGCCAAAAGCCTCTATCGAGAAAATTTTGAATCAAGCCTCTTCACTAACGCAGGGGCCCGAACCTCCTTCACCACCATCAAACCAAGGTGAAATCATTCCTTTACCCATAAAGGAGTTAGCTACCCAGAGTTCCCTTCTCACAAATGAGCCTTCTTACACCACGTCCTTGCAAGATTGTGAGCGGATGTTATCTAATTTATCTATTTCCCAGACGTCTCCTTCTACCATTCTTGCTGTACAAGAGGAAGGCTCGCCACTTCTTTTGTCATCCTTAGACGAGAAACCTCTTGAACCGACATCACCATATTCTTTAAATATGACAGATCCTCTCAAACACGCCCTCCTACCTATTAGTCCTTCATCACCTAAATCTTTTCAACGACCAGTCGACCTCTTAACATCTATTGATACAGTGCCTCATCTACCCCCTGTATCACACCCACAGTGGACTGGAATCACAACCCATCTTTCTTCTGTACAAAAGTTCCTATTCACACGTGAGGACTGTCATTCCACAGAAGATAGACAGGTCCTATGGGAACGTTTGAGTACGCCGTATTCTACTCAAATGCAAATGACCGATCCTGATGCCTCCACCATATACCCGAAGTGTTTACAGAAGCTTAAAATGCCCATGTTCTCACCTTCACCCCCCTCATCTCTACCAAATACCTCGTCCACTTCTATTAACTTAGCCAAATCTTCCCCTACGCTTGGGACCTCACCCATACCTAGTCTAACACACCCACCTAAGCGGCTTGATTTATCTAAAAATAAAGCCGTCCACCCCATTAGGAGACAGACTCAATCTCCTCAACCTATGCCTCTATCACAACTAAAACCATCATCGTCACACCTACCTTCCATATTGGGACCCCATCCCTCTACCTTACATCAATATATCATACCTCCTGCGTTTTCTTTAAAGCAACCTACGCCTTCTGTGCCCATACAGAAATCCAAGGGTATAGCAACACCGTCACCCCGCGTATCCTATCCACCTATCAACCCTAAACAAATTCCATCATCAAAAGATTTGTTTTCGGTCACTCCTATTTCCCCGTGGTTGTTTTCTGATACCACATCATCTGTGGCCTCATTATCCAACATAGCTTCTACGTCAAAGAAACCACGGTTAGGGAAAACCCATTATCAAAACTCCTTGGCTAAACAACCCCCTATACAAACCAACCACACCACGTCATCACCAGAATCGACCCAGTCAATAGCCTCATTTTCCTCTGACTTTGACCCACTCAAAGGGTCTTACGCCAAAATCCTTGCTATGTTGGTGGAGAATGTGACCATTTCCCTACCCCCACTTAGACCTTATGATCCATCTAAACCTCGACCTATAGGTTACGATGAGTCTAAAATCTACGCTTACCACCGCACACCAGGACATGACGTAGAGGGATGCAAAGCGTTGAAAGCCATACTTCGTCCGTCACCTCTCTCAGACAGAAAAGTTAAGAAAGACAACTTACGAAGAGAGAGACCTTTAGCTTCAATTCCCTCTCCTATACCACCTATCCCCGCCTCACCAAGATCTATCATCATTACAGCCCCACCTCTCGAAAACCAAGACCTATCCCTACCATCTTCCTCCTCTCGTATTCACGAGATCAATATGATTAGTGTTGCTACTCGAGGGCAGAAAAACAATGGGAAAGTGAAAGAAAACACACCTGCGGCATCTCTTTCTCCGTCAACCATCCCGATTGCACCACCACCTAAAGTGGTTATTCGCGGACCCGCCTATCCTGTCTCTAATGGCATTGCCCACCGAACTATGATCAAACAGCTGCACCAATCACCCGTAAAAATGACACTGTATGATCTCATTCAGACTTCTGAATCTCATCGACAAGCTCTCGTTGAAATCCTTCAAGGGATAGAGGTTTTACCTAATGAAACATTGCCTGTTACCTCTATTCTAACACCCAATCACGTTGCTTCCCTCACTAAACAACCTATCTCCCCAACCACTTCTGTCTCTGTACAGCAAGCCGCTGCTGTCAGTTTCTCCGAAGACGAAATTATTGACTTTGGTGCCGAAGATCCTGACCCTGCTCTTTTCATCTCAGCGTACGTTCGAGATATCCGGGTACGTCGTGTTATGATTGACGGGGGCGCTAGCCTAAACATCATCTCTTCAAAAGCCTTCCAACAAATGAATATCCCTTCTAGTTGCATGTGTGCCAACCCCATCATGTTGCGATCATTCAATGATGCTATTACTTCTACTTTAGGCACCGTGATCCTTAACATTCGTGTAGGACCACGTACTTTACCCGAACTCTTCTATGTCCTTGAGGGAGAGTTCCAATACAATATGTTGTTAGGCCGCCCTTGGATCCGGGCTATGGGATGCGTTCCCTCCACCTTACATAGATGCATAAAATTTGAGTACGAGGGGAAGTCCTACACCGTAAAAGCTGATCCTCCCCCCTTCAAAACTTGCAATATGTTGTATCGCCCTAATGATGTACTTGTACCAGTCAAGACACCCATTCATCCAACCCAGCCATCTACTTCCGACACACCTACACCTTCAACCAATGAAACCGCCGTTACAAATATTACTTCCTTTCCCGCAGATAACATCCCAACCTCCGACCCCTTAGTAGATGTTTTTCAACGCCTTACGCTGGGGGAGTACCGCCTATATAACGTTAGTTCTTTCCATACCCCGCAGGAGTACAGACAATTACATGCACATCCCACCTACGACCGTCGCGTGGGGGAGGTAATCTCTTACGGACCACCCCATTGCCGCACCAACCTAACGTATGGGGGTGTTGACGCATCCTCCATTACCCCTGAACCACCTCTTGGTGTGGTTCCCTTCCAATCCGATTTTCAATACTTGACAAATCGTCGTTTCGCCCTCACCTTCTTGACTCGCTGTGCTTGGAAAGGCTTTGGTTTTGGTCTTTATGAACAAGGCCGACATACACTCATCCCCGTGACTACACGCAAACACAATGATCGCAGTGGTCTCGGTTTTCCTGAAACACCTACATCGGAGAACCTCGTGTCAGTTGTATTCTGGAAGAAGACGACGTCACCCCTACCAAACCATCATCACCCACTTTGCCATCATCACCCACAGAGTCGATAGACCCTGAATCTATCCCTCCTAACTTTTTTTTTTCATAAATGCTATCTTCATAGGTCCTCTCACTTATCAACGCGATAATGAGGACCCATCTTCTCTTCCCCTTCTATATCCAGACATGATTGAAGAGGATTCACCTTCGATTAATGTTGTTGAGTGCCAGGATGACGACTCCATCCTCACTTACCTTGGGGCGGACGACTCCTATATTCAACGCACCTTACCGTCTGAAACTCAAACCATGTTGAATGAGTCGACTATAGAAATCAACATCCACACGGAGGAGGATCCTCACATTGTGAAGATCGGACAATCCCTTAACACATCAGAACAAGCCGCCTTTACTACCTTTCTCCGTACCCGCAACCAAGCTTTCGCTTGGTCCTACGCTGACATGCCGGGAATTGATCCTACCATTTCCATCCATAACATCACCCTAAACCCCGATTCCAAACCAGTCAAACAAAAACTGAGAAAAATGCATCCACGCATTGCCCTCTTGGTCAAAGAAGAGCTTCAATGACTTCTTTCTGTGTCCTTCATCTTGCCTATTGACTATCCTCAATGGATTTCTAACATCGTACCTGTCACTAAAGCGACGGGGGGACTTCGGATATGCATGGATTTCTGAGACCTTAACCTCGCTTGCCCCAAGGATGACTTCCCCCTCCCAAGTATTGATCAACTTGTTGATCTCACTGCGGGCCATGAAATGCTTTCTCTCATGGATGGCTTTTCGGGATACAATCAAATTTTGGTAGCCCCGGCCGATCAACATAAAACCGCTTTCATAACTCCTTGGGGAACCTTCTGTTATCGTGTCATGCCATTTGGCCTTAAGAATGCTGGTGCTACCTATCAGCGGGCTATGACTTACATTTTTCATGACATTATGCACACTATCCTTGAGGATTATGTCGATGATCTTCTTGGCAAATCTAAACATCGCAGTGAACATCTCGATGTTTTAACCATTATTTTCGATCGCCTGTTACAATATTCTGTCCGTCTTCAACCAAAGAAATGTGTCTTTGGTGTCCTTTCGGGAAAACTTCTCGGCTTTATTGTCTCTCTGCGTGGCATTGAGGTCGACCCATCTAAAGTCAAAGCTATTCTAGAAATGCCCCCACCTACTAATCTTAAACAATTGCGTAGTTTACAAGGTAAGCTCCAATCTATCCGACGTTTCATCTCCCAACTCTCGGATCGATGTCAACCTTTCCATCACCTCCTTAAAAAAGACATTGACTTTCAATGGAGTGAAGAGTGCCACCAAGCCTTTGAGGCTCTCAAAGCTTATCTCTTGCAGCCACCCGTGCTTATCCCACCCCAGGACGACCGCCCTTTCTACCTTTATCTTTCCGCCACCGACCACGCTGTAGGGGCCATGCTTGCACATCGTGACTCTGAGAATCGAGAACAAGCCGTTTATTATATAAGTCATACTTTGGTGGACTATGAGACTAGGTATACACATGTAGAAAAGTTGTGCCTAGCCCTATCATTCGTGGCCACCAAACTCCGACACTACCTTCTGAATCACAAAACTTTCGTCATCACCAACACGGACCCCATCCATTACATGTATGCCAAACCTCATCTAAACCAACGCATCGCCAGATGGCTCATGCTCCTCGCCGACCTCGACCTTGAGTTTGTCCACCAGAAATCAATCAAAGGACAAACCATCGCAGACCAACTTGCGGAAGCCCCTTTACCAGGGGAACAATTTACCAATTTTACATTCCCCGACGAACTCATCGCCACTCTTTCACTCAGGGAGGAGTCGTATCCAATGACCCTCTTCTTCGATGGATCCAAATGCCAGCGTGGCGGAGGAGCCGGCGTTGTTCTCATTCCTCTCGACGCTGAGCCTATGCCTCTCTCATTCCGACTCGATTTCCCTTGCACTAATAATACAGTGGAATACGAGGCCCTTGTTCTGGGTCTCCAAGTTGCGTTACACTTAGGTATCAAATCTATCAATATTTTTGGCGACTCTCAATTGGTAGTCAATCAAGTTATGGGCATCTACCAATGCAAAAATGAGGAACTTCAAAAGTACAAACACTACGTGGATTCACTTCTAGCCTTATTTACTCGCTATTCTATCCAAACCATTCCCCGCTCCACTAACAAATTTGCGGATACTATGGCCTGCTTAGCCTCGCAAATTCCAGCTTCATCAACTGACTCTGACATTTTCGTCTTGGTCCAACAACTCTTTGCCCCATCTTACTCAGCCCCGGTTGTTTGTATGATAAATAATGTGTCTGCTAATTCGCAGGATACTTGGTACCACCAATTCCATGACTACCTTACAACCTCTGTTCTCCCACCTAACCTTACTAGTAACAGCAAACGTGCTTTTCTTAAAAGTGTTTCTCGTTATGTTGTCATGGGGGGACTCCTCTATAAACGTGGCTTTGATGGCATCCTCCTTCACTGCCTAACCGGCGCGGAGGTCACCTATACCATCCAACAAGTCCATGATGGGATTTGTGGTGGACATTTTAGTGGCCTTGCCGTGGCTAAACGAATCCTTCGCCTAGGTTATTATTGGCCTACTCTCAATAACGACTGCTACGAATATGTTAAGCGTTGTGTTATGTGTCAACAACATGCCAACCTTCAACATACTCCTAGCCACCCGCTACAGGTCACCCGAGATCTTTGGCCTTTCTCACAATGGGGTTTAGACCTTATTGGTGAGATTCATCCGTCCTCTTCGCAACGTCACCGATGGATTATCACAGCAACCGAATATTACACAAAATGGGTGGAGGCTATTCCACTCATTTCAACTAAAAAAGAAAAAATTGTAGAGTTCATTAACCACCACATTATCTGTCGTTTTGGTGTTCCTCATCGCCTGATAACAGATAATGGAAAATCTTTCAAAAACAAGTTGTTACAGGACCTTTGCGACAACTTTGGTATCAAACTCAGCTTCTCATCACCCTACTATCCACAAGCAAATGGACAAGCTGAATCCTCTAATAAAACCCTAACCAAAATCCTCATGAAAGTTGTCAATGAATCCGGAAGAAATTGGCACGATCACATCCCCTTTGCCCTTTGGGCTTATCGTACTAGCATTCGTACCTCCACTAATGCCACACCTTTTTCTTTGGTATATGGTACCGAGGCTGTCCTGCCTCTCGAAGTACAAATACCCTCCCTTAGAATATCTCTTCAGGATATTCTCACCAACGATGATTTCCACCAAGAGCGGTTAGCCCAATTGGAGCTTCTTGACGAGCGTCGTCTTACAGCTCTTGATCACCTCCAAATCTATCAAAAACGTATCAAGCGTGCTTATGATAAGCGACTTCATGAGCGTACCTTTAAGGTTGGTGATCTTGTCCTCAAAGAGAATCAACATGTAACCAAACTAGAAAAGAGAAAACGTGGAAAATTTGCTCCTAATTGGATTGGGCCTTATATAATCACTCACACTTATGGATCAGGCACTTATCGTTTAGCTTCGCTTAATGGTAAACCTGAGCCTGAACCCCTTAATGCCTTGCATCTTCGACCATTCTACTATTGAATTTAGTGTTATATCACTTCTTATCTACCTGCCGCTCGTCCCTTGAGCCCACTTACCACCACATACACTTTGTTCCCTACACCTCATAATAAAAATCAAGCTCACATAGTTTGATTCTCACTTCACCTCAGCAATGCCTTCCCTTTTTAGTCTAGTCCATGACTTCAAAGTATTAAAATAAGCCGTATTCTTATGGGATTTTCTTGAGTCAAACTTCCTACAAAAACTAGATGCTTCACGTCAAAAGGACATCTAGCTATCTACCTTATATATAGACTGCTCCCTCGAAGGACAGCTATAGGCCAAACTATTGCTGCTATTATATATAGACTGCTCCCCCGAAGGACAGCTATGCACTAAAATCATATCTGCTACTATAAATAGACTGCTCCCTCGAAGGACAGCTATACACAGTCAGCCTTTATCAGAAGCTTCTCGCATTGATCAGCTTTGTGAAGACCTCAAGAATAGTACAATCAATATCCCTTGTAGACTTCCCACATCGATCAGTCTATATTCAGTAAAATAAAAGCCTCATTCAAAAGAACTTTTGAGTCATGGACTTGTCTATTTAGGGTAGGTTCTCTTTCGTCAGAACACTCGCTTTGTAACAAGTTCTCTGTACCTCCGTTATATCATCCACCTCACCTCACCATTTGTTTCAACTCAAGGGACGTGACGTACACCCGATATATTGTGATCATACAACTCTTTTCACCTATTGACTTCTCGTCTATGCACGGTACCTAGGGGTTCAAGCTCATTCTACGTTGTGTGGTTTGTTTAGCTCTTTTCACCTACGGAGCACTCTTTCCTCTTTGCCTCGCATCTAGGATTGTGTGTTGATCTTAATCAGGACATGGTTCCCTTCCACTTGGGTAGGCTAACTTTCACTTCCCTTATACCTTTTACAACATCACCAATTCGTTACCAACACCATCACCCTTACCTTACCAATATTAATATCAATACTTTTACCAACCAACCAATTGCCTAACCATACCAAATTGCCTAAATTCACCTCTCCCTGGTCCTAAGGGAGAACTACATCGGTCTGAGGCCCCTCCTTGCTTTGTGCAATGGGCTATGTAGGCAGCACTTCGGAGACATGGGGTCTCCCAAGGTTAGCTCGACCATCCCCTACCATAACCTATCATGTGTGGTAAATATAAATATTTTTGTGTATTTCTATTTAATCACATTCCTCTTTATCCTTTTTCAAAACACCAAAAATCACAACGCAAACATTCTTATTATTATCATAACTCAAATCAACATACATATTCAGTCTTATTTAGATGTTAAACAAATACATCTTCTCTATCATCGACACGCAGGTCGGCATCCTTATTTATTCTTATACCTCTATAACATTTACTTAGACCCTCACGATTCATCCCGACCCAGGAGATGATCGTGATCGTCGACGCCTCTCGCTAGGCCTCTCCGTCCTCAAAGGTACCGCGGCTATTGGTACCACCCACTGATCTGCCAATCTCTCCTGTAACATATGAATACGCCCTCTCGCATGGAGGAATCCAGCCTCTAGTCTCTCTGCTCGTGACTCCGCAACCGCTAACAATCCTCTTGTCTCATTCATCTGTGTTTGGAGCTGATGAACTAAACTCTGCAGACGATCTCTCTCCGCTGTAATCACAGCTATGTCAGGGCGATCACATACACCTCGCAGCTCTGCTACCCACCATAACCTATAGGCCTCTGTCGTTCCTGCATCCATTACCCTGCGATCGGCTGCTATCTCCTCTGGCCCTTCTGGAGGTGTTGGCCAGGGAGGTGAGAATGCTGCCTCGGCGTCGATCCTCATATATGGTCTATAAGCCAGGGGTATATCCTGCACAAATCCGAATTGTCACCACACGCGATCTAGAGGAATCCTCTCATACTCACCTGGTCTGTGCCCTGCGATCCACCTCAATCGCTCTACACCCCTCAACTCCTCAGCTATGTTCTCTGTTACCATATAGTTCCCGTAAGGCCTCCAACAGATATCCGCAATCGTCACCCTCTCCCATACCTGCCTGTAATACTCAATGTCACCCGTCACGGCCTGGGATCTTGCCTCTTGTTCTGTCTGGACCCATCGTCTGAATCCCAACCTCTGTACTCCGGTCTCTCCTGACTGGATGGGTCGGCCTATTGGTCGCACACAAACAATGTGCTCATAGGCCCAACAGTGTAATAAGTATGAACAATCCAGTGTCGTCCTGTGATTTTTCCTACAAGCCCATAAACCCCTGTATAACTCCGCCAAATATGCAGGTGCCCATGCAAAAGTCACGTTCCTTTCTATCATCTCCCAAATAACACACATCAATGCCTTTGGAAATCTTCCCCCATCCGCCCTCGGTAATGCATAATACCCTACCGCTATCATTAATATCACTGCTAACCTTGTCTCCTCAGGGTGTGCTGCATACATTATCCCATATGTGAATGTCAAACCTCGCTGTGTCAAATCTCGTGCGTATGGACCAAATACTGCTGTTATCGCTCCCCGCGCTGCGCTAGGTAATGCCTGATATACTGGTTTTCCTGTAATAGGAAGTCTCAAAATACGGAACACATCTTCCAATGTTACTGTCATCTCCCCTGTTGGCAGATAGAAGGTATTCTTCTCTGGATTCCATCTTTCAATCAACGCCTGCAACATAGCATGGTTATGTGCGATTCGTGAATAATAGCGGATTCCACTTAACCCCAAACGATTTATCAATGTCCATTCAGCTGGTGTTACATCCGCTCGGATTCGTGACAACAGCGCTGGTACACTATCATTCATCCTCGGCCCTGCCTCTGCCTGCATACGTCACAACAACAAATAACCATTCAATCCATCGAATCCCTAAAGGTTTTTTTTCTCACATTCTGGAAATTCCTCCAGTAACCGGTATCGGTTATAAATAACCGGTACCGGTTCAGTAACCGATACCGGTTATCCCTAACCGCTATCGGTCACTGTCAATTACATACACCTTGCCTAAACAACCACCTACGACAATAAATTGATCGTTTATTCCTCTCTGTATACACAGACATACCTGAAACCCCTGATTACCTACCCCATAACACTCACCTCACCTATAACCCTTGCTATCACGTTTTCTTTATCATATCTACCCACTTAATCTCCCTCCTCCTATTTACAAAACATGCAAACACCAAATTACAACCAAATCGTTTACCTCTTGGGCTGCAGCAGCTTGCGGTGGAACTTGTCTTCCCTCTCGTCCATGCCTGCTGGATGCTTCTCCTCGTTCAGCCATGCTCACCACCCTCTTCAAATATAGCTTGGATTTCTGTCTTCTTGATCTCAGCCCACAATCACGTTACCTGTCTCTTTCCTCCTTATCACTCAAATCTCTCATGCAATTACTTGTCTCAGTCGTTAAAATAGCGTCGCATTCGCATATTTAACATCTTGCATGCCTCTCAAAATAAGAACTTCAGTTGCCACCTACGCTTTTCTATTTTTAGAAAAATCTCATTTTGGAATAACCGGTATCGGTTACCTAACCGATATCGGTCTATACTATACCGACATCGGTTAGCTAACCGACGTCGGTCACATACCCACCTTTTTCAAAACATAGTCCTTTTCTTTATTTTTTATCTAATTTTTGGAGGCGCCCGCCTCTTTTTCCTGCATACCAACACCGATAGCTATAATCTTTTCATCAAATCCACATCTCATTACGATTTCATCCATATCATCTATCCACATTACCAAAACAAACAAATCATCAACAAACGATATTAAAAACCATTAATCTATATACCATTTGGATCCAACTTAACAGCTACATACATACATTTTCATAAAATCAGCGACAAAACATACAACATTTCATAATACAACATGTCAATTAAACTCATCATTTATATCTACATACATCCCATCCATAAAAGACATCAACATCATTAATATATAACACCATGTAAATCCAACTCATCATACATCAAATATCACAAACCATCAACAAAACATTTAACGCATTTTTAAACACAGCATGTGGATCAAAACATCATATCTATATATATATATATATACAAGGTTTCAAATATACAATGTGCCCTGCATCGGGGCCTCTATGATCTCATAATACAACAAAGCCGGTGCGCAGGCCGCAATAACCGTCAAAAACCTCAACACGGCTCGCAGACCGGTATCAACTGTACAACCCGTACTCGGCTCGCAGGCCGGTATAATAAATACATGAATGAATCAATGAATAATATGTAGGCACGCAGGCCTCTATCAACACAACCGGTTCGCAGACCGGTGCCCATGTCCAATATACAAAAAATGCAGGGACCCCTCAGCTCTCTCCACCTCCCTCTACCTGTCTACCTGCTGGTCCCTGTCCTACCTCTCGCCTCCTGCCTGTGACGGACCCACCATCTATGGCTGCCCCTCCCTGAGACCTCTGACTCTGAGAGGTCTCTGCTCTATGTGTCGCATAGTGCTGATAATCAACCCTGGTACCATCAAGAATATCCTGATAGTATCGGGCCTCTGCTCTAGCCTCCATGTAACGCTCTCGAGCCACTGTAGGTACTGGGGCTGGTCCCCTGACACCTACTACCAGTGCCCCCTGTGCCTGTGCTGGTGCCGCTGGTGGTGCCTGTGGCTGTGGTATATGTACCTGTACCTGTGCCTGGGGCTGTGGCTGTAACCGCTGCTGGTGGTGGTACCTGTACCTGTACCTGTGCCTGGGGCTGTGGCTGTACCGCTGGTGGTGGTGCTGCCTATGCCTGTACCTGAGCCTGGGCTAGATGCCCCTGTAAAACACCTATTTGTGCCTGTGTAGTAGCCAGCTGCCCCTGTAATAGCTGCTCCTGACCCCTGAGCTGATCTCGCTCTGCTATCACCGCTGCTAAGTCTGGCTGTGCAGGCTGTGCTACCCTCGCTACTCTCTGACCAGCCCACCAAACCATATATGCTCCCGTACAGCCAGCATCATCTACAGTGTCATCTGCCGGCCTCTCCACAACCCAATCTGGATCCACGGGCTATGGTGCAGGCAGTGGGGCCTCTACATCATCCCTCTGGTACTGAGGGAAGTGAGGGGGCTCATCCTGTCGTAGCCCCATCTGCCTGCGTACCCTCTCTAGGGGTATCCTCTCATACTCTCCCGGCCTCCGTCCTGCTATCTAGAATGTGTACTGGATCCACTGCAACTGTCCTCGGGCTCCTCCACGGGGGTGATGACCTCTATACGGTCTCCATACAATATCTGCCACTATCAAGCCCTCTAATAAATGCCTGTAATAAGTGATGTCCCGTCCTGCAAGCACTACTCGTGGCTGGCCCACGACCCCCAACCACCTCTGAAAGCCATATCTATATATGACCTGTGGCCCTGGCTGCTGGGGTAATCCTACTGGTCTAATGCATATGATGTGCTCATATGCCCAATAGTGAAGCAAAAATGTCGAACAAATCCCAAATCGCCTCATCTGGCGATAGCCCCACAGCTCTCTATATAACTACACCAGGTACACTGGTGCCCAAGCATAACATGTGTGCTCCTCCACCATCTCATGTAGCACCCCCATCAGCGCCCATGGAAAGCGGCCTCCCTCTGAGTCTGGGAGGGCGAAGCAGGTGATCCCGATCATCATCAACATGGCAAGCCGTGTCTCATGTCGGTGCGCACGGTACATATCCCCATACCCGATACTCGCGCTGTGATATGTCAATAGTGCAGCTGCATCCCCAAAAACCTGTAGGATGCTGTCCATGGCTGTCTCTGCATCCACCTGAAATATGGCCTCTCCATCGATAGGTAATCGAAGGATGCGATACACATCCTCCAATGTGATGTTCATCTCTCCAGTCGGGAGATGGAACACATTGGTCGCCGGATCCCATCTCTCGATGAGGGCAACCATCAAACTATGATCTCTGTCGATTGCTCTGTATCGTTGGACTCTGCCGAGTCCCACCTCGTGCATGATAGCCCAGTGTGCTGCAGACACATGTGGTCGCATCCGGCTCAACAGTGGGGGCATCTTGTCCCGCATCGTCAGCTGTTGACGTGCCTGTAAAACCAACCCACAACCTTAGCCCTACTCTTTATCACAACATCTACTTTACCCTCTATACCCCCTTTTATCCCCCCGACCACACCCCGACTCTCTAACACACCCCTCTACCCACCTACCTTCTCCACACCCCGACTCCCTAACACACCCCTCTACCCACCTATCTTCTCCAATATCCCACTCCCTCTTCACACCCAAACAAACAACCCCCACCATACTACCACACAACCAAAACGATACCCAAACAACCAAATCCAACAACCGACACAACCTAAATCATATCAATACATCTCTATCCCACCCCAATCATACCAAAACACCAACTCAACTCAACCACACAACCCAAACTACGCCCACACACCCAAACTATACCCAAATACTTAACTCCACCACACAACCCAAACCACACCCACACACCCAAACCACATAAACAAAAAAACAAAAACAAAAACAAAAACAACCAAACCACAAAAACAAAACAAAAAACAAAAACAACCACAACATAAACACACAACACCCACCGACGCCGGCCGATATACGACCGACGCCGGTCAAACACAAAGCACCGTGACCTGAAAAATTTCGACCGATGCAGGTCGCTTAGCGACCGACATCGGTCGCTGTATTTACCCGGAGCCAATCCCCCGCGCGGCCCCCAACCTACATTTTTTCATTTTTCTCCCTCTCTACCCACCCAAACACCCTAAAAACCTACCCACCCAGCCACCTCGGCTTATTTCACCTATCTACCCTCTCCCTTTTTCAAATTATTTCCATTTTCTAATTATTTCCTAAAAACATGTACATTCCTACCCAAACCCCAAATCTAGCTTAATAACATCAAATGAACACAATGCAAGGTTTCGAACTTACCGGTACGACGACATGTCATCGTGGTGGGATGGGTGGTGGTGGTCCAGCTGGTCCAGCTCCTCCTGCTCCTCCTGGCTGTGCCATGGCTCCAAATGTCCTCTTCTGGGTCCTCAACCAATCAACTACTGCCTCCTCCTCACTCGGGCCCGCCAATCACCTCACTTCTCCACTCAACTAGTGCCACCTCAGCCAACAAATACACCAATATCAATATTCCACCTCAGACAACTTAATTTGGTTTCCAAATTGACAAAGTGACAATGACCGACCGTATTTTTCTTTTTATAGGTTTTTAACATAGAACCGATACCGGTCAAATAGTGCCCTAAGGAACCGGCGTCGGTTATCTAACCGGTACCGGTCATAGATAACCGATATCATTTTTGTCCTTTTTTACCCAAATTTTTGCCCTTATTCACTACTTCCCCTTTCCCACCACCTTGCCTCTTTACCACATCGCCTATATGCTCCATTGCTCTTTAGCCGTTTTTGACTTCACCGGCCCGACCCAAGGCCGCAACCAACCACTCCGGCCAGACCCAAGGCCGCACCCCAACCATTTGGCCCGACCCAAGGCCTCACCCTAACCATTCGGCCTGACCTTAGGCCGTTCGCCCAACCATTCGGCCCGACCTTAGGCCGCAACCCAACAACTTCACCAAGGCCCAACCATTTGGCCCGACCCAAGGCCGCCACCCTAACAACTTGGCCTGACCCAAGTCCTCAACCTACCTATCCGGCCTGACCCAAGGCCTCACCCTAACCATTTGACCTGACCCAAGACCTCACCCTACCCATTTGGCCCGACCCAAGGACCCGCAACCCAACAACTTGGCCCGACCGCACGGCCGTATCACTTCAATACCTTACCCAACATCAACAACATACACTTTTATCCACCCATCATGTAGCTTTTTGTTCCATCGAGCTCACCTATTCGTGTTTTAGCATGATTAGGGTCCCTGACTTGCTTTGCCGACCAACTTTGCCTAGACCTCAACTGTGACGTTTATCTCAACCTAACCAACCATTTGGTAGTACCGAACATGCCTAAACGTTCTTGTACCTTACCTATTATATACCCTGGAGCTACTTCCTATGCCTTGGATACCAGGATTATATCACCCTTGTTTGGATAAACTATCGACCTTTGCCTATGCATTGTTGGTTTGCTCATCAAATCATGTACCCTAGTTTCATTATTACATTTCAACGTGCGTCTGCTTCCTTGGACGTACCCCACCATCTCACCATCATCTCTACACCATTTACCCTTTATCAACCTTATCCCTGATTTCATGTGATCTCAATCTGTGCTAGATTTGAGGGGGATTACCTATACCCTTAACAGGGGAAACCACTTCATATTATTGTTCCGTGTAGCTTTACAAAACAAGCTACACGATAATAAGGGGCTAATGTAGACACCAAATTTGTGTCTTACGACCCCTTGTGACCCGCATCTCATTTCGTAACCTAACCTCATCACCTAAACCTTACACAATTATTTATTAATTACCTTGTAATTGATAAATCCACATCACCTTACCTACCACCTCATTTTGCCACCTCATCATGACCTAGTCCTAACCCTAAACTAACCTAATTAAGACCTATAACTTGGTCCACACCTACACCTATGACTAATGACCCCTTTCTCGCACCCAAAACCGACCTTCTAGTCACTTGACCAAGCCCGCAATTAATCTCTCGGGAGAAAAGTAGGGAAAGTGGGCGATTTTACTAAAAATAGCCTACTTTTTCCTCACCCATACCAGTTCCTACTCGACCGCCGTCGGTTACGTAACTGCCATCGGTTCCCTGTAAATGGGTTCCCCAAGCCAAAAACAAAGGTGGAAGGATTTTTGGATCAACAGAGATCAGCAGGAGCGATCAAGAGAATCCAGATCTTTACTTGGCCGAGCAGAGACGAGTGAAGAAACCAGAAGAGTTTGCAGCAAAGGAGATCAAGCCCAAAACTACAACGGAATAGCCAGAAACCTGTGATACTCAACTGATCATCGGGAGGGAGATCTCTCATCTTCTGTGTGTCAAGCCATCTTACCTAAGTTCTGCCTTTCTCATCAGAGTTCCTGGACCTGCATCTTCGTCAATAACCAGTAAGTTACATCTTGCATGTCCTCTTTAATAACATTTCTTAGACTTTTTCAATCACATTCCCCATAAATCCATTCCTAGATCCACTACCCAACGTGTCATTGCATCTAACTATCATTCATTTACCTCTCACCATCTCATTACCTAATATCACTCATATACCAGCCTTACCAACAACACCGTTACCCTACAACACAACCACCCCATAAAACAACCAACCTACAGATCCTAGACCATACCAATATCAGTTATCAGCAACCGGTATCGGTTATTGTGACTCAAAACCAGAAATCAGCCTTTCCCCTACCCATCTCAACGAAGCAATTTAATTGATATTTTACAGTTTTTGGTGTTAATTCATATTTGCAGGGGAACTGACCACCTTCGAAAGGAATTTTTATATTTCCTGGGCCCAAGGCAGTTCCCTCATTTATTGTCTAATCAAAATCTTGTGGTCTTGTGTTCTTATTTGCAGGTAGTCCTTCCAAGACAAAAAGGAGTTCTTCGCAGTCAACCTGATCTTTCTATACGGTACGCGCGCACCATCTCAACATTCAACAGGTATTCCTCCTAGCCCTAACCTTATCTGTTTCTAAAAGGAATGAAAGGATAGAAGTAACTCTATTCCCAGAAGCCGAAACATTCCGAGTGAAACACAAGTGTATGGGAAGAAACCATTATTACAAGTTACATTTGAATTACATAATCGGAGGAAAAATAATAATTTTTTTAATTAAGTTGGAGTAAGTGCAACATGAGAGAGTAGAGTAACTGAAAAAACTGGATGAAATGAGGATAGAGGCATAACAACAAACTAAAATTATTCAACACCAAAGAAAAGTCTGGCATGATTCTTGTATCAAGCACATAAAGTTTAGTGAAGGAGATTGGGTCTTACTATTTGACTCAAAGTACCAACAGTTCAAAGGTAAGATGAGAATAATATGGTTAGGACCCTACTGGATCAAAAAGGTTTTTAATAACAACTTTTTGATACTACTGTCGATCGATGGAGACATGAGAACTCTTCTGGTGAATGGACATATATTAAGGATGTATCAGTGTCCTCTGGATAAAGAGACTTTCACTAAAGATATGGTGTTATGTGAAGGAATGGATTTAGTGTAGGAGCTTGGCTTTTCCTACCAAGAATACTTTTTTTAAACTTAAATAAAGGAATATGATCATGATTTTGATCTTCTTCCCCTTATATTTTAGTTTTTTTGTTTATTTCAATCCTTTCAATAAGGGTTAGGAATGTTAATTATTAGACCATGCATTAATCAATTTTGATTTATGAGTGAAAGACATAGAATTCTATGCATATCAGGGATCTGAGCTAGGCAAGGGTAAGTCCATTCTTCTTTACTAAAAATATTGGTTTTTTAAGAACTCCCCCATTGCATTTATTTAACATGATTCAATCAAAATAAAATTTTCGATGCACTTATTAATGGATATAAATCAAAATATTATGTCGACAAGTGGGGTGTAATGAATAATAATTGGAAAATATCCTACATATATCACATTTTTATGTAAGGGACAAGTGACTTTGTGAGAAGGACAAGTGGCCTTATCATTCTTGATGATAGGACGTGAGTTGTGTGAAGCATTAAATCTCCCCATATGAACTAAGTCCTTTTCCTATTGAATTTTTTTGCCACCAAACTTATGCCGACTCCCTTTTAATTAAGAGCTTCAAAAATTATTCAAAATTCCAATGTCACTGTTGCATGCAATTTCTCTACTGTTCCACATAATCATTAACCATTTTTCTGAAGTTTTATTTAGCCTTGATTTAGCTACGGGGTAGAAAAGGAAATCTAAACCAGATTATCTAGAGCTGCTACTTCAAAATGTTGTTATTTCTTAGGCATTTCAAGATGCAGGCTGGTTAGATTTTATTAGAAAATTTTAGGGTTTCGATGAGTATTTGGTTGATGAGTTTGTTGATAAATTTTGAGGAAACCTACTCATGAATTGGGGGTAAAAGAATTGAGATAAGCAGCCAAATTATTGCTGACCTATTTGGCTTCCCAAATTTTTGTCTCAAATTTGTTACCAATGGCCCACTCAAAGACTTAATACAACTTTTTCATGAAGAAGGATAAGGTCTTCTAGAAGTGATCCTTACTTCCTTTGGTACTCAAAAAGGAATTAGGTGCGAGAGTTTTTCCTGGTCTTTGAAAGGAAGTAGCTCATTGGGTCAACATATATTTTGTCTTTGATGGATAACCTTTTGTACATGGAGATGATGCACTAAATATTTTGACTCATCTGAAGAAGGGGTCACACAAAACCCTAAAATTAGGGTTAATTTACTAGAATATCTTATTGAAGCGGTCATCAAGGTGGGACAAAAAGTATAAGAATGGGGGTGGTAGAGATTCCTTTAAGCACCCAAGACTTATCCAATTAATTTGTTCACATTATGATTTTTTACAAGCCTAAGAGGAAGGTTGAAAAAATAAGTGCATGGGAGAGTATAAAAAAATAAAAAATAAAAAGGAACCATTCCCCAGTGTTCAGCCTAGGCTCTAGTCAACTCCTCACCCTTCAAGATAAACTATTGATGAATCTACTAGTAATGATAACCCTTCCTCTCGGCCGTAAGTTTCCAAAGGTAAAAATACCCTACGATTCCATTCTTCTATGTCGTTAAGACTAAGAAGGTCATGTACTTTACAAAGACATGAAGTTTCCGCACACTAAAAAGATTCATGACGATTCTTCTCCAATTTTTTAGGAGAGAGAGATGAGACTGGTACTTTGTCCACCCCTGTTGATGAATCGAAGGATGATGAATTCATAACAGATGTTCCTGAAACACAGTGCCATGACACTAATATGCTCGACATTCTTGCAGCTCTGGAAAATGATTATGAGGTTCTAGAAATGCCTAAAGCACCTGAAATAATGACCAGGAGCTCATGAAACTATTGCAATGGAGATTGGTGGACAGGAACCACATGAATATGAGATTCTAAAGCTTTACCAAGATGAAATTACCGTCCTTGAAAGAAATTTTGAAAGGTGTGGAAGAAACTAATTCCATATTTGTAAGATGAATTTGTACAAAAAAATGTAGAGAAGGTTAAAGAAATTACTACTTTAAAGGTAAAAGGTAACATTCTCAAAAAGACAAAGGGATATTGGTCTTAAAGTATGGAATGATTTAACCCAATTATCTCTTCGAAATAAGGAATTAGTAAAAAATAATAATAATATTAAGGAAGAGATTGAGGGCCAGTACCAATGATAAAAGGAAGTTAGAATCTATTTTGGATTTCATTTCTCCTATGGCCTCCAAACTTATATCCTATAGGAAATCATCCTCCGTCTACAGTATGTTTACTCAAGAATAATTTTATGCTTGGAAATTTATTTAGAATGTGTAGTAAAGATCCTTATGAGGCCCCTGATGGAAATAATTTCTTGAAAATTTATCAAAAATGTACTCCTAAGATATAGAATTTGATGTGTGAATTTTACCTTCACAATATGTTAACTACTAATGTGCACGATTTCCTCATTAATTTGTTTATGAGGGATTTTCAGTTGAAGGATTTTCAGTCATTACTTAGAAACCAAATCATATGGAGTGAGAAAATAGAACTTTTCACTCAGAAGGATCAAACCACAGGTTTCTACATTAGGCCTACCCCATCACAATGATGTGGCTATGAAGAAAATTTTTCGGTCTCTCTACTATCAGGTTGGCATAAAGACATAATACTTCGACAGGATTTACAAAAAATTGTGCAGGATTTTGAGGTCTATAGTCAACAACATTTTGGTGAAGCACTACAAGCTTATGATAAACACTGGGATAAATTGATCCTTCCTTTGAAATGAAGGGAAGTGATCTCCCCCCAAAAACTCAGTTGGAGCATGAGGAGGGGAGATGTACTTATTGAAATTATCTAGAAATCATCACAGAACAAATTAAACATAATATAGTGATTAGTGGGTTGGAATACAAGTGAGACAACCTCTTCTCTTGATTCCCATGACTACTTACTAGAAAAAAATTTCCCAATCAAAAGATATATTGCACAACATGGATAAAGGTTATTTCAAACACTCATGGTTTTTAAGGGAATAAGAAAACATTATGCATATCAATTTGAAGAATATGACATGACACAACAACTTGGCTAGAGAGCAAGGTAGAGTGTAGTTTGCATAGGGACTCGTCAACACTAAAATTTTCCTCTGTAATTTCTATTTCATTAATGTATTAGGAATAGGATGGTGTTAAGTGTAATTAGTAGTAGCGTCTGATAGAAGATAACGGCACCAACCAATACGACGCCGCCAATAATGTATAGCACGGTAATAGTCAAAAGTACAATACGAATGTTGTGGTAAAAAGTAAATATTTGTCATAAGTGGTCCGGTAATGTTAAAATGTCAAAGTTGGGGTAAGTAGAGAAGTATAGTCTACATGATTAGGAATTAGAAATATTATATTGGTAGTAAGGACAAGGAGTGAGGTCATAAATATTTTGTGTATTTTATTTGTAAAAAGTCTAAAAATGTGGAACCCATGTGAAATGATAAGGTTTATCTTATCTTAAAATATAAGCTTACATGTACATATAAGAGTTAAGGTATGGAATATGATTTGTTAGAGTGGATTTCTTATCCTATCTTAGAGATAAGATGGATAAGCCTGGAAGTTCTATAAATAAAGAGGCCACCCCCCCCTCATTTAGGATAAAAGGAAGTAGTGAGAAATATTGTATGAGTAAGTGTGTAAAGGAAGCCAACATTTTGAAGGTGTGTTAAAGAAGCCATTAAGAGGTGTAATTGTGAAGTTTCTCCCATAGTATTGTTGGAAGGCAAGTGAAGTAAGTAACACTTGAAGTACCTCATGGGTAGAGATTGTAAAAATTTCATGTTGATATTATAATTTACACTGATATTTCAGATTTATCATCATTCCTTCTTATCATAGTCTATGGTATTCTTGTGTTCTTTTTGTTGTTGTGTTTCTAGATTACATCCACAAAACTAAAGGATGTGCATTAGTAAATAATCATAGCACGAGGAGTTCCCTGTGAAGAATTATCATAGTGACAGATTGGTGATGACAAGACATGCTAAAGGTAAATTGTAGGGTAGATGATGAGTACATAAATTGATCTATTATATCATCTATATGGTTATTAATTTATTCCTAAAATGTTAATTTATGCTTGGGGGATGTTTTATATAGTTATATCCTGACAAGGTTAATGCATTTCTCTTGTCTTTGTTTATGCAAATTTTTGACCATAGAAATTACTTTCTAATCACCTATGTGAGTAAATGTGGTGACATGTGCAAGATAATAGTGAGCATTTGTTTCTAATTCTAGAAGTTATAGTCAAGGAATCCGAGTCTTTAGCCATTATGCCATCATGGAGGACTTTTTCCATAACTAGCCTACAAACATGAATCCTATTTTTAACATTACTTTAAGAATTCAATGAACTTTAATGAGGTTGTTAGTGGATGAATTTGATGGAAATAATCATGGAATGTTTTTTAATTATGTATATAAAGACACCTTCTTGAGAATAATTTGTAGTTATTTGATAATAGCAGTTTATAGTAAAATTATCTACCAATTAGTATTTACTTTTCAATGTTATGATGAACATGTCTCAAAACTTATTCAAATTAATATAGTTTATTTAATTTTGAATATCATCTAGTGTTGAGAGTACCTCCATCCTAAAGAAGAGCAAGGTCTCAATGGGTTAAGGAAATTGGAGGATTTATGTTTCATGCATGCTCGTAGTTTTTGATAACTTCAAGTTTGAATGCTTATTTGAATGTAATTACTTATTTCCTTGCTTTTGTATATTTCTTTACTGCTACTTCAATTCAGTGTGTGTTATTATAATTCTACTATTTCTATTCAGTATGTGAGTGTTATTTCAATTCGGTGTGTGCATTTCAATTCTAATTTAAGTATTTCCTTTAAACACATTTTTACTTTAGCAACGTTGTTTCAGTAATTTATCATTGCATTTTCATGGACTAGGAAAAACAAGGGGAACCACACCAACCAAACCCCCCAAAATAAACCATCAAATAACTGAATTGCATAAGACTTAATTGCATACAACCTAGGACACATAACCCTAGTTTTATAATGACACTAGCAGAAGAATTTCTTGGTTAAATGATTAGATAATACAACAAACCATCACCTATCATGAATATGTACATAGATAGTTAGGTGGGTATCACATACAGTGTAACCATGAAGCATAGTATAATGTGGATGTATTCACTACACAAGATTTGGCCATAGTCTCTAATTAGACCAAATGTTCTAATGGAGGTTGTAATGTATGTGACATGACAACAGGAACCAAGGGATACTTCTTATGAGAAAAATGCTACAAGGAAGGAGAAAACTGGGATATGATAAGATGAAGAAGATAGTAAGTATTAATTCTAAGTGTGATCTCATTTGGCTCATTATCATCAGACCATAAGAGATTGGGAGGCATACAACCAACTAGTTTGGGATAGCCATTATTTCCACAGAGAGAATCTATAGGATAGTTGAAGCATTGATACTCCCGGAAAGGGATAATAGATAATTCGTCCAGTGTTGGGAGTTTTTATATCCCATTTTATTTGAGTATTTTGTAGCTACAAATATTAGGATCCCCTTGAATCTTATAGATAGTTCCTTGGTTATAAAACTTTACACATTGACAAGTAGAATAAGCAACTACGTGCATGCAATGAGTTCAAGGCCACCCTATGAGGATATTATAAGATAAGGGAAAGTTAGAAAACATGAATTTAACATGGAAAAATGCTAAGAGGAATAGTGACAAGTAATAAGACTCATCCAATGGGAGGCATCTGTCAATCATCATACCCTTGACAAGTGATATGTCTAGATTTTAAGTTTTCTATGGACTAGCCAAGAACCTTAATAAAGACCAATGAGGAAACAAAATTTCTGACTCATTCATTGATGAGATCATGTTTGACCATAGTGTGTCTAATTTGTACTGAGATGAAAATATGTGGATCATATGTGTAGACCAAAAAACATGCACTTTGGATAATATTTAGTCCTAGTCTCACACTACTATTTAGAATGTTTTTGAGTGAAGAAATTACTAATCAATCCCCATCTTTTGGCTATCTTAATTTTTTTTGTTCCATCATTCTTGACCTCTTGCACCCATATGCCCAGTCAGATTTCATCATTTTATAGCATTTTATCTTTTATTGGGGTGCCCAGGCTAGTATTGGGGTGCCCATGGGCGCCCTAGTTCCACCAAGGGCACCTCCATCCTTTTTGAACTTTCTTTCCATTTTTTGGGCACTTTCTAGCCATTTCAGCTTCTTATATTTTTGGCGGTTGGTAAATTTAGGGTTAATTATGAAATTAGATCAAGAGAACCCTATAAATATAAAGCTATGAGACCATAATGAGGGACCAAGCACTAGTCACTACTATCATCCACCTAGGGTGACAATCATTTAAGGCATTTGGAGATCATTTGCATACATTTAGCTCCATCACAAAGGACAAGGTTGGTTCATCTACGTCACACAAGAATAGAGGGGGAGTATTTTCTATTCCATCCACCATTCTACTACATTTTTTACATCTAGTTATTTCTCACTACTACACAAAGTGCAATTGGCACACGATCACGTAGGGAACATGATGCACAAACACACCAAAACTACATTTGGGTACTGAAATGTAATGCAACACTTAGTTAGTAAGCCTATTGTTATGGCAGTTGAGGCTAGTCTGACCCATTCATTTACATTCCTATTTTTAGAGGGTTTTGATACTTCTAGTGGTCTCTTTTAGGATGTTCTTTCATCTTGGATTATCAGCAACACCTTACGTAGTGTAACGAACCTGATGCAACGCATAGTCATGGTTTTGGTCCACCTTCCAAACTTGTGAAACTCAGTTACAAAACTTTTGTATAGACCAGGTTGCTCATTTTGTAGACAAGAGCACCTACACATGCCCCAGTCCTTCTCCAGGTGCTCCAGTCTAGATAGATAACTCAGATCCTTCCTTTTCGAGACATCTGCAAAGTCATTCTTTCTTTTGGATTATTCTGTTTATTCTATGACACATTCCATTGAGGTCATCTAATCAACTAAGTCACTTCCTCACCCTTCTTGCACATTATGTTTTCTACTTTTATTACATTAGTTTCTTGGGTCATTTTCCATAGTCATTTACTACATTTATTTACTGTATTCACATGTTGTTCTAGATCATATTAACTATACATATTCTCCATTTTCAATTAATCATAATGGTGAATCCCATGTTTGAATCAACTTTATTTTTAGGGATTTAGTTTCCTTTTTCCATGGATTAATAACATGAAGCCTTTACTGAAGATCTGTTAGGAAATATAGTGTTTACATTATATTGGCTCATAATACTTTCATATGTGTATAATTATATGTTTGTTATATGAGTTGTTAAATATAACTCATATAATATAATAGTTGGTATATTGGGTTTTTTACATGAGGTTGTAACAACTCACTTAAATAGGTGTATTGGTTGAGTAAGTTTCCTAGTTTATAGGAAACTCTCTCCCTATTTATTTGAGAGTCCTGTATGTATGAAGTATTCTGAATATATTCAATAGTTTGAATGAATTATTATTCTGTTTAAACCTGTAGCTACTTTTACATCTGGTATCAGAGTGATAATATCTTTGTGCCTGTAATGGATGTTTAGTGTACTTGCAAGGGGAAAACATCTAATTTTGCAGTGCCCCTATTAATGGGAATTTTGTTTCTTATCTTTTCAAAATTGCATCAGATTGGTATTTCGTTTGGTGAGATGATATCAATCTTGGTGGCTCCAAAATCTGCATCAACATTTTTTTGAGGTTTTTTGATCTATTGAAGGACACAATTCAGGTTCTACAAAGCCGCTATTACTCTTTGTTAAATCCCTCATATTTGACGGCTCCTCCAACCACAACACTGTTTTTTGATCTGTGCATATTGTTATATTCCCTGTGCATGATATTTTATCTATGAATAATAAAAAAAATATTTTCTATGCCTAGCGGAAGTGTGTGGAGTCTCCAGCCATGCATCTACAGATTTTTTCCTGTTTTTGGTTTCTAGTTCTCATGCCTAAATTTTCCCATCTTCTAATAGCTACATCAATGGATTCATCACCAGAAGCCTACTCACTAATTCTACATCAAACTGCCTGTGAGAAAATGGTGTTCTACTGGCTGTGGTTATAGGTCTGTTTTTTAGGATATAATATATTCATTTTGAAGTTTTTTTTTTGTTTATTTATTTGGTCAAAAATAGTTTGATCTAAGAGTCCATGGTTTACATGTCCATTTAAAAGTGGGTTGAGTTATAAGTATAGTCAATAGTTTGTGAACTTAAATGTTCGGTGTTTTCTATAAAGAAAAAGAAATTGTAGTGGTAAATTAGTATAAATTTATATTTAGGAGTATTAAAATTTTAGTCATTATTCTATGTCAAAGTTATAAGAGTCATTTTGTGTCATTTTGTTATTGTTGTCTATAGTCAAATGTCTTAAAGTCAAGTGTTGTGTAGTTAAAATATTTTTGTTAATTCGTAGTCAATAAACATAAGTCGTTATTTGTTGCGTTGAGTGTTATTGTTAAAATTGTCTAGTCATATAGTAGAGTCATTGTCAAAAAGTCAAAAGCCGAAAATTGTAAAATAAAAAAAAATTGCCTTACGGACGCAATTTCAGTGTTACCCGACGTCTGGAAAATAAAGTGTTTCACATTGCGAGAGGGAGAGCAAAGAATAATTTCAATGTCGAAACATATGTACATCATGTTCACATTTTGTTGAGCTTGCAGCATAAAGATGGAGGAAGGAGGCAACGGAGGAAGGAGGTTGATCAGTGACCTCTCATCATTCACCAATGACGGGGCCGCGCAGAAGTTTTGGTGGCATATGTATGGTGTGAGTATATGATTTTCAGTGTGCTTCAGTTTGTAGTGTTCCTATTTTGTGTGGTATTTGATGGATGTTGGAAAGAGAGTTGTGTTGGAGCGTAGATGACTGTCAGTGATCCTCTGACTGACTTGGTCCTCTGACTGCTGTACTTCTTTGGAAAATGGTCAGCTAGAAGAATACATTCACTAGCATTAGTGACCATGTGCAGCAAGACCTAACTAGCAAGATCAATTCAGGAGTAAGTTCTTCGATGCATTTTTCTTCTCAGTATCTATATGAGTGGAATTTCACATTGTGGGGGGGAATACATACCAATGTTCCATTCCCATTCTGCACCCAAAATGGCTTAGTCAAGGAAAGCTTCTAGTGGCAGTGGCAGTTTTCTATGTTGTTCGAGATCGAGTGGCAGCGATCAATGATAGAGACTACGATAAAGAACATTACGATTCTTATAGAAAGTAATGTGAAATATTTTCAGTCTTTCTTCTATTGTGTAGTTTTGTGATATGCCAAATTTTTTTCCTACATAATTCCTTGATGTATAAGCATAGTGGTGAACAGTAGCACCAGAGTAAGTCAGTTCATGGATCTTGAAAGGGTTTGTGGGAGAATCCAGAAAACCACATGAGGTGGACAGTTGATGAGGTTCCTGTCACTTCAAGGTTTTTGGTAAGCCTGTTTAAAACCATGGAAGGAGAGAGCCTTTCTTTTGATCAAGGTCATGAGTCACAGAGTTGGACATGCCATAGGGGTGAGCATACTGCAGAGGAGTGTGTGGATGTTTTCTACCATGTAAACACTAAGGGGGGGAATGTTAGGAAATATAGTGTTTACATTATATTGGCTCATAATATTTTCATATGTGTATAATTATATGTTTGTTATATGAGTTGTTAAATATAACTCATATAATATAATAGTTGGTATATTGGGTTGTTTACGTGAGGTTGTAACAACTCACTTAAGTAGGTGTATTGGTTGAGTAAGTTTCCTAGTTTATAGCAAACTCTCTCCCTATTTATTTGAGAGTCCTGTATGTATGAAGTATTCTTAATATATTCAATAGTTTGAATGAATTATTATTCTGTTTAAACCTGTAGCTACTTTTACAAGGTCATCTTAAGTCCATTAATGATCATATTACTAAGCACCCTTAAGATCTAGAATTACTTTTACATGTGGTGAGGAAGCTACCAATTTGGAAGAACTCAACACTTCTATGGCTATACCAACATTTTTTTCCACTCAACCACTCACCTCTAATCTTCCTCCTATCTCTATTGTTCTTGTTTCAGATACTACTCCTAGAAATCATTTTACGACACCCTTAGTTTCTCATATACGGTAGGTTTCATGAGTTGGAAATCAATACTTAACTTCTCTTTATCATGACCTTCAAGCTAAAATTCATAATTTGTAGCATGACACTTCACATGCATCGCCATGTTTATATTCTACTTTATTGTTGCATACTCCATTCACACTTTCCATATCTACTTATCTGCTTCTATGTAGCTTTTTCACCCCTAAGCTTCCGATTTTTAATGGACATAGTGACCCACGGGAACATCTTAGAGAATTTCATGTCACTTGTCCTTATTTCACTGATGATCATATTATTTTAGCTAAAATATTTCCTTTTAGTCTCTATGAGTATGTGATGTGATGGTTTTATGACCTACATGTTCACTTAGTAGCTTCATTCACACAACTAGATGATGCTTTTCTTACTAATTTCTCCATCAATATTGGCTCTAATATCTCTTATGCTTAGCTATCAAAACTTAAATGGGGATCAAATAAATTCCACACTAACTATGTTTTGAGGTATAAGAACAATCCAGCTAAGATGGAAAATGTGCTTGCGGACTCTGAGCTTTAGGACTTGTTAATTCAAATTCTTTTACCACCTCTCCAAGAGAGTGTTATATTTCAAACCTTTCCTTCATTTGATTAGCTTTTTCATACTCTTAAGCTTCGTGAGACCTATTTTCTTCTCAAAATTCTGAAAATTTTGAGTTAGCACCCTTTTATGATGTTCTAGTGAAGTGAAAAGTTGAGGAGATAGTGACAATTTGCAATTTTGGAGTCATTGTAGTGAATTGTAGGTCTTTCAGACATTTTTGTCCCTCATGTCCCAATTTTGTCGGGCCTTCTATTCCCCGATCGACCACATTCCCCAAAAATCTTTAAACTTTCATTTCTGTCAAAACTTTCTGGTCTGTTTGTTCCAAGTTCACCTCGGCTTTCTGGTCCCCAAATCGCCCGCATCGGTCATATCGGGTCCTTTGCATACTTTTGTATCATATGTCTCTAAAGCAGCTTTGCATTCCGTCCCCACTTTTCCCACATCACGTGCATCATTTGAATCACATCCTTTCATTTACATCCCTCACATTTCCAAATTCCCAGACTTCCCTTGTTCTTTTGACCCACATTACCCACATTTCCCACATTGGCCAGATCGCGTCTTTGCATCCCTCATGTCCCAAATGTACCAAAGAACATCCGGGATAATTTTTTTCACTCTTTCCAATTCTTTCCTTTTTGATTTAGTGCATATGAATTTAATGTGCATTTATAAACTTCTTTCTCCTAAATGGCTATTTAATGGGACTAATCTCTATGCATTTTACACACTAATTTCTTACTACCATTCACTCAAATCCTTGCAATTAAGATCATCTACATGTGATCCCATTCCCTTTGCATTTTTAATTGTGAATTCTAGCTATGAAGGTTGTTTCTCTATACACTGCCAACATGAAGATCAAATTTCAAGGTCAAGAACATGTTTCACCACTTGAATCCTCTGTTCCTTATATTGGGGATAGTGAGGTTCATCACCTGTATTTTGGTGATTTCTGGAATAGGTTAACTAACCCTAATCCTTCTCCCATGGTGTAAATGATCAATGACAGTGGCCTTGCATTTTCTATGGGTTTCCCAATCTAAGTACAATGTGCTGACACTGTGCTCACCTGTGGGGCTCACTTCAACCCTGACACAAAGGAATTTTCTAACATGTACGTTGAATTAATTGCTAAACTAGATGATGTTGCCATTGCCGCTACTCTACGAATCCCAGAAGTTAAAGACTTCATTGTTATCTCTCAAGCTCAAGTATAAACTCTTTTCGAGCAAGACAATGATAAATACAAAGCAAGGATAGAAAATTCATCATTGAAGAACCCTAAAAAGGGAGCATCCCAACTTTCCAAGGCATTATTTAGGGATGATTTAAATGAAGAAATGTCTAATTTCATTATCTTGTTAGCCCGTGTCATGGGATTACCCTCCACTAATGAATTTCACTTTTGGATGTGCTCGCTCATCAACATCATCTGCGAAGGTAGCCAGAGCATAAATTGGGTAGAAATCATTTGCATGAATTTGACAAAATAGTTGTCCAATATGCAATAGACCAAGAAGTTCCATATGACTTCTTATCTCATGTATACCCTAGCAACATCTCGGTAATGGTTTGGTTTCACTTACATTGAGGGTTAGAAGGATGAACCCATTTATGCATACTGACCTCAGTTCACCCTTGAAACCAGTAACCATAACTTCAGGAGGGTGAATGATGCCTTTACCATGTATATTGTGAGGATTTTGGAAAGTGATACTGTCAGAAGATTTTCTGATGAGGCCATAAACCTGATAGAAAAATATGGAGCTTTCTTCATTCAGTTCAGAAGATTTTCATATATCAGGTTAGTTGGTTATGAGAACACACCTCTCAAGCTCCCCATGTTCTGTAATGATTAGATGGCTTTGATTGAAGTATGCAGGTAATTGGATAAGTTGCATAGAACTTGCAAAGATAAGAAAATCTCTGGGCTGTATTTTCCTATATTCTTGGGTAATTACACATGCAAGACAGATTTGGATTCTCAAAACATAGAAAGGTCCCTCGCTCCCATCATTGTTCACTTCTTCAGGCCTAGGACCTACTTTGATTTGAAGAAGTTCATTGAGCTAAATCTCAGAATTAATTATCATCACAGATCAGATAATGAGGACTACTAGGCTGATTGTGCAGATTACTTTGAGGCAAGGTGGAGACATTATGGTAGATTCTCCCTACAATTGATCAAGGAGCTCAATCTCTACCAAATTCCTGAAGGGCTTTAAGATGATAATGAAGACTTGTTGTCAAATGAATATGATACATTGATCAAGCATACACCCTTGGAAGATCTAGATTGGTATAAGAGGGAGAAGGATGACTTAGTTGAAATTCTGGCCCTTGTTGTTGTAAGAACCAAGGTCTGGTTTAACAAAAAGGTCTAAGAGCTTAAGAAGAATCTAGGTGAATATTCCTCTGAAGATACTTCAACCCCTAGGAAGGAGTCACATACACCTAGCTTGGAGGTACCTGCACAAACTCCTCCTCCTTCCTCAAATAAAGAACCTGAATCATCCACCCCTTCTTCGTCTACTCAAGTATACGAAAAGAAGGTGAAAGAGGTTAAACAGGAGCCAGTTGAGGAAGATACCCTGTTAAAGCATTTAAAACTACCTTCAGGGCCAGATAATGTCATTGTTCTTAGTGAAAGTGATGATAGTGAAGTAGCAGTCCTTGTAGAAACTTCAGAAGCTGCTATAGATAAAGAGAAGGAAGTACATAACACTGAACCTCCAGGTACCACTGATTCCTCTGCCCAAGAAGCTCCAGATATTTCACTCACATCTCTACTAGAAGCAATAGTAGTAAATAATTTAAGTGCTATGAATTCTCTTACTGTTGGATCTCTTTGTCATCCTTCTTCCTCCACTTTTGCATGGGTGTAACCCTTGGTTAACAATAGGAAGAGGAAACCTTCTTCTTGATTGAAAAGGCCAAATTTTTATGTTTTAGCAGCATTGTTGAACACTACTCCTCCTACTCCAGCAAAGAGAACTAAAACAACCTCAAGGATAGTGACATATGCTCAGAGTCAACTATTTCTAGAGGTTACAAAACCTAAGGTTGATAAAGTAGAGAAAGATCGCTCAGCCTATGATCTGGAGCTTTCTAGGATTCTAATGGGAGAATCTACCCCTGAGAGTGAAGTACACAACCTCCAAGAAACAATAATCAAAGTTATTAAGAGAGTAGAAAAATGTAAACAAACTATAGAATAGTTGGAGGAACAAAATCAAGTTTTTTCTAGATTCATCAAGTCGTTATTATCTAGGGACAAGGTTTTGGATCCTACTCCACTATCTACCCTTCCGCCACCTATTATTCTTAGTCAAAATGAAGTCCAAATAATTAAATATATACATAGATATTCTACTTACGAGAGGGTTATGGATGCCATGATGGATGACATGATCATTGCAGGTTTGAATTTCATTATAGAAGCCTTCAAACTTAATGAGAAGGTGGCTAACCTGCAACAAAAACTCTCCTCCTCAATTGGAACCATGGATAAAGAACTAAAACTTTGGAGTAGCTGCATAGTGGATCTTCACATGATGGGACAGGCAGATGAAAATATATTGATGGCCAACAAGGTTTTTGATGATGCCAAAGATAACTTGTTAAAGTCATGGGTTTTCAGCGTGGAATGGAAAATAAAAGTTTTGGAGGAAGCTTTGGGAGAGTTGAGGAGTAGTTGGTAGAAGGGAGAAGCCTTCAAAACTTGTGTTGTGTCTACTTTTAAAGATATTCACTGTCATCTTCACTACGAGACTCCAGGTTTTACTTTCTCTCTCCAAGAAATTAAAACTCAATTCAAGGTATTTGTTACAGAAAACTTGTTCAAAGAGGAATCAATTACCAAAGAGAAGATAAAGGAGATTTTCTCTCTTCAATCTGCTATTGAAGAGAATAATAAAGAATACCATGCACATACTGAGTTTGATAAGGACATGGAGAAATTTCTAAGTATTTGGACTCAAGCTACTACCAACACATCAGTCCCACAAGGTAGAGAAATAGCTGAAGCATTGAAAAATTTCAGGTAATGAATTCTCAAGTCGGTGGGCCCTCCTCAATAATAAGTAGATGTTTTCCCTTCTAGCTTCTCCCCTCCTTCCTTTTCTCAAATTAGGATTATTGTAATTAATTAAGGGTCTTGTGTCAAGCACCTCCTTAATTAACATTTTAGTTAAAAGAAACAGTTACCAAGTGTAACTAATTTGTAAGTTATATAATGGGCTCTCTATGCCATTCTTTGGGGCTGGAACTCTATTTATTTTTGAAAGTATAAAGGAGTAAAAAGCAATCAATACAAAAATATCTCTTTCTATCTCCATCTGATCTTGTTATTTCATTGCTATCTATTAAAATTTATTGAATCATTTATCTGTGTTACTTCAAGAAGCTTTGTATTCCTGTAGATGTAATCTCTAAAACTTTGTGTCTGTGAAATAACATCTTATTGTCTCAAATGCAAATGATTATGTTCCAAGTAATTTCATTCTGGTATGCGTAAGGAATTATTTTGCTATCTATATTTCTTGAGAGTGCCTTTCTTACCCTTCCCACTACTTAATTCCTCTATCCTTTTGTATTGATTATCTGTTATATTTTAACACTTTCATGATATCTGAGTTCCTCATTAAAACTATACATTGTACATGTGTAAATAGGTTTTTGACTTTAAATAAGGGAACCTCTCCCATTAAAGAGGAGGGAATTTCTATCCCCTAACTGTTGTTCTCTATAAAGTCCTTTTTGATGACCAACAAGACCTAACTCCTATCCATAATCAAGCTTAAGTATCACGAGAAAGCTTCATCCTCCACTCGTTTTCCAAACAAGACTTAGTTCAAACAATTTGCCACTAAACCAAGCGATACTAGAAGTACTTTCAAAATAGTCAATCCTACTAAATAGGTCCATTCATAACAACCTCAATGCACATTTAGTTACTTTCCAATGGATCCAAATATCATATTGAAAAAACTTATCGAGAGTAATCTTATTACTCTTCCCCCACCACTCGAATTAGACCCATCACAACCTCAAGGTAGGAACTATAATGAGAATTTCCATTATGACTATCATCAATGCATAAGAGATTCTATAAATAGATGTTTCAAACTCTATACAATCATCCAAGATCTAATTGATGACAACAAACTAGAGTTTCTAGAGTCTACTAACTTTGTCCTGACTAATAAAAAGGGTAAACTCAAGCTGTTTAAAATTGAATCTAAAAAAAGTGACAAAAATACATCTGAATCTTCTCCCAATCATACATATTACACAGTACCAGCTCCTAGATCATGAGCTCTGGAGTTCTTAGTTGAAAGCACTGACACTTCACCTCTAGTTATATTTTTCTATAATCACGATTATCATGCAAATTTTACATTTAATCATTTACATATAAATGCATATATTGGCTTGACCTCCATTAACAACACTAAGGTCGATCGATCATGGTCCATTAGTGCATGCTCTATTTCACTTCTCAATGCTATAGGCTACCTGCAATCGTAACTTGAATACCCTTTTAAAAAAATCCTTTGGTGTTGTTAAGCTCCATGTTATAGTTGGTCCTCTTACATTGCTTGTGCCTTCCCTTGTTGTAAAAACAATTTCTAGATGTGACATGCTTCTCAGTCTCAATTTGATCTCTCACTCTCAATCAATAATTTATATGAATCATTTGTAAGTTAAATTTATTCACAACAATTAGGTAATTTCTATTGACGGTGTCCCTCCATCTACTTTATGGTAACCATCTTCGTGCACAGTAGCTAGTACATCATCTATTTCCTCTAGCACATCACATTCTATGTTTCTTAAAGCACAATCTATGCCAAGTTCCCCTACTCATGCATTGTCCACATGACCACACCACTCTGTTAGTCCTACACATAGGTATAGTCATATTACTTAGAAAATCACTTCCTCTCAACATCCATCCCCACCTCGATTTATTCCACATAGGTCTTCTTCACCTTCACACTCTGTATCACATAGATATCCATCACTAATGCATTTTGTGAAGCCATAACCTTCATCATACATTCATCCATCACATGCACATAGAATTCATTCTTCAGCACAGTGTCTATCTACCATACCACAATCCTTAGAGCATGGTCATACATTTTCATCATCACATGCATCAGGTGGAGGACCTTTGTCATTCAAAGTTATTGGTTGACTCATTCATTTATGTACATTTCATGTGCATAGCATCTAATACATCTCCCCCCACCCATCCCCACATTTACGCATCCATAATCTTTACATTCTCATACATAAATCTTCTACAATACGCATATTTATTCATACTTTAGCAACGTCTTTACCCAATGAAACACTCTTGTGCTTCAGTTCACACTTGAATATTGAGGGATTACTACACATGAACCCCACACACTGCACATTAGTTACTACACACTACGTCTATTCACACATCACACATCTTACATTATACATTCTAATTTCTATCTACATCAATTTGAAATTTACACATCTACATGTAATACATCTTACTAGTCTTCATCATACTCATATAGCATTGCATCCTACATACTAAACACTCTTAGTCACACTACACATATTGCATTCAATACTATACACTACATACACATCACATAGTCAATTATCATCTTCATTACATATACTACATCATCTTATACATTCTTCACTCACTACCCTATGATGCACTTTAGTTGCTTGGTCCATACTCGAGTGTCGAGGGTTTACAAATCAAATGAACCTTACATTCATCACACGCTCATCATTCAACCTCTCATCAAGTTACATTTATAGGATATTCACACATTCTATAGGATAAATCATCACTTAATCTATCATCTTATAGTGGTATATGGTATAGGCTACATCACCATTCCCTCATATTCATCTTTTAGTGGTATATGCTTTAGACTACATCACCACTCGTTGTTATTCATCGTGTAGTGGTATACACTTTAGGATACATCACCACTCCTTACTATTAATCTTGTAGTGGTATAAACTTTAGGATACATCACCACTCCCTTGTATTCCATTCCATCTATCCACAACATACTACATATTATGGTTTCTTTTACTCTTTCTTACTTTTTCTTGTTCATGGTCACTTTATTACACATGCTAGTTAGATTACTTATACGTCATTTATATATATCATCCACACATACGTGTTCACATATTTTTCTAGTTGTGATCATAGATACATGTCTCTTACATGCAACACTGATGCTCACATTCTACCCTTCTTACACTGGTAGTTGGGGACATCCTTATTTGTTTCTTCCAGGTGCTATTGTTTCACTTTTTACTTAGCATTTTCCATTACTTGGCTATACATTCTTTTGACATACTAGTTATCTTTCTAATATGCTAATGGGTGCTTCATGTGCAACATTTGTTATTTTTCCTCCATACTTGTTTGTTACATTATCTGATATTGTGTGTTCTTGTATGCGGGCCTTGCCCTATGATTGGTGTGCACAGTTATTTGTTTGTATGTGGCCCCAATGGCCTTACATGTCTTGCAACATCATGAATGATGTCCGATGTTTGTAACCCACTTTGGTGGTCTACTTTGACTTCTTGCATGTTTACATTGTTACTTTGCTTAATAGCTTATGGACTATTTGCATAGCTTATAATTTTTTTTCTATATGTATGCTTGTTCGTACTAACACTTTTCTTTGGATATCCTTCTTGTTTGTGCACAGCTTGGTTTCTATCAAGTGCCTTTTCTTTCCCCTTGTAGGGAAGAGTTTCAACATTCATGTGGTTGGTCCTATTTTGGGACCGTATTCTTGTATTGGTGGAATTGCATGTGCCCCCAAAAGGGGGAGGGCATAATTTGGGGTTTATATACTATATAACACTTCTACACCAGTTCAGTTCATTTTACTTTCCGTCGTTAGCATTGTGGGTTACATACATCAAGTAGGTTTAGACCAGTCTACGAACCCCATGCATAACTTATTTTATAGGACATGGTAGTACTTAGCATTCGGGGAAGTAGTTAAAGGTTAGAGGATACAACGGAATTCCTCCTTATACTTAATTTTCTAGTGGCATCGGATCGCACAAAAAACTAGGATGTATCGAGATATCTTCACACACATTCAGGGAAGTAGTTACATGTTGGAGGATACTATGCAATTCTTCCCTACACTTCTTTGGCATATGGCATTAGATCTTCATAAAACACCGACAGTATAGGATATCCTTCTACTCTGTCTTTCTCTACATGGGTCAGGTGCACATGTTCCATTTACACTCCATTATTTGTGTATTTTACATTCATATACACATGTGTCTTTTACGTTGCATTTTTACACATACATACATACATATTTGACTACTAGATTATTTTCTCCTTCCAGGTCAATTCGTATGACAAAAAAGAAGTCAAATGGGAGCAACGACAACAACATTTTGTGGTAGCACACAATATACTAACCAAGTAGGTAAATCACACATATCTGAAGTTACAAACATGTTTCCACCCTAGGTTCACTCTCATCACCTTTTTGCACTTTTTCATCTTTAGTTTCCATGCTCCATCATCCTTTTGTCATTCAAATCTTTGTCTAGTCCTTCAGTGTGTTTTCTACTAAAATAATCATGGTCATCAAGTATGTATCTCTCTCTACTTTATGTTATCGAGCTTTTCTCTCACCAAAATAAAGTGGGGGAAAATGTAAACACATAATCATGCACTTTAGATATTATTTAGTCGTGGTCTCATAATACTATTTAGAAGGTTTTTGAGTGAAGAAAGTACTAACTGACCCACGTATTTTGGCCATCTTACTTTGTTTTCTTTTGCCATTCTTGACCTCTTGCACCTATAAACCTAGTCAAATTTCATTATTTTGTGTCATTTTAGCTTTGAATAGGGTTTCCAGGCTAGTACTTGGGTACCCATGGGTGCCCTCGTCCCACTAAGGGTGCCCTGATCCTTTTTACACTTTTGCACTACTTTTTGGGAACTTTCTAGCCATTTTAGCTTCTTGTCTTTTTAGTGGTTGGCCATTTCAGGTTTAATTACGAAATTTGATCAAGAGAACCCTATAAATATAAAGTTATGAGACCATAATGAGGTACCAAACACTAGTCACTACTATCATCCACCTAGGGTTGCATTCATCTAATAATTTTGGAGATCATTTGCATACATTTAGCTCCACCATAAAGGAAAAATATGGTTTATTTGCATCACAGAAACATAGATGGGGATTGTTTTCTATTCCATCTACCATTCTACTAAATTTTTACATCTAGTTATTTCTTGCTACTTCACAAAGTGTGATTCGCATAAGAGCACCTAGGGCTCATGATGCACACACACACCATAACTACATTTGGGTCCAAAATGTAGTTCAGTGATCAATTAGTAAGCCCACTATTATGGCATCTGAGGTCAGTCTGATCCATTCATTTGCATTCCTTTTTTAGGGTTTTGATACTTTTGGTGGTCTCTTGCAGTTATTTCTTTCATCTTGGATTATCAACGACACCTCGAGGATTATAGTGAACCTGATGCAACACATAGTGAGGGTTTTGGACCACCTACTGAACCTGTGAAAATTAGTTCCTAACATTTTACATAGACCAGGGTGAGCGTTTTAAAAACCAAAGTGCTCACAGGTGCCCCAGTCCTTCTTCAGGTGCTCCAATATATATAGATAGCTTGGATCCTCACTTTTTGGGATTTCTGCACAGTCATTCCTACTTCCATATTATTCTTTTTATTCTACGACACATTCCAATGAGCTCCTCTATTCAGTTGTGTCACTTCCTCACTATTTTTGGACATTAGGTTTTCTACTTTTATTAGATTAGTTGTTTGGCTCATTTTCCATTTTCATTTACTGCATTTATTTACTGTATTTACATGCTATTCTATATCAGATTAACTACACATATTCCCCATTTTTAGGTAATCAATCTGCACAAATCAAGATCTTGTCAGGGATCATGGAGGCTATGGGGAAATGAATGTAAGATTGACCATCCCTATTCAGGTCAATATGAACATAGATATCCTCCCATTAACAAACTATTCTTTCCTCTGATCCATGTTATGCGGGAATCTTACCAAAAAACAAGAGGAAAGGGGATTTTCATGTCAAACAAGGCCATAATAAGACACTCGTGATGATGAGGGGATGTACGCATGATTTATAGAAAATAGATTTTGCTATGAAGTTGGGTGATTGTTTCACAAGGATATCACTCGTCATGACTCAGTTATACAATGGGATGAGAGTGATGGGAGTCCTTAAGAGCATAGATGGAAGGATCCGGTGTAATGAGGGATACTTTATAAAATGATTTTTTCTCAGTTTCTACACTATTATTCTTATAAGTTTTAATTTGACAGGGCCTGATGTTTCCTATAGAAGAAATTTTAGACACCATCGACCATGTAGGATATTTTACATAGGGACCGATGGTGTTTTTAGTTAGGGAAGAAATATCGGGAACCATTTTCCGTGTAGGATATTTTCCTCAAGGGACAATGAAGTCTGGAAGAGGGATATTTCTACCTTGGGATGATTGATTTTAAGGTACATAAGGGTATACAACAACGTGAGTTTGAAGCTAGAAGGACGTATGATATTTGGCTTATATATAAGTTATGGCATGCCTAGCATCATTTATGGAAACTGTGGCTTTAGAAGGACAATCTTTTTAACCTACATTATTCCTAGCATGATCTTTCTTTTTAGAAATTTACATGTATTATGATTAGGCATGAGCTTAGAGAAGTTTTGTAACTTCTCATCAGCTTTGTTAATTTCTTCATGATGATCTTTTTGTTTTACAAAATCACGTGCTTTGACCACTTCAAGAAAAAATTCTCGAGTGATGGTGTTGTGTCAAATTTGAAGCCTATGAAGAAGTTGATGGTAGTCATGCATAGTGCATGAAATTTCTCATGCCATTAAGGAATAGGTCAAGAGAGATCTAAAATCATGGTAAACAACTTAGGTTAGTGACATTTCAATTTCAAATATTTCTTGCTTAATGGTTGGTGTTATCCAAAATTCATCCCCAAGGGTAAATTTGATAACATTAAGTTGGAGCAAAAATAAATGGTGAAAGAAAAAAATCAGATTTTTGGGTACCTCTTTGTTTTCGTCTAACTTCCCTGTCAAAGAAAATTCTAAGGAGTCAGTGAAAAAATTGAGAAAAATCCTACAAAAAAGTCTGCAGAAAAATCTAGAGAACAAAGTGCCATAGAACAAAGTCCATGGAAAAATCCACGGAATGCTACAGACAAATTCATGAAAAAATCCATAGAAGAAAGTGCTGCATAACAAAGTCTGCGGAAAAATCCACAGAGTAAAGTGCCACAGAACAAAGTCCATGGCAAAAGCCACAGAATGCCACAAAAACGTCTACGGTAAAATCCATAGAACAAAGTTCCGCAAAACAAATCCGCAAAATAAAGTCCGTGGAAAAAGCCATGGATCGCCATAGAAAAATCCACGGAAAAATCTGTAGAACAAAGTGCCGCAGAAAAAATCCACAGAACAAAGTCCACGGAAAAATCTACGAAATGCTATAGAAAATTCCATGGAAAAAGCTGCTGAACAAAGTGCCACAAAACAAATCCGTAGAACAAATTCCATGGAAAAAGATGCGAAACGCTAAAGACAAATCTATGGAAAAATCCATAGAACAAAGTGCCACAGAATAAATCCACATAAAAGTTTGTGGAAAAAGCCATGAAATTCCACAAAAAAAATTCCACAGACAAAGCCACGGAAAAATCCACAAAACAAAGTCCATGGAAAAAGCTGCGGAATGTTGCAGAAAACTGGAAAATCAGCAGAACAAAGGAAAATGATAGTTTTTTACACGAAATGTCAGATGGGTATAACATTTGATCCAGTGCTCAAAATTTGAAAATATATATATCATTAGCAAGGTCTCAATGCCCTCTGTGTAATAATCATATTTCTCAGTTTCACTAAGGTTACATGTGCAAAAAATTGGAAAACATCTCCAGCACGGAAACACACAGTTCAAGGCCCAACCACCTCAATTAATGAAGTATGGCACCCCATTTCTTCTTCCAGAAGCTAAAGATCATATGTAAGATGATTTGTAAGGGTGCCCATGCCCTTTTTATACCATTGAATGACAGTTTTTGGTTGGTGAGAGAAGAAATCCTAGTTCCACTCTTTCTCTATCTCTCATTCATTTTCTATATATTGTAAACACTTATCATTTGAGAAGGGAGATATTTTGAGATGTGGGGAAACTCTGTAAAATTTGTTTTCTTAGCACCATTGAGCTACAAACCCTCTCATGGGCCTGACAAGTGTATTTGTGCATGTATTTCAATAATGTAATGGACTGTGCATATTCTAAGAGCAATAAAATTTTGTTCATGGTGTTCTTTCAACCCTTGGATTGTTTTGTTGTATCTCCTTGCCCTTCTATTTTGTTTTTGTTTTTATGTGCATGTATGTCTCATTTGTAGGTGCAGGATGTTGTGTTTCATGTAGATTTAGTGGAAAATGAAGATCTGGGTCTATGTCACATTGGTATGACCTCTCTCAACTCCATTTTCTTTTTGTATTCTCCTTTAACAGGGTATTTCACCCCCTTTTTTTGGTGTTATCACCTCTATAGTGTAGAATTTCTTAATTTCCATGCTCTCTCTCCTTGGTCCCTTGGAAATTTTCTATTAAGAGTAGATAGTCACATTTCTTTCCTTAGAATTAGTTTAGTACTAGGATTAGGTAGAGGAACTGACCTTCTTTGGAGGTTCATCTCAAGCCCTCAAGTCCCACAACTTGATAGATGATCCAATGTTACCCAAAAACACTAGTTTCTCATTCACACAGGCATGCCAAATTGAAGGGAGTTCTTTTTCATTGATAATAGTTCTAGCACACTAGGTGGGATAGGTATGAAGCACTTTACCACTTCATTTCATCAATTTTATGTGTTCTTGGTGAAATTCATCCTTTAGAGGCACATGCAAAGAACATCTAGCAACTTGGTCTGGTTAAAAACCCCTTCTCTGAGTTACAAAATTTCCTTCCATCCATTTCCACCTATTCTTCTTTTCACATCTTTCATCTTCTGCCATTCACGAAGTTGTATAGTCATGGATCCATTCCCATCTTGGAACTCACACTTACAACAAGAACAATGTAGTCCACCTCCAATGTATTTCTCAACTCCTCTAGATCAACATTGTGATCAGATTTTGAACCATTATACTTACCCATATGAGCAGTGTCCATACCAGTTTGGCTATGAGATTTTCAAGAATAACGGTATGCATATAATGACAACAATTATATGGAGAACGTTGATCTGTTGGAGAAGATTCAAAGAATGGAGGCTAATATGGTTCAATCCAGGGCTATAACACATATGAAACATTCCAAAATTGGTTGTAAGGAATCTTGTCTATGGGAAGGTCCTTTTCCAAGACATTACAGCCCATAGGATAAGCTTGACTTCATGGTTGAAATTATTCCCCAACTTGCACAGTGGAATGAGGAGATAGAAGCATACGATAAAAATGAAAAACAACCTTGTCAATGGGTAAGTCTATCACCAACTCCTTATGCTCATTTTTCTTCATCCCAAGCTTTATCATTTCAGCAGTGTCAAGATTCAATCCCATTTACTATTGCCTCGTGTGTTAATTTCCCTTCTCCATCTTCTAATCTTCCATCTCATCTCAATTATTTTTCACTTTTCCCTTCCAAGAAGTCATCGCCTCCAAACAAACAAGAAGTTATATCTCCACCACCAAAATCAATTGTAAAATCTGTTGTAACCCAACCCATCCCTCCTATTTCTATCTCAAGTTCATCTTGGGGGGCAAACAATAAGAAAGCCAGTCAAGGAGAGCAATAAGAAGAAGAGCCAAGAGAAGAAGAAATGACTAGAAGCTTGGTGAGCTTGGCTCTAAGATTCGGAATTGAAAAGACACCCTTGTTGGTTAAGCCTATGGAGGAGGTCAAAGTTGAAGAGTCAATTGTGGCTAAGGATGATTTTGTATCAGCAGTGGAATGAGAAGATCAATAGTTTGTGTGCTCTAAATGTAGTGTCCATGAAGGCACTTTGTTGGAAAAGATTAATGATCATATTCTAGTCGCACAATCATTCAAGGAGGAGGAAGAACAACCAGCTCTAAGTCCAGTTAAAGAGGAGCGTATGGAGGTGACCAAAACAAATTCAGAGGCACTAAATCATGATCCAGTTGCACAAGACATTAAAAATATCTCTCCCATTCAATCTCTCCAAAAATATGATTTTTTGGAAGATTTTGAACTCACTAGCTTCATGTTTGAAGATGAAGCTTCATATGGTGAAAATAATGAAGATTTTAAGATCATCATGCAAGAGGGAGAGACCTTGTTGCAGCAGGACATTGAAGAATTTGATTGTCTATCAGATTTGGAGGAATGTTTTGATGACGAGGAGCCCATATAAATTACAACTTTCACTACCCCATCATTCATCCATTAACCAAAAGAACCTACTTTCATAGAAGATAATGTGCAAGTGCAACCTGAAGGTTGCAACATGCCTCTTGAATCAAAATTAGAAGAGTTTGATCTTCCAAAATCCACACCAGATGTAGAGGAAGGATAAGAGAAAGAGGATGTCATCATCTCTTCCATACCATTCACCAAAAGGGGACATTTGTTGTTTATAGATGTGCAAGAAGAAGAAGATCAAGCTACATACAACACCCTTTTTCAAGAAGGTCCACAGGAAGACTCCAGTTTTGGAGTTGAATTTCAGAGAAATGGGTACATCTATTGGATCATACCATGCCCAATCAAATACATAGATTCATTAGAGACAAAAGAAGAGTTTCCACCATTCATGCTTGCTCCTGATCATGAGGATGAGCTTCAGATTACCAAGGATCAACTATAATGCCTCTTCAATCCAAATGTAGAGCAACAAAAAGAGGCATTGTCTTATTTCCAGTTGATACATTAATTATTTGGGTGGAGGATCGGCATTTTGTTAGTTTTTCACTCATAATAATAGCCATGTTAAGGGTCAAATCATATACATGAATGTTTATTTTGAGAAAGGGAAGCTACTTCTCCATGCTAGTTGCAAGATTTGTTTGACTTCCCTTTGCTTCCGATTAGTGTAGAGTAGGTATGTTTTCTTTCAGTAGAAGAAGTGATTTTGCATGCTCTGCATGTTCCACTTGGGTCATGTATGATCTTTCCTTTTTGTACATAGCGTGTTGTGTTGTTTTGTTGCTCGTGCACAGTCTATTGGAGGTAGCATTCAGTGAGATCACCTCCAGTTCCAGTAGTGTTTCAAGCGGCTTAGGGACCAGATTTAAGAGTTCCATATCATATTTGTGTTTATCAGGCTTGACTCCATGCCCAATGGATACTTCAAGGCCATTGATCATTTCACCTTAAAGGCAGGTGAACCCACTGAGTCGCCAAACTATTATCCAAAATTCACCCCAAGGGTAAATTTAATAACTTGAAGTTGGAGCAAACATAAATAGTAAAAGGAAAAAAATCATATTTTTGGCTACCTCTTTACTTTCCTCTAACTTCCCTATCAAATAAAATTCTAAGGAGTTAGTGAATTTTTTTAGAAAAATCCTTCAGAAAATTCAATGGAAAAAGTTGCAGAACAAAGTGCCATAAAAAATCCATAGAACAAAGTCCACGGAAAAAGCCATGGAATGCCACAGACAAATACATAGAACAAAGTGCCGCAGAACAAATCCACAGAACAAAGTCCGCAGAAAAAGCTACAGAACACCACAGAAAAATCCGTGGAAAAATGCATAGAACAAAGGCCATGGAAAAATTTGCAGAACAAAGTACAACAAAAAAAAATGTAGAACAAAGTCCATGGAAAAAGCCACGGAACACCACAAAAAAATCCAAGGAAAAAGCTGCAGAACAAATCCGAAGAACAAAGTTCACTGAAAAATCCACAGAATGCTGTAGAAAAGTCTGTGAAAAAAATCTGTAGAAAAAAATGTTGCTGAACAAATCCATAGGAAAAATTTTGTGGACAAAGCCTAGTAACACCACAAACAAATCCGTAGAACAAAGTGCCACAGAACAAAGGAAAATGACAGTTTTTCACTCAAAATTTCGGATGGGCATAACTTTTGATCCAGTGCTCAACATTTGACAAACTTTATATCATTGAAAATGTCTTAATGCCCTATATGGAATGGAAATCATATTTCTTAGTTTCACTAAGGTTACATATGTGAAAATTTGGAAAATGTATCCAACATGGAAATACACAGTTTAAGGCCCAACCACCACGATTAATGAAGTAAGGCACCCCATTTTTTATTCTAGAAGATAAAGTACATATGTAAGATGATTTGTAAGGGTTCTCATGCCATTTTTAGACCATTGAATGGTAGTTTTTGTTTGGTGAGAGAAGAAATCCGAGTTCCACTCTTTCTCTTTCTCTCATTCATTTTCTATATATTGTAAACACTTCTCATTTGAGAAGGGAGATATTATGGGAAGTCGGGAAACTCTTTAAAATTTGTTTTCTCAACACCATTGAGCTGGAAACCATCTCATGGGCCTAGAAAGTGTATTTGTACCTCTATTTCAATAATTTGATGGACTATGCATATTCTAAGAGAAATAAAATTGTGTTCGTCGTATTCTTTCAACCCTTACATTCTTTTTTTGTATCTCCCTGCGCTTCTATTTTTTTGTTGTTTTTCTGTGCATGTATGTCTCATTTGCAGGTGTAGGATGTTTTGTTTCATGTAGATTTAGTGGTAAATGAAGATCTGGGTCTATGTCACATTGGTTTGACCTCTCTTAACTCCATTTTCTTTCTGTATTCTCCCTCAACAGACTATTTCACCCCCTTTTCTTGGTGATATCATCTCTGTAGTGTAGGATTTCTTAATTTCCATGCTCTCTCTCTCCCCTTGGTCCCTTTGAATTGTTATATTAGGAGTAGATAGTCACATTTCCTTCCTTAGAAGTAGTTTAGTACTAGGATTAGGTAGAGGAACCAGCCTTCTTTGGGGGATCATCTCAAGCCCACAATTCCCACAGCTTGAGCTATGATCCAATGTTACCCAAAAACACCGGTTGCTCATTCACACAAGCATGGAAAATTGGAGGGTGATTTTTTTTTGTGATAATAGTTGGGTGAAAGAACAATTCTTTGTCCTATTTCATGTCCCAAAAATGTGAGTAAGAGGTATGGCAGGATGGGAAATTAGGGGTGTTCACGTTAACACTCCATTCGTATGAACCCAATTCACTAGAACTTCCATGTAGGCTGAAAATAGGGGTTCCTGCGAAAGGGAGTTAATGTAAAAGGGTGTTCACATGAACCCGCTTCGCGTGGACCCCTTTAGGTTCAAATAATTTTGGTAGCACAAAGTTATATATATTTATATAGTTATGGGCGGTGGATTTAGGGGTTAGGGGGGTTTGGGCGAAGGGGGTTCACGTGAAATCCCTTAGGGCGAACCCCCCCATGTGGCACATTTTTGTGCCAAATCCATTTGGAGGAAGAATTTATGCCAAAATGTACCACTTAGGTGCCACGTAATTAGGGGTAACGAATTAGTAAAATTACAAAAATTTAAAATAAAATACAATTTTTTTTAGCTTTCTAAAAATATAATTTTCATTTTTTTAAAAAAATGTTTTACTATTTTTATTTCTATTTCACTAACATATGGTATTTTAGGATAATCAATAGTACAAAATCAACCTAATTTGAAAAATAGAAAAATATATCAATTTTTTTTAAAATAATAAACTTACTATTTGTTGAAGTTTTCATCTTACCTCTAAAAAAATCAATTTCAATATAAATCTCAAAATTTATTGGCGTAGACATATGTTCGCCATTTATTTGAAAATATCTTTACTAAATAACTAATTTAAAAAAATATATACATTAAAAAATATGAAAAAAACTGAGTGGACCTCGAAATTCAAATCTTGAACATATACCTAAAATTTCATGGTGAAAAATAAATTTTTATTTAAAAATACCATTGACGTCCAGTCATTCCTCTTTTATAATATAAGAACCAACGTATGAATAAAATTAAGAAAAATACCATATTTTTTGCCAAAAATAAAATTTAAAAATATACACGTATTCTACACTCTAAACATAACATAGTTAGGTTGAATTTTGTTGGCAGTTTGTTGATCAATGTTGAAGATGGTTCTATTCAAAGAAGTAACGTGAGCAAGATTATCTGAGACTCTTTCATCTATTGCATTCTTGTTCTTAAAAAGTTGGAGGATTTGGACTTGTTTATTAGGTTATGTCTAAGGAGGATATTTTTCAAAATCTATTATGAGATAATCCTACCTTTTATCTTTTTTAAAGGCTTCTTCTGGAGAGATGAGAGAAATAATTCTCCTTGTATTGAAGGGGGGGTTCAAGAGATTGTAGAAAAATTTGGAAGAGGCTATCACCAGACATGTTATGTTCAAGGTGCATAGATATGGTCTTCTAACACTTGATGAAAGATTGTGCTATTGAATTTTTTGATTTCTTATAGTTGATGAAGGCATTAATGTTATTCTTAGGCAATTTATGATACTCAAATTCATGATACTAATCTAAAGTGTCCCCAATGAGGTTTTTAGCTAAGATCTTTGTGGAAGCATAAAAATTGGATTTGATCCACTCCTTATAAATATTTCTAAATGGCTCAATGTGAATAAAGGGATTAGTTGAATCATCATAGGATATGGAAGGAGCAATACCCTCAATATGCATACTAGAAATGTAAGGTGTTAAAGGATCTTGTTGAACTTCTCTTAGGAATTTTTTGTGGATAGGGGTTGGGTGATGGGCACCACCATTAGGCCTATTTGGTAAATGAGGAGACATAGTGCCCCAAAATCACATTGTATAGATATTGACTAATTGATCCATGTTGGCTTGCATTTGAAGGAATTGAGCTAAGGTAGCGGATTTTTTATTCATCCTATCAATGAGTTGGAGGATGAGGTTAGTAGGATAAGAATTGGTGATAATTTCAAATGCACTCACTTTAGGATCTTTCCCTTTTCTTCCCTATTATAAATTTGTTTGGAGACAAATTCAAGGAGACATTTACTGATCATTTCTTCTGATTTGTACTTATACTAAGGAAATTGCATGATGAATTTTATAAATCTTACAAGGGTGATTAGAATTTTTTGTTATTTTTATTTTTCTCTTCCTCCTCCTCAGATATTCCATAATGATAGGTGAGAGGTTTCTTTCTATGGGCTTCTATGAAAAAAAAGTCCGTGTAGAAGGGGAATTAAAGTTTATGATGAAAGGTTTTAGGAAATGCCTACAAAATAGAATAATAAGATATTAGGGCTAGATAATCCATGATGGAGTGATGATCTGGACGAGAGAAGGTCCTAAAATGGGGCTTTCCGGTGCAATTTGGTCATGTAAGAAAATTTACATAGGGGATGATGGTGTAAAGAGTCATGTTTACAGTAACATATCGGATCACGCATGCAAGAAATTTTTCACAAGGGCCAATGACATATTTATAGACTTGTCTTTTCGGATACTTGGATTTTTGTGATATTAAATGAGGTCAAAATTGGAGATGGATGATTTCAAAAATTTGTTCTTGGTCCTAGAGGTCTGTAGGATTCATTTTGGTTTCACCATAATGTATGGTGGGTCAAGACAGTGTCTCAATGTATTGCACTCTAGAATGTATGGAATAAAATATTGTTTCGAGAAGTGATTATAGGAATAAGACAAGACAATCTAGGTTAAAGGAGAGAGAAGGCCATATTTGGAAGTGAAGATGGATATAATGATGGATATTTTGATGAGAAGGATAGAATATATAGAGGAAACTTAGAGAAAAATGAGAGGTGAGATGAGTTTTATGTAGAGAAATGGTACAACTAACAAGGTTCATTTTAGAGGAAATCATTACAGGTGTCAGAGATTTGTAGGACATAAGGCATATGAATGCCTTGAGATGGATATAAGGATGAATAAGGTTGATAGAAATGTTGATCATGTTCTTCAACACAAAGGTAAGTATCTTTTATTCAGAATATTTTTATGAAAACCAAATAACATAGTGCATGATATGACCCAAAGAAGAAGTTTGTTCAAAACTCAGTGGGAAACTAAGGAAAACTATTCTAATATGATCATAGATAGTGAAGGCATTGGATATATTTTTTTCTTTTGAAATGGTAGAGAAGTTGGGTCTGAAAACTACAATGTACCCTAACCCATATCAAGTTTTTAGGATTAAAAAATGTCATCATGTCTTGGTTAGAAATTTCAAGTTAAATTCCAAATTGGAAGATACAGAGATAAATTTTTGTGTGATTTGGTACCTATGGATTTTTTTTCATGCGTTGTTAGGTAGACCAAGGAAGTATGAGAGACAAGAAGTGCATGATGGTAATAAGAATACATATACTATTGTGTAAAAAGGAGAGAGGAATATACTTTTTCCCATTACAGGTGAAAAAGAGCCACAAAAAGGATTAGTAACAATGATGTCAAAAAATAAGTTCTTGATGGGAACTCAGTAAGCATGAAAAGATAAAATTTTGAGGGTTGTTAAGCATTATATCTAATGTGAAACTAGATTTTGAGAGCTATGGTGCAGGTATGAAGGTAAGAAATGATTTTCAATTTTGTGGGAGAAAAAGAAATTTTTAAAAAATAGGATCTTTTCAGATCTTTGAGAATAAAGAGAATGAGCAGCAACAAATCATATGTCAAAGGTATAAAGAAGGTAAATGTTATCCAAAGTTGCACCCATTGAAACTATGAATATCTCATCAGATGTATGACAACATTCCTATGATCTAACGAAGTTGTGGAGGTCTAACTCATCTTACTGCGGAATTCATGAAACATATCATTTTGCAGATTCTCCTAACCTACAAAATGAAAGGGGTGAGCAAGCTATGACCTGGGTAGATATTGTTTAAGGAAGAATTGAATAAAATTTGACTAATTATCAAACCCATAGGACACCATTTAAGTGTTTCTACATATTCATCTCATAAGTCAATGCTATGCGGATTTAAGGATTAGTGGAACAAAGGAACAAACCTCACACAAATACCAAACATTCCAACATTTAAGAATGCTACAAGAAACTAGAACATTTAGATATCCAAACCCCTTGAAGAAATGGGATTTGGGCATTGCTAGGGGATAAATCAGGGTTCAATAGAATAGACAAAACACTTCCATTGAGTATTTGGTTCTAATGGAATATGGGAAGTAATAAGAAGTGAAGCGGAGAAGAGTATTGTGGGTATTGAGGGTAAATTGGAACCAGTGTAATGGATAAAGATGTTCCACAGTTCCAATAAACTATGAGTCTCTGCCTCAAGAAAAAATAGATAACCTTCTACAAAATCAATCTTTACGAGCACAAGTGGAACAAATCAATAGTTCCAATAGTTCACCAATCAGATGATGCACCTACATAAGGAAAAAAAGGTTTAATGTAGGAAGTGTAGCATCGTGTAGGGAACTCCATTGACTCATCCCGCACCCTGAAATTAAAATGGCCATACATTTCACCTAGCGGTTCCAAATTTCACAAACTTGGAACCTTTGGAAATATCTCAACATGCACTACACCACAAAAACTATACCTCTTAACTTAGGTGAGGGTAAGTGGGTGAAAAAGAGGAAATATAATCCATCATTAAAATATCTAGTTCCAGGTATCTCAACCACCACATTTGATGAAGTATGGTTCCCATTCCTTCTTCCAAGATAAAATTACTATAGGGGAATGGTCTAGTAAGGATTCCCATTCATTTTTTCATAAATTTAATGCATGTTTTTGGTGGTTAAATGTGGAAATATGAGTTTCCATATCTTTTCCCTCCTCTCTCTTTCCCATCTTTTATATATTGTAAAAGGATTCTCATCTATAAGGGTTGGACACTCTTGAAATACAAAGGCATCACACAAGTGTTGTACAAGTATTTTATTTGAGTTCTAGTCCTCATATTTGTATCTTTGCAATGGATTTATGTATTCTCCCTCAAATGTAATGGATTTTTCATCCTTCTGAAGAAATTAAATTCATGTTTTGTGGTTATTCTTTACCCTATCATATGTTATTGCATTATATTATCCCTTTATTTTGTTTACAGGTATAGTGTGCATGTTTTATTCTCTTTGTAGGGTTTTAATCTATTGTGCTCCATAGAAATGGTTGTATGAATGTTGTTAAGGACTGTGGCTCTCATGTCTTCCCTCTCCTCTATTTTTCTCCCATTTTCCCTAATTTTATAGTGTATTTTCCCCTTTTATTTGTGTTATCACCTCGGTTAGCTCAGGATTTCCCCTTTTATGTATTTCTCTCTTCACCTTTTCCCTTGTATTGTTAGGATAGGATTATATAGCTGCATTACCTTCCTTAAGAGTAGTTTAGCATTAGGATTAGAAAGAGGAAACATCATTCTCTAGAGGTTTGTCTCAAGTAGTAAGTCACACAACTTGAGAGACAATCCCATGTTAGCCAAAAACACTGATTTCTCATCCATTCATTCACAACAAATCATAAGGTGTTATGTTTTTGGAGATAACAATAAACAAGAGGATGAAGAGGTATTAGAGGAGGCATTAGAGATATTTTCACATATTAATAATGAAAAGGGAAGAGTGATGCAAAGATAACCACTTAAGAAGAAGAGTGAAGATAATACTAAAGAAGAGACGAGAGAAAATAAGTATGCAACAACAAAAGAACATAAAAATAAGATGTGTGAAGAAAGTAAGAGGAAATTAAGACAAGAAGAGGTCAGGAGATAGAAATATGATATAGTGATGTTGGAAGCATGAGAGAATGAAATGGGGTGGATTAGTGTATTAAAAATTTATTCCATTTCCATTCATTATTCATTATTAATCATACAACCATTCAATAAAACTTTAACCATATGTGTGTTTACTTAAGCACTGAATCAACCATACACAAGAGAAAGAGTAAGAGAGTAAACAAGAACACAAAATTTAAGTAGGAAACCTCAAGGGGAATAAAAACCACTGACGTTTTGCTGATATTACTCACAAAAAGAACTTAAGTGAATATTTGACATCACAATATATTTCTATAGCGAGACATCAACCCCACAAGGAACACCAACCCATAAACCCTTGTTGATATTACTCATAATAAGAGAATCCTATGAATATGAATCATCCTAAGAGATTTTGTAGAAGAATGATCACTTAAAATAGGATGATCCCACAACTGATTGTGATCCCAAAATTCATCTCCAAATTCCTCCAAACCCTCATCAAATTCTCTCTCCTTCAACTCGCTCTTTCTTGATCTTTCATGACCTGATTTGGTTTTAAAATATTTCTTGCATGCTCTATAAAATTCCTCATATTTTTTAAAACTTCATTATATCCCTTTTGATTTCCTTAATCTACTTTTTCATCCTCACCTAGGTCATATTTTCCCTCCTTTCTCAACTAGTTCAAAACGAACCAATCAAGAACTTTTATATGCTTCTCAACTCATAAACACATCCTAGGCCAGTCTAGATCAATTAAATCAACAAAAAAACTCAAAAATATAACAACATACTCTTAAAAATTCCTAAAATGGACCCATATAGGTAGGCCATGCATTAATACATATAAAAAAGCTAAAAATGGCTCAAAACCCTATCACCTTATTCATCAAAGAACAAAAACCTCATTACCATGATTAGTAAATCTCAAAAATTTCTCAAAAATGTCAAATATGACATAAAAAAATCATCCATGGTCGTACATTATCTTACACCAATCAAATTCTTCATAACACTACCAAGAAGGCTCATATTATTCTCAAACCAACTACATTCAGGAACCAATATTCACCTATGGGCCTCTAGATCACACCATAGCACCTTAACGATGTCATAAATCCAATCATTGGAAAGAAACTGGCCTTTTTATCACATCCATGCTTTCTATATCTCATGAAACATCCATCCATCCAAACCACACTTAATTTCGTCTTAACTAATGTGATATGCCCATAATATTATTTTGGAAACTTAATTGGTTTGCACCCTTAATGGAACTTTCATGATCTCTAAATGACTTTACTAGGGGTGAAATTCATCCTTCATCACTCTCCAATTGATATCAAGCATAAAATAAATCAATACAAGTGACTTATACCTCAAGCTTTCAAAAAAAGAAATTGTGTCCTAAAAAATAAACAACCTTCTTCTTCACACAATTATCTCATTCACCAATTAAACCTCACCATCAAAATATAAAACATATACCATTGGAAATATCTATTAATCTACTTTCCAGAACATCTTACATTTCCTTCCAAATCCAAGTGGAAGGTATTCAACAAGATCTATCTCTAAAACTACTCAAACACTACCCTTTTTGGACTCATGGACCAATATTCATAAAAAGGACACACTTTTCCATTTAGGAACTCAACCATGATCTGAAACCATCATTGAAATAAAGCAAAACTGTTAGGATGAAAACAATGTTGATTAATTTCATACCTTATTTGGATATCTTTTCCACAAACCAAATATCTTTAGAAACATGTATTTTTGAGTGGGGATCACATACAGTCACAATATCTAATATACATTTATGGAAAACATGAGGAGTCCCCTTATCAAAAAATCATCACTTTTGAAGAAGGAACAAAAATAGGCTCAGTACACTCCTTTTTCTCCAAGTTAATTTTAGCTAGGGTTTCAAACAACCTATCTTATTAACGATCATTCATAAAATATTGACGAACCAACCACCTCTTTTTTTTTTATAAACCTTATTAGTTCCATGTAAAAAAATCCCCAAAAATCCATGGCTCCCAAGAAAATAAAAAAATCCTCAATGAGAATCAGAAGGTCAACTTTTATCTTAAAAACACACTCTAGAAAACCCGGTTTTTCCATAACTAATGTATCTTGAAAATAATTCTTCATTCTAACCTGAAACTTTTTAGGAAGCATCATAAAAACATTCTATAACTGTGCATACTCACCATATATATCAAATAGGTCTTAAAATCTCTAGCCGCAATGACTTACATGTGATTTCTAGCCTATATTCACCTTCTTGCTTCCCAAGGACCATGAAACACTATCCAACCATGGAGAACTGACCTAAAAATAACCATTCATGTCATATAAATCATCACCATTCTTATACAATTATCCAAAAAGACTTATCATCTCCATAACTCATACCCCAACTCATGTTGCATGCTCTAGGACTACAAATAGGCCTAAAATGACCTGACTCAAGCCATACAACACATGAACTAAATTTATAGACCACATGAAGACTCTTATAATCTCTTAACACATGATACAAACCATTATGGACATCATGAAAATATTCATTCAACTTAGGAAAGCTCAAACTATGACAGTTCACACTAGACGATGCTCCAGAACAACATTGGACATCACCAAATATGGACACTACCGATCAACCTTCATACTTGACCTTTCTTTACACCTCATGGACACTCACAAAACACCATGAAACCATTTCCATTAATTTAATTGACATAAATGACAACAATAAGATACAATTCCCAACAATCTCCACCTTTATCATTGATGGCAACCTACCTTCAGAAATATTGATGGTAACTAACATGACTAAACACACCTAATAGACCTATTTTCCATGTTTCTGATGCTTCTCTCCCAATTTGAAATCTACAAAAAGGATACAATGATGAATAGACATGGAAAAATCTAACTCTCAACATGACACAATCAAAACAATGCACAAATGACAAACTTACATGCTCAAGTGCATCCTTCTTGGACTGTACTTTCTCTTTTACAACCTAAACAACAACAAAAATAATCCATGGAACTTATGTGATCATAGAACCAACTTCCCATGAACTGATAAATCATGTTTTGGCATTAAATCATGCTTTTCATCAGTTTCTAGGACTGTACCATGTTTGGGAAAAAAATCTTTCTTCAATCTTGCAAAACCTCCTTTAGGACAATTAGACCTAAAGCACATCTTCAATGCATCTTGGCCAAAATTTATGTTGGTCTAGAAATAAACACACATCATGACATACCACTTTATATCTCCCTAAGAAATTATAATACCATTATTGAACTACAAACATAAAAACTAGATTTCATACCTTGCATTTAAGCCATGAAGATGACTCAACCACATTGACTCGGTCTTAAAGAAACATTTTAGTATCTTCAACCTTTATGGAATTTAGTTGCACCCTTCTTGGTTATATGACCTAATCCACAAGCTATTATACCCTAATTTATCAGCCACTCTACCTTATAAGCCTCCTCGACACTTTCATCATTTATTGACAGTAAAAAATGTACCCCTGCTTTAGTAAGCTCGTATAGACTTGTAGCTTCATATTCTTACTTTTTCAGCATTCTATCAACTTAAAAATTCAACATAGAAACCTTGTAGACAAAATGTACTTATAATACTAAGATCCATGATCCTACAAGCTCCCCCATAACACATACCATCATAGAATAATGCAAAAATTCATTAACATATTATTTTGAGAACCTTCATAACTCCTTCTAACATCATGATGCATTGCATACATGTAGGTCATCCTTTTGTTAAATATTTTTCCTCCCTCAATGGAATAACTTGTCAAACCACTTACCATATATTCAAGTTAATATTAGAAACCTTTATTCATGCATAAGCCAAAAAATACTTTTACTAAACTTTAGTATATCTATTTCTTTAGCTTTTTAGATTTTTCACTTGACCTCTGTAAAGTACTTTGGACTATACTCATATCTTATGCCCACGTGTTTTCTTCAATTTTACTCATATTTAGACTTCATGAGTAACTATAAAATTGAAACTTTGTGATTACTTCTAAGTTCTAATTTCTCTTCTCACTGTAGTGTATTTTATCACATTGCATTTTCTAACTTGTCATATTTTTCTTTCACAAGAATCATGAAAATTACAAGCTAATTCTTTTAAAATACTTCTCAAAACCTTTCAGTACCATCATACTCAACCACTATCCATACTCCAAGTGAAATTCATCCATATATTTTCATATACATCTCTTTTGTTCAACTAAAGGTAATTTTAGACACCAATTTTAGTCTTATAGCTACCATATTCTTCTTGCAATCCAATCTTTAAGGAAATTTTCCCAGATTTTAACTAGCTTGCTTCATTTAGATCTCTTATATATAGTTTAAATACTGTCATCTAAAAGGAAGGCCGTATAGTATCACTTCATCATGAAACCTTGAAATATACTTACTAGTAATATTGTTATCTCGTTTTTAGTGATTCTAGCTAAAATTGAGATAACCATAGAAATTTTTTTGACAAAACCTCCTAAAAATTCCCTTTGAAGGAGATTTTCAGGTTTTTCGAGTTTCCATCACATGCAAACATGTCTTTTACATGCTTCATGTTGAGTGTCTTTCGAAACTTGAAACCCGATTACATGCCAGCATATCAGGTTTTCAGAACTTGGGAGCATCGGAACATACCTTACAAAAAACATGTTACATGCTACTTGATTCCCAAAACCTGAAACCCAAAATGATCCTTTGTATCAGGTTTTCAGAACTCGATAGCATCCAGACATGTATTTTACATGTTATATGTCAGTTGGTTCCTAAAACCTGATTTGTTAAGAAAACCTATGTTTCGGGTTTTCGGAAGTGCTAAGCATGATGACATGGCATTAACTCTGAGTTGTCGGTTAGTTGGCACACATGTCAGAGGAGGTGCAATAAATGCTAGGGCTTTATAAATAGCCCAATGTTACACGTCATTTTGACCTGACATATTTTTGCTACGTGGATTTTTCATAAATGCTCCATCGACCTCCAAACTCGATTGAACCTCTCGATCGATTTTGTGATTCATCTTCGATGATTTTTCAAATTTCTTGAAGGTATTTTTCTCTTCTTATCGTTTTTTGATGTTTGGGTTTATTTTTGAAATGTTCTTTTGGTGTTTTTCCTCTTTGATTTTTCTTTCCTCTGTGTTTAGGGTTTAGGGTTGTTTTATTCATTTTCTATTGAATTTCCATGAAACCCCTTGTTTGAAAATTCATCCTAGTTGTTTTCTTATTTTCTTCCATGGGTATACTCTCATAGTTTTTGAGAATAATCTATAAAACCTAACTTACAAGATTGGAGGAAATTTTACCTGTTCTGACATCCTAGAAACCCAATGCCTTTGTTTCCTGTTTTATAGGGTGTCTGACACTATTTGGTTTGTGTAGTGTATCAATTTTTGCAAAGTGCTCAGCATCATCTGACTTCCGCTTATGTCAGGTTTCTTAAATTGTTTGACATCTTTCAACTTCCGCATTTTTTCGGGTTCCATAGGGTGCTCAACATCTCCTGATTTCTACCTTTGTCTCGGGTTTCATGAAGTGTCTGACACAAGTTGGTTCTTGATATACTTTGTAGTGTGTCAGGTTTCATGAAGTGTCCAACAGATCTCAAAGCCTGGTTAGTGTGGCGGGTCTGTCGGGTTGCTCAACAAGATTCCAAATCCAATTGTTCAAACAAGACTTATCTAGGCATTCTTTCTTCAAGACTTCTCATGTCAGATCTTGGATCATCTAAGGATAAGTCAAATAGGTCAGGAAAGATGAAATACAAGTACCAGAAAATGGAATCCCCTTCCTACATAGATTCCAATGACAACATCCGAGATACGGAGCTTGGTAACATTGACATGGAAGACTTTTGGAATAGAACCAAGGATTCTTCTCAGAGTCCCTGGATGAAGTCAATAACCAACAGTGGCCTCCCTCTTGTAGCAGGATCCCTAATGTCTTCTCAATGCCCTAAGTTCATTCTGGACTATGCTTCAAATTATGACTCAGATTCCCACTCAGTGAAAAATCAAGCAGGAGAAACCATAGTGAAGTTGGACGGGGGTTACTTTCATGACCTCTTAAGACTACCCAACTTTTAGGAATATGTCGATGTAGATCTTAAGTCATCACATAAAGCATGGGAAAAGGATCAAGAAGATTACATCAGGAATGTGAATAAAAAGTTCTTGATGAAGGCCAAGCCAACCATCTCTATGTTTCCCAATTTTTTCCCCATGAGTGATTTCATCCTTGACATCAAAGACATCTTCACCCTGTTACATTGAGTAATTTGACTCCCTGAGTCAAGAGACCTTCACGGGTGGATGTATCAATTCATGTTCCTTATAAAGAAGAATGAATAAGGGATTGTTTATATTAGTCTTATAAGTAATGAGATTTATTCCCAAATGAAGATATTCTTCACTACCGGAAAGTTTTACATGTCATCATATGTCACCTATGTAGCAACCGACATGAGGAATAATCTAGGGTTGGACGCTAAGGAAATTAAGTCAACCAAACCTAGATATATCGGTATTTCCCTCACTTCAAAATGAAGGGGTCCGAGGATCAATTTAGAAGAGAGAATGACGCCTTCCTTTATGAGAACATCTGCATATTGAACCCTGACTTAAGAAAGAGAAGAGTCTCTGATGAGGCATGGACCGGAGTATCAAAATGGGGTTGTATATTCTTGAAGTTCTAGAAGTCCAAATATCTTCAGGTGGTCAGGTGCCCGGGTGATCCTTTCTGATTTCCCAGATTCCTAGGTGATAAGTTGATCCTAATGGAGTTGGTAATACAATTGTTGCATTTCCACAAATTCCAACAAAGTAAACACAAGGTTTTTGTATCCTTCCCTATTTCCATTAGAAGGTACACATGCTCGAGAGTGATTAAAGCTAAGAATATGGTGCATGAGCTTTAGGACAAGTTAAAGAAACACATGAAGTACAGAGATGGATTTGATTTCTGAGGATTCCTTAAATCGTACGAGACTTTATATCTACTATGTTACCAACATAGAAGATATTTGGGTTGATCTCCGAGATGAAGTTACCATCTGAAGAAAGGACAATAGCAGGTTGACAATTGAAGAAATCCATATGATGGATTTATTTAATATCCTAGAGGGCACCATAGATAACGAGAGTGTCCTTGATGCCTTGTATGATGGGTTGAATGAAGACCGATAGGTATTCCCAGCTATTGACTGGTCCGTTGCTGAGAAATATTCTATTGTGGGGAGAGCTGCTCAAATTCTTGCCCATACTAAGGCATGGCTCATTTATTGTGGAATGAGTTATAAAGAAGAGAGTTTTTCAAATCTAGATACTTTGGAAGTGGGACCCTCTAAGGGAAAAAAGGAAAAGGATAAGAACCCTTCCAAGAGGCCAATAAAGGTTAACTTTTTCAAAAAGGGAGAAGATCAAGTAACTACACTAGTGACCACTCTCCCACACACAGTTGGGGTTCTTGATTCACCTCCACAACCAGAAAAAGGAAATCCTCCTTCCGGAGAAGAGATTTATTAAACCTTCCATTCCTCTTTATGTTGACATTTCATCAGAGGTAAGTCTTCCTCTTATCTCTCAAGCTCTAATTTTAGAATCCTTTCCTCCTCCCATTCAGCCTTCCTTGCCTTAGATTTCTTCACCAAGTTCCTCAGCCATGGCTAGTATCTTCCTTGACATCTCACCTCTCCCCACTAGACCTCATTTAACCATGGATATTCCTCCTACTTCCGTGCCTTAATTCCTAGAGTCCATTATCATGGACACTAAACATGCATTGGTCACCACTCCACAAGCTAAACTTCCTCCACTTGAGGATGTGACCGTAACACCTATAATGGGAGTAACCTCTTCCAATATGCCTTAATGGTTAGTATATCAGAATCCGAACAAGAGGAAGGTGGTAGTTCCATTACCAACCTTAGATTGTAGTTCCCTCAAGGTCACTCCTACCAAGTCGGCCAAGAAACCCAAAACAATTTCAAGGATTTCAGTGGATACCTTAGGGCATAAATTTGTAAAAATTGCTACTCCTATGGCTAATAAAACCAAGGATGATATAATGATCACAGATTATCAAATCACAAGGGTTGATCTAGGGGAAGTAACAATGGAGGGAGCACAGCAGGACACACAAGATGCCATGAATGTGTTATGTCAGAAGCTAAAGGAAACTAAGGAAAATGGAGATGAGTTAAAAGGGAAAGTACAACAGTTGACAAAAGTACTACTCAAGCTCTCAAATCCTCTTGAGTCAAAACCATCATCCTCTACTCCAATCAGGTTCGATTTCTCATTGGTACCCATGATCGAGAATATTAATGAGAAGGGGAGAACGGTCGATGAATGGATCTAAACCCTGCTTCTACAAGGAAAAGAAGTCATCGAGGACATCATGGAAATCTACAAATCCTAAGAGGATATAAAGAAGGATGGAGAGAAAATGGATGATGAATTTTTAGTAGAGGTTGGGAACCTAGAGTTAAATTTTGAAGCTCTCCAAATGCTGAAACAGGTTCCATCCTACATCTTGGTCAAAGAAGGCATCATTCCACATGGGGACAAACATTTTCAACTAACCAAAGCCATTAAATTCAGAATAAATATTCTCAATGAAGCTTGCAGCAAATTGAGAGAATCAAGATATCATTTGGTCAATGGCATGAATGACATAGAAGAAGAGTTAGTCAAGATCTGTGCTAAGGTGTTGAGTGAAAGCTCGGGTATTCTGCCTATTGATGATCTTTAAAAGTAGATCCAAGAATCAATTTAGCATGAACCAACTTATGGATTCAACCTGGAAATCATTGATAGATTTGTGAAAATTGAACATTCTTTTGAAACCCTAAGGAAACTCAATTAGAGACTGAAAAAGCTTCTTGGCAATGCTAGCGATACTCAAGAAACATGTGAAGTTTTGAGTGATCATTCCACCATGTCTGATGAAAATGAGATGTAGGGTATAATCTGAAAGTTCTAAGAATTTCAGGACAAGCAGGCTTTGTTGGAGGAAGACAAAGATGATGAAACATAATAGGCACAATGTTGCATGTCATTTAAATCCTAAAATTGACATTTTTTTTCATTTTTGTTTTGTCACATAGGACGCAAATTTTGACTTGGTCTCCTACGTGAGAGTCAAGCAAAGTAGGACTCTCATTAAAAAGACTATTTTCTAGGATTTATCCTATTTTATCTCAACTCCTGTCATTATAAATAAGGGATGCTTATGCATTTAAAAGGGTTGAGATTTTTGGAATATTGAGATCTATTGTGAAGAAGAAAGACTTAGTGTTTTCTTTTAATCATTTGAGGAATAGGAGCTGATGTTATTTTGTAAAATTTGTGTTGTGATATGTATCTCTCTTAAGATATTGTTCTTATGTTCATAATCTTAAGCTATTCTTTGTTTAGCATCTTGATTGTTCTAATCATTTCAAACATTACATTTGTTATCTAAAGCTCGTATGATTATTTCGTGCTCTGTGTTTACTCAAAATAAAATACGTTGTTATCATTTCCTTTCCATTGTGTTTCTTCCATAATAATAATTTCCTTTCTGATCCATTTCATTTTAAAAGAGCAATATCTTCACCTATTATGAATATGAATTTCAGGATTCTATCCCAACCCTAATTGTTAGATTAGTGTGAATATTGTATATATTATTTCTGATGTGTTTTAGATTAGTAATAAATAGGTAGCCTCACCTGTCTTTGAGGAGGGATTTAATCCCATGTACTGTGGTTGAACCTCATATTTTTTCTTGACAAAATATTTAACCAACAGGTTTTTGGTGACTCTGCTGGGGAAATACGGATTGATAAGACTAAGCTTATACTTTTGGTGTCTGGAGATTCCGTATTTGCCTTATTTTCAAGAAAATCCATTTTCTAGTTCAAGCTGGCTAGGAAGATCTTCACTCAGTCAAGTCGAGCCAGGGGTGAAACTGATCTGCTTCAATGGAATAATTTTAGGATTTCACCCAATAGTGTTTCATCTAGTTGGGCAAGAAGTTCTTTTCCCATCTGAAGGACTCAGATTCCTCAAGAACAAGAAATTTATGCAACTTTTCGTGCATTATTCTTGTCAGATATTCACATTTCAGTTCACATTTCATTTAGAAGAACGGAAACACAACCTGTGCCTAGGGGCGCAGCTATTGGTCCTCTTTCCCTTACTCCACCATTACATGACCTACCTCATGGATCATGGAATAATATTCCTAAGTTCAATGAATATGGAAAACAACATCCTGACGAACACTTTTCCTCGTTCTTTGTTACATGCGGTGTTCTTAGGGTTCATCACGAAGATGTCTCTATTCAAATTTTCATTGAAACATTGCATGGCGTAGTAGCAGAATGGTTTTACCATCTCCCAAATGCATGCATTACCAACTGGGCTACCATGAGATCTGTATTTTAAGGGAGTTTCAAACCAGTTGAATATTCTCACACCTTGTTAACACAACTTCCACACATGAAGAAGGAGTCTTACGAACCCATGCGAGACTTCATAGCCAAATTTAACAAGCCGATCCACAAGATTCCAGACCTAGCTATTCCTACTCTTGAAAATAAGAAGTGTTTCTTGATCAACACTCAGCCCCATGATGTAAGCTTCTTGTTGACAAGATCTGTTATCCCCGATTTTCCCACTGCTCAAGCTACATCCACGAAAATAGAAGATGATCTTATTCTGGCTAGAAAGATCAGAAGAGAATCATCTAAACCTAAAAATAAAAGTTCTTTTTAGAGTACTACTGATCCCATGATTCAAAAGATGGCCAATGACTTGATCGCTTTAAAGAAGAAAATGTGTCAACAAGAAACCAACATTCCTTATCGGGATATTCCTAGACGGAATTTCAACATTGCCAACAAAACTCCCGCAAGATATAGGAATCGGTTGATTGCTGCTCCTATCAGGCTAGCCATTGAAGGTCTTGTTGTCAATGCAGTAGTTGAAATAATTGAGGAGGATGAGGAACTAGAAGATCATGACTCTCATGAAGCCTTTGAAGATTCAGGATATCTTGATCAGTCTTTTGATGATTCAGCTGGTGATTCTAGCATTGGTTATCTGGAATACAAGAAAGATGAAGCTGAGTATGATGGAAAATCATTTGCAATTTTCACTCGATCCCAATATTAGAACCCCATAAATCCTGTTGAAAGATCCAAGCATAAAATTAAGGAAGCTCCCATAGTTATGGCGAAAAGAGAATCTCCCATCTCAGCACAAACTTAAAAGGAGATAACGAAAAAGGTAACTTCACCTTCCAAATCTCTTTCTCCTACTTTCAAGGCCAGTACCTTGGCATAGACCAATGTAACTAGAACTGATCCCTCCATCATTTCTTCATATACCGCTTTCGACATCATTGATCATGCAAAGAAAACCAAAATCCAAATGTCAAAAGTCGAATACCTTCAATCCAACCCTGAGCAATTTGAGAAACTTGCCAAATTCATTAGAAGTGAGGCTGTTATTCCTCCATCTTTGAAAGGCATTTTTCCTAGCCCCACTCAGCATTTACCATAGAGTAATATGACATCTGCCACTTCTTTAGGAAATATTGAACCGTTTTATTTGTCTATAGTTATAAATGGTTTCAAACTTAGCAATTGCATAATTGACTCAGGAGCCTTTGAGAACGTTATGCCTGCAAAAGTAGCTCATGCCCTCAGACTCACACTGACTAAATCTTATGGGTGATGTTACTCCATGGAAACTAAACAAGTTCCCTTGATTGGCCAAATCAAGGATGCATAGTTTGCATTTGTTGCATTTCCGGGAAATAGAGTAAAAATGACTATCCTAGTTGTTGATATCCTGACTGCTTATGGGATTCTTTTGGGAAGATGCTTTTGCAAATATGTTGGAGGAGAAATAAACATGGATTGGACCAAAGATAAAATTCAAGTAAATGGAGTTCCTCATTTCCTTCACCCCGAAGCACAAGTAAAGTACCTGGTTACTAAATCAAATGATCCTAAGGCTCAAATTCTCTTTAAAGATGCAAGCTTAGGTAATTATTTCCTGACATATGAGGTGCCCTTTGTAGAAGTGAAAGAAGAAGATCCTAACATTTTCTAGACCCTTGAGTTCGATAGAAGTTGTTCAACTACTGGTTCAGGTGCTAGCATAGTTCTTATATCTCTAGATTTTGTGATCTTTTCCTTTTCTTTCAATTTGTAGTTTGATAATACTAATAACACAGCCGAATATGAAGATTTTTTATCAGGATTAGAAATGGCAAGAAAAAAAGGAATCCAAAATATCAAAGTACAGGGAGATGGCGAGTTGACTATGAATCAAGTAAGGGGAATTTATCAAGTAAAAAATGACCGTCTAAAACATTACAGAAACAAGGTTTGGGACAACATAGAATGCTTCGATGCTTTATCCATTAAAGTAGTCTTAAGAGATTATAATGATAAAGTTGATTCCTTAGTTTTTTGTACATCTCTTCTTCTTCCTCACCCACAATTCAAACAAGACACATATACCATTGAGATTGTGTATCGTCCAAGTGTTCCAGATAACTTAGCTCATTGACAGGTGTTTAATGATGAACAACATGTATTGTATTTTCTAGGGAAAGCTGATAATTTCAATGAGTTTTATTTTGAAGGATCGGAACCATCTTTCTGTGATTCTATCTCAAATTCATATCAAGAAATTGATGGTGAATTCATCCAGCTTAAAGGCAATAATATTCCAAAGGGATTAGTTTCTTTGGAAGGTCTATTAGGAAAGCATGATCGATTCATTCAGGGGAAAAGGAAAGATGAAGGTGCTTCCTCGTCAGAGATAGATCAAGTTAACGTGGGCTTTGTTGATCAACCGTGGATGGTAAACATTGGTAAATGTTGTTTTCCAGAGGAAAAATAAAGATTCTCTTCACTCTTGATATATAAGGACATCCTAGCGTGGTCATATGCGGATCTAAAGTCTTTCAAGCCCAAGGATGTGCAACATAGAATTCCTTTAAAGCTTGAAGTTAAATCATACAGGAAGAAGCAAAGACATTACAACCCAAAGATCTTAGGGACTATTCTTGTAGAAATTTAGAAAATGTTAGACGCAAGCATTATCTTTCCAATCCATCATTCCACCTGGGTTGTGAACATTGTTCCTGTGAGAAAGAAGAATGGTGAAATATGGATTTGTGTTGACTTTTAGAATCTCAACCAGTCTTCATTAAAGGACAATTATTTATTGCCCATCATGGACCAAGTATTACAAACTATCACTGGAGTAGAAATGTTATCCATGCTTGATGGATTTTTGGGGTATAATCAGGTTGAGGTACTTGCTAAAGATAAACATAAAACAACATTCATTACCCCATGGGGAACCTTTGCTTACAGAAGGATGCCTTTTGGTTTGATCAATGCCAGAGCCACGTTTCAAAGGGTTATGGACTTAGCTTTCAGAGATTTAATGGGAAAGGTCATAGTTTTGTATTTGGATGACTTGAAGGTCTTTTCTAAAAAGTGAAGTGATCATTATGATCACCTGGAATAGGTACTCTTAGGGTGTAGGTGTCATGGGATTTCATTAAATCCTAAAAAATCCATGTTTGAGGTGACAGAAGGAAAGTTGTTGGGTCATATTGTGACTAGAGAAGGAACCAAGATCAACCCAGAGAGGGTGAAGTCCATTAAAAGCCTTACCCTACCCACAAGCAAAATTGGGGTGCACTCCTTTGTCAGGAAGATTAGTTTCCTACAAAGATTTGTACCTAATTTTGCTGATAAAATGAAGGATATCCTTGGAATGATGAAGGATAAAACTCCATTTCGATGGAGAACTAAAGGGAAACTTGTGTTTGAAGAAGTCAAATGAGAAATTTCTCATGCTCCTATTATGGTATGCCCAGTCTTCAAGAAATATTTCATCATGTACAGCTACGCTTCTGCACATACAATATCGGCCATCTTGATGCAGGAAAATGAATAAGGAATTGAAGCTCCCATTGTTTTCATCAGATGCCCACTAAAAGAACATAAATTGAAGATGTTGTAGATTAGAAAGCATGCTTATGCAGTGGTGAGAGTGGTGAAACATTTCAGGTATTATGTCTTGAGTTTCCTTACTCTCGTTCTAGTTCCTGATACCGCAGTTAAATCCATTCTGACCCAACAAGAGTTGGGTAGTCAATAGGGTAACTAGATAGCAAAAGTCTAGGAGTATGACTTGGACATTAGACCTACCAATTTGGTGCAAGGTAGAGGCCTATGCCAATTAATCACAGAAAAAAATGCTGAGACAGAATGCGAAGAAACTGAAGGTACTTCTTTAGAATTGCCCAAAGTGCTTTTTGTAAGCACAACTGATGAATGGTACACAGATATCACTTTCTTTTTTACCTATGGCAAGTGTCCCCCATATTTAAGACAAAAAGAAAAGAGGAAAGTTAAAATCATATCTATAAGATACACTCTGTGGGACAATGGTATATACAAGAAAGGTATTGATGGTGTATTCCTACGCTGTGTTAACAAGTCTCAGTGGATAAGGTTGTTATATTCCTTCCACAATCTAGCATGCAGAGGACATTTTTCTTCTTCCATAACGGCTTACAAGATCTTATGGGCTAGGTACTATTGGTCTACTCTCTTTCGAGATTCAGCTGAATGGGTGGCCAAGTGTGAAGCTTGTCAACATTTCGTTGGTTGTCCTAAGCTGACAGATCTTCCCTTGAAGCCCGTGGTGATTGAAGAAAATTTTCACCAATGGGGAAGTGATTTCATTAGAGTATTAAACCCTACCTCTAGTGTCGGTCATAATTATGTCCTCACCACTATAGACTATTTCACCAAGTGGGTGGAAGCTGCTCTAATCAAACAAGCTACCTCCGAAGCTATTTGTAATTTTCTCAAAGAAAATATAATTGTTAGATTTAGTGTGCCTCACAAGATTGTTACCAACAATGCCTCCAATTTCTCATCCCATGAGTTGACAAAATTTTGCTATGGATTTGGGATCACATTGACTCATTCATCTAATTACTACCCTCAAGGCAATGGTCAGGCTTAATCGAGTAACAAAAACTTGGTGACCATAATCAGAAAGTTGGTCGATGAGAATGAGAGGACATGGCACAAAGCATTATATGATGCATTGTGGGCCTATCACATTACTCCTAAATGAGCTATTTGAATGCCCCCATTCCAAATTTTGTATGGAATTGACACTGAGATACCTATCTCTGTAGAATTGTTAGCCTTACAGTTAGCTAAAGGAATTGAGGATGAAACTTTTCAAAGTTCTATTGAGAAGATGATAATGTACCTAGCCAGGCTAGAAGAAGAACGGAGCAAGGTAGTGGATCACATCACATACCATCAAATCAAATTCAAAAGAATGTTTGATAGGAAATCAAAGCAATGTGATTTCCAAGTTGGAGATCTAGTACTTCTCTGGGACAAGAGAAGAGAACAGAAAGGGATGCATGGCAAGTTTGACTCCTTATGGAAAGGTCCTTTCAAAATACATCAGCTGAATGGTGAAAATAGCTTCTATCTATCATACCTTGATGGATATTTTCTCCCTCTACTTTTCAATGGCCAACATTTCAAGAGGTTCCACCAGTAATGCAAGATGCTCTCTTGCATTGTATCATAATTTATTTTATGTTGTGTGTTTGCTTTCTTTCTTTGTTTTTGGTTTTTCTTCTTTAGACTCCATATCCCAATGGATAAAGCTTTTGATATGAGTTCTATTCTTTGATGTCTAAAAGAAAGTCCCCAGCAAGAGTCAACTGTTATCTCATTTTTAGTGATTCCAACTAAAATTGAGATAACCATAGAATTGTTTTGACAAAACCTCCTAAAAATTCCCTTTGAAGGATATTTTCAGGTTTTCGGGTTTCCATCGCATGTAAACAAGTCTTTTACATGCTTCATGTTGAGTGTCTTCTGAACCCCAAAACCTGATTACATGCTAGTGTATCGGGTTTTCAGAACCCAGAAGCATCAAAACATACCTTACAAAAAATATTTTACATGTTGCCTGATTCCCAAAACACAAAACCCAAAATGATCCTTTGTATCAGGTTTTCAGAACTCGATAGCATCCAGACATGTCTTTTACATGCTTCATGTTGGTTAGTTCCTGAAACCAGATTTGTTAAGAAAACCTATGTTTCGGGTTTTCAGATGTGCTAAGCATGATGACATGACATTAACTCTGAGTTGTTGATTAGTTGGCACACGTGTCAGATGAGGTGTAATAAATGCTAGGGTTTTATAAATAGCCCAATTTTACACTTCATTTCGACCTGACATATTTTTGTTGCATGGATTTTTCGTACATGGTCCATTGACCTCCAAACCCGACTGAACTTCTTGATCGATTTTGTGATTCATCTTCGATCATTTTTTGAATTTCTTGAAGGTATTTTTCTCTTTTAATAATTTTGTGATCTTTGGGTTTTTTTTTTAAATGTTCTTTCGGTGTTTTCCCTCTTTGATTTTTCTTTGCTTTGGGTTTAGGGTTTAGGGCTGTTTTATTCATTTTCTGTTGAATTTCCATGAAACCCCTTATTTAAAAAATCATCTTGGTTGTTTTCTTATTTTCTTCCATGGGTATACTCTCATAGTTTTTGAGAATAATCTAAAAAACCTAACTTACAAGCTTGGAGGAAATTTTACCTGATGTAACATCCCAGAAACCCGATGCCTTTATTTCAAGTTTTACAGGGTGTCTAAGATTGTTTGGTTTCCATAGTGTATCAATTTTTGCAAATTTCTCAGCATCATCTGACTTCCGCTTGTGTCGGGGGTTACTTTGAAGACCTCTTAAGATTACCCAACTTTGAGGAATATGTCGATGTATATCTTAAGTCAGCACAGAAATCCTGAGACAAAGATCAAGAAGATTATATCAGGCATGTGAATAAAAATTTCTTGATCAAGGCCAAGCCAGCCATCTCTAGGTTTCCCAAGTTTGTCCCCAGGAGTGATTTCATCCTTGAAATTAGTGAGATCATCACCCTATTGAGTTGAGTATTTTGACTCCCCGAGTCAAGATATTTTCACGGGTGGATGTTTCAATTCATGGTCCTTATATAAGAACAAACAAGGGATTGATTGGAGTAGTCTTATAAGTAATGAGATTGATTCCCAGCTGAAGAAAAAATTCACTACTGACAAGTTTTACATGTTGTCATATGTCACCTATGCAGCAGTCAACATGAGGAATTATCTATGGTTTGACGTTAAGGGAAGTAAGTCAACTGAACATATATATATATATATATATATATATATATATATATCGGTTTTTCCCTCAGTTGAAAATGAATGGGTCCAAGGATCAATTCAGAAGAGTGAATGACACCTTCTTTTATGAGAACATCTACATGTTGAACCCTAACTTAAGAAAGAGAAGAGTCTTTGATGAGGCATAGGCCGAAGTATCAAAATGGGGTTGTATCTTCTTGCAGTTCAAGAAGTTCACATATCTTCAAGTGGTTATGTACCTCAGTGATCCTTTCCGATTGCCCAGATTTCTAGGTGATAAGCCGATCCTAATGGAGTTGGTAAGAAAATTGTTGGATTTCAACAAATTCTAACAAAGTAAACACAAGGCTGTCATGTCCTTCCCTATTTCCATCGGAAGGTACACGTGCTTGATAGTGGTTAAAGCTAAGAATGTGGTGCACGAGCTTTAGGACAAGTTGAAGAAGCACATGAAGCACAAATATTGATTTGATTTCTGAGGAGTCTTTAAATCATATGGGACTTTATATCTACATGTTCCCAACATAGAAGATATTTGGGTTGGTCTTTTAGAAGAAGTTTCCATCCGAAGAAAGGATAATAGCAAGTTGACAATTGAAAAAATTTAGATGCTGGATTTATTTGATATCCCAGAGGGAACCATGGATAACGAGAGTTTCCTTAACGCCTTGTATGATAGGTTAAATGAAGACCAATATGTATTCCTAGCTATTGATTGGTGCATTGCTGAGAAAGATTCTATTGCAGGGAGAGATGCTCAAATTTTTACCCATACTAAGGCGTGGCTCATTTCTTAGGGAATGAGTTATAAAGAAGGGATTTTTTCAAAGCTAGATACTTTGGAAGTGGGACCCTCCAAGGGAAAAAAGGAAAAGGATAACAACCCTTCCAAGAGGCCGATAAAGGTTAAGTTTGTCAACAAGGGAGAAGATCAAGTAACTACACCAATGGCCACTCTCACACAAATAGTTGAGGTTCTTGATTCACCTCCACAACCAAAGCAAGGAAATCCTCCTTCCAGAGAAGAGATTATTCAACCTTCTATTCCTCTTTTGGTTGATAGTTCATCAGAGGTAAGTCTTCCTCTTATCTCTCAAGCTCTAATTTCGGAATCCTTTCCTCCTCCTATTCAGCCTTCCTTGCCTCAGATTTCTTCACCAAATTCCTTAGCCATGGCTAATATCTTCTCTGCCTCTCACCTCTCCCCACTGGACCTCAGTTAACCATGGATATGCCTCCTCCTTATGTGCCTTCATTCCAAGAGTCCATTGTCATGGACACTACACTTGTAGTGGTCACCACTCCATGAGCTAAACTTCCTCCACCTGAGGATCTGACCGTAACACCTATAATGGGAGAAATCGCTTTCAATATGCCTCAATGGTTAGTAGATAAAACTTTGGGGAAGAGGAAGGTGGTAGTTCCATTACCAACCTTTGATTTTAGTTCCCTCATGGTCAATCCTACCAAGTCGGCCAAGAAACCCAAAACAGTTTCAAGGATTTCAGTGGATGCCTCAGGGCATAAATTTGAAGAAATTGCTACTCTTGTGGCTAATAAAACCAAGGATGATATAATGATCAGAAATTATCAAATCAAAAGTGTTGATATAGGGAAAGTAACAATGGAGGGAGCGCAACAAGATGCACAAGATGCCATGAATGTGTTGTGTCAGAAGCTAAAGGAAACTAAGGCAAACAGAGATGAGTTAAAAGGGAAAGTATAGTAGTTGACAGAAGTACTACTCAAGCTCTCAAAGCCTTCTGGGTCAACAAATCATCCTCTACTCCTATCAGGTTCGATTTCTCATCGGTACCCATGATCAAGAAGATTAATGAGAAGGGGAGAACGGTTGATGAATGTATCTAAAGGCTTCTCCCACAAGGAAAATAATTCATTGAGGACACCGTGGAATTCTACAAATCATTGGAGGATATAAAGAAGGATGGAGAGAAAATGGATGATGAATTTTCAGCAGAGGTTGGGAACCTAGAGTTAACTTTTGAAGCTCTCCAAACACTTAAATAGGTTTCATCCTGCATCTTGGTCGAAGAAGGCATCATTCCACATGGGGACAAACATTTTCAACTAACCAAAGCCATTAGATTTAGAATAAATATTCTCAATGAATATTGTAGCAAATTGACGGAATCAAGAGATCAATTGATCGATGGCACAAATGACATAGCAGAAGAGTTAGTCAAGATCTACGCTAAGGCATTGAGTGAAAGCGTGGGTATTCTACCTGTTGATGATCTTGACAAGTAGATCCAAGAATCAATTCAACATGAACCAACTTATGGATTCAGCTTGGAAATCATTGACAAGTTTGAGAAACTTTATCATTCTTTGGAAACCCTAAGGAAACTCAACAAGAGACTGAAAAAGCTTCCTAGCAATGCTAGCGATACTCAGGAAACATGTGAAGTTTTGAGTTATCATTCCACCGTGCTTGATAAAAATGAGATGCAAGGTATAATCTGAAAGCTCCAAGAATTTCGAAACAAGCAGGATTTGTTAAAGGAAGAAAAAGATGATGAAACAGAATAGGCACAATGTTGCATGTCATTTCAATCCTGAAATTGACATGTCTTTTTCATTTTCGTTTCATCACATAGGAAGTAAATTTTGACTTGGTCTCCTACATGAGATTCAAGCAAAGTAGGACTCTCATTAAAAAAACTATTTTCTAGGATTTATCCTATTTTCTCTCAAATCCTTTTGTTATAAATAAGGGATGCTTATGCATTCAAAAGGGTTGATATTTTTTTAATATTGAGATCTATTGTGAAGAAGAAAGACTTAGTTTTTTCTTTTAATCATTTGAGGAATAAGAGCTGATGCTATTTTGCAAACTTTGTGTTGTGAGATCTATCTTTCTTAAGATATTGTTCTTATTTTCATAATCTTAAGATATTCTTTGTTTATCATCTTGATTGTTCTAATCATTTCAAACATTACATTTGTTATCTAAAGCTTGTATGACTATTTCGTGCTCTGTGTTTACTCGAAAGAAAATGCGTTCCTCTTATTTCCTTTCTATTGTGTTTCTTCCATAATAATAATTTCCTTTCCGATCCATTTCATTTCAAAAGAGAAATATCTTCACCTATTATGAATATGGATTTCAAGATTCTATCCCAACCCCAATGGTTAGATTAGTGTGAATAATGTATATATTATTTCTGCTGTGTTTTAGATTAGTAATAAATAGGCAGCCTCACCTGTCTTTGAGGAGGGATTTAATCCCATGTACTATGGTTAAACCTCATATTTTGGCTTGACGAAATATCCAACCAACAAATACCAAGGTCATATGGTTCATATTTAAAATTTTTTTACCCATAAGAACTCTCTTTATGGATATTTTTCCTTCAATCCCTAGGTTAAGTTTTCTCAGAGCCCAAGAAGGGTCTTTTTTCTCTAACTTTCTTCAAGATAGTTTTCCAAACTTCTAAGTGATCTCAAAACTTATGCAATAGAATGGTTCAACTTTCTCATTTAGGAATTTCATCAAGAAAATGTTCACATCAATAATACTTACAAGATTTGCAAAAATTACTAACACTAGAAGACCCTGTTTTAGGGTGCAATCACTCTTTACCCATAAGACTATTTATATATGATTTTAATCAAAGAAATTGAGCAAGAATACCACTTATTTATTGAAACTAAAGTGACTATTTATAATTTCTATATCTTCCTTACAAAACAAATTTTTATACTTATCCTCGATTCAATCCTTCAAACACCACTATCAAAATGTGCCCACCAAGAATTGTTGTAGAGAACTTCAAAACAATCAACTAGAGTAACTCAAATTTTATTGTTAGAAACATATACATGTTCCTTTAAATATTGTCATATAAACTTCACTTGTGTCTTTGACTACTACTTTTACCATCTTTACCTCTGTTAACACATAACCTAGATGGATAATAATTTATAAACCTTCAAGACTTGTGTCATTCATGAGAAATACACTACCTTAGAACTACATATCTTGTTTAAGACTCAGATCACCTTACCATGAATATAGATATCTTCAAATTGAGGACTCAAATCACTTTAAGATATTTAAATCATCTTTTTCCATTGTAACAATATAGATTCTTCTTTAGAACAAGGGGGTACCTTCAAGCTCATAGGCTACTGGTAATCACTTGTAGTAAACCTCCTAGGTGTAATGAGATTAAAAAAATTCCCCTTCAACATATTCCAACTTTCATGAACCAATAGATAACATCATAAGTGCATTCTTACATTTTGTACCCATTCTTCATGATCATGACTTTATACCTCACACCATAAAATTATGCTCTAACTTCATGATTCAAAATTCAACTGATACATTTTGATGAGTCAATGAGCATATGGTATTTCACCTATAATCATGCAAACAAAATAATCCCGCAACTTTTCTGATAGAATTTGATTAAATAAACTTATCAGACCTACTTTTTCCTCTAATTTTCCTTGAGATTAATATCACTTTTTTGATACCTTTAGAAATGGTTTTAAATACCAAATTTAAGAGATATTAAACCCTCTTGAGCATTGTTATATAATCATAACCCTCAAGCCTTAACCTTTCATCCTAAAGACTACTTTTTGATGATCTAAGCAGACTAAAAGAAAAATATGAAATCCTTTACTTGACTCTTCACACATTCTTGGTAGTGCACACACTTATGATCTTGCAATACTTTGAAGAACACAGACCAAACATTCTGACTTTTGTGGACATGATATATCACACTAGACTTAGGTCCATCTTTTGATACTTCACAAAATTTACGCCTTAGCAACTATTAACTCTTACCTGGAGTGAATATTTGACATCTTTTTGTCATCAAATTGATAATACCAAAAATAAACACAAATAAAAATATTTTAGTACTTTGATACTTCAATGATTAACACAGGCCTTTGACTAATGAACTAAACAAGGAAGAACATACAATCATATACTCAAGGCATATCAACAACATAATGACATTTATATCTCAAGATAATAGACTCAGACCTAAATATAGTGATATCAGACCTCTTTGAATTAATCGTGATTCGTGAAAAACCAAGAAAAATACCTCAATCACCTTTGACATAGACTAGATACATTTCAAGACAAGACTATGATGGATAATACAAAGAAATACTTTCCTATGAATGAAAAATCATTATTGGACTCATGACCATGCTTCCTTCATCTGATAAATGTCTTCTAGAAGGCTAGAGAAGACACTCAAAGATGATTAGGCCACTAAAATTGTATATCACTATCAAATGAGCTGAAATACTCTATCCTCTCTCTTTCCTTCTTGTTCAATCCCTTTGAGGATATATATTTTTAGGAAAAAAAATATCATCTCCTAAGTCTTCAATTTCTAAGATGGATCTTGGAAAGCACATGTGGATATTTTCATTTTCAACAAGATACAATAGACATTTATTAGAATTGTCAATTTTAACTACATCTTTCTTACCATTATCAACATACTTTGGTATTTTGAAAAATATCGAATCTGTTTTGAATACCTCTGTTTATCTTTCCTTCAAATCATCAACATTTTATACCTTCTTATCAAGTTTAGGTTCATCAAACTTCTTACTCTTCTTACTATACTTCGAATGAGTTTCATTTACCTTTCTTGTTTGTTCATCACCCTTTATTGTCATAAGTACACTTGATTCAACATTGGGAATGATATTTCTCCTCAATACCTTCTTATTTTTTCGTTGAATGCTTTATAAATGTTGTCATTCCTTGGAGATTTGTTTTGATAACATCACCTTCTAATATGACCTTATTTGTGGCAGTTCTAACATATAATGTTAATCCAGCTTTTACGTTGGTGCGCACTAAGATTACAACCATAATCATCTGCCCTATGACTATACTCACAACATGAGTAACATTGTCCTTTGAAGGATTTTTCACCATTCACAGATGACTCACCTTTTGAGAACTTACTCTTGCAATCCCTAGCTCTCTGGCAATTTTTTTATAATCATAGCAATTTCACCATCATTCTTCACATGTTATCCTTTGAACCCTGTTGGTACCCAAATTTATTCTCCTTTTCAGTCTGAGAAGCATAAAAGATATGGCATGAAGCTTGAAGATAGATAGATCGTGATGTATGCCATTTTGTAGTTGGGGATATGATCTAACTGGCACTCATATTTTTGGAGAGATGGATAGCACTCAAATACGAATTGATCTTGTCCAAACTATTTTAGGTTGTGCCTTTCAACCAAGGTAACAGAACCTATTTTGTAACCCTCAAATGGTGAAGGAGATGAAGATATCCCTTAATTTGTGCAAATAGTATGAGAAGGGCCTTGGTAAAATATGATCAATACTCCAAATATGACTTTCATAAGTTGTCACTCCCAGATTATGGAGATACTTTCAATGCAAGGAAAGGGTTACTGAAGACATTTTGAAATCCTGATCTATTATGCATACTTTAGCTAATGGATTTTGATCTGTGGGTACACAGGTCAAAACAAGGGTAAAATAGGGTAGGATTAGTTCTTTTGAATGATTTTTGTGTGGGATTTTAGATAAGACAAACCAAGGTTCACCATAATCTTTTATGATTTCAGAAAAACATGGAGAAACTTAACAATAGAAAGCATCAAAATGGTTACTCATTCCTTCAACTAGGATATGTGCATCAAATGGAGGATCAGATCTGCACTTTTCCACGCAATCTTTTATCATCTGTCACAAAAGCTTGAGTTAGAATGAAGCAATGAAGCATTTATCAATCACTATTAAATCATAACCTAAGGTGCACCCAAAGGTTTATAAACAATCTCTGAAATCAAGGAAAGTAAAGTGATTTTAAATTTGTTTATCTCTCTATCAGATGAAAGCTCTTCTGAATGTGAGATTTCAAATGCCACTAAAATAATCACAAGAAATGAGATCATGTGTGATCAAGAGAGATTTTAAACACAAGACTACAACAGGAAACAAGAAAAAAAATTTGAAATGCATTCTGAAACATAAGTGTATGGAAAATTTTCCAAGAGACAACACAAAATAATCCATAAATGATCAAATTTATCAGCAAGGGAATGTTTCAAGAACAATCTAAGATCTTGTTGATGGCTTTAAAACTGAAACCAACTCAACATGATACAAATATGATGTAAAAAGGAATTAAAAATGGTTCTCAGGTGGTTTCTCAGAGAATGGGCTTCTTCCAAGATTTTCCCATGAAATTTTTAGTTTTCCAGGATTTTTTAAACTCTTCCAACCCTTTGCATGACGAATTCATGAAATATATATCTTTCAATCTCGTTCGAGTCTTCTTTGTCAAGAAAAGAATATGCCAAAGGATCAAATTTGTTTCAAAAATTCCTCATGATTCCCAGACACGGAGTTTAACAGGAAACATCCAAAAAGTTGACAGTTGTCTCAAAAAGAGATGAATCATTGCAAAATTCACATCATTCTCCATTATGGAGGCACTTTTTTCATCTTCAAAGCATGTAGACTCCCTTCCTTTCATTATTTCATCCATTTCCCTCGAAAATTTGACTTTGAAACTTTTGGATTTGATATTTCACATTTTTAGACAGGTTAGGGAAAAAATTCATTTCAAAAACATCTTTGATCTTCAAATTGATCCTCAAAAACCAATTACATTGGTCCTTGCAGGCACAAACGACATGAATTTTTCAAAAATTCGATCAAAATCGATGTAAAAAACACATCTCCAAGCTTCGTGGAGCTCAAATGATGGCCAAACTGAAAAATGCACAATTATTGTATATCTTCCTTTATCCTTTAATCTCAGCCCTCCACGTGTCACAATGTGATTGGAAATGGGCTTGACATCACTTTTTGACATTTTAACACTTTTAGAAAAATGTAAAAATATAATATTTTTCTCACCCCTCTGGCCCTTGAAAATGAGCTTGACACATGTCCCAAAGTGGGTCCCATTGGAATCGTGGATCGATTCTACACATTTCCACCTTTTTTGGAAAAAAAGGAAAATTTTCAAAATTATCCCCATGCAGACCCACACCTCTGATTCTATCCCTGACACATGGCACAATGTGAATGGATACAGAGTCACGGCTCAATTTTAAACATTTTGCCTCTTTTTTCAAAAAAGGAAAATTTTCCATTTTTCCTCCGCACCTTCACCATCCCGTAAGACACGTGTCCTCACTTGATTGGCTGTCAGGAAGTTCTCTCATTTTATATTTTAATCATATTCTACAAAGGAAATTTTATAAAATTTCCTCCGCACCTCCATCTTTCCCTGCCACATGGCGATTGCTAATTCGCCTAGCGGACCCGCGGCCCTTTTCACGACTTTTGTTTCCTTTTGCCAAAAAGCAAAATTTTTCTATGTCTCCCACCAACCTCCATTGCCACCTTTTATGCAAACATGAAACATGTCCACTTGTGATTTGCTATGGGCCCTATGCATTTTCTTTACACTTTAACTTTTTTTCCAAAATTCCTTAAGGCACAAAAAGACCCGCTCGTCCGCCTTCACTCTGCCTATGACACATGTACCTCATCTGGGGCATGCAGAGCTGTGGGGGCAACTTGCATTTTTTTCCAAAAACACAAAACGTTAAGTTTTTAGAAATGACCCGCCGATCCTTGTCTAATTAGAACAAGCCATGTAGGAGAAGATTTTTGAGCTAAAATTTTATAGGAAAAGGATGCTCGTATGACCGTCAAACAACGTAGAAATTTCCAGCAATGCCCTAGAGTGGTGAAGATGAAATTGACGGGTAAATGACACCCATCTTACCATCAAAACATATAAAATGCCAAGGATGCCCTAGAATTCAATTGTTTTGCTAAGGACAACAAATTTCTTGAAATTGAACCAACTGAAACATGTTTTCAAAGCATTTTTAACATGGAATTGGATTTTCAATGGAATACAAGTGCAAATCGATCAATTTTAAACGTCCACAATTGGGAAAAAAGGTAGAGCCCACCGATTTTGGAAAAAATAGGGCACACATGCAAATTTATTGCAAATTAGGGAAAAATAACAAGTTTGTGACCACTTCAAAGCATCGAAGCAAGAGGGGAAAAGTTACAGACCATAGATTTGAGAGAAAAACATTTCAAAGCATGCAGGATGAAAGAAAATTAGGACAAAAGCTTACAGGCTTAAAAATGGCACCAACATTGGCTCTTTCTCAGGGATGGGCACTCCCAACGAGTGCAACAAGAATAAAAGAAGCAGACTAAGTGCCAAAAAAACCATTGGGAAACAGAGTCAAAATTACAGAGCTAAAAAACTAGACCCAATCGACAAAAAATGGCTACTAAGAACAAGGCAAACCACAAACTGACAAAACACCACAAATAGAAAAATCCAAACACTATACACTGTACAAGTGTTGTATACCTCAAATTTGGGGATTAATCCAAGAAATGCTTCAGATGCCTACCATTAAGAGGAAGATCAATAAATTCCCCATCTAATTCCTTGAGAAAAAAGGTATTTTCACCAATTTTGATATCAATGGAGTAAGGGCCCATCCACAATGCATCAAATTTACCATGTTTTCCCTTATCTTCATGCCTGTTATCCCATAAAAAAACCAGGTCTTCAATATTGAAATCCCTAGGAGTGAATTTCTTGTTAAACAACCTCTTCAACTTCTCTCTAAATCTGAAATGCCTTTGGTGGGATTCTCTTCTTTCTTCATCCAACTCAACAATTTGATTAATCCTTTCTTCATATGGACTGACCTCTTGATCTTCAAGTTGTTGAACAAATTAAAATTAACATAATTGCAAATGTAAGGGAAGAAAATCTTGAGTTCTATACACCAATTCAAATGGGCTCTTACTAGTAGCTCTTTTGGCAGTGACTCTATCAGCCCAAACTGTAAATTTCAGTTGTTCACCCCATTTTCTCTTTTTCAACTCCAAGGTTCTCCTAATGAGCTTCAGCAAGTTCTTATTGTTGGACTCAGCTTGTCCATTCCCTTGAGGGTTATAGTTTGAAGCATAAGTTAGATTGGTTCCATACTCCTTGTACATTTCCATCAAGGGCTTATCTCTAAAACACATGGCATTATCAACAACAATCTGTACTGGCACACCAAATCTACATATGATATGATTCAACAAGAAGTCCATAACAACTTGGTGTGTTGCTTTCTTGGTGGGGATTGCTTCTACCCACTTTGTGAAGTAATCTGTGGCTACAAGGATCCACTCATGTCTAGCAGTAAAAGGGTCTAAAATCTCACTAATGAAGTATATTCCCTATTGTTTGAAAGAAGCTTCAATTGATATAGGCTGCAAAGGAAGGGAGATTGAAGCTTTCATTCTTCTAGAGAAACACTGGCAGATTTCACATTTTTTAACCAACAAGGTTGCATCTTTGAAGAGAGTAGGCCACCAATAAATAGCTCTATAAATTTTATGTGTTGTAACCCTTCTAGAAAAGTATCCTCCAAAAACTCCCCCATGGAAATCAGAAAATGTTTTGGGATTTTCTGTTTAGGGTTCTTCCAAGCCGGCCCAAAGTCAGTGATGATGTATTTTTGAGAAGCCATCTTGAGGGCTCTTTTTTTACTTTTATTTAAATGATCAGGGAACCATAGGTGTCTGAGGTAAAATATTACATCCTTGTACCACTAAGAACTTACCAACTCCTCAAGAACATCTACCCCTTCTACCTTTACCTCATTCACTTCCATAGTCTGCAAGTTACTATCAGCCACGAGCTTAGTAAGACCCAAACCTCTCACCAACTTTTTGGTTTGGATATCCATGTCATATTCCTGTAGTTTGTTCACCCATCTACATCTTTTGCTTGAGATATCCATCTCTGATAAGATGTGTTTTACCATGGTGTGGGGAACATAAGCAACAACTTTTGAACTTAAGATATAAGTCCTAAAAACCTTTATTGCTTTCACCAAGGAAAATGCTTGTTTTTTCATGATTGTGTATTTTAACTCAGTAGCTTGTAAAGCCTTGCTAAAGAAGGCAATAGGACTCGTAGCCCCATCTTCATCCTTCTACATCAAAATAGATGCAATGGTATTTTTTAGAAGCAAAGGAGAAGATTTGGAAAGGCTTCTTGTAATTTGGAGCTACCAAGACAAGTGTATGTTTTAATGCTTCTTTGATTACTTCAAAATCCTAAATAACAGCCTCCTCCCATTTGATAACTTGGTATTTATTTAACATTCATGTAATAGGAAGAGTCAATTCAGCAAAATTAGACACAAACCTTATAATGAAATTGATCTACCCAAAGAAGGATTGGATGCCCTTCTTTGTTCTTGGAATTGGAACCTTGATGATTACTTCTACCCTCTCAAGGTCAATCATGACACCAACCTTTGAAACAATATGACCAAGCAACTTGGCCTTTTGAACTCAAAAATGACACTTCTTTGGATTCAAAGAGATTCAAAATTCTCTACATCTGATCAACATTCTTTCCAATTGCTGCAAGTGATCTCTTCTGCTCCTTGAAAACACAGTCACATCATCCTGATAAATGGAAATGAAGTCATTTATGTAACCAACAAAAGCAACATCCATTGATCTTTGGAAGGTATCTCCAGCATTCATGATACCAAAAGGAATTATTACATAAACATATTTTCCCCAAGGAGTGGTAAAGGCAGTTTTAAATCTTTCTGACTCCTTGACAATAACTTGATTATAGCTAGAGAAACCATCCAAGGTGGACGAAAATTCAGATCCAGTCACTAACTGCAACATGTTTTCCATGTTTGGAAAAGAGTAATTGTCTTTCAATAAAACTCTATTTAGATTTATGAAGTCTACAAAAATTATGATATCTCCATTTTTCTTTCTGACTAGCACAAGGTTTGCAACCCAAGATGAATACCTTTTCGGTTGAATGATCCCTCCCTCTTTCAGTTTCTTCAATTCATCTTTCATTTTCATGGATAGGAGTGGATTAATTGGCCTTTAATTTTGTCTTAAAGGCTTGGCATTTGTTTCAAGAGGAATCTCATGCTGAAACAAGTCCTCTCTGTATGCTTTCAGCTCTAAATAATACCAAGCCAGGTAGTCCTGATATTTCTTCAATAGTTGAACATAGGATTGTTTTTCTTCTTTGTTTAGATTTCAGCCCAACCAAACTTTTCTTGGTTTATCATTAGTTCCCAAGTTATACTCTTCCACATCCCTTGAGACAATCATGTTTCTATTGATGATGTAATCAGCCTTGTCAAAATTTTACTCAAGTGCAACAAGACCTCTAGGAATGGTGTTAGTTTTTAATTGAATAATATCCTTTCCAAATAAAGTATCTCTTCCTTCAGTCACACATACCATTGGTTCCTAATCAATATTCTGATTTTCAAACTCACCTTGATTTTGTAAGAACCTTTTCACTTGAGCATCATCATTAAGCACTTGCCAATGCTTGATGTTGTCAGGGACATCTAGCCTAGTTAAAACTTTAATATTATACTCACAATAAGGTGAAATGGTGCAATTTCGAATCTTGACCCCAATATTGCCAACTTTTCAGCAGTAGCATTGGAACTTCTGTCATGATGCACAATGTTGAAGGAATCAAACATCTCAATTAGATCCCAAACTACATGTTTGTAATATTTCATCCGCTACTTTTTTGTACCATACACTTTTCTTATTTGTTTGACAACTAGCTCTGAATCTCCTTTTACAATGATGTCCTTGACACCATACTTCCATGCAATTCTCAGACCCAACAACAAGGCTTCATACTTAGCAATGTTATTAGTAAATTCAAAATTAAGATTGAAGGAAAAAACAAACTCTTCCAAGCTAGGAGAAATCAGAATTACACTAGCACCATGTCCAAATTTGGAGCAAGCTCCATCAAATAGCAAGGTCCAAGGGGAACCTACCTGTTCAAGGAAATTTCACTGATCCATCTTGTGTTCTTTGCCATCACCAAACCCAACAAAGTTATCAGCATCAACATCAGCAAATGACACCTCATAGGAAGCATTGTTGGGATCCTCAATTAGATGCAACATCTTCTTTTCTCCATAGAGCTTGGTAAGGCTGCCTTCAATGGGAATGGTGGCAAAAGACATATATGTTATCTAAAATGAGCCCCCTGCTTATTTTGGCTAACTTTCCTTCATTATTTCATTCCTTGTGCTTCGATATCAAATTTTACACATTTTAGGAACTCAAAGGTTTCTAGAAATGGCTTCATCAGATAGGAATTTTCTTCCCCTTTCCAGAAAGGTAAAATTTTCCTCCTAACTCCTTGTAATTTTCGATTTATGGCTCAGCAGATTTTTTTGGGGACATTTTTCCTAGACAGGGCTGTGACTAATGAGAAGGTACCATGTGGCAAGGTGGAGAGGCAGATGTTGAGGGGATCTTGGAGTTTTTGGTGCTTTGGTAAAAGGGTACAAAGGAAAAAATCAGTCCATGGGCCCACGGAAGGAATGGAGAAATTTTTTTTAAGGCCCCGTCGAGCAATCGCATAGCGCCACGTGTCCATGCCAACAACAGAAGTCGGGACGACAGGAGGATTTGGAGAAATTTGCCGAAATTTTTAAAATGTGCAAAGGGAAGAATTGGAAGCGTAATCCCACCGAGCACACAAATGATGCCACATTTCTAGTTAGTGGTGGAGGTCGAGCTCGCGGAGAAGTTTGGAGAAATTTTCCAATTTTGCGCAAACGGGCAAAATGTTTTCTTCTTCCCGTGGAGGAACCAAAGGATGCCATATGGTAGTGGAGTGGTGGGGCATGGGGAAGTTTTGGGAAATTTTCCCAAATTCAAAAAAGAGGAAAATTTTCAAGTTTCGGCCCACCAACTCGACTTTTGCCCCATTTTTGTCCTAAATCTCAGAGGGGCATAACTTTCGATCCCAAGCTATGATTTTCATGTTCTTTATATCATTGGAAATCTATTGAAATCATCTAAATGATGGAATATTCAATTTTAATTTTTGATGGATATTTGTGGGAGAAAATGGAAAAATGTCTCTGGCATGTAAAAAACATAGAAAACGACTCCAACCACCAAAATTAATAAAGTATGGGCCTCTATTTTTGCTCTCTAAAGAAATGTACTTTGAAGTATGAGCTTTTTCATGGAAACCCATCATTTTGTAGGCTAATTAGATGAATCTTTTTAGTGGTTGAAGTTCCAAATCATATTTTCCTGCGTTTTCTCCGTTCTTCCATTTTGCTCGATGGTTAAAAACCAGTTTTGGCTCATTTGTAAAATGTTGTTCATTCTTTCTGCTCTGCCCTCCCTTATTTTATTCCCCAAGGTCAAAAATGGAGTTTGAACCTCCTCCCATGCTCTGTAATGGTGTTTTTTTTCTCTTACAAGTCAAATGATGTTTTGGTCAAACTTCTGGAGCAATAAGAAACGTGATTTGTGATGCATTTTTCCATCCTTGCTTGTTTTTGCTTGTTTTCTTCTTGCATCTCTTCATTACAGGTATTTGTGCATGTTTGGATGTTCATTGCAGGTTTTGGAGCTGTGTTCATGGAGTTTTGGAACATTTTCTATGTGAAATCCATCTTTGGTCTATGATGCATTTGTCCATCCTTTCCATTGCTCACCTCTCTTTGTTTCCATGGCAGTTTTGATAATGTTCAACATTTTCCTTCTATGATGTATCAATATTTTAGTGTAGGCTCTATTTTTCCCTCTTTTCTTTCTCTCTCTCTCTCTCTATGTGTCTCCTTGGCATAGCTAGATTAGGATTAGATTAGCTTTCCTGCACTGGAATAGCTTATGGTAGGTAGTTTTAGGAGCAAGAACCGGATTTCTCTGGAGGTATATCTCAAGTAGCAAGTCCCACAAGTTGGAGATACTACCCATGTTATCCAAACACACCATGAGCTCAAGTACATGCACTTGTGTAAACTCAAGGGTGTTATGGTTCAGTGATAACAATTTTGGCACGCTAAGCGGAAGCTTAGAGGTATTCCACTTTATTTTTTGATAGGTTGGTGTGTTCCTGTTAAGGATTCAACCATTGGAGGAATTTTCAAAAGCACATTTGGTGACTCCATCTAGTAAATAACTCATTCTCTGAGTTGCGGACCCTCTTTCCATTCATTTCCATTGATTTTTCATCCATTATTCTTTCCATCTCTTCCATATTATTTCATTGCATGAAGTTGTACAATCATAACTTCATTTCCATCATGGTGCAATCTAGAGAAAAATCTCAAATGAAGGCTTTCAGAAGTGGTTGCAGGGCACCTTGTCCATGGGTTGGCACTTTTCCAAGACACTTAAGCCCTTAGGAGAAGCTAGACTTCATGATGGAGATGCTGCCCCAAATTGCACAATGGAAATTAGAGATAAAGGACAATAAATTTGGTGCTGAGAAACCTTGTCAATGGGTAAATTCTACACCATCATCTAGTTTTTCTCCTTCCATTCCTCAAGTAGAACCATCTCATTTTGAATGCCAAATTCCAAATCCAGCCCATGCTGCCCCAAGTTTTGATTTCATTTCTCCATCCCCTAGTCTTCCATCCCATCTCAATTCTTCTTTCCTATTCCTTTCCAAATAGCCATTCCCTCCAAAGAAACAAGAGTTTCTACCTCCTCCACCAACACAAAAAATTACAAAATCAATTGAGTTACAACCCACCCTTCCTCTTACATTCCCAAATCCATGTTGGGAAGATAAAAATCAGAATGCTAGTCAAGGAAAACAACAAGAAGAAGAAGAGCCAAACAAGGATGAAAAGATCAATTTTTTTTTGAATTCGGCTCTTAAATTCGGGATTACAAAAATCCCCTTGATGGTGAAACAAATAGAGGAGGTTAGAGTTGAAGAACTAGTGGTGGCCAAGGCTGATTTTGTTGGAGTAGAAGAAGAGAAAAAAGAAGAAATAGATCAACAATCACTTTGCTCAGAATGCAGTGCCCACGTTGGCACTCTACTTGAAGGAAATGCTGGTCTAATTCAAGTTGCACAATCAGCCTTGGAAAGAAGCTCTAAAAGATATCTTGTAGCCCCAATTTGTCCTCTAGAGTAACAGATTGAAGAGTTTGACTTGAAAAAATTCATGCTAGAGGAAGAGTTCAATCAAGAGCAAGATTGTCTTCAAGCAGTAGAGGAAGGAGAAGATACTTTGAATCCAAAAGAAGAGGAGAAAATTCTAGCTATTGGGGAGAAAAGTGCAGATCTTAAAACTTTGAGCACAAAGCAGGATATAGAAGAACCTTTAGTTCTTATTTCTACTTCATCTCTCTTGAATTCTAGTGCTGAAGAAGAATTTGATCTCTCAAACTCAATGTTGGAGGATGAAAGAAACCATGGTGATCAAGTTACAAATAAAAAGAAAACCATGGGGGAGGTTGAGCATTTGTAGCAGGACAACAACGAGGTAGTTTATCTGTCAGATTTGGAAGACCATTTTGATGAAGAGGAACTGGTTGAAATCACACCATTTACTCCTCCTTCATCCACCTTCCAAACACAAGAACCTACGGTCATGAAGGAGAACTTTCAATTGCAGCAGCCTACATTTTATAGCAGCCTTTGGAGCCAAGATTGGAATATTTTAATCTTCCATGTTCTTCACTAGAAGAGGAAGGAAAACAGTAGAAGAGTTCCATCATTTCTTCCACACCATCCATCCAAGAAGGTATATAAGAAGACTCCATTTTTAGAGTTAAAAATAAGAGAAATGGGCATATTAAATGGATCAGACCTTGCCCAATCAGGTATTTGGCTTCATTGGAGCCAAAGGAGAAGTCACAACCAGTCATGCTTGCTTCTAAGCATGAGGATGAGCTAGAAAGTGTCAAGGATCAACTGCAATGCTTCTTCAATCTGAATGCAGAGAAACTAAAAGAGGTATTGGATTTACTTTCAGCTAACACCTTCCTGATTTGGGTAGAAGACCAGCCTCTTGTTGATTTTCAAAAACCCTAACAACCACGATCAGCTCTAAATCAATTGCATGGCTGCCCATTTTGAAGAAATGAAACTATTTTGCATAACCAGTTGCAGGGTTTGTTTAGCTTACCTTTGCTTACAGTTACAGTAGAGTAGCTAGGTTTTCTTTCAGCAGAAGAAGTGCTTGTGCACACTCTGCATGTTCCATTTCGAGCATGTATGATTTTTCAGTTTTGTACATAGTTGTTTGGTGCTATTTTGGTTACTCTTGCACAGTTCATTTCAGTGGCATTTTGGTGAAGATCAACTCCAAGTTCAATGGGTTTCCAAATGGCTCAGAGGTCAATTTTTCATAGTTTAGATCAGAATTGGTTATCAAGCTTGACTCCATGCCCAATGGATGATTCAAATCCATTGATCATTCATCTAGTAGGCAAATGACCCCTGAGAGTCACCAAATTGTTATCCAAAATGAGCCCCATGCTTATTTTGGATAACTTTCCTTCATTCTTTCCTTCCATTTGCTTCAATATCAAATTTTACAAATTTCAGGCACTCAAAGGTTTCTGGAAATAGCTTCATCAGATAGGACTTTTCTTCCCCTTTCCAAAAAGGTAAAATTTTCCTCCTAACTCCTTGTAATTTTTGATTTATGGCTCAACGGAGTTTTTTGGAGACGTTTTCCCTAGACAGGCCCGCGGCCAATGAGAAGGTGCCACGTGGCAGGGTAGAGTGGTGGATGTCAGGGGGATGTAGGATTTTTTGGTGCTTTGGTTAAAGGGTGAAAAGGAAAAAATCATCCCGTGGGCCTACAAAAGGAATGGAGAAAAAGTTTTTTTAAGGCCCTACCGAGCAATCGCATAGTGCCACGTGTCCACGTCAGCAGCAAAAGTCGGGATGGCAGGAGGATTTGAAGAAATTTGCCAAAATTTTAAAAATGCACAAAGGTAAGAATTGGAAGTGCAACTCCACTGAGCAAACAAATGATGCCATGTGTCTAGTCAGCGGACGAGGTCAGGCCCGCAGAGAAGTTTGGAGAAATTTTCCAATTTTGCACAAACGGGGAAAATGTTGTCTTCGGCCCGCGGAGAAACCAGAGGATGTCACATGGCAGTGGAGCAGCAGGGTGTGGGGAAGTTTTGGGAATTTTTCCCAAATTCAAGAAAGAGGAAAATTTTCATGTTTCGGCACTCTAACCCAACTTTTGCCCCATTTTGCCCTAAATCTCCAGAGGGGCATAACTTTTGATCCCGAGCTCAGATTTTCACGTTCTTTATATCATTGGAAAGATGTTAAAATCCTCTATATGATGGAATATTAAATTTTAATTTTTATGGATATTTTTCTAGATAAAATGGAAAAATGTCTCTGGCATGCATAAAACACAGAAAATGACTCTAACCACCAAAATTAATGAAGTATGGGCCTCTGTTTTTGCTCTGTAAAGTAATGTACTTCGAAGTATGGGTTATTTCATGGAAACCCATCATTTTTAGGCCAATTAGATGATTCTTGTTGGTGGTTGAAGTTCCAAATCATATTTTCCTACATTTTCTCCTTTCTTCCATTCTACTTGGTGGTTAAAAGCAAGTTTTGGCTCATATGTAAAAGGTTGTTCATAATTTCTACTATGCCCTCCATTATTTTCTTCCCCAGGGTTGGAAATGGAGTTTGAACCTCCTCTCATGCTCTATAATGGCATTTTTGTCTCTTACCAGTGAAATGATGTTTTGTGCAAACTTCTGGAGCAATAAAAAACATGATTTTTGATGCATTTGTCCATCTTTTCTCGTTTTTGCTTGTTTTCTTCTTGCCTCTCTTCATTACATGTATTAGTGCATGTTTGGATGTTCATTGAAAGTTTTGGAGTTGTGTTCATGGATTTTTGGAACATTTTCTGTGTGAAATCCATCTTTAGTCTGTGATGCATTTGTCCATCCTTTCCATTGCTCACCTCTCTTTGTTTCCATGGTAGTTTTGATAGATGTTCAACATTTTCCTTCTCTAGTGTATCACCGTTTTAGTGTAGACTCTATTTTTCCCTCTTTTCTCTCTCTGTGTCTCCTTGGCATAGTTAGATTAGGAGTAGATTAACTTTCCTACATTGGAATAGCTTGTTGCAGGTAGTTTAGGAAGAGGAATCAGCCTTCTCTGGAGAATTTTCCTCATTTTCAAAGGTTCCACACTTTGGGAAAGCTCAATGTTGTGCATTGACACCAAATGGAAGTGCCTTAGAAAAGCATATCCATAGGTCATTTTCGGGGTGCTGTGAATTTGCACTAACAATATCCATTTGGAAACTCCCTCCAACACATGCAACCCATTTCCTTGATAATAACATACCCCATTTGGTAGGGCAATCAACAATCACAACATCTAATTTTAAATTCCTCCTAGGATAAGATGCAAGTTGTACCACCAAAATCTTCACACAACCAACTATCAGCACTTCTCTTGAGTCCATGGTAGTAAACTTTCCATAGGCTATTTTCACTTTGATAACCAACTCATTCATGACTTCAAGAGGCATGACATTGCATGATGTACCAGAATCAAACATATAATTGTGAAGTAGACTATCCTTTATGATCAAATTTGTAAAGAATGGATCAACATTCAATTGGGAATCGACCAAGGATGTCCCCAAGTATACCTTAGGTGTTTCTATAAGATCCTATAATGATGGTGGTGTTTCAAGGTCTGTAATGATTTAAGGAGGAGTTTCAACAACGTTTACATTTCTACTTGGGGTACTCTTCTCTTCTTTCAATCCCAAGTACTCAAATGCTCTCTTCTTGTGCTCAAGAATCCTAAGCAACTCAATGATTAGAACACTCACTCTGATTTGGCATAATACCTAGGCTATGTCATATGGAACACTCTTTTTCAAGACAACATTGGAATGGAGACAAGAAGATTCATTAGATGGCATGGGATTCTTGGAATCTTGGGCATGAGGAGGACTGTAAATATTACTTGGGACAACAAATATTTTGGTAGGTGTTTCTCTTCTAGGAGATTCTTCAGGAATTTTTGTAAGAAAGGGTGTTTTAGGTTTGGATTGAGGCCCAACTCCCTTAAAAAATTTTCTCCTAGTGTTATACTCTTTCTCTTGAGCCACAACAACATTTATTAACAATTTTATATCTTCCTACGAAGGGATACCACCATTATACTTCTTAATCATCAAAGCTCTTAAGTATTAAAATTCATTGTTAGGAATTTCAAAATCTTGCACTACATCTACCTCAAGAGTATGAGAAGGAAGAAAGACTTGTACCCATTTGATGCAATCCCAAAAGGTTGCAACTTTCCTTGCACTTATTACCTCAGTTGATGTTATTCCTTCTTGTGAGCTTGAAGAACATCCCACCATGTAGATATCATCATTAGTACCATCATCATTATTAGCTTTACCATCTTGCTAGTCCATTTCACATGGAGGATGGGGTAGAAAACACTTATCACACCAATCAATATCAACAACTTCCTCAACAGTAGCGACCCTAGCAGTTAGGGGATCAAGTAACACTCTTCCTTCATGTGCTTGAGGATGTCTGCTTGCAAACCTCATGGGTCCTTTCCCTCTATCATTAGATCTCTGATAATCCCTAGGATGATTGGAAAATCTCTCATGGTTTTGTGCTTTTTACTAACCTTGTGAAGTCTACCCAATTCCCTTCTCTGCCCGAGCTAACTTGTATGAGATTTATTTGACAACCCTTGCCACAGTTTTCACAACCTCCTCCAAATCAGCACCCTTGCTAGCTTGAGGTTTTGTAGGGTTTATCAACTTTACACCATATTTCTTGAGAGGTTTCTAAATGGCCTTAATGTTATTTTCAATCTGCAGTGCCATGGTGAAAGCCTACCTTAAATTGGTAGGGTTCTTGTCTCTTAAGTAGTAGGCTACTTTCTTATCAAATGCATTTGCATATTTGATTAAACAAGATTGATCACAAGGCCTCAAATTAACAGGAAGTGTTCTCAATGTCTTGCTAAATCTTATATTAAATTCATGCACTTATTCATTGGGGTTCTTCTTGATATTCTCAAATTCAGACAAGAGAAATCTAGGATCAGTCTTGTCACCATATTACAATCTAAATGCATTTTGCATTTTTGTCTAAGAGTCAATACAATTTTCTGGAAGAGCCTTATACCAATCCCTTGCATCCTCTTCTAGTGTATGAATGAAAAATTTAATGTACACATCCTCATGCTCAATCTCAAAGTCCTCCATCATGTTAACAAAAATTTTAAGATGCTGATCACTTGTAATGGTATTATTCCCTTGGAACTTTGGCAATCTACTTCTAACGTCCTGAGGCACAACATTAGGATAACCAGCCATTCCCCTAAAATGTATTGGGCTAAAGGTATTGACCACAAATGGAGGCCTAGGTGGAGGCTAAGCCATGTTTTCTAGTAGAGGTGATCTTGGGGGTGACACAAGCTGATGAGGAGTGCGAGGTCTTTTGGGCTAAAGAATGTGGTTCACAAGATTGGTATTCTTTAGGTGCTGATTTTCTTGAAAAGTCTTACTAGAATTGAAACACACAGGTGTAAATTGAAGAAAGAACTCACCAGGTACAATAGAAGGACCTTCACTAGTTGAAGTAAACAAGTTTATGAGAAGATTTCTTGAATCAGAATCACTGGAAGAAGAGTGATAATCCTCTAATCAAGGCTGATCTCTCTGACCAATGGATATTCCTTTGCTTTATGTCTAACCTTCAACAACCTTCCAAAATTTTCCTTCCTATAAAATTGTCTTTCCCAATTCTTGAAATAACTTTCTACTTGGGTCCCTCCTAAAGAGATACTTTCTTCCTTACAGGTTTGCAAAGATTAGAAACACCAAAAAACAAATTACAGAAAGCTAAGACACTAGTATTTATCAAGATGAAAATAACATGGAGTTGCCACTAAGGACTCTCACCCTAGTTGTGCAAATGCACTAAAATACTCTATCAAATACCTATCAGCACTGAAAATCTTGCCAAAATTTATAGATCAGATCTCCCTTTTCTTCAATCTATCAACCATAAATGCAAATGAAGTGCAACTACTGCTCTAAACTGATAAAATTGTAGACAAAGTTTGAAACCTTTACATACACCCTACAAATCTGAGTATAGAATGATGCTTTAATAATATATTTGTAGACAAAACTTACAAGAGACATTACCACAATTTGATATGCATTCAAATATTTCAAATATGTATGCACATGGATCAAATTGAACTAAGAATATCCCCAGCAGTGGTGCCACTAGTGTTGGTACCCAAATTTGTTCTCATTTTCAGTCTAAGCAACATCAAAGATATGACACAAAGATTGAAGACAGATAGATAATGATGTATGTCATTTTGTAGCCGGGGATATGATCTAACTGGCACTCAGATTTTAGGAGAGATGGATAGCACTCAAATAGGACTTGATCTTGTCCTAACTTTTTTAGGTTGTGCCTTTCAACCAAGGTCGGAGAACCTATTTTGTAACCCTAAAATGGTGAAGGAGATGAAGATATCCCTCAATTTGTGTAAATAGTATGAGAATGGCCTTGGGAAAATATGATCAACACTCCAAATATGACTTTCACAAGTTGTCACTCTTAGATTATGGAGATACTTTCAATGCAAGGCAAGGGTTACTGAAGACATTTTGAAATCCTCATCTGTTCTGCATACTTTAGAAAATGGATTTTGATCTTCTGTGAGTATATAGGTCAAAACATGGGTAAAATATGGTAGGATTAGTTGTTTTGAATGATTTCTGGGTGGGAGTTTACGTAAGACAAACCAAGGCCCACCAGACTATTTGATGATTTCAGCAAAACATGGAGAAACTTAATAACAGAAAGTATCAAAATGGTTAATCATTCCTTCAACCAGGATATGTGTATCAAATTGAGGCCCATATCTACACTTTTCCAAACAATATATGATCATCTATCACAAAATATTAAGTTAGAATGAACCAATGAAGCATTTAGCAATCACTATTAAATCATGACCTAAGGTGCACCTAAAGGTTTACAAACAATCTCTGAAATCAAGGAAAGTAAAGTGATTTTAAATTCGTTTATCTCTCTATCAGATGAAAGATATTCTGAATGTGAGATTTTAAATACCACTAAACAATCATAAGAAATGGGACCATGTATAATCAAGAGATATTTTAAACAAAAGACTACAATAGGAAAGAAGAAACACAAATTTGTAATGCATTCTGAAACATAATTGTATGCAAATTTTTCCAAGAGACAACACAAAATAATCCAGAAATGATCAAATTTATTAGCAGTGGAATGTATCAAGAAAAATCTCAGAGATTTTTGATGGCTTTACAACTTAAACCAACTCAACATGATCTAAATCTGATGCAAAAAGGAATTAGCAATGGTTCTCAGGTGGTTTCTCAGAGAATGGGTTTCTTCCCAGATTTTCCCATGAATTTTTTAGTTTTCTAGGATTTTTTAAACTCTTCCAACCCTTTACATGAAAAATTCATGCAATATATAGCTTTCAATCTCCTTCAAGCCTTCTCTCCCAAGAAAACAATATGCCAAAGGATCAAATTTCCTACAAAAATTCCTCATGATTTGTAGACAGGGACGTTTAAAAAAACACATCCAAAAAGTTGCCAGTTGTCTCATAAAGAAATGAATCATTGCAAAATACACATCATTATCCATTGTCGAGGAACTTTTTTTGTCTTCAAAGTATGCAAACCCCTTTCCTTTAATTATTTCGTCCATTTCATTCCAAAATTTGACTCTACAACTTTTGGATTTGATATTTGACGTTTTTGGATGGGTTAGGGAAAAAAATCATTTCAAAAACATCTCTGATCTTCAAATTGATCCTCAAAACCAATTGCATTGGTCCTTGTAGCCACAAATGACATGAATTTGTCAAAAATTAGATCAAAATCGATGCAAAAAATGCATCTCCAAGCTTCGTGGAGCTCAAATGGTAGCCAAATTGAAAAATGCACAATTACCTTTGATCTTCCTTTATCCTTTAATTTAAGCCCTCCACGTGTCACAATGTGATTAGAAATGGGCTTGGGATAACTTTTTGACATTTTAACACTTTTGGAAAAATGTAAAAAATTGACATTTTTCTCTGCCGCTCTATCCTTTGAAAATGAGCTTAACACGTGTCCCAAAGTGGGCCCCATTGGAATCGCGGATTGATTCTACACATTTCCACCTTTTTTGGAAAAAAAGGAAAATTTTCAAAATTATCCCCACAGACCCACACATCTGATTCTATCCCTGACACATGGCGCAATATGATTGGATATGGAGTCATGGCTCAATTTTAAACATTTTGCTTCTTTTATGAAAAAAGGAATTTTTTTTGTTTTTCATCCGCGGCTCCACCATCCCAGAAGACACATGTCCTCACCTGATTGGTTGTGGGGCAGCGCTTTCATTTCATATTTTAATCATATTCTACGAAGGAAATTTTTTAACATTTCCTCTGCACTCTCGCACCTCCACCTTTCCCTACCATGTGGCGATTAGTGATTCACCCGGTGGACCTACGGCCCTTTTCACAACTTTTGTTTCCTTTCGCTAAAATGAAAAAAATTTCTAAGTCTCCTGTTAGCCTCTATTCCCGCCTTTGATGCAAACATGACATGTGTCCACTTGTGATTAACTACGGGCCATATGCATTTTCTCTTCACTTTAATTTTTTTTCCAAAATTCCTTAAGGTATAAAAAGACCCCCCTGTTTGCATCCACTCTGCCTACGACACATGTACCTCTTCTGGGGCCTATGGAGCTATGGGGGAAACTTCCATTTTTTTCCAAAAACACAAAAACGTTAAGTTTTTAGAAATGACCCACCGATCCTTATCCAATTAGTACAAGCCACGTAGGAGAAGTTTTTTGAGCTAAAATTTGAAGGACGAAGGATGCCCGTATGAACGTAAAAAAATGCAAAAATTGCCAGTGACGCTCATGAATGCTGAAGATGAAATTGACAGGAAAATGACGCCCATCTAACCATCAAAACACAGAAAATGCCAGGGATGCCCTAGAATTCGATTTTTTTTCACTAAGGACAAAAACTTTCTCGAAATTGAACTAGCTGAAACATGTTTTTAAAGCATTTTTTATCATGGAATTGGATTTTTAATGGCATACAAGTGTAAATCGATCAATTTTAAACTTCCAAAATTGGGGGAAAAAGGAAAAAACGACAGAGCCCATATATTTTGGACAAATAAGGGCACAAAACAGGGCACACATGCAGATTTATTTCAAAATTAGGGAAAAACAACAAGTTTATGAGCATTTCAAGGCATTGAATTTGGAGGCAAAAGTTACAGACCACCAATTTAAGAGAAAAAATGTTCTAGAGCATGCAAACCAAAGTAAAATTTAGGGTAAAATGGTGCAAGCTCAAAAATGGCACCAACAAACCATAGACATGTTTTGTCACTCAAAACTATTTGGCTCTCCAAAATCCCATTAAAAGCTTCAAAATTCTTCTCTAACTTCCCAATATAAGCATATTCTAAATCAAATCACAAAGTATTCAACCTTTCTTCATACCTGGAACAAGTATCTTCTTTATCCTTTAGGGATTTGGACATACTATCAACTTGAGATTATAGCCTTCAAATGGCTTGTCGATGTTCATTCTCCATTTTACTGATCTTATCTTCCATCTTATGAATTAGAGACTCGGTAATCTCATAGTTCTTCTTTAAGGAAGCTTCAACATCTAAAGATTTTATCATGTTTGTGCTTCAAGGATATCCTTCAAGTGATCAAACTTAATTCTCAAGGACCTTCTATGATACTAATTATTAGAACAAAAAGAGACTGAGGAAGTGGGGGTGAATCAGTCTATTGAAAATTTATTCCATTTTGATTCATCATTCATTATCAATCATACAACCATTCAATCAAACATTAACCATATGTGTGTTTACTTAAGAATTGAACCAACCATACACAAGAGAAAAAGAGTACATAAGAACAAAAAAATTAAGTGGGACACCCTCAAGGGGAATAAAAACAACTAATTTTTTTCTTATATTACTCATAAAAAATAACTCAAGTGAATATTATACATCACAAGAGATTTCTTTATTGAGGCACCAACCCCAGAAGGATCACCAACCAATAAAACCTTGTTGATATTAATCACAAAAAGAAACTCCTATGAATATGAATCATCATAAATGATTTTTTAGAAGAATGATCACTGAAAATAGGATGATCCCAGAACTTATTGTGATCCCACAATTCAGCTCCAAATTCCTTCAAACCCTCATCAAATGCTCCCTCCTTCAACTCTCTGTTTCTTGACCTTTCATGACATGATTTGGTTTAAAATATTCCTCACATGATCTCTAAAATTCCTCATAATTTTTCACACTTTATTACCTCCTTTTTGATTCCCTTAAACTACTTTATCTTCCTCAACAAGGTCACATTTCCCCTCCTTGCTCAACTAGTTCAAAAATGAACCAATCAAGCACTTTTATATTATTCTAAACTCAGAAACACATCATATGTCAGTATATATCAATTAGATAAACCAAAAAAACTCAAAAATATAACAAAACACTCATACAGATCCATAAAATGGACCCGTAATAGGTCTGTCATGCATCAATACATCAAAACAAGCAAAAAAATGGCTCAAAACCCCAATCACCTGATTCATCAAATACCAAAAATATCATCACCATGATTAGTCAAGCTATAAAATGCATAAAAAATGTCAAATATGACATAAAAACATCATCCATGGTTGTACATTATCTTGGAGTAATCAAATTCTTCATAACACTACAAAGAAGGCTCTTATCCTTCTCAAAACATCTTCTTTCAGGAACTAGTCTTCACCTATGGGCCTCTGGATCACACAATAGCACCTCAACTATGCCATGGTAACCACTTATTGGAAATAAAATGACCTATAGATCAAATCCATGATTTCTAGATCTCATGAAACATCCATCCATGAAAATGACACTTACTTTCCGCTTTAAAAAAATGAGCTACCTAGAAAGCTGTTTTTTAAATTCAACTAGTTTACACCATTTATTCCACTTTCATGATCACTAAATGCCTTTAATAGAGAAAAAATGCATCTAAAATCACTCTCAAATTTATTGAAAGCGTCAACTAATCCAAAACAAGAGACTTTTACCTCAATTTTTCAACAGAAGAAAACTTGTCTTGAAAAAAATGCAACCTTCTTCTTCACAAATTGAGTTAACTCACATATCAAACCTCATAATAAGAGAGAAAAATAATATTCAATTGGAAATACATCTAAATATAATTTACAAAACATCTTAAATTTCCTTCCACCTCTAAGTGAAAGGCCTTCAACCAGGTCAATCCTTACAATGTCTCAAAAACTACACTTTTTGGGCTCAAGGACTAGTTTTCATAAATAGGGCACACTTTTCCATCTAGGACCTCAACCATGACCTAAAACCATCACGTACATACATTAAAACTCCCAGGATAAAACAAATTTTAGTTTATTCCATACATTCATTGGATAACTTTTCTACAATCTAAACATCTTCATAAACATGCATTTTTAGTGGGGCCCACATAGATTCACAAGCTATAATATCCATTTATGGAAAAATTTAATAGTCCTATACAATATCCAATCACAATTTTGTAAAAAGTAACCAAAAAAATCTCAATGCGGTCATTTTTATCCAAGCTACGTTTTATCTATGGTTTAGCTAGGGTTTCAACCGAAACTTATCTTCTTAATGATCAGTCATAAAAACTTGGCAATAAAACCACATAATGTTTTTTATAAAAAAAATTAGTTCCATCTAAAAAAAAACCATAAAACCTTTGGGTCCCATGGAAATCACACAATCCACAATGCACATAATAAGGTAAACTTTTACCTAAGAAACACACTCTAGAAAACCTATGTTTTCAAAATTGATGTATCTTGTAAAATCTTCTTTATTATGACCTGAAACTTGTCATGAAGAATCATGAAAACATCCTCTAACTTTCCATACTCACCATATAGCTCAAATAGGTCTTAAAAATCTATAGGCACAACAACTTAACTATTCTATCCTAGCTTTTCCTTCTTGCTTAACAAGGACCATGAAACACTATCCATCCACTGAGAACTGACCCAAAACTAACCATACAAGTCATATAATGCATCTAAATGATGATATCATTTTAAAAAAGGATGATTAGCTCAAAAATCACACCTCCAACACATTCTACATGCTTTAGGATTAGGAATAGGCCTAGATCTAGCTGACTCTTAGACACTTTTGACACATCATACCAATCATGATGGACCTCATGAAAACTTTTATTCAACTGAGGAGATCTCAAACTATGATGGTCCACACTAGACCATTCTCTAGAACAACATGACATCATAAAACATGGACACTACCAATCAACCTTCATACTTGACCTTTACACCTCATGGACACTCACACAACATGATGTCACCCTTTTCCATTAATCAACTTGACATTAATGACAACACTAAAACACAATGTCCAACAAGTGAAAAAAGGAAGAGGTGATAAAAAAAAGTGGATAAGAACGTGCAAAATTTCTTGTAGAACCTAAGAAAGGTGTAGTAAATGATGAATAAATAGATGAAGATGCAAGAGGTGATGAGATGAGTGAGATAGAGAAAGTTACAATGACTATGCTTTATGAGGAAGCCATGAATGAGGATGAGGAAGAATAGGTCATGAAGAAGAACGAAGAGGCATGAAAGCCTCCTAATTTTAAAGGTAACATAATTTTGAGTTTTTATTATGTAGGTATAAGTAACTTGAATGAAGGTATGAATCAATTTACAAGATTCATAAAAAACGTACAAAGGGAAAGACAAGCCAAAGTCAATTTATAAAGGGAAGAAAGAAAAGAAGGTGGAAAAGAAGAATCTTCAGATCACATAAGGAGAGAAGATCAAAATGAGTTTTTAAAAGCATAAGAGATAAGCAAGGAGAATAAAAAATCAAACCTTGAAATAGTCAAGAAGCAATCAGACCCTAAGGATGGTAAAAAAAGTCATGAATGGTTTGTAAACATAACCCAAGAAGGAAAGGAAATGTAAGATCATGAAGCAAGTGTGAGATGGAGAAGGAGATCAAGAAAGGTAATGAGCGTAAATTTTCTCATCCAAATTACTTTCTAAGTGTTGAGTATATAGGTTTAGTAATTGATGAATTAGAAGAACATTTACAAGGAGATGAGCATTTACAACAAAAGCTAATATTTTGCAATCCAGAGAGTGAGATAACTCAAAAAGGATAGAAGAAGGATGATGTGGACAATTTAATAGTAATGTATGATGAAGATTAATTCCATGTGAACATAAATCAAGTACATACTTCCAAGAATAAGGTGGAAAAGGTAACACACTCCTATAGGCATCATATTACTCAAGAGCATAGTTGTTTCAGAGACAAAAGAGCTTGTGATAAGCATGAAGAAGTTGATGAAGACATGGGAAGCATAGAATTCAATCAAGATCCACCTCGAGAAATTCATTATTAGTTGGAAGAAAAGGAAGAAAAAGAAAACAAACTTGTAAAACACAAGATATGTGAGATATTTGTCTTTCCCTTGGGAGTATGATGCAGGAAAATCACTCCTAGATGATCCATAAATAGTTTTAACCCTTGGGTAATCTTTTAAAATTTAGCCAAATACTTTCAAAATATGATTTTAAATTGATCAAGATATTATGGTGGGTTAAATTTTAGGTGTTTCAAATCCATTGTTTTCCAATTTCTTTTATTTGATCAATTTATTTCAAAAAGCCAACTTTATGTGATTAAGAGGGACGATAAAAATCATTAAAATCTGATCTTAACCTTCAAAAACTAACCAAAATTTGATTTTCAATGCATATAAATCTGAATTAATCATCAAAAATTGATTTGTGTACACATTTTTTATGTTGTGGATAAAGGAATCAATAATTCAACTTAATTCAATTTTCTAGTTAATTGCCTTGCTTATTAAATTTTTCATTCCCTTATACTTAAGTGAAAACTTAAACAAAATACTCCACATATTGATAATGGAGTTCATCTAGTTGGGCTACGTCTCCGAATTCACTTTAAACATGAATCAATCTATTTATTATCACTTGGAGTACAATTCACCTTCCAAAATTACTAATGGATATTTTTCACCTACATTTTTGAGTTGATTACGATTTGAAAACTTTGGAAAATGTTAGAAAGTCGTTCCTAAATCAATATATGGCTTTACAGTATCCTAAAGTGACTTTTCCATTAAATATAGATAGAAAAAAATTATACTAGGAAAATTAGATCACTTCATGGAAAAATAAAGACACCTTTTTCGTCTCTTAATTTTGAGCAACAATCCAGTTCTAGCTGAAGTCCCAAAATGACTCCAAGTGCCTCAAAAATTAAGATTTCTATAAACTATCTATTATACCCCTACCACAATCAAAGTTATAAGCCTCTTTAAATAAAAACTATCTCCTTTTACATCACTAAATCAAAGGTAGCGGGTTGGTAAGACCACATATCATTTTAGCAAAGGTCACATGTTTCATCCGTGTGAAGTTCTTTGAACTACCCATTTAGATTGTTTTGTTTTTTTGTGGGGATGTTATCCTATATTTCCCATGGGAAATAAAACTAAAGTTGTTAAATATCCTTTAAAGGCCCACATTTCCCGTGGCTTAGGCCATGCATTAGATTTTGTTTCCACACATTTATGGTGGATGTGGCATGCTTAATGGTTTCTGTGCTAAGTTTAACACAAAGGTGGTTAGGATTACTGATGGCTCGTCGAATAGCATGGCTGAGTCCTACACCAAGTTGGCACTATCAATGTAGGTGATTGGCAAGCTGGCCACATGGGCTAGTGAGTTATGTGTGAAGAAATATAAAATGTACAAAAATCAGAAGTTTAATCCAAAATTCATCTTACAATTACATAGAGAAGCATGCATATATATATATATATATATATATATATATATATATATATATATACACACACATATACATATACATATACATATACATACATACATACATATACATACATACATACATAGATACATACATACATACATATATATATATATATATATATATATATATATATATATATATATATATATATTTGTGTGTGTGTGTGTGTGGACCCTGACTAAGGGCCCTTAGCAGGAAAATAGTGTGGCCCCCCCGATTCAAACATGAGTGTCAAAGACCACTATCCAAAACAATTTTTTTTACTAAAATATTCATGTTCCACTTAGTGGATGTGCATGCGTCCATGTCAGCAAACCTGTGCGTACTCCCTTAATTTTGCTAGTTGGCTAAAAAATTCCACGGACGATATGTTTACCATACGTGCTCCATTTTCTGAGTTCTTTATATAGACGAATATGTATCATATATATCTTCCATACTGTAATGGTTAGGGGTTAATTTGGGAACTTATGCACTAAGAAATTACCTCTAGATCATACTACTATATGATTTTTCCTGTCACGTGAAATCGAAAAAACATGACCTTGCAAAGAGAGAATAGGAGGATTGATTTAGCCATGGGACCTCACATTTTAGGCTCGAGTTGAGTGAGTTGAAGTGGGCTGAGCAAATTGAAAATGATCTTAGGAGTTTGAGCTATTTTGGGGTATGCAGGAGGTCCGAAGTATAACTTTGGAGGTGAGGTCATTTAGAGGTAGGATGAGGTGAAATTTTGGAACTAGGTGGAAAGAAGCATGAAAAAGGGAGAAGAAATTCTAAAACCTGAACACCAAATTTCAGAGTTCAAGGTTTTAGAGGTTTCATGAACTCAAGCGGGTGAATAACGCCACAACCTTGAAGACACAAAGGTTGAAAACCTAAAGTCGTAATTTTAGACTTCAGGGTTTTGGCATTTCAGAACATTTTGGATCTTAGTCAGATGAACAGTACCTAAAACCTTGAAGCCCAAACTCCCGAAACCCCAAAACCATGAAACCTGAACCCTGAAAACCCTAAAAACATAATGGTCTGAAATGTGAAGTCTGAATTTCAAACTTTAGGGTTTCGGCATTTCAAAATTTTTTTGCTCGAGCAATGAATAGTGGTCGCACAATATGGTCTCAAAGTCCAAACTCGGAAGTCCAAAATTCAGACTTCACAAGTTTGAAATTTTGGAATTATTGAGCGAGCTCACTAAATGAATAGTGACAGTGACCTTCAAAGTACAAATACCCAAAGCTCTGAATCCTGAAAGTATAAAATTTTGGATTTTGGGAGGGTGTGACATTGGGTCAAAGCTCCAGAAAGGAAGATCAACCACTCGTATTTATCATAGTATTGGAACCCTCATCATCAGATGGCCATAAATTTTGACTGGGATCTTGGATTTGCACAAAATAGGACTTTTTGGAAAGATCTGTGTCCTTTATAAAACGACTGTTTTCTTAGTTTTAGTTAGACTAAGTATTTCAAAATGAGGAAATACAGTCTGCCATTTTAGAGGAATGTCTCCAAATTTCTTACCTACCAAATTATGAAGGTATGGGCTTCCTTTCTTCCCCAACAATGCAAGGTACATGGAGGTATGGGTTTTTCACTCTTACCAATCATTGTTGTAGGTGATTTTAGTGCATTTTAGGGTGTTTTAAAGCAAGATTTCAAATTCCTTAACTCTCCTTTTCTCTCATTCTTCCTATATATTATAAGTATGGGATCATTTCAAAAGGTTGGACACCTTTTATATGCCCACTCCCTTCTTTCTTGTGAGATATTTGTGAAGCTGAAAACCTCCCTATTGAAAATTGTAATGAAAAATATGTGCCTTTGGCCCTAAATGTGATGTATTGTATCAACTTGGAGAACAATAAAGTTAGATCTGTGGATGTTTCACACCCCTCTTCTATGTTCTATTGCATCTTTCTTATCTTTCATTGCATGCAAGGTTATTATGTATTGTTGTTGTTTTCATTGGAAGGTTCTAGTAGTGTTATGTTTATTGTGCAGGTTTCACAACATCCTTCTTGGTGCATCACCTTCCCTTAGAGTAGGTTTTATTTTCATGCATTTTCTCTATCTATGTCTCCTAGGAAACATTAGATTATAGTTAGATCTGAAAACTCTCTATAGTTTGGAGTAGTTGGCACTAGGATAGGACAGAAAGCTAACCTTCTTCGGAGGGTTATCTGGATTTCAAAGTCCCACACTTTGGGATAACTCTGTGTTTGAAAAAAACACACTAACTTCCTCAACCTTTCACTTGCAAAAAATTAGGGGTGTTGTGATTTAGCCATAACACATACCTCCCCTGTAAGACCCTTTTTATTCCCCTAAAGGAAAACTTTCCTAATTGAACTAGTAATAGGGCTCTATGCATATCACAAACATAGAAAAACCCAGTTTATAACATGGTAATATTAAAAATTTCATTATATAGATAGATAGATAGATAGATAGATAGATAGATAGATAGATATATTACAAAGATATAAATAAGTGGATTAGTCCAAATGTAAACACCAAAAAATATGTCCAATATAACCCATGGCCAATACTGCAACTATATGACAAAAGAAATGCCAATAAGAATTTGTTCAATCATCTTGCACCAATGTCAATTCTGCCAAAAAAACATACATGACAATTTGTTAGGGCAATAATTGTACATACTTTTTGTAACCATGTTTGATAGTTACAAATATCATAATCTTAAAAAAAGGGACTAATAAAATGTGTAAAAATCATGCATGACGATAAAAAGTTTGTATAATTATTAAAATTCAAAATCGTGCCTACATGATAGATTTGCACAACTAAAACAACAAAATATTCTAAATACATGTTTTTCCAAAGTATACCTTCTGATAAAATGACCATGGCCCCATAAGAAAAATTTGTATATGATGTTGTCAAGATTCCAAAAAACAAAGGTTTCCACAAAACCCATAAACAAGAAAAAGTTATCCAAGTATGATAAACTTGTCACTTAGATTTCCCCTCAAGGTTACTTCATCAAAATCAAAGCTAATATGAAATATGGGAAACATTTCCTTTTTAAAAAAAATCATTACGAATCCCAAATTGCTTTAGAGATTTGCATGTTAATCAACTATCAAAACTATGCAAACATATAACTAAAAAAATGAATTTTCCTATTTAGGTGGTTGATTTTCTTCGGGATATTTGTGAACCATTGCAGGGGTCATATTTACAATTTTTGGTTTAACATTTATTAAATTATTAAAAATGTTCCAATTTTGTCTAGGATGAAGCTACCAACATTGTTTAATTTCATGAGCTCTTTGATTATAGTGATTACAAAATTTATTTTCCACATTTTTAGGAAACTTACCCAAAATTATTTTTCCCTGAGTGTTGTTTAGGAAGTGTGATCTCTCATAATATTTTCCAATAAATATTTTCATTTCCTACAATTGGCTACACAGTGGTTAGATATTCCATAAAAAATTACATGGATAATTGTACCACATTTTCTATATATCGTTGTCAAATTTCTTAAATGGAAAGAGTGGATCAATATTTTTACCATTTCCCCTGATGTTCCTAGTAAAACAAGAGGTGGAGGAATATCAATACCTAGTCTTGGTGATTCCTTACTAGATATATCTTCTGACAATGAAGAATCACTAGGATGCTAGGGGGATGTCCCTTTTCCCTTAGAAGCTTGTATTTTTTTAATAGTTGTGGAGCCTTCTCTAATTTCCATTTTCCTTCCGTTGGCGTAACCCAAACTTGCAAACCAAGGATAATCCTCTACATGTATTGGGTTAGATATACCTCGATTGTTGTTACAAAGGCCATTCCAATTAAATCCCATTTTAATCTAATGCCCTTTTTGTGATTTTCAAAGTAACTCAAAACAATACCTGAATCCAACTCTCAATGATAAGAGTAATCATGTGGTGCAATAATTACAGTGAATTATTCCATCCTAGTTGATTTACATGTAGTGTAAGGTGCATCATTCTTCGGTTCACTACATTGTAAGATCATCAAGAGCTCATCCTTGGATTCAATCTCTGATTTCAAAGTGGAAATTTGTTCCTCAAGAGAAAACAACATACATCTTAGGAATGCATTTTCTTCCTGAATTTACCTGTTCATGCTTTTAAGATAGTCTAGCCTATATCTTTTCAAGGCTTTCCCCATGGCTTCCTGTAACACCTCTACTTCCCAAAACATTGCACATTGCAAAAAATTTTTTTAATAAGCCCAAATTTCAAAACCACATTGAAATCAAATTCAACTGAAAGAACATATGTAGTTAAACTAGATTTGATACCAAATAATGATCTGTAAACAGTTTTTACCCCCTGGGTACTCTTTTAAAATTTAGTTGGATTCTTTCAAACTTTGATTTTAAATTGATCAAGAGATTGTAAAGGGTTTAATTTTAGGTGATTCAAATCCATTTTTTTCTAATTTCTCTTATTCCATCAATTTATTTCAGAAATCCAACTTTCAACCATCAAGAGGTATGATTAAAAAACATTAACATCTGATCTTAAACCTTCAAAAACTGACCACAAGTTGATTTTAATTGCATATCAATCTGATTTAATAATCCAAAATTGATTTGTGCACACATTTTGTCAATTGTGAATAAAGGACTAAGAAATTCAACTTAATCCAGTTTTCTAATAAATTTCTTTTCTTATTTAATTGTTCATTCACTTATAATGAATTGAAAATTGATCATAAACAACAAAAAACTTAAACAAAATACACCACACATTTATAATAGAGTACACCTGGTTGGGATACATCTCCATATTCAATTTTAATGTGAATTGATCTATTTTTTTATCACTTGAAGTACAATTTACCTTCTAAAATGAATAATAGATCATTATCTCCTACATTGTTGACCTAATTCGTATTTGAAAAATATGCAAAATGTCATAAACTTGTTCCAAAATCATTTTGTCTCGGAAGTATCTTGAAAGTGTGTTTTCTGTGAATTAGAGCTATAAACTTAGTTCCATCAAGAAAGTTATGTCATGTCATGGAAAAATAAAGACACCATTTTCTTTGTCTCTGAAATCTAACAAACTCTCCAATTTTGGCCGAAGTCCTAAATTGACTCTATGTTCCTCAAAATTCAATATTTCTATGAACTACCTGTTATTCTCCTACAACAGTCATAGGTATAATCCTCTTTAAATAGAAAATATCTCCTTTCATATCACTTCATAAAAGGTGGAAGTTTGGTAAGGCCGTTCAAGATTTTGCATAGGTCACTGGTTCCATCTGTGGGAAGTGATTTGACTTACCCATTTAGTATGTTTTGTTCTTATGTGGGGATATTACCCCACATTTCCTGTGGGAAATTAAACTAAAGTTTTTATAAATCATTTAATGGACCACCTTTTCCATGGCTTAGATTATGAATTGGCTTGTTTTTCCACACATTTATAGTGCATGTGGCATGCTTAATGGTTTTAATGCTAATTTTAGCATGGAGGTGGTTAGGATTGTTGATGGCTCACCGAATAGCATGGCCGAGTCTTGTGCCGAGTTGGCTTGAACAATGTGGGTAGTTTTCAGGATGGCCACTAGCGATTTAGGTGTAAATAAATATAATATTTACAAAAAACATAAGTTCAATCCCACATTCATCCTGTAATTACATAGAGAGGAAAATATATACAAATGTGTCGACCCTGGCTTAGGGCCCCCAACAAGCAAATAGTGGGGCCCACCTATCAAAACACGAGTGTGGAAGACCGACGTCCAAAACCCAATTTTTTCTCAAATATTCATGTGCCAATTTTCATTCCATGATTGTTCAACTTTGTGGATGTGCACACATATATGTCATCACACATGCACGTGATCCCTTAATTTTTCCAATTCGTAGAAAATTTCCACTAACGATATCTTTAGCATACGAGCTCCGTTTTCTTAGCTCTTTATTTTGATGGAAAGATCTCATAACGATATTTCATACCATAATGGTTTTGGGATAATTTGAGGACATTTTACCAAAAAAAATCTCCCAATCACAACTCCCCTATACGACCCTATTGGTCCTGAAAAGGAAACTCAGCCAACTGAAATGCTAATAGGTTCTCTGCATATCACAAACATACATAACCGAATTTATAGCATGGTAATCTTAAAAATTGTAATACACACACACACACACACACACACACACACACACACACACACACACACACACACACACACACACACACACACACACACACACACACACACACACACACACACACACACACACACACACACACACACACACACAAAGCCATCAATAATTGGATTATTCCAAATGTCAACACTAGAAAAAATGTCCAATATAACCCATGGCCAATAGTGCAACTATATAACAACCAAAATTCCAATAAGAATCTATTAATTGATCCTACACCAATGTGAAATATTTAAAATGAAACTTTCATCACAATTTATTAGTGCAATAATTGTACATACTATGTGTAACCATGTTTGATAGTTACAAATATTAGAATCTTAAAATAAATGACTAATAGAATGTGTCAAAATAATGCATGGTTACAAAAAGTATGTATAATTATTACAATTACAAACAATGCCTACATGATAGATTTGTAAAACTGAAACAACATATTCTGAATACATGTTTTCCAAAGTAGACATTTTGATCATCTGACCATGCCCCATAAGAAACATCTGTATATGTTGTTGTCAAGATTCCAACAATGATGTTTTCCACAAAACCCATAAACAAGATAAATTTATCCAAGTATGATAAACATGTCACCCGAATTTCCCCTTAAGGTTAGTTCATCAAAATCAAAGATAATATGAAATATGGGAAACATTTCGTTTTTAAAAAATAGTCAGGAATCCCAAAATGCTTTGAAATTTTTCATGCTAATTAACTATAAAAAATATACAAACATATAACTGAGAAATTGTTTAGCCACCAATTTAGTTAAATTTTCCTTTTATGTGGTTGATTTTCTTTAGGATATTCTTGAACCACTGCAAGGGTCATATTTACAATTATTGGTTTAACATTGCTTTCCTTATTCAAATTTTTCAAATTTTGTCTAGGATGAAGCTGCAAAGATTTTTCAATTCCATGACCTCTTTCATTACAATGATTATAAATTTTTTTGTCCACATTTTGAGGAAACTTACCCAAAATTATTTTCTCTAAGCATTGTTTAGGAGAGTGATCTCTCATAATATTTTCCAACAAATATTTTCATTTGCTACAATTATCTACACAATGGTTAGACATTCCACAAAATTTACCTGGATAAATGTACCACATTTTCTGTATATTATTGCCAAATTTTTTAAATGGAAAGAGGGGATCAAGATTTTTACCATTTCCCTGATGTTTATGTTAAACAAGAGGTGGATGAATCTCAATACCTCTTCTTGGTGATTTATTACTAGATCCATCTTCTGAAGATGAAGAATCACTAGATGCTAAGGGGGAAATCCCTTTGCTATTAGAAGCTTGTCTTCTTTCAGCGGTTATGGAGCCTTCTCCAAATTCCATTTTCCTAACATTAGCATAACCCAAACCTACAAAATGAGGATACTCCTCTAGATGTACTGGGTTAGATATACCTTGATTGTTCTCACTAAGGCCATTACCATTAAATCCCATTTTAATCAAAAATTTAGATCCAATTCCCTTTCTGATGTTTTCAAAGTCACTCAAAACAATACCTGAATCCAACTCTCAATGGTAAGAGTAATCATGTGGTGCAATACTTACAGTGAATTATTCCATCATAGTTGATTTACTTGTAGTGGAAGGTGCATCCTTCTTCGGTTCCCTAGTATAATGTAGTGAAAGTCTTGATTTAGGAGTTATAATGTATTTCAAGGAGAAAGTATGATTTGTAAAGGTTGAAATGAAGCATAATAATGATGTACTAGGTCAAATCTAGGGTTATAGGTCATACCAAGTTAATTAGCACTTATAGACTTATGAAATATAATGTAAAAGCACTTCTCAATGGTGTACTCATGCATTTAAACCATGGGTGTAAGTGACTTGAGAATCCATGCCTCTGTTAAGGGAAGTTAAGGGCATATTTAAGATTTGTATGTAACTAACTTACATTCGAATGAGAATCAAGGAGAAGAAGCTCCAAGAAGATTTGGAAGGTTTTCTTGTTTGCAAAAATGGTGTAACAGTTCAAAGAATGATTGAATGAGCATTAGTGATCACTTAAATTGTTGCATTTATTTTGTAGAAGTACATGCATGATAAGTTTGAGAACATTTCTTCATTTTGTTTCTTATAAGGATGTATTTGAGAGTCTATTGTCTATTATAATCAAAAGAAATCTAGGACTAACTGTGTAATCGATATAAATAATGCAAGTTTAAGATTAAGTTTGAGAAGTGTTTATTATCTTGAATTTATGGGTTTGAATAAGTCTATATTATCTTGGGTGATAATATTTTTCTTGAACAAATTGATTGAATCTACATGAGAGTGTTTCAATATCAAAGTCACACCTCTTAATTAAGTTGGAATGCAATTTGAGGCAAGAGACTTAAAGATGAGACCCTATGACTATTGTGGTAAGGAGATCCAGGTTTAAACTCATTTTCAATTAGCTATAAAATTTAAAGAAATAACATTGAGTGATTTATAGACCCTAAGAGACTGAGAATCCCCTTATCATAAGGGGCATAGTACAATGTTTTTGATCATTTTCCAAAAGTAGAAGATTTTCTGAGTCTTACTGGTGAAACTAACACTTGGAAAAGGATAAGAAAATCCTTAGGAAAAATTTGGAGGCTTTAGATTTACATTCTAGTAATTTGGTTGCAAAATTACACCTATCGAGTCTATAGGAAACCCATGCCTAGGGTTTAGTGAGGGTTTTGCATTTTGAGGTCTTAAGATATGAATTAGGTGGTGAAATTTTTAATATATGACCTTTGCATTTTTCTTTCACTATTTTTGGGGATTAAAAAATCTTCATCCTTTCTAGGTTTCCTACATTTTATGGCAATTAGTATCTCAGACTTGTATAGTTTATGGAGACCTAATTTGTAACTCAAAGCAGAGGATTTTGATGAAATTTTATGAAGAATGTCATAATGAAACTTCGTAAAGAGAAGTATGAGCCAAATGGGTATTTCAAATAAGTCTTAGTTTGTCAAAAGAACCATTGAGTCAAAATTTAATGGAGAAAAACAACATTGGCAAGGCTAGTAGGGGCTTAAGCGAGTAAGGGATGAATAAGTGAAGAAAGGTGGCCTAACAAAGGAATTGGATTAAGAATTTTTGCATACATGTCAAAGAGGTTAATGGGCGATTGGAAATGTGCTTGGATTATTCTAATTAATGGTATATTGTTGTAACCATTAACCTACAAGTGGCATTTGCTTAAAAAGTCTTGAGAAGGTTGTTTTTCAAGAAGGTAAGAAGGTTGACTCTTTTATTTGATTTGTATTAACTAAATGATTATTTTGGCAAGATATAAGGGCTATTAACATGTTCTAATATTTTCATGATCCATGTTTGGTTTTGGGAGTATGTCAATGCTTGATTTGAGTGTTCTAGACTTATAAAAACAACTACTTTTAAGGTATTATAAAAGGAGTTTTGAGTTATTGTGAACAAACTAACATTTTACATTGATAAGTTATGAATATAGATTTATGTAAGATCCTATTTTTCTTGATATGTGTCCCATGAATGGGCTACGCCAAGTTATAAGTCCAAGAAGTACTTGAACTATGCTTGTTATACTGCATCATGTATTTAATGTATCAATTTAACTCGGCCTTCGATGTCGTCAATCAAAGTGATGGTGCACAAACTAAGTTCATGTGTAATGCTGAACTACACCCACAAAAAGGGTTGTTTCATGATTGGGAGGTTGTAGATACTTGTAATGGTGTGTGACTTATCCAACATTGCCAAATCCAAGGAGACACATCTTGGAACAAACATATTAGACAAAAATAGAATGATGAAATCATTGAAAGTATGTAAATGTGCTAGAATGATAAAATGTCAGGAATTTTGGATGATTCAAGATAAATCACTATTGATTTATTCAGAATAATTGGAAATTACTTATGAACAATGATTTTTTTATAATAAACTAATTGGATACCAAAAGATGAATTTCATTATTTGGATAAAAAAAATAGATGATGCGTAAAGAACTTGGGATATAATTGAGATGAAGATACGTACATTGATAAAATAAATGTAAGGATAGTGATTTAGGGATCCATATAAAATTTTGTGAATTTTCATGGGGCTTGATTTAGCTATTGATTGTGCTTGCATGTTCATATTGGTGTCATATTAATTGTGAACCCAACAGAGCTTTGTTAAGAGTGATTCAAGATCCCTAAATGAGGAGTTTGTTTTTCAATTTAAAATCACTAGAAATTCTATTAGAGTTACCAATGATTTGATAAATGTGGGAAAAATGGGTTGGAATTGGTTTTAATCTCTTCCACATGATGTGTTTTGGGTTTGGGTGCAACTGGATGAGGTTAAGCGGTTTTAGCAGGTTAGGATATTATAATGATAAACCAAGGAATATAGGATATTATGATATTATGAATTCCCTAGTTTTAGCGGGTTACGTAGGTTTAGGGTAGGTATATAGGATAGGTAGATAGTTTTTATGGAAGGCAAATGTTATTTTATGAGGCTTTTTCATGATTTAGGCTAATAGGATAGATTTTAAGGATTTTCAAATGAGAGTGTGAGGGGTGTGACCAGGAAATAGGTTTCTACATTTTCCCATTTTTGTCAAGTTGTTTGTGATAAATGTGTTGCTGGAAAAAAATTAGTGAAATAATTGATTTGTTTGGATATGTGGTCCCCCCTCATATCAGGGCTCATTGCGACAAAGGGAAATGATCCCAAGTTTGAAAAGGTTGTTGGATGATATAGGTTTGTATGATGGTTTTTTTCAATTTAAGATCGTCCAAAACTAGGTATGAAAGTAAATTTTCACAAAGGTGGTCTTTGTGTCATCAAAGAGTTAAGTGATAGGGGTACCAATGGGTTTGTAACCTATAGATGTACGAATCATAGGAAGTAACTGCAGGAAATGATCTTAGTTGGGTATGATATCCATGGTGTATTGGGAGACACATACTTGATAAATGATGTTCCTGTTATCTCTCAAAAGTGCACCCTGTAGAGAGATGGTTGTAGGTATTCTAAGCTTGCAAAAATGATCTATCTCTTTCGTAAATACAATGGAAACACCTCACGTCTATGGGTATACCTTTTTTGATGTGAGTATCTAGTATCAAGATCGGTTCCTTATTGATGTAACCTAAACTAATTTTCTGGGGTTTGAGGGTAAACAATGGTTGTAAATAGATTCAAAACTATGGTGATACACCAAATTTATGTGAGGTCTTCAACTGAGCACATGCACAATTGATATGAGAATGAATTCTAGATGCACAAGCCAATAAATTTCTGTAGAATATTAAGGCAAACACTTTGATGTATTGAGGGAAAGTATCATAAAAATACTATTAAGTTACACATGCACATTAATATCATGAAGAAATTACTAAATTTGTAATAGGGTAAGATGATTAACCAGGGAATTAAACATTCATAAGGATTAATAAAACATACACAAGAGTGCAAATAATTGGAAAGGAAGAATATACTTCTCATTCAAAGGGAAAAACTGGCAAAATCTACTTCAACACTCCTATGTCTAAAAATCCTCTCCATGTGCTTTGCCAATGCACACAATGTATATGAAAAATTATTCATCCCACCCTTCCTAAAAATAGACTAAAACTGTACTCGCCCATGCATCCTATTTTTATCCTTTAATTATTAATAAATAAAGGAATAAAAATAAGTATGACAATCCAATGAGGCATTAATAGCCTTAGTTACAACTCAGTCAAACTACAGTTGACTATTCTAATTTTCATAAAGTTGGGTAAATAACTATGCTAATAATAAATCTTGCTTTATGAGCAAGCCTTCTCTAATGCATGAAATATTTGCTTCTTTCTTGATGTGACATCTAGCAATTCTGATCCACTTTCCCCCTTGGATGCAAATGCAAAATATTGTGTCCCTACAACAATAATGCCTTCAATTTTTCTCAATTCTCATGTAGGGGATATTTTGAGCACATGTGTAATAATATTCATCTTTTATTTTGTGGAAAATAAGGTAGTAAGTTCTCAAAAGCTCTTGTATTTTGATGTTGACCTTTGTTTTATATCCTTGTGATGAAATGAATAATTGCACTCTGAGTCATTTTCAAACCCTCCCACTACGGGGACCACCTTTGATTTGTGCACACCTTTCCTCCTTTGTTGACTTGGCATAATACCATGGTTTGAAATAAGAGAGGGTCACTTTTGAAACATGGCCTCACTATATACTTGGCCAGCTTTTGATTGCATACTATATCACTGACCACTTTATCTTGATTTGGAATGGACATAAGTCATGATGTTGCCAGATTTTGGTTCTTTTTGATACTAAGGTTTTTTGAGACCTTAAAAGGTCGAAAGAAATGAATTTTCAAATAATGATGAGGGTTGGACCCTTTCCACGATAAACTGACCTATTTTTAAATGACCACTCCTTTGTCTCATTTGATTTGAAACTTCGGTGGTAATTATTTAATCTATGAACTTTAGAAAGGTCAAATGGTAGAATTACTATTTGATGATAGGGCTGGCCCCCTCTCCATGATGGTCTAACCCTCAAAATTTTTTCAGTGGTAATGATTTTGAGGTTTAACTGTATTGAATTGGGAACAAGATTATGAATCATTGATATCTAGCACGATCTAATCTTACTCATTTATTTTCTGGACATCTGACTTTGCATTAATTGCAATATTTGTGCTTCATCCTTAGCCATTCGATCTTAGTCATTATGATTTATAGCTATTGATTTTGGTCAACCTTGGTTGGCATGGGGGTTTTCATTTTGATTCATTCAATTTCATACTTGGCGATCTATTCCGTTGATCTTTATGACCCTCAGTTATGCTTTATGACCTTGCAAATCAAGTAAGATTTTTGCGCTTCATCCTTTGCCATTCGATCTTTGTCCTTCTGATATGTAGTTTTTGATTTTGGTGAACCCTTTCTGGCATAGGTGTTTGCATTCTGATCCATTCAATTTAGTACTTGGCGATCTATTTTTTTGATCTTTCTGACCTTGCGTTTAATATGGTAGATGTTTTGAACCATGGTTAATGAGATAGTTGATATTTGATCTTGATTCTGATTGATCTTGCACCGTGGATCCTTTAACTCACCTTTAACCCTATGAAAGTTAGGATTTTAAAAATATTATCGAGTTAGTCATTTGATCTTTTATGTCGCTTGTTCCAAGTGGTGAAGCCTTTTGTTTTATCTTTGAGCTTGAATCTGAGATACAATCTGCTATTTCTGTGACCGTTTTGAATTTAATGGAGTTATAAGTTTGAAATTTGGTATTTATGCTTGGAAAACATGGATGCTATGAAGCTCGTGACCACCATTATCAAACCTTGGTTTCTTTGCGTCACTACGATTCTGTGAAGTTGATTATCCTATTGCAAAGACTCTAAATGAATGATATTCTATGAAGGCTCAGATAAAAGTTTACCTCACTACAAAGGTTGCCATTTTCCTGAGTAAGTGATTCGTTCAATCCTTTATTTCACTACTTTATACAAAAAATCAATGAGGTTGTAACTTGGCACATTTTTTTCAATGGCCATGTGGGCATGATTCTTTTGTATGGAAACTCTTCCTGATCCCAATCTCTCACTTGTAGTTTTGTGCTTATTTCAACTCAGATGTGTGTTTGATTTTCGCCATGATCTTATGTTCATCAAGGTTTCTGTATTTATTATTTCTAGGAAAACTAAAATATGCCATTTCTTTGCATTATGTGTTGTGAAGTTGCTTTCTCTAAGGGTCTGCTATTATTTTCTCTGTGCTCGAGCTTAGATGAACTGGGTTTCGTGGCTTGTAACTCCATTTTGTGGGTTGTTATCACTATATTATTTAGATCACTAGCTATGTTTTTTTATGATTTCTTTCACCATGGCCACCTTGTTTTTGATATTCAAGCTATGTTTTTCTTTTCAAACTTTCCATGAAATGATAATGGCTTGATGTGTGCAATTCTAGGCATCACGAAATATGGCTGATGGATTATTTGATTTGAACTTACACTTAGTTTTTCTTCTAGCGATTTAATTTAGAGCTCATTGCGTTCTCCCTTTCTGGGTATTTTTTTTAATGGATTTTATGCTTCGTCATGTTTATTCTATTGACCACTTTATAGTTGGACACCTGTGCATTCTTTCTAAAGGTATCTACAATGGTGCTTTAATACTGAAAAAAATGATAAGTGTCTTCTTGATTTGATCTGATAGCTACCTTCTAAAATTTTACACTGTTCCATGGGCTCTGTCTTTGAAACTATGCATGAAAACTATACTCTTTTACAAATTATAACTATTAAGATGCATGAGAAAATTCCTATATTTAATCCACACTCGTAGCCTTTAAATGGGTTGTTCCTTGCCTTACTTTCTTTTGCTATAAATTGTATCATATTTGTTGGTTCTTTCTTCTAAGTTGTATATTGAAATCACAATTGATAAACTGATTTAGCTATAAGCTTGATTATTTCAGATTCTCTCCTTGTCGATCTTCAATTACCTAAAATGTTGTAAACCGGTAAAATGTGATCCATAGATGTATCATGTTCATGTTTGATGAATTCTTATTCAAAATGAAAAAAAATTGGTTGTCCCTAGTGGATACTTGGTAACTTTTTGCAAGCTACTTGGTTGTCTTCTATTTTAATTTTGAAACTGTACTTGATGAGATAATTCAATAGCTTGATGTTATGTGTAATGAGCCCTTCTTTTGAGAACTTACCAGCTTAATTTATCTTTTCTACCTCCCAGTATTTTATGTATTGAAATTCTTCCTTGGACTTCATTGATCTGCACTATTCAATTAATTTGTACTTGACTGCTACAATTTTATCATAATACTGAAACATATCCTTTTATGCAAGAAATGATTATTGAGATATGAAGGACTATTTTAGTTTACCATGCTTAACTCTTAAAAAAATTGGAATTTTTCAACATTTAGAAATGGGATGCTTCTCTTCACTATGAATGTATGAGAAATTATATTTCAGTTGAATTTCCACTCTATATCCTTTGGCATGACTGTAATTAATGTACTTGAACTTTTAGCTAGATGACAATAGATGCATATTATTTCTTTACTGTATGTAATTTGAGGTATACTTGTTGAGAAAGTCAACCTATTTGAATTTGTCATGCTCTCTAAAAGACATTCTTCTTATGAATTATTTTTGTACTTGATCTGTTGATTCTCGTGACTGAATTCATTGATATTCACTATGTGATTATTCTATACTTTGATCATCTATTTGATCCCATCTACCATGCTTTCTGAAAATGGAATTCTTCTATGCTTTCTTTGTACTTGTTCTTGACTCAATTGTACTATGAGATGCTCTTTTCTGTTATTTTTACTTGGGTGCTTTACTTGTTCTACAACCATGTAGACTTTGTATTAGCCTTTTATCTTGAATCTTTCTTTGATTGCATAGCTATTATGACTTTATATTAAAAAGATTGACTCTACTTCTCTTGTTATATATGCATTCCATTGGTATTGTAGTATTTATGTAGCATTATTTGTTTATATACAAATTTTAAAGCATGCATAAGTTTGAAACAACATGATGGAAAGATGTAAAATGTCCATTGTACATGGCGAAGCCCTGTCAAATTTTTCCCAAATTTCCCTTTTCATTATGTTTCAGCTATAATCTTATCTCATTTTAGTTAACTTCATACTTTAGTTTAAAATTAAATGAATGTACTTTCTTGATTCAAGTCAGAGAATGTATTACTTCCTTTTTCTTACCTATATCTGCACATTTAGAAAAACTAGTTAGAAAACATTAGGCTTTTTTTCCTCTCTTTCATTCCATAGTTTTTCTGTTTCTTTTCTCTCCTTCTTTCTAAGTGAATAAATCATGTATGTTACTAAAGAATAGTAATTTTATCAATTGTGTATTTCGTACTCATGTAATTTATACCTCATGTTGTTAAGAGATCCACCTGCACAAATTTAGACAGTATAGGAATATGGATCAACCATGAGCTCAATATTGATGGTCTTCTCTTTTTTGTTTTCAGGTACAGTGACATTTTTCAAGCAACTAGGATGAAGATGGAACAAAGTTGGAGCTAGAGATGCATCAACCAAAATGAAAGAACCTCAAGAAAATGATGGGTTCTTTCATACTCCTCTATTTTATTTTTCATGCATATGTACCTCTTAATTCAGTAGTTGTAATTTACTTTCGAGTTACATCCCATGGCTTGTGTGGGAACATTTGAAATTCCTTATGAATAAAACATTGAATTCTGAAACCGATTTGTGTATTTCTTTCTACATTTCAGCTTTGTATATGGATTGTATGATGAATTAAAAAACTCAATAACATAATTGAATGTATTAATCATAAAGGAAAGAACTTTAAAATACTTGTAACTTGTAGCAATGAACTCTAACTACTCCAATATACAATTATGATTGTTTTTCCAAAACTTAATAGTTCATCTATTCTACACTTCATGTCTTCATTAAGATAACACATCTATCCTTCGGGGATTTGTGTTCTCTGCTGAAGATAATCATGAAATTGTAGACTATGTGATATGTTTCATTTTATAACAACACACATAGCTATAGATTTCATGTAATAATTAATTAATCCAACATAAATAAATATTGAATTGAAAGAATCTTCCCTAGCTTAGGTTCATTTCACCAATGCCATGCATCGTAACGAAGTTTCGAGTTGCCCATTTTTGTACGGGTGCAAAAATTATCAACATTTCTAGCGATCTTGCAGGGAAAGCTGTCTGCTAGCTTGTAAACTTGTGCCTTGCTCTTGTCCATTTGGTATGGAGTCCAAAGCATGTAGTAAAATTCTATCTTTTTGAAGGTCTAACTCTTCCAAAACAAACTAAAACTGGAAAGGATTTGGTAAACCAGATAACATGCATGAATGGACTTATTGAATTGAAAAACATTACAATGTGTAGGAACTTCACTTATTGAAAGGGAAATCCTACTCTAAATAGACACTGTAGGATTTTCAACAACATTTTTGAGAAACATACCATTCATAGGAATGAGAATTTCCTCTCCATTCAACCTTGAGAGCTGAAAAGCATTGTTTTCTTTGTAAGCTGAAATCATATAAGGACCAATCCAGATTGTATTGAACTTCATGTGATTTCTTAGCTTTGCACGATCAACATCCAACTTCAAGACAATGTCTCCTTCATTGAATATTATGAACTTAGACTTCTTATCAAAAGTCTACTTCATCTGTTTCTGATTATTTTCCATGTTCACATGAGCTTAATCTATCAGCTCTTATAACTCCATTAATTCTGCATAACGAATATGCAATGGTTCATTCTTTAGTAGCTCCATCTGATGCATTCAATCTAGAGCAGGTAACTCAACTAAAATAAGCATTCTTGCTTCTCTTCCATAAACAAGTTTATACGGTGAATTTCCAACTAATATTTTAGGAGTCACTCTATCAGCCCAAAGTGTTGAATTCAACATTTTATGCCAAGCTCTCTAGTTATCTTTGAATGTTCTTATGATGATCCTTAAAATATTCTTGTTAGTACTTTCAGCTAACCCATTACCTTGTTGGTAATAATTAGATGACGAACTTAAATAAATTCCATGGTTGACAACACAATCTCTTACCTTTGCACCAAGAAATGCTAAACCATTATCTGAAATGATAGTTGCTGGAACACAAAATCTGTAAACTATACATTCATAAAAGGATAATATCAAAGTTTCCTTAGCATCTTTCAAGGCTATTGCTTCATTATAGTGCATACAATAATCTATAGCAGTCGAAATCCACTTGTTTCCTTGGGATGAGGTTGGGTTTATCTTGCTAACAAAGTCAAGACCCCACTGCATGAAAGGCTGATCAACTAAAATAGGATGTAAAGGCATCGAAGCTAAACATTGTTTTCCAATAAAGAAAGAACATTTTTACAATTTGTATCCATTTGAAACAATATTTGAATATGTTGGGTTAATAGTAACTAAGTTTCATAATTTTTAAGGATGTGATACGTGCTGAAAAATGACCTCCTGTAGCTCCTTCATGGAGTTCAGATAATAATTTATGAATTATATCATAATTAAAACATTGCGACAGTATTCCATTTATATCTCTTTTAAATAACACACCATCAATAAAGACATACTGTACAACTTGTAACCTGAAATACCTTTGTTTGTTCTTGTCCATACATTCTGGATAAGTTCCATGCTATAGATAGTTAACTAAATTAGTCATCCAACTTGAGTCCTGAACTTCTCGAATAAGCTCAAGTTGCTGATTTTCTAGTTGCACCATTACATCTAATTGCTGATACGTAACTTCAACATACTATTTTGGATCTTCTAATTTTACATCCTATTGTTTTTCCATATCAGTAATTAGATGCTCACACAAACCTTTACCTTGAACTATCTTCGCAACACGGATATTGACATTGTATTCCATGAATTTCGTTATTTAACCTACTCTCTTCTTATTCAATTCTTTATTTAACAAGAAAGCTGTTACACTTGGATGAGAAACTTGAACATGAATTTTTTGTTTTGAAAGCATGTACTTAAAATTATTTAGTCCTATGACTACTGAAAGTACTTGTTTTTCAAGAAATGTGTACCTTGGTTCTTAATCATGCAAAATTTTTCTAAAGAAAGCAATTAGCTATTCAATATTTTCATCATTCAACTAAGTTAATATGGCTGAGATTGTTTCAGCTCCTGCAAGTGCATACATTATAAAATATTTATCAAAATTTGGATTTTTAAGAGTAAGAGCTTGAGAGATGACTATTTTAATTGCTTCAAACCCTTCGCTCCTGTCATCACCAATCTGGCACTATGATAATTCTTCATCGAGAACTCCTCATGCTATGATTATTTACTAATGCACAGCATTTAGTTTGGTGGATGTAATCTGGAAACACAACAACAAACATAACACAAAAATACCATCGACAATGTGAAGAAGGAATGATGACAAATCTGAAATATCAAATTAAATTATAATATTAACATGAAATTGTTATAATCTCACCCATGAAGTACTTCAAGTGTTATTGACTTCACTTGCCTTCCACCAATACTATGGGAGAAACTTTACAATTACACCTCTAAATGGCTTCTTCAACACACCCTTAAACTAATGGCTTCCTTTACACACTTCATACAATATTTCTCACTACTTCCTTCTATGCTAAATGAGGGGGGTGGCCTCTTTATTTATAGAAATTCCAGGCTTATCCATCTTATCTCAAAGATAGGATAAGAAATCCACTCTAACGAATCATATTCCATACCTTAACTCTTATCTGTACATGTAAGCTTATCTTTTAAGATAAGATAAACCTTATCATTTCACATGGGTTCCACATTTTTAGACCTTTTACAAATAAAATACACAAAATATTTATGACCTCACTCCTTGTCCTTATTACCAATATAATATTTCTAATTCCTAATCATGTAGACCCTACTTCTCTACTTATCCCAACTGTGACATTTTAACATTACCAGACCACTTACGACAAATATTTACCTTTTACAACATTCCTATTGTACTTTGACTGTTACCATACTCTACATTATTGGCGGCACCGTACTGACGGCACCGTTATCTTATATCAGACGCTACTACTAATTACACTTAACAACATCCTATTCCTAATACACACATTAATGAAATAGAAATTACGGAGGAAAATTTTAGTGTCGACATCTTCCCCCTTCCTAGCTTCTATTCTGTCCTCAGAGTAGACTATTCTGGTGCTTGGAAAATCTTCAACTTGTCATGGTTGACCCATTTCGTAATGGGAGTGCCATCCAATTCCTCCAGTCGGTACGTACCATTTTCATACACAGCTACTATTTTGTAGGGCCCCATCCATTTTGGAAGAAATTTTCTCTATCTTTTTTTTTTGTATCTAGAATCATATACTAGAACCAAGTCATTCACATGAAATAGAGACCAACGGATATTTTGATCAAAGTATTCCTTCTACTTCATTTTCTTCTTATGTCTTGTATCCTTTTCTATTTCCCTCATTTCCTCTAGCAAATGAAGATGTACCAACCTTTCTTTTACTGAATCACTTTCATCCATCCTTTCATTTTTCATAACTCTCACAATGGGAATATCAAACTCAATAGGAAGAACTGGATCAATGTCATAGGCCAACTGAAATAGGGAGTATCCTGTTGCTGACTTTGATGTTGCCCTATATGCCCACAATGCTGCATGAATCCTTTTATCCCACTTATGTACCTGCAAGGCTGTATCTTTTACTAGAATTTAATAAAACACAAAATTTGTTCATTCCACCTGTCCATTTGTACTTGGCTTGTATGTTGTTGCCTTCCTGTGCTTAATAGAAAATTTATTGACTAGGGCTTCTACTACCTCATTAATGAAGTGGCTTCCTTGATCTGTTACAATTTCTAATGGACAACCAAATTTGGTGACAATGCGTTCATATATGAACCTTGCCACCTCATCCATGGAAGCTATTTTTAATGGCCTAGCTTCAACCCACTTGGTTAAATAATCTGTGGAAACTACAATATACTTATTTTGGCGTGAGGTAGTTGGAAGTGGACCTACAATGTCTATTCGCCACTTTTCAAAGGGACCAAGTGGAAGAATAGGACATAATGGAGCTGATGAAGTCTTACGGTTACCATGTGTTTGAAAAATATCACATGTCTTACAATAATTATAACAATCTTTAAAAAGAGTGGGCCAGTGATAACCTGCATCCAAGATCCTTCTTGCTGTAAGTTGTCTAGAGAAGTGCCCTCCACATGTACCATTTTGGAATTCTTCTAGCATTTCCTTCCCTTGATCACGTCCAACAGCCTTCTTGTATTGTTCATCAGGTCCTATTCGAAAAAATACTCCATGTAGAATAGAATATGGACGACTGGCTTGAGTAATCTTTCTCTTAGTCTTTGCATTGGCACCATCAGGAAACTTGAATTCATTTAGATAATTCCAAATATCCATGTATTCACTAGGGATTGTGTCAAGGGATAACAATGCTGCATTGGGGAAATCATCATCATCACAAGATGAACCTAAACCATCATAGGCTCGAGAGAGTGCATCTACATTGACATGCTTCTTTCCTAGCCTATCTATAATATCAAATTCAAATTCTTGTAGCAAAATTATACATCTTGCTATCCTCCCTGATGGGTTAGGCTTATTAACAATATATTTTAGAACCTGATGATCTGTTACAACTATAAATTTCTGCCCTAGCAAGTAATTTCTAAAATTCTTTACAACAAAAATGATAGCTAGAGCCTCTTTTTCAGTTACAGTATAATTTACCTCAACACTGCTCATTTGTCTGCTCCCAAAGTAAATTGGATGTTCATTCTCATTTTCATCCTTTTGTCTCAAAGTACTTCCTAATGCTACATCTGAGGCATCAGAGTACACAAAGAATGGATTTCTCCAATCTGGATTCTTTAAAACAGGTGAAGACACCAGGGCTTCCTTTAATTGTCCAAAAGCTTCATGTGCCTTATTTGCTGGTTCATAAGTAACATCCTTCTTCAAGAACTAGGTTAGTGGCTGTGCAATCTTTGAGAAATTCTTGATGAACCTTCTATAGTAACCCACATGGCCTAGAAATGATCTCAACTTACTTCTATTCATAGGAAATGGTAAATCTTTGATTTTTGAAACTTTATCAGGATCAGTACTAATACCATCTCTGGATACGGCATGCCCGAACAAAACACCTTTAGAACATCCAAAGACACACTTTGTAGGGTTTAGTGAGGCTTGTGCTTCATCTAACCTTTGAAATGTTGTCTCCATCTGGTGCAAGTGGTCCAACTTTCTCCCATAGATATAAAAATCATCTAGAAATACTCTGATGAAGGTCCCAATGTAGGGTTCGAACACCCTATTCATCAAACGCTGGAATGTTGATGGAGCATTACACAACCTAAAAGGCATAGCTCTATAAGAAAACATTTTCCAAGGAGTGGTGAACGTGGTCTTCAGCTGATCTTTCTCTGTTATATGGACTTGGTTGTATCCGCTATATCCATCAGCAAAACTATAACACTCCTGGCCAGCTACTTCGTCCAAGATCTGATCTGAGAATGGAAGAGGGTAATGATCCTTCTTTGTTGCCTTATTAAGCTTCCTGTAATCAACACAAATGCGTAGCTTCCCATTCTTTTTTATTGAGATCACAATGGGAGAAACCCATTCTGAATTCTCCACAGCAAATATGAATCTTGCATCAAGCAACTTATCTATTTCTTCTTTTACAGTCTTCGAAAAATTAGGATTCATTCTATATGGCATTTGCTTTATAGGCTTAGCACCATCTACCAGCTCAATAGAATGTTCTACCCAACTTACTTGATGGAGTTCCTTGTAATCAAAATTCAATAGGTGTATGTACCTTCGAAAGCGCTGGAGGTAGAATTTCTTCTCACTCTCCATCACAGTATCACCAATCTTTATTTGTTGGAGATGATCATCAACTTCTTCTTCAGATAATTTTATGGGGTCATGAGTCAGTGTGACTGGAAGGATATCCATGACTAAAACATCAACCTCACTTTCTTCATCTTCAGTGTCCACTTCACTAGTACTAGAGTAATCAGAGGATGTCTAATCATTAGTTTCATCACTTGAATCCACAGGTTCTGCCTTATGATGTCGAGGGATCACATTTATATTCACCCTCTCTCTACCACGTCCAAGTTTCATGAGGCCTTCATTCCAGTAGTTTCTTGCATGAACTCTCCTTAGCCATGGTCTTCCCAGCAACATTGGGTACACAACAGTACCATTTTTCATCACCTGAAAGTCTACCACACATACAACACCTATAACAGATATTGCCACATTTGAAACTACACCTTCTGGTTTAGTTTTTCCCTTATTTAATGACCTTAACATAAGTGTTGAAGGGTGATCAATTTTTAAACCCAACATATTCATTACAGACTCGGTCATTACATTAACTACAGAACCTCCATCAACTAAGAAATCATGAATTTAAATACCATTACATAATACCTCAGCTTGTGGAGCATAGGGATTCGCCTCTACCTCCAAAACATGGACCTCAACCTCCTTCCTTCGTCGAGCATTGAGTCCACTTCGCAGCTCCCATCTCTTCTCAAAAGACAGCCAAGAGTTGACCATATGTAATATTTACAGGTCTTTTGGACAGATCTTCTAAGATGGAGTATGGTCCTTGCCCCTGTGAAATCAAAAAATCCTGCGCACCCAACTTTCTTCTCCTATGTTTCTTACTAGTTTCTCCTTTCGTCTTCTTAGGATCATTTCCATCTTGATTATCTTTTTCTTTCTTTCTTTTTGTTACAAACACATCTACTTCATTATTTCTGCTCTTATCTACTACATCAAAAGAATTCACAGGTGCTTTTCCTTTATCATTATCTCCTTTACCAGATGTAGAAGCTCTATCTGGACAATTATACTTATAATGACCCTTTTTATAACAACCATAACATACAACTTCAAAAATATTTCTTTTTGGACTTCTATCTCCTCCCTGAGAACTAAATTCTTTTCCTTAGAGAAGATTAATAGTTAACTGACCCATCTTCTTGAGAAGATCTTCATACTTAGTAGATGTACTAGGAGAAAGATTTGTGTTCACCAAGAGTGGTTGTGGATTCTGGACCAAAGGTGCTGGTGTAGGCTCTACTTTAGCAACAATTTATTTGGGCTCCTCTTCCATGCTTTCTTCTTGCCTTCTTGCAATCTCCTTTGCTTGTTCAATGGTAGCTGGGCGGTCATACTTCACTCGTTGGCTGATCTCTGGCTTCATCCAAAGAATGAAGTGCTTACATAGGATATTATCCACACCATTCATCAACCCATCCGCTAATCCTTCCTTCCGGATCTGGGCATCGAGCTTCCTCCTTAGCTCTAGAACACGAGCATGATAATCCCTTATCTTCTCCTTCTCTCCTTGGGATAGCTTTTTGATATCGATCATGAGATCTGCATATCTCTGTTGTTCACCAAATTCTTCAAGAAAACTTTCAGTTAATAAATCCCATGAGTTTTTCACATTATCACCTAGAGTTTCAAACCAATCAAGGGCTGATCCATCCAAAAAGGTAGGAAAAAATTTAGTCCATTGTTCCCTTCTTATAAGGCCATTACAAATACAAGATCGTTTAAACTCTTGAATGAAAGAGGAATCATCTTCGTTATATTGGGCTGAAAAAACATGAATCTTCCCCATTTTCAAAAGTAACCACAGTGAAATACCAACCCACAAGTACAATCAACGAGACTTATGTGCACAAATAATTGAAATCACTATAATAGAAAATAGAAATGACCACGGTAAACTATGGTAAAACTTGACTTACTGTGGTAAAAATTGAATTTACTGTGGTAAACACTATTCACTGTAAAAAGTGAAGTTACTGCGGTAAATACTATTCATGGTAAAAAGTGACTTTACTGTGGTAAATACTATTCATAGCAAAAATGACTTTACCATGGTAACTACTATTCATGGCAAAAATGACTTTACCATGGTAACTACTATGCACAGTAAAAACAAGGTTACCCTTCAATTGATTTTTGACTAAGTGGGAATATCTCTCCAAAAAATCCACCAACGAGGAATGATCCCAGCAACGGAACCAAAATGTCATCACCAATCTGCCACTATGATAATTATTTACCAGGAACTCCTTGTGCTATGATTATTTACTAATGCACATCCTTTAGTTTTTTGGATGTAATCTGGAAACACAACAACAAACATAACACAAGAATACCATCGACTATGTGAAGAAGGAATGATGACAAATATGAAATATCAAAGTAAATTATAATATTAACATGAAATTGTTACAATCTCACCCATGAAGTACTTCAAGTGTTATTGACTTCACTTGCCTTCCACCAATACTATGGGAGAAACTTTACAATTACACCTCTAAATGGCTTCTTCATCACACCTTTAAACTGATGGCTTCCTTTACACACTTCATACGATATTTCTCACTACTTCCTTCTATGCTAAATGAGGGGGGTGGCCTCTTTATTTATAGAACTTCTAGGATTATCCATCTTATCTCTAAGATAGGATAAGAAATCCACTCTGACGAATCATATTCCATACCTTAACTCTTATCTGTACATGTAAGCTTATCTTTTAAGATAAGATAAACCTTATCATTTCACATGGGTTCCACATTTTTAGACTTTTTACAAATAAAATACACAAAATATTTATGACCTCACTCCTTGTTTTTATTACCAATATAATATTTCTAATTCCTAATCATGTAGACTCTACTTCTCTACTTATCCCAACTATGACATTTTAACATTACCGGACCACTTACGACAAATATTTACTTCTTACAACATTCCTATTGTACTTTGACTGTTACCGTACTCTACATTATTGGCGGCACTGTACTGACGGTGCTATTATCTTCTATCAGATGCTACTACTAATTACACTTAACAACATCCTATTCCTAATACATACATTAGTGAAATAGAAATTACGGAGGAAAATTTTAGTGTCGACACTCCCTTCGCTGGTCCAAGAGAAATTCTTCTCTTTTTTTAACATTGTTGCCAATGGTTTAACCAATGCTACAAAATATGGAACAAATCTTCTAACGAAGTTAATTTTTCCCAGGAAAATCTGTAATGCCTTCTTGTGATGAGGCAATGATAGCTATGATATGGATTCAATTCTAAAAAGGTCAATTGCTAAACCTTTTTTGGAAACAACGTGACCAAGCAATTTACCTTGATGTATTGAAAAGATAGACTTTTTGGGATTCAAAGATATTCCAAACTACTTGCACAACTGAAAAGTCTGCCTTAGATGTATTAGATGTTCATCTGATTTTTTTTAAAATACAGTAATATCATCCAAATAAACCAGTATGCATTTATTTAACAAGCTATGTAAATCCATGTCCATTACACGTTGAAACATTGTACCAACATTTGAAAGGCCAAAAGGCATTGTTTTGTAAGCATAAGTGCCCCACTTGGTGGTAAAAGTTATCTTGTATCTATCTTCTTCTCTGACTAGAATATGATTGTATCCACGGTACCCGTCCAACATAGATAATCTATCAGAACCAGAAATTGTTTTTTAAAATCTGATCCATATTAGGTAATGGGTAATGATCTTTTAGTGAAGCTTTATTAAGATCTCTAAAATCTACACATAATGTAATTTCTCCATTCTTTTTCCAAATAGGAACAAGATTGACTACCCAACTTGAATGCTTAACTGGAAAGATTATATCTAATTCGATCAACTTAGATAACTCTTTTCTCATTAGAGGCTCTATCTTGGGATTTACAAGTCTCTATTTTTGCCTGATTGGCTTGGAATTTGGCTGTAATTCAATAGTATGTTATGCCAAACTAGGATCAAACCCTTTCAAGTCTTTGTATTTCCAAGCAAAAACATCCTTAAATTCCTTACAAAATTGATAAAAGTAAGTTTCTCAGATGAAGAGCATACCTTTCTGAGAAATAATTTTTTTCCTTCACCTACTGAGATCTCTTCATAGTTGTCTACATGTGTTGACATATTTTTTTTTGTCTTTCCTTAACTAATCATTAATGTTGAAGATGTATTCTTATGTGAACAAACCTTGAGGTAGTTTATTCATCTTTAATTGAACAATCTAGTCACCATATAAGTGTTGCAATTTATCTTGATTTACTGCAAAAAATTTAGCTTCTTGCTGTAAAAACCTCCAAATCTGTTCATCATTTTACAAAACTTGCCAATTCAAATCATTATCAGGTATAGAAGGCCTGATAATCAGCTTTATGTGAGGCTGAATCTCATTGTTTTTAATTTGCTCCAGCACTTCAAAAATGACACCAATTGTTGTAAGTCTATCTACATGCTTGTTTTTCATTTTGGGAATGGACTGGATATTAACACCATTGAAGTATTGCATTAAGTTTTAAACTCTATGTATATAAGACTTTATTAATGGATTCTTACAAACATTGAAATTTATTACTTGATTGATAATCAACTTAGAATCACTAAAAATCTGTAACATGTTAATAACTCTCTTTCTGGCCCAAAGTAAGCCATGAATTAACACTTCATATTTAGCTACGTTACAAGTGCAAGAAAATTGGAGACTCAAAGATGAGAAATGTCTTTTGTTTATGGGGGAAGTGAACATCAAACCTGCTCCTTATCCTTTCTTGTTCTTAGCTCCATCAAAATGAAGCTTTGAAATCCCTTCTGCTGCATTTTCTATTTTGGACAGTAAGGGAATTGGTGTGTTTTCCTCATGCAGGCAATACACACCAAAAAAAATTCTTCAACTTCTTTGAAAGGATCATGAGAATGTTATTCATGATTCTTTTTTTCCACAAACAGATTAGAAACACCATCTATTGTTGAAATATGAGCTATATTATTGAAATCAGACTGGTGTAAGGCTACATAATTAGCTAATGCATTATAAGTGTGAGGCTCAATGTGAAATCTAGCCAACGGTTAAAAATTGATAGTAACTTTTGGTTCCATAACGAGTAGTGAAGAAAAAAAAAATACCAATCTGAAGAGATATAAGCTCCTATTTTTGCTATTAAATCTCTAGATAAACATATACTAAATTAAGGACGTAAATCCACAATAGTAATATCTTACAATATGGAAATGTTCAGACAAGCATGTAATTTTACCTTTAAATTTCTGATGACACCAACTGTATTCGTTGTAGTCCCATCAAGGTGTAGCACACTCTTCTCTGTAGGTTCATAATGAAAACCCAATTTTTTTGTAATTGCTTTTGGCATAACTGTGCTACTTGCACTAGTGTTAACCATACAGTTATGAACAAGATGCTCTCCAATAATCATTGAAAAATAAAACAGTGGTGGTTTCTTGATGTCTTGAGCATTTAAAACCTTTTAAACCATCCATTTAACTTCTTTAATGTGGTCCTGTTCAATTGTTCCAATGACCATATTTGTTTTCTAAACTTCCTTTTCTGATGTTTTTGAAGAAATCTGTGGCTTAGCAAGGTCATGAGAAAGTAGCTCTTATTGTCCTAGAATACTTAGAGCATCCCACATTGAGATATTAACATTATGATTTTTAATTAAATCACAAATATTAAAAGAAGTAATAATTTTAGATACAAACTCTATTGTTTTAGCATAGGTTTTAGTGAAAAATGATTTTTATTCAGCTGCTTTTGATATCTAAGGTATAAATAATCTTCCTAGATTAGGATGTAGCTATTTTTACTGCTCTTTACTAGCTGAAACACCTACTATTTTTGTGGAACAATAGAATTGTTAGCTGATTTTTGGCATGTAGTTGTTGTTTTATCAGTTACTTTGGGTAGAACAGGCCTATTTTGTTGTTTTTGACTTTCTTGGGCCTTTTTTTTAGCCCTAGTAGTAACTGCAATGAAATAATCCTCACTAAAACTTACTAAGTTCTATTTAGGTGCTTTCTGAACATGATTTTCTTGCTTCCCGCCCTCCATTTGAGGCATGAACAATGTCTCAAGTTAATGTTGTTCAACGAGACTTATGTCCAGGAAAGCATTTGGACAACTTGCAGCTGAATGAGGTTGATTACAAGGTTCATGCCATTCTTCTATAGCCATATTAACTGGGACTAAAGCATTAGATGAACTAGGAGCCTTTGGGTCAAACTACCTTTGTTGATAAGGCTGCCTATAGCTTTGATTCTTGTAGTAAGGCTTCCTATTTTGTTGGTTTTGTTGATAAAGAGCCTCATAAGGCCTACTAGGTAATGCAAGTCTATTTTCAATTGAAGTGAGATTGTTTCCCATAGTCTGCAAAACTTTAAACATGTCATCTGATGGGGTTACAATAGCAAGTTATATAATGGTGATAGGCTGTGGGATAGGTGACAAATCTGCTAAAAAAGGCATTGAAGGCCTTGGTGCTAATTTTTTTTGCTTGAATAAGACTGTTTTAAGCTTTTATAGCAATGTCATAAGCATCTGGAAGAGTTTCACCTCCCATAGAATGAATCATAGTTGAAATATCATTATTTAATGCTCTAAGATAATAAATGAAAACATGGTCAGCTTGAGGCTTAAAACTTGTTGGGATTCTTTCCCATGTTCTAGAAAAATGAATGTTGAAACTAGTCATAAATTCATGAGGAGCTCTTCTAATGGTAGACAAATTTTCTATGAGGGATAAATAATCTGAATTATGTTGAAATTGTTTCAGAAATTTACTACCTAGATCATCCCAAGTTCTTATGCTTCCAATCTCTAGATTTCTATACCATTGCAAGGCTTTTCCTTTAAAGGATGCAGCTAAAAGTCTCAAAGCCACATTTTCATGAGTAATATTATGGATTGCACATAGGTCTTGTCATCACCAATCTGAAACTATGATAATTCTTTACCAGGAACTCCTCGTCCTATGATTATTTACTAATACAATACTTTTAGTTTGGTGGATGGAATCTGGAAACACAACAACAAACAAAACACAAGAATACCAAAGACTATGATAGGAAGGAATGATGATAAATCTAAACTATAAGTGTAAATTATAATATCAACATGGAATTGTTACAATCTCACCCATGAGGTACTTCAAGTGTTACTGACTTTACTTTCCTTCCAACAATAACTATGGGAGAAACTTCACAATTACACCTCTTAATGGCTTTTGTAACACACCTTCAAAATGATGGCTTCCTTTACACACTTACTCATACAATATTTCTCACTACTTCCTTCTATGCTAAATAGGGGGTGGCCTCTCTATTTATAGAACTTCCAGGATTATCCATCTTATCTCTAAGATAGGATAAGAAATCTACTCTGACGAATCATATTCCATACCTTAACTCTTATCTGTACATGTAAGCTTATCTTTTAAGATAAGATAAACCTAAAAATTTCACATGGGTTCCATATTTTTAGACTTTTTACAAATAAAATACACAAAATATTTATGACCTCACTCCTTGTCCTTATTACCAATATAATATTTCTAATTCCTAATCATGTAGACCCTACTTCTCTACTTACCCTAAGTTTGACATTTTAACATTACCGAACCACTTACGACAAATATTTACTTTTTACCACAACATTCCTATTGTACTTTTGACTATTACCATACTATACATTATTGGTGGCATCGTACTGGCAGCTCCGTTATCTTCTATTAGACGCTACTACTAATTATACTTAACAACATCCTATTCCTAATACACACATTAATGAAATAGATATTACGGAGGAATATTTTAGTGTCGACATCTTCCCCCTTCCTAGCTTCTACTCCGCCCTGGGAGTAGACTATTATGGTGCTTGGAAAATATTTAACTTTTCGTGGTTGACCCATTTGGTAATGGGAGTGCCATCCAATTCCTCCAGTCGGTATGTACCATTTTCATGCACAAGTGCTATTTTGTAGGGCCCCATCCATTTTGGAAGAAATTTTCTCTATCTTCTTTTTTGTATCTGGAATCATATACTAGAACCAAGTCATTCAGATGAAATGGAGACCAACAAATCTTTTGATCAAAGTATTCTTTCTGCTTCATTTTATTCTTATATCTTGTATCCTTCGCTATTTCCCTCATTTCCTCTAGCAAATGAAGATTTACCAACCTTTCTTTTACTGAATCACTTTCATCATCCTTTCATTTTTCATAACTCTCATAGTGGGAATATCAAACTCAATAGGAAGAACTGGATCAATGCCATAAGCCAACTGAAATGGGGAGTATCATGTTGCTGACTTTGATGTTGCCATATATGCCCACAATGCTGCATGAATCCTTTTATCGCACTTATGTACCTGTAAGGCTGCATCTTTTGCTAGAATTTGACACAACACAAAATTTGTTCGTTCCACCTGTTCATTTGTGCTTGGCTTGTATGCTGTTGCTTTCTTGTTCTTAATAGAAAACTTGTTGACTAGGGCTTCTACCACCTCATTAATGAAGTGGCTTCCTTGATCTGTTACAATTTATAATGGGCAACCAAATCTGGTGATAATGCATTCATATATGAAACTTGTCACTTCATCCATGGAACTTGTTTTCAATGGCCTAGCTTCAACCCACTTGGTTAAATAATTTGTGGCAACTACAATATACTTATTTTGGTGTGGGGTAGTTAGAAGTGGACCCACAATGTCCATTCCCCACTTTTCAAGGGGAACAAGTGGAAGAATAGGGCATAATGGAGCTGATGAAGTCTTACGGTTACCATGTGTTTGAAAAATATCACATGTCTTATAATAATTATAACAATCTCTAAAAAGAGTGGGCCAGTGATAACCTGCATCCAAGATCCTTCTTGTTGTAAGTTGTCCAGAGAAGTGTCATCCACATGTACCATTATGGAATTATTCTATCAGCTCCTTCCCTTGATCACGCCCAACTGCCCTCTTGTACTATCCATCAGGTCCTATTCAAAATAATACTACATGCAGAATAGAATATGGATGACTGGATTGAGTAATCTTTCTCTTATTCTTTGCATTAGCACCATTAGGAAACTTGAATTCATTAAGATAATTCCAAATATCTATGTATTTACTAGGGATTGTGTCAAGGGATAATGTAATGTTGCATCTAGGAAATCGTCATCATCACAAGATGAACCTAAACCCTCATAGGCTCGAGAGAGTGTATCTGCATTGACATGCTTCTTTCCTAGCTTATCTATAATATCAAATTCAAATTCTTGTAGAAAAATTATCCATATTGCTATCCTCCCTGATGGGTTAGACTTATTTACAATATATTTTAGAGCCTGATGATCTGTTACAACTATAAATTTCTTCCCTAGCAAGTAATTTCTAAACTTCTTTACAACAAAAATGATAGCTAGAGCCTCTTTTTCTGTTACAGTATAATTTACGTCAGCACTTTTGATTTGTCTACTCCCAAAGTAAACTGGATGATCATTCCCATTTTCATCCTTTTGGCTCAGAGTAATTCCTAGTGCTATGTCTGAGGCATCAGTATACATAACGAATGGGTTGCTCCAATCTAGATTCTTTAAAATAGGTGAAGACACTAGGGCTTCCTTCAGTTGTTCAAAAGCTTTATGCACCTTATTTCCTAGTTCATAAGTAACATCCTTCTTGAAGAACTGGGTTAGTGGCTGTGTAATTTTTGATAAATTCTTGATGAACCTTCTATAGTAACCCACATGGCCTAAAAATGATCTCAAATTACTTTTATTCATAGGAAATGGTAACTCTTTGATTTTTGAAACTTTATCAGGATCAGTACCAATACCATCTATGTATACAACATGCCCTAACAAAACACCTTTAGAACATCTAAAGACACACTTTGTAGGGTTTAGTGAGGCATGTGCTTCATCTAACCTTTGAAATGTTGTCTCCATCTGGTGCAGGTGGTCCATCTTGCTACCATAGATGTAAAAATCATCAAGAAATACTCTGATGAAGTTCCTAATGTAGGGTTCAAACACTGTATTCATCAAATGCTAGAACATTGCCAAAGCATTACACAACCCAAAATGCATAAATCTATAAGAAAAAATTCTCCAAGGATTGGTGAGCGGGGTCTTCAGATGATCTTTCTCTGCTATATGAACTTGGTTATATTCGCTATATCCATCAACAAAACTATAGCACTCCTGGCCAGCTACTTCGTCCAAGATCTGATCTGAGAATGGAAGAGGGTCATGATCCTTCTTTGTTGCCTTATTGAGCTTTTTATAATCAACACAAATGCTTAGCTTCCCATTCTTTTTTATTGAGATCACAATGGGAGAAACCCATTCTGAATTCTCCATAGCAAATATGAATCCTACATCAAGAAACTTATCTATTTCTTCTTTTACAGTCTTGGAAAAATTAGGATTCATTCTATATGGCATTTACTTTATGGGCTTAGCACCATCTGTTGGCTCAATAGAATGTTCTACCCAACTTACTTGATGGAGTTCCTTGAAATCAAAATTCAATAGGTGTATGTACCTTCGAAAGAGCTGGAGGTAGAATTCCTTCTCACTCTCCTTCACAACATCACCAATATTTATTTGTTGGAGATGATCATCAATTTCTTCTTCAGATAATTTTATGGGTTCATGAGTCAGTGTGACTGGAAGGATATCCATGACTGAAACATCAACCTCACTTTCTTCATCTTCTATGTCCACTTCACTGGTACTAGAGTAATCAGAGGATGTCCAATCATCAGTTTCATCACTTGAATCCACAGGTTTTTCCTTATGATGCTGAGGAATCACATTTATCTTCACCCTCTCTCTGCCACGTCTAAGTGTCATGAATCCTTCATTCTAGTAGTTTCTTACATGAAATCTACTTAGCCATGGTCTTTCTAACAACATTGGGTACGCAAAAGTACCATTTTTCATCACCTACAAGTCTACCACACATATAACACCCATAACAAATATTACCACATTTGAAACAACACCTTCTGGTTTGAGTTTTTCTCTTATTTAATGACCTTAACATAAGTGTTGAGAGGCAATCAATTTTTAAACCCAACATAATCATTATAGACTCAGTCATTACATTAACTACAGCACCTCCATCAACTAAGACATCATAAATTGAAATAGCATTACACAATACCTCAACTTGTGGAGCGTAGGGATCTGCCTCTACCTCCAAAACAGGGACCTCAACCTCCTTCCTTCGTCGATCATTGAGTCCACTTCATAGCTCCCGCCTCTTCTCAGAAGACATAGCCAAGAGTTGACCATATGTAATATTTTCAGGCCTTTTGGACAGATCTTCTAAGATGGAGTATGGTCCTTGTCTCTGTGAAATCAGAAAATCCTGCACACCCAACTTTCTTCTCCTATGTTTCTTACTAGTTTCTCCTCTCATCCTCTTAGGATCATTTCCATCTTGGTTATCTTTTTCTTTCTTTTTTTTTGCTACAAGCACATCTGCTTCATTATTTATACTCTTATCTACTACATCAAAAGAATTCACAGGTGTTTTTACTTTATTATTATCTCTTGTACCAGATGTAGAAGCTCTATCTAGACAATTATACTTATAATGACCCTTTTTATGAAAACCATAACATAAAACTTTAGAAATATTTCTTTTTGGACCTCTATCTCCTCCCTGAGAATTAAATTCCTTTCCTTGAAGAATATTAATAGTTAACTGACCCATCTTCTTGATCATATCTTCATACTCAGTAGATGTACTAGGGAAAAGAAATGTGTTCACTGAGAGTGGTTGTGAATTTTAGACCAAAGGTGTTAGTGTAGGCTTTGCCTTAACAATAATTTCTTTGGGCTCCTCTTCCATGCTTTCTTCTTACCTTCTTGCAATCTCCTTTGCTTGTTCAATGGTAGTTGGGTGGTCATACTTCACTCATTATCTGATCTCTGGCTTCATCCCAAGAATGAAGTGCTTATAGAGGAGATTATCCATGCCATTCATAAACCAATCCGCTAATCCTTCCTTCCAGATCTGGGCATCGAGCTTCCTCCTTAACTCTAGAACACGAGCATGATAATCCCTTATCTTCTCCTTCTCTCCTTGGGATAGTTTTTTGATATCGATCATGCGATCTGCATAGTTTTGTTGTTCACCAAATTCTTCAAGAAAACTTTCAGTTAATAAATCCCTTTAATTTTTCACATTATCACCTAGTGTTTCAAACCACCTAAGGGCTAAACCATTCAAAAAGGTAGGAAAAAATTCAGTCCATTATTCCCTTCTTATGAGGCCATTACAAATGCAAGATCGTTTAAACTATTGAATGAAAGAGGAAGCATCTTCATTAGATTGGGCTGAAAAAACAGGAATCTTCCCCATTTAAAAAAATAACCATAGTAAAATACCAACACACAAGTACAATCAACAAGACTTATGTGCACAAATAATTGGAATCACTATAATAGAAAGTGACTTTACACCTTTCTACAATAAAATAGAAATGACCACGGTAAAATATGGTAAAACTTGACTTACTGCGGTAAAAACTGACTTTACTGTGGTAAACACTATTCATAGTACATAGTGAAGTTACTGCGGTAAATATTATTCACGGTAAAAAGTGACTTTACTGCTGTAAATACTATTCACAGTAAAAAGTGACTTTACCATGGTAACTACTATGCACAGTAAAAACAAGGTTACCCTCCAAATGTTTTCTGACTAAGTGGGAATATCTCTCCAAAAAATCCACCAGTGAGGAATGGTCCCGGAAACGGAACCAAAATGCCATCACCAATCTGGCACTATGATAATTCTTTACCGGGAACTCCTCATGCTATGATTATTTACTAATGCATAGCTTTTAGTTTGGTGGATGGAATTTGGAAACACAACAACAACAAACAAAACACAAGAATACCATAGACTATGGTAGAAAGGAATGATGATAAATCTGAAATATAAGTGTAAATTATAATATCAACATGAAATTGTTACAATCTCACGCAAGAGGTACTTCAAGTGTTACTAACTTCACTTGTCTTCCAACAATAACTATGGGAGAAACTTCACAATTACACCTCTTAATGGTTTCTTTAACACACCTTCAAAATGATGGCTTCCTTTACACACTTATTCATACAATATTTATCACTACTTCCTTCTATGCTAAATGAGGGGGGTGGCCTCTCTATTTATAGAAATTCCAGGCTTATCCATCTTATCTCTAAGATATGATAAGAAATCTACTCTAACGAATCATATTCCAGACCTTAACTCTTATCTGTACATGTAAGTTTATCTTTTAAGATAAGATAAACCTTATCATTTCACATGGGTTCCACATTTTTAGACTTTTTACAAATAAAATACACAAAATATTTATGACCTCACTCCTTGTCCTTATTACCAATATAATATTTCAAATTCCTAATCATGTAGACCCTACTTCTCTACTTACCCTAACTTTGACATTTTAACATTACTGAACCACTTACGACAAATATTTACTTTTTACCACAACATTCCTATTGTACTTTTGACTATTACCATACTATACATTATTGGCGGCATCGTATTGGCAGCACCGTTATCTTCTATCGGATGCTACTACTAATTATACTTAACAACATCCTATTCCTAATACATACATTAATGAAATAGAAATTACGGAGGAAAATTTTAGTGTCGACAGGCTATAACATATTTAATGTGCTCTGTAGGTATAACATGATTTTCACCCATGAATGAATGAAAGATTTTCATGGCAGCATTAGGGATATCATGATAAACCAAAATTACTAATGGGCAACCATTAGTAAAGGTCACAAAATTCCTAGGTGGTTAAATGGCCATTTGAAAAACTGGGATCTGAATAGAGAAATATATACGTGGTGAAGGAAGATTAGGAGAAGGGTTTAGAAAACTAGGCCTATTATAAGGTAGGGTGTTACCAGCTCTTCTTATTCTTAAAGAATTCAAAGGTAAATAAATAAACTTAGAAGGAACTCCTCTTACCGATGATCTTGTAGTCATTTTAGGCATGAAACATGCTACAAAACTGGTCTGAAATCAGCTTTACAGAGTCACCAAATAAATCTTTAAAAATTTAGAATAAATTGCTACAGCTTGCTGATCTAAATGTAAATTGTTGTTATTTTCCCATAGATGTGATTCATTATCCCACCAGGTGTGCCAAAAACTATTCTCTCAAAAGTGCACCCTGTAGAGAGATGGCTACAAGTATTCTAAGCTTGTAAAAATTATATCTCTTATTCGTAGATACAATGGAAACACCTCAGGTCTGTGGGTATACCTTTTTTGAGTTTAGTCTCTGGTATCAAAGTCGGTTACCTATTGATGTATCGTAAACTAATTTTTGGGGTTTGAGGGTAAAAGATGGTTGTAAATGGATTCAAAACTGGGGTGATACACTAAATTTATGTGAGGTCTTTGACTTATCACATGCACAATTGATATGAGAATGAATTCTAGATGCACAAGACAATAAATTTCTACAGAATATTAAGGAAAACACTTTGATGTATTGAGTAAAAGTATCACAACAATACTGTTAAGTTACACATGCACATTAATATCATGTAAAAATTACAGAATTTGCAATAGGGTAAGATGATTAACTAGGGAATTCAACATTCACAAGGATTAATAAAACATACACAAGACTGTAAATAATTGGAAAGGTAGAATATACTTTTCATTCAGAGGGAAAAACTAACAAAATCTGCTTCAAAAATCTTGTGTCTAAAAATCCTCTCCCTGTGATTTTCCAATGAACACAATATATAGAAAAAATTATTCATCCCACCCTTCCTAAAAATAGACTAAAACTGTTACGCCCTTAACCTATTGCTTGTATTAGGATATGAGTAGCTGATTTGTGGCTTACCATATCATTTTATTATATCATTTATACTTTCTCATTCTTAATAGGTCGGCCTTGGTGATGGCCATAGCATATGAATAGTATATATAGGGGATTATAGGTAGTATTTCATTATCATTTGATCATTTGAGTCTTATTATATGGTTGGGAGGTTGCCCCCTCGAAGTGGTGAATCTATTATAATTGCATATTGAGATCATTATTCTATAATATTGTGTTATTTGGTGTTCTATTGTTGCTCTTAATCTGAATTATACAAGTAATTTCATTACAAGTGGTATCAGAGTCGTGATCTGGGCCAAAATTAGGGCAAAAACCCTAATTTTTTGTTTCCACCACATATTACGAACCAGAGAAAATTGGTGGGACATAGTTCTACCAAAGTTGAGAAACATTTCAAGTAAGGTTCCCTAAAAATTTTAGACTTTTTTGATTTATTTTGAAAAGGTTATTACATATTTAGGGTTTTTCATAAAATCACTCCCTAGGGTGCAAATCGTGGAAAATTTTCAATTTTTTTACATTTTCAGAAATCTCTCAAAGAAATAGTATTAGTATCTTCTTTGTTTTTTTTCCTATTTGGCCAAAATTGTATCAAAACCCTAAACCCTAAGGTTTGACATCATGGCGGGGCCTTCCACAAGAGCAAAAAAGAATTCGATTACTCTGGGTAAAACCCTAGATAAAGATGGGGTAGTGATTGAAGAGATGGATTCAGAAGGGGTAAATACAGATTCCTTAGCACTAGGGTTCACCTCAATTGATCATAAGGTGAGCCAACTTGAGTATGAGCTGTAAAATGTACAATCTAAGATGGCCTCTAAAGGATACATAGCCCAAATCAATCATCGGTTGGATGATATCATGCAACATGTAAAGGGTAACCAATATGGCCCAAATCCGGCCTATGTCAACTGAGGAGGACCTTCATTTCAAAATCATGGACAAGCTAACCATATTGGATCACTTTTCCAGTCCAATCAGAATCAAACTTATTCACAACCATGGAACATGATGTCGAAAGTGGATATGCACAAATTTGGTGGTAAGGATCCCCTGAATTGGATAAATCAAATGGAGAACTTCTTTGAGTTACATCAAACACCATCAAGACAAAAGGTGACATTGGCATCCCTATATCTTGAACCCGACCAATTTGTTTGGTATCAATGGTTATGTGCTCAGAGGTAGAAGAAAGGTCTAGGTGTCACTTGGAGAGTTTTTACCGAGGAGTTGCAATTGCACTATATTTCTAGTGTTTCAGAGAACTACTTTAGTCAATTAGAAAATTTACAGCAAACAGGATCAGTCAAAGATTATGTGCATCAATTCCAAAACCTATCCTTAAGGGTGGAGAATATTCTAGAAGAGAATTTGAATGACCTATTTCTTGGGGGTCTTAAGGACCACATCGAGCATGAGGTACGTATGTTTAATCCACTCAAGATTTTTGATTCTATTATCATGGCATGTCATGCAGAAGAAAATGTTCTTTGTAGTAGAAGGCCACCTTTCATTAACACCAGATACCATAGTATCTCTTACCCTTCATTTGCTAGGCCAATTAGACTAACTCCTCAACAAACGAAAGAAAAGAGAGCAAAAGGATTATGTTTTAACTGTGATAGCAAATATGGACCGAGACATAAATGTGCTGAGAAGAAGTTGTTCTATATTGACGGAGGTAATGAGGATGTTGAGGAAAGCTAAAATTATAGGAGAGGCTGAGGAACCAGTAGAAGATGAAGTAGAGGATCACCAACCTACAATTTCTTGCCATGCATTGTCAGGTATTAGTACTCCTCAAACACTCAAGGTTATTGGGTACCTCACAAAATAGAAGGTGATGGTGTTGATTGACTTGGGGAGTACTCATAACTTCATAAATAGTAAGTTAGCTCCCCGCCTCAATTGTTTTATTTACCCAGCTTTAGAAATGCAAGTTATGATTGCAGATGGTGGGATAGTCAAGTGCACAAGAAAGTGCCATAGTATCAAGCTTTCCATGGGAGACTACATGTTAGACTCACCTATGTTTGCTATTTCTATGGGAGGGGCAAATATTTTTTTGGGTGTCCAATGGCTCACAACTTTAGGTACTATAGAGATGAATTTCCAAGATTTGTTCATGTGATTTCATTCAGATGGAAGGAAAATACAATTGAATGGGATGGTAGCTAAGTATCCATAAATTATTAGCTCTCATCATATTCAGAAATTTCTTAGAAAAGGAGTGGATGGCTTTATAGCAAAGCTATTTTCCATAGAAGTACAAAATACAGAGTCTTTAATGCTACCCGATCTTTAGAAGATTGTGGATGCTCACTCATCTATTTTTGATGCAATTCCAAATGGACTACCACCAGTTAGGGATCATGATCATGACATTAAGTTGATTCCAAGGAACCAAACACATAACATCAGACCATACAGATACCCATATTCCCAGAAAAGTGAGATCGAGAAAATGGTGGAGGAACTGTTGAAGGAAGGTATCATCAGGCATAACCAAAGTGCATATTCTTCACCAGTGGTCATGGCACGTAAGAAGGATGAAACATGGAGGATGTGTCTAGATTACCAAGAAATCAACAAGTACACCATCAAAGATAAGTTTCCTATTCTAGTAATTGATGATTTACTTGATGAATTGCAGAGTGTTGTTTATTTCACAAAATTAGATCTTCGTTCAGGGTACCATCAAATTAGGATAAAAGAGGAAGATGTTCATAAAACGGATTTCAGGACTCATGAGGGCCATTATGAGTTTTTGGTAATGCCTTTTGGTCTTACAAATGCGCCCTCAACCTTTCAACAGTTGATGAAAACTATTTTTAGGCCATTTTTAAGGAAATTTGTATTAGTTTTCTTTGATGACATATTGATTTATAGTAAGACATGGGAAGAACACTTACAACATGTAAATAAAGTGTTGGAAGTTTTGGAGAAACATACTCTGTATGCAAATCCATCCAAATGTTCTTTTGGTGTATAAAAGGTTGAGTACTTGGGTCACATTGTATCCCATGAAGGTGTCAAAGTTGATCCTCAGAAGATCAAAGCGATGGTGGAATGGCCAAGGCCCAAAAATCTCAAAAATCTTTGTGGTTTCCTAGTACTAACAGGGTACTACAGAAGATTTGTGCGGGGATATGGTAGAATAAAAACCCCACTCACTACTTTTATAAAGAAGGATGCCTTCCATTAGACAGACGTAGCCACTAAATCCTTTGAGTATGTGAAGGAAGCCATGTGTAGCACCAAAGTTTTGGCTACTCCCAACTTCTCAAAAAACCTTCATTGTTGAATGTGATGCTTCAGGATCAGGATTGGGAGTAGTTCTAATGCAGGAAGGAAGACCAATTACATTTGAGAGTCACTAATTCAAAGGAAAAGATCTGATCAAACCTGTCTATGAGAAAGAAATGATGGCTATTCTTCATGCAGTCAAGCAATGGAGGCCCTATCTCATGGGTAGACACTTCAAGGTAAAACTGATCACGATAGTCTCAAATACTTTTTGGAGCAAAGGTTATCATTTGAGGAACAACAAAAGTGTGTAACAAAAATGTTGGGTTATGATTTTGAAATCATATACAAAAATGGTAAAGAAAATGTAGTAGCAGATGCGTTGTCCAGAAGGGATACATCTGTAGATGCCTTACTATGTGGAATGTCCATGTTGACGACCGATTGGGTGGATGAAGCAAGATTGGAATGGAATCAAGATAAGGATACAAAATCTCTAATACAAAAGATAAAGCAAGGATCTATGACATCTAACAAATTTGAGTGGAAAGGTAATGCCCTATGGTATAAGGATAGGTTAAACTTGAGTAAAGATTCTGTGTTGAAGCATAAGATTCTTGTAGAGCTACATGCCTCACTTGTTGGATGAAACTCTAGGTTTTTGAAGACATATAATAGAATAAAAAGAGAATTATTTTGGGAAGGACTCAAGGGGGGTGTACAAAAGTTTGTATCAGAGTGTTTAGTGTGCCAATAGAACAAAGGGGAAAAAATTAAGACACCAAGTCTGTTGCAACCCTTACTAATTCCTAGCTAGAGATGGGAGGAGGTCTCCATGGATTTCATCACTGGATTGCCTTGTTTAGAGGGTAAGAATGTTATTTTTGTGATTGTGGATAGGCTTACAAAATATGCCCATTTTTTTTCCCTATTACATCCATTTGTAGCTAGTAAAGTTGCAGCTATTTTTTGGAGACAATTCAAAGGCAACATGGAACCCCAAAGATAATTGTAAGTGATCGTGATCCTATTTTCACAAGTAACTTTTGGATGGAATTATTTTCATGTTTGGGTACTCAGCTAGCTCATAGTTCATCTTATCATCCTACAACTGATGGAAAAACAGAAGTGGTCAACAAATGCTTGGAGGGGTATTTACGTTGTTTTGTATTAGATAAGTAGGAAAGGTGGATTAAATGGCTACCATTGACAGAATGGTGGTATAACACATCTTTTCATACCTCTTCTCAATGACCCTATTTTTAGCATTATATGGTTACCATCCACCTTCTATCACTTCCTCCTTGAAGGTGCAAACTAAGGTCAGAGATGTTGAGGAACACATTCAACATCAACAATAGGTTTTGGCTAGTTTGAAGGAGAATTTAGCATTAGCAAAAAACAGGATGAAACAACAAGTAGATCAACACCGTAGTGAAATACATTTTGAAATTGGTGACTGGGTTTTTGTACGTCTCCAACCTTACAAACAGACGTCGTTAAAGCAACATAAAAAGGAAAACAAACTTTCTCCTAAATATTATGGCCCTTATCAGGTTCTACAGAAAATTGGTAGTGTTACTTATAAATTAGAGTTTCCTCCATCTTCACACATACACCTAGTATTCCATGTTTCATGCCTGAAGAAGGTTATTGGACAAAAATTTGAAGCCCAGACAAAGTTACCAGAAATTGACGAGGAAGGAAGAATCATTTTGGAGCCAGAGAAGATTCTACAAACACGTACTAAGAGGCTGAGAACCTGAGACATTAAGGAATATCTGATGAAGTGGAAGAATCTGAGCATAGAAGATGCCACCTAGGAGGATGAAGGTTTTCTGCAGCAACATCTAGGAGTATTCAACATCGAGGAAAATGTTGGTTTAAAGGGGAAGGGCATGTTACGCCCTTAACCTATTGCTTGTATTAGGATACGAGTAGCCGACTTGTGGCTTACCATATCATTTTATTATATCATTTATACTTTCTCATGCTTAATAGGTCGGCCTTGGTGATGGCCATAGCATATGAATAGTATATATAGGGGATTATAGGTAGTATTTCATTATCATTTGAGCATTTGAGTCTTATTATATGGTTTAGAGGTTGCCCCCTCGAAGTGGCGAAGCTATTATAATTACATATTGAGATCATTATTCTGAAATAATGTGTTATTTGGTGTTCTATTGTTGCTCTTAATCTGAATTATACAAGTAATTTCATTACAAAAACTATACTCACCCATGCATCCTATTTTTATTGTTTAATTATTAATAAATAAAGGAATAAAATGAGTATGAAAATACAATGAGGCATTAATAGCCTTAGTTATAAATCAATCAAACTGCATGACACTATTCTAATTTAAATAAAGTTTGGTGAATAACGTTGCTAATAATAAACCTTACTTGAAGATCAAGCCTTCTCCAATGCATGCAATATTTACTTCTTTCTTGATGTGACATCTGGCAATTTTGATCCACTTTCCCCCTTGGATAGACATGCAAAATAATGTGTCCCTACAAAAATAATACATTTGTTTTATCTCAATTCCCATGTAGGGGCTATTTTGAGCACATGTGCAATAATATTCATCTCTTATTTTGTTGAAAATAAGGTAATATGTCCTCAAAAGCTCTTGTATTATGATGTTGACCTCTTTTTTATCTTCTTGTGATCACATGAATAATATTACTCTGAGTCATTTTCAAACCCTCCCACTGTGGGGACCACCTTTGATGTGTGTACACCTTTCCTCCTTTGTTGACTTGGCATAATACCATGGTTTGGAATAAGAGAGGGTCACTTTTGAAACAATGCCTCACTATATACTTGGCTACCTTCTAATTGCATACCATATCACCAACCCCTTTATCTTGATTTGGCATGGACATAAGTCATGATGTTGTTTACTTTTGGTTCTTTGTGATATTAAGGTTTTTTTAGACCTTAAAAGGTCGAAAATAATTACATTTCAAATAATGATGAGGGATGGCCCCTTTCCATGGTGACCTGACCTATTGTTAAATGACCACTCCTTGGCCTCATTTGATTTAAAAATTTGGTGGTAATTATTTAACCTGTCACCTTTAGAAAGGTCAAATTGTAGAATGATTATTTGATAATAGGGCTTGCCCCCTCTCCACAATGGTCTAACCCTTAAAAGTTTGTTAGTGGAAATGATTTCGAGGTTTAACTGTATTGAATTGGGAACAAGATTATGAACCATTGATATCTAGCACGATCTAATCTTACTCAATGATTTTGCATAAATTGTGATATTTTTGCGTTATCATCAACCATTCCATCTCAGTCCTTATTGTCTATAGCTATTGATTTTGGTGAACCCTGGTTGGCATGGGGGTTTGCATTCTGATCCATTCAATTTTGTACTTGGTGATCTATTTCATTGATATTTTTGACCCTCAGTTAGGGTTTCTGACATTGCATTTAATATGGTAGATGTTTTGAACCATGGTTAACGAGGTATTTAGTAGTGGTTAAGGTTTTGATTGTCGATCTTGAGTCTAATTGATCTTGCACTGTCGATCCTTTGACTCACCTTTAACCTTGCAGAAGTTAGGATTTTGAAAATCTTATCGAGTTCATCATTTAATTATTTATGTTTCTCTTTCCGAGTGGTGAATCCCTGGAAAAATTGCTTCAGTCTGCCATTGTTTTGATCTTTGAGCTTGAATCTGAGATAAAATCTATTCTTTCTGTGGGCGTTTTTAATTCAATGGAGTTCTAAGTCTGAAATTTGGTGTTTATGCTTGGAGAACATAGATGCTATGAAGCTTGTGACTTCCATTATCAAACCCTATTTTCTTTGTGTCACTACACTTCTGTGAAATTGACTATATTGTTGTAGAGACTCTGAATGAATGATCTTCTATGAAGGCTTGGATAAAAGTTTCCTTCACTGCAGAGGTCACCATTTCCTGAGTAAGTGATTCGTTCAATCCTTTCTTTCACTTTTGTATAAAAAAATCAATGAGGCTGTAACTTGGAGCGTTGTTTTCAATGGCCATGTGGGCATGATTCTTCTGTATGGAAACTCTTCCTGAGTGCAATATCTCACTTGTAGTTTTGTGCTTATTTAAACTCAAATTTGTGTTTGATTTTATCCATGATCTTATGTTCATCAAGTTTTATGTATTTCTTGTTGCTAGGAAAACTAAAATATGCCATTTCTTTGCATTATGTGTTGTCAAGTTTCTTTCTCCAAGGGTTTTCTATTATTTTCTCTGTGCTCAAGCTTAGACGAACTGGGCTTCATGGCTTGTAACTCCATTTTGTGGGTTTTTATCACTGTGTGATTTGGATCACGAGCTAGTTTTTTTAATGAGTTCTTTCACCATGGCCACCTTGTTTTGGATATTTGAGCTGTGTTTTTCTTTTCGAAATCACCATGAAATGATAATGGCTCGATTTGTGAAATTCTAGGCATCTTGAAGTGTGGCCAATGGCGTATTGTATTTGAACTTACACTTAGTTTTTCTTCTGGCCATTTACATGAGAGCTCACTGTGTTCAAGCTTTCTGGGTATTTTTTTAATGGAGTTTATATTTCTTCATGCTTATGCCATTGACAACTTGATAGTTTGACACCTATGCATTATTTTTGAAGGTCTCTACAATGGTGCTTCAATAGTGAAAAAAAAAAAACAGAAAGTGTCTTCTTGAATTGATCCGATAGATGACTTCTGAAATTTTGCATTGTCCCATGGGCTTTGTCTCTGAAACTATGCATGAAAACTATACTCTTTTAAAAATTATAACTATTAAGATGCATGAGAAATATCCTAGATTTACTCCACACTCATAGCCTTAAACTAGGTTGGTCCTTGCCTTATTTGATTTTTCTAAAAATTCTTTCATATTTGTTGGTTCTTTCTTCTGAGTTGTATACTAAAATCACAATTGATAAACTGATTTAGCTGTGAGCTTGATTATTTCATATTCTCTCCTTGTTAATCTGCAATTACCTGGAATGTTGTAAGCCAGCAAAATGTGGTCTATAGATGTATCATATTCATGTTTGATGAATTCTTATTTAAAATGAAAAAAATCCTTGTTGTCCCTATTGTATACTTGGTAACTTTTTTCAAGCTACTTGGTTGTATTCTATTTCAATTTTGAAATTGTACTTGATGAGATCATTCAATAGATTGCCATTATGTGTAATGAGCCCCTCTTTTGAGAACTTACAAGCTTCACTTTTCTTTTTTGCCTCCTAATATTTTATGTATTGAAATTCTTCCTTGTAATTAATTGATCTACACTATTAAATTAATCTTTACTTGACTGCTACAGTTTTATCATAATACTAAAACATAACCGTTTATGCAAGAAATGATTATTGATATATGAAGGAATTTTTTAGTTTACCATGCTTAACTCTTGAAAACCTTGGACTTTTCAAACATTTATAAATGGGATGCTTCTCTTCACTGTCAATGTATGAGAAACTCACTTTCAGTTGAATTTCCACCCTTTATCCTTTGGCATGATAGTACTTAATGTACTTAGACTTTTTTGTTGGATGACAATAGATGAATATTATTTCTATGTTGTCTATAATTTCAGGTATGCTTGTTGAGAAAGTCTACCTGTTTTATTTTTTCATGCTTTCTAAAATACATTATGCTTATGAATTATTTTTGTACTTGATCTATTGATTCTCATGACTGAATTCATTGATATGCACTATGTGATTATTATGTACTTTGATAATCCATTTTATCCCATCTGCTGTGATTTCTGAAAATGGAATTCTTCTATGCATTTTATTGTACTTGTTCTTCACTCAACTGTACTATGAGATGCTCTTTTCTGTAATTGTTACTTGGGTGCTTTACTTGTTCAGCAACCATGTAGATTTTGTATCAGCCTTGTATCTTGAATCTTTCTTTGATTTCATAGTTGTTATGACTTTATATTCATAAAATTGAGTTTACTTTTCTTGTTATAGTTGTATTCCATTTGTAAGGTAGCATTTCTGTAGCATTATTTGATTATATAGAACTTTCAAAGCATGTATCAATTTGAAACAACATGATGGAAAGCTGTAAAATGTCCATTTTACATGGCGAAGCCCTATCAAAATTTTCCCAAATTTCCCTTTTCATTCTATTTTAGTTGTAATCTTATCTCATTTTAGTTAACTTCAGCATTTAGTTTAAACTAAAATGAATGTAATTTCTTGATTCAATTCATAGAATGTATTACTTCCTTCTTCTTACCTGTATCTACACATTTGGACAAACTGGTTAGAAAACATTAAGCTTTTTGGCCTCTCTTCCATTCCATAGTTTTTATATTTCTTTTCTCTCCTTTTTTCTAAGTGAATAAATCATGTATGCTTCTATAGAATAGTACTTTTATCAGTTGTGTCTTTGGTACTCATGTAATTTATACCTCCTGTTGTTAAGAGATCCACCTGCATGAATTTGGACAATATAGGAATATGGATCAACGCTGAGCTCAATATTGATGGTCTTCTCTTTTTCTATTTTTAGGTACTGTGCCATTTGTCAAGCAACGAGGATGGAGTTGAAGATGCATCAACTGAAATGAAATAACCTCAAGGCAATGATGGGTTCTTTCATACTCCTCTATTTTCTTTTTCAATCATATGTAATTCTTAATTTAGTAGTTGTAATTTACTTTTAACTTACATCCCATGACTTGTGTGGGAACATTTGAAATTCCTTATGAATAAAACATTGAATTCTGAAACTGAGTTGTGTATCTCTTTATGCATTTCAACTTTGTATATGGATTGTATGATGAATTCAACAAGTCAATAACATAATTGAATGTATTAATAATAAAGGAATGAACTTTAAAATACTTGTAACTTTTAGCAATGAACTGTAACTGTTGCAATCTGCAATTATGATTGTTTTTCCAAAACTTAACACTTCATTTATTATTCACTTCATGGCTTCATCAAGATAACACATCTATCCTTTGGGGCTTTGTGTTCCCTACTGAAGATAATCATGAAATTGCAGACTATGTGATCTATTACGTTTTGTAACAGAACACATAGCTACAGATTTCATGTAATCATTAATTAATCTAGCCTACACAAATATTGAACTAAAATAATCTCCCCTAGCTTAGGTCCATTTCACCAATGTCATCCATCATAACAAATTTTCTAGTTGCCCATTTTTGCACGGGTGCAAAAATTTTGAACAGTTATTATAAAGGTGGGATTACACGACCAAGAATTGAAGTGATAGGGGAACTAAGGGGTTCATAACCTATAGACGTGTCACTTAATAAAGAAAAAGGAAATGAGTATTCCTGAAAATAATCTAAAATCTAAGATAGGATTGATGTTGATTGATAGATTCTAATTTTCAAAGGGGCTTCGGGACCTAAAATGGAAGCACATACTAGAAAAATGTGTTATTTTTGAAAGGGATGATGAAATTGATGGTTTTATGAGGTCAAGTGACCAAAAGTTGATTTTAAAGGTAGGTTGACAAAATATATGATGATTTAGAAAGAATCGGTAATGATTACATGGATCAATGACAATTGGGTACACAACAAAAAAGGGTTATTTAACATTATTTGAAAAGTTAATTTGATATAGTTACTATTTTGATATTAAGTCATCTAGAGAGCCCTAATTTGTGATTTTCAAGTGTATTTGATCATGATGGAGTATGTCAAAGGTGCTCAAAGGCGACGTCGACCCACACGTACTAACATAGGTGATATATTTTATATTTTTGTTTTTTCTAAAACTTGATAGGCATTTAGAAACTACTTATGATTTTTTATGAAAACACTAGTGATTTGGGAGTTGCAGACATTTTTAAAGGGATTCCAGCAATTCAATAAGTGTCGCTGGTGATTTTATCAAGGTTAAGATTTTTATTAATTATGATCAGTTATTGATAGATTTAAATTGAATTTGGTGGATTGTGGATTAATTTTTGATTATTTTGTTAGATGCAGGCTCAAGAGAGATTGACCACGTAAGACATGATCTTGAATATTCTTAATGAGGTACGAGTGTTATTATCACTCGATGATTGGGCTCACTTAAAGGAGGTTGGATTGGGTGGGATGCGCCATTATAGGGATATCGACAGGGACATGGGTTTTTTATTGGTGTTGTTTGAGAGATTAGACCATTTGGCAATTAAATTAGTGATTCCTATAGGGGATATGACAACCACCTTTGAGGATGTGCACAAGATATTACACTTATAGATACAGGGTGAAAAAATTTATGTAATTAATAAAGTTGGTAGGGGTTTAGCTATGCATGATTTATAAGGTGGTGATGGGGGAGATGTGGTATACACTACATGGGATTTTTCATATGAAGCCCTATATAGTGAAGATAAGGAGGGTAGGACATTGGTTTATATGATGATGATGAGGATCAACTATTACGCTTTACTTGATTTAGCCGTGGGGAATTTTTTATGGATATTAATAGGGGTGGTAGTAGATATGTTGCTACACATGATGATTTTATCTTAGGCTCGTGCATTGTTGGCATAGGTGTACAAGGAGATGGGGTTCTTGAAGTCAAGGTGGAGATTTGGAGTAGATGTATATTTTTTGTTGAGTGTTGGGCATATGATAACATTGTAGTGGCTTGGCTGTAGGGTGTACCATGGGTGAGGTGGGTGGAATTGTTGTATCCAATATTTTTCATGAGGTGGAGATCAAATGTTATGGCTAAAGGGCCCATTTAGGGGAGAACAACTATAGGAAGATCCTATTTGGTTTACAGGGTGGGTATGTTATTTGGAGGCCTTATACAAGCTTCCCAATATGGCCCGATATAGAGAGGGAGATGGTAGTTATGCAGTAATATAGGTGGGTGGTGGGAAGAGGGAGGGTGAGTGGGAGTTGATCATATTTGGCCTTGTTAGAGGGAAATTTTTTTGGTATAGGATGTGTCAGAGGTAGCAATGGCCTACTAGAGGGATGTTGCAAAGATAGATGTGGCACTACTAGTTGTTAGAGAGGGATTAGATATGGTGGATGAGGAGGACATTGGTGTGAGGGTGGATATGTAGGGAGTATTGATATGGTATGATGATACCAGTGTGACCGAGGAATTTCCTATGTGGTTGGAGGGATATTTTGATGGGGTTGAGAGTCAGGTGTGAGCCTGTGTAGAGGTGAAACCTCTAGAGGGTGGAGGTGATGGTGAGGGAAGAGATGAGGAGGAGAGGGTGGCAGTCTTAGAGGATATAGTGGATCTTTTAGAGGTCGAGAATGACATATTAGTAGCTGAAAGAGATGGGTTGATTCAATATGTCACAACTATACACGCGGAGCTTACACAAGCCAAGGCCAACATGGATAGGTATCAACGGGATATAGTGGTCTTCCGTAAGGCCTATGGAGTGACATGTAATTATATCTCAAGGGCTAATATATAGGAAGAGAGAGATTAAACTCATATAATATCAAATACAAATGACTTATTTCATAAAATTATATAGGGGGCATGCATTCTCCATTCTTTCTTTGTTATACTATTTAAACTCATTTACAAAAATAAGTTTTAGGGACATAGACCTCATTTCCCCTATAATTTCATAAGTTATAAATTTACTCTCAAAAGTAAAACAACTAATATGGCATGCTAATTTCCATTCTCCAATCTTACTCAACAATTAAAATATTAAAATGTTGGACGAAGATCCATTTACAACGGTGTGGTATACGGGTTTAGCGGAAGGTGTGAAACCAACTAAACTATTTTTAGATTTTAATTCCTTATCTCTCAACAAATTTTCATATGTGGAATGTATTCAAGTATCTAAGTTCTTTATAAGTTGACCTTTCTCTTCAAAATGTTTCAAGAACCGAAAATTGGGCTCATCTTCTCTCTCTTCGGTGTTGGTTTCACTCAACACTCTAATCATTACTTTGATACAAATTAGGAATTGATCAAATCAAATCCTTTGTCATCTCATAAAAAATTACAAAATCTACAAAACTAAAAAGTGTATTCCTTTAATGTTTTTCATCTACTTTTATTACTTTCTACAAGTTTAAAGATACATTCACTATCTATATTTTTCAGTTGTAATTGAATTTCTATCATTTACATTGACTACACTTTGTGTGGTATTTTTCATCATGGAACATACTAACACCAACATAACAATGAACCATTTTCAAGTGAAAAAAAGTGTTTTTGCACTCTCGGGTATTTTTTCCCGTAAGAACATAATTTTCAATTACAAAGGTAATGGGGTGGAATTTATACACAAAAGTTTTGTAGCTTTTCCTTTCACAATTTTAGGTTGACTATGTTGCCTTGCTAAGATAAATCCTCACATTTTAAATTTTACATTAGTTGATCTCTCTAGATCTTATTATAGTTTATTATCTTTACACTCTACTCTATTGTTAATTTGAACAATATTATCAAATAAAAGTAGTAAATAACCTTTTTTACTTTGGGTTAATACATTTTGTTTCATTTTTCATCTTTCATGTCCAGGAATGCACAAAGAGTCAAAGAGTCAGGATATGGGGTCTAATTATTGCTAGCCTCTATGGCCCTACATCTTTACATTATCCAAATATATTTTCTATGTTAATATCTTTATTATAGATTTTCATCTTCATAATGTTGGCAATATCAAAATATTTTACCTATATAAAATTATATAAGCATGTCACAAAAGAACTATAGATATGTATATTGATTGGATTTTAATAATCTCTTTTAGCAAAAGAAGCATATTGAAATTTATAATTGTAAAAGGAAATTGGTGTCTACATAATTACCAAGCACCAAATTACACATTTAATTCTATATAGTATAATGTAAAATAACTTTATGAAAAATTATAGTGGAAAAAAGTGACCAGATGATAGAATAAATTGTTCATATTAGAACTAGGATTCTAAAATAATTAATTAAACTGGGATAACCCTCCTTGATTAAAAAAAATTAAGTCCACAAGAGAGATTGGAGTTAAAAAAAAGGAGTCTTAAGGAGTTTTCAAGATCCCTCCACATGCCTCCAAGCTCCAAACATGTGCTACACGAGAACCATATAATATAGTTTTATAATCTTGAATTTTTAAAAACTTTCATAGGGAATTTTTTTTGAAAATGTGATATTGGAGTCTTCAATTTACAAAAAAGAAAATGTGTTTAATTCAAAGATTCGATTTCCCCCTAATTCTTCTTAGGGTGCCTAACTTCAATTTTTAATAGAAATTTATACTAAAAGGTAAAATTTTGAAGTCTAGAAAAATGAATATTTTCTTTTAAAATGGAAAAACTACAAAAAAACATACATAAAAGGACAATTTTTAGTCCAAATAACAAGTCAAGATGGTTGTTTCAAAAATAATGGATAATGAGGGTTGAAAATATCATAAGATTTTCGTTAGGAATTCTAAAAAATGCTATAAGTTATCAAAGACCCACAAGTACCCTATAACATAGTCTCTAATAACATGCGAAAAAATAACACTATAGAGGAATGTTATTTTGATCACCATGTAAAATGGGGAGTTCCAATGAAATGCCATGGATTAAAATTACTATAATAATGCAAATAGATGATAAGTAAAATAATATTTTAATAATAGTACTACATAGTATATCTACATCTTGGAAAAGGATATGAGAGTAATAAAAATGTTACTATAACAATAATAATTTATTAATAGATTGATAAAAGAGATGAGCTTGTACAAACAAGAACGGATGTATATAGCTTCAACAAGAACAAATTTATCTTTCGTTATTGACCACATACAGTGGCGTTTCAAAGTGGCGTTTCAAATCCTAGGCAACCTAGGCAGTTTCCTAGGGCGCAAGAAGAGCAGGGGGCGGTCTTAGGTGACAAGTCGGCTGTTAAATACCTTCAGGTCAGCTACAGATAATCATTATTAACTGAAAACATATACATATATATTGTAATTAGATGATTGTATTGTTCACAGTAGCATCGCAGAGGAAAAGGGAAAGGTTGGATCCTTGACACTTACTGTTTGGGGGTTTTTATGTATAAGAAGACAATAACAGCAGGGGAGACATGATTACTGGAGAAACTTACTTTTGAAGAGTCGAGAGACAGCTTGAATCACTTAAGTTCATAGGCCATGCTTGTCAAATCAAGTACCATTCTTATTCTCATATTTTCAATGTTGCTGCTTCTTTCCGTCATCCTCCCATGATCCGAATTTATGTAATTATATTAGGCACCTCTGCATATTTCTTCATTTTCTCTACTAAGTACGGATGATGCTTTCATGTTTTTTCCTCTTGTATTGAATTTAATGAAACTCTATACAATAATATTAACTTATTCAGATAAGATATATATGTCGGTTTAAATATGTAGTCATAGTAAAGAAAAGGAGCTAAGTAAAAGTAAATGCATACGTAAAAGCATTAAGGTTAGATCTATACTGATGGTTAGATCTATACACAGTTGCAGGCTTTAATTGAGTTGAAAAATGTCAGCATGTTCTGATTTATATTTTGATTTCATAATTTATGTATCGGGTGTCTATCTTGAGAATGACTCTGTGAAATTTTAATGCTTCTATTTTATTGTTATTAACCAACCAATTAAATTCACCTGCATTCCTAATGTATTTCCAGACTGCATATCGTGTCATTACAAAAATTATACGGTGAGCTCATTTTGCCATTGTTTCGGCATTGACAATTTATGATTTAGCACAAAAATGTAGGTGTACGAATAACTAGAAGGGGGAGGGGGGATGTATGCTCCAGTTATTGCCTAGGAAGTTCAAAACCCTTAATTCTCCCCTGACCACATAATAACAAAATGCGATTTCAAATGGACTGGTAGCATTAAATATTACTGCATCCAATTATCATATTATAAGTGTAGAGATATTCATTTTGACGCACTATTTAAATATAAATTTAGAAGAATAATTATTCTAAGTTTGTTAAAGAAAACGTGGATAATATATTATATGAATAATGACATCTTTTTATTAACTATTAATATTTTCCCCAATATATCATGAAAGATTCATTTAGCGCGACATTTGAGTGAAGAAGTCTAGTAGAATTCATAGAATATATATAAACAAGTTAATTCATTTGATAAAACTTGGGTCAATTAGTTTGTGAACACTAAATTCATACCGGAACACCAAACCAAGGTGTTTGGGAAGCCACTTAAGTATTGATTAATTCAAGAAGAATTTCAATATTAAAATATGATTATTATCATTTTAATGAGGTTGACGAAGGTAACCCTATTTAGTGATATAAGAGACTCTCCAATAGGAAGATGTCAAAAAATCCATAGATGTGACTATGTGGAGATAAAAATTAACTAAAATATATTCTCTAGGTTGAATCATATGTTTAAATATGATGCCTTGTGTTACATGATTAAAGCTTCTCATATTAATAAATGTGTAAAGTGGTCGAATAAAAAGAGTATTAATAAAAGATTATTTAAAATAATATTCGAAGTCATGTTGTCTCGTGATAAGATATAGTAAAAGAGAAAGTGATTACTTATAAAATAATAAATCAACCTTATTTAGGGGTGAATGGGAAATTATCATGTAATGCAATAAATTAGTCAAATAATTAAAGGTTGTGTTGGTTATAACCACCCGTTGGATTTTATAATATGTATGATCATTGATGGATGAAGAAGAATGAAATTGAATCAAATAAGAATTATATTTTGTGGATATTAAGAGTAGATAGAGTAGAGGTAAGTATCTTGCACGTGAGATTGGGTGTACAAAGTGTATGCAACTGGAGATACAAACTACACCCCATACGTCCTTAACTAGTGTTGAATAATTTGTTCTACACGTGTTGATGATACAAATTCCTCATTTTGTGAAAGTGTGACTATGTTAGACTGCTTATACCCAATAGGATCATATAACCATCTATCGGAAATCTTCTAAATATCTACTTGACCCCTCTTAATAATAATGAAATAAAAGATCCAATATTTGTTTTGTAATTTTATACATTTTCCTTTCTAAATATAGATATATGAATTGTTTATTTAATATTTTATTATAATACTTATATGGATATATTATTTACCATGATTTTAGAGTACAACTAAACTATATTCTCTTCTAGAAATATTTGTCATGCCATTTTGGTATCGGATCTAGAATCTTAAAGGATTTGTAAAAAAGTACCTATCTTCTGAAGTATAATTGAGTCAAGGTATCAACCGAACATGTTTATGTGTTTTGTTATGAAGTTGTGACTTTCATGAAAGGAAATGGAGAGAAAGGCAGTTTACCCACCATATAATTTTTATTATGATGTACATAAATTTAGAGACACGTTACATAGTTTTATGTACCCATTTCACCGATATCCTCAACTCTCTTAAACCGTAATTGATCAATACAAATAGTAAAATATCATGTTATTAAAATTCCTAGCCATTTCCATGAATCATGCCTCTTTTTTTAGATGTCCTTATTCTTATGATTTCTGGTCGTCCACATAGTTGGACAAAATCTTATTTTTTCCTATGGGCCTGAGAACGAGTCATTAGTTTCTCGTGCCATGTGTCCCGGATTTATCCACGTGTCCTAATCTCAAATGTTTACTTGTTCAGGTAGCCGAAGTCTCCCAATCCTCGACAGCTTGAAAACTTTCCGCCTATCCTACACATTAACATTTTCCACTTGAAGCAGCTTTGATTATTCCAAAGCCCACTATTAGCCAAAATGTTGGTGATCTCATGGGTTTTGACCTTGCTATGATTTGAATCTTGAAACTTTGTATACCCCAAGAAACCGAGAGTATGTCGTTATTGGGTCACATATCTCATGAGTTCGCAAATTCTAATCCAAGGATAATTTGGGGCGTGGGGGATTAGAACCTGGATGGGTGGCTGGCGAGCACTCAGGCTCCACCATCAACATCATTTACTCTTCTTCACCTACGAAGATATTAATACTATCAATTGCACAGGAGTTGCAAATTACACCACAGAGAATTCGAATATTTATATATTTATTTTGGCATAGGAGAAAATAATATTGATGGAAAAAGTCTGCTTGAAAAAAATTCCCAGATTTTGACACTTTCCAACAAAGGCAACTTCAAAGGTGGGCGTCTACCGGTGAATTAATGTTGTGAAACCACCTTGCTCCTGTATAAGTGATTTCTCAAAATGACCTCCTCTAATTGTTTGGGATTAAGATTTTGTGGTGATCTTGTGAATGATGTTGTATGATTTAGATTTATTTGAAAGATCAAATACAATACAATATTCTTAAGAAATTAAGCACAGTATTGTGGAATATGTAAATATTTTTCCAGTTAAGAAACAAGATGAGAGTTTTTATAGATTAAATGACGAAAATAGTGTCTATCAGAGAGTAAATATTGGAATGTTCCATTCACTATTGTTTCTATCTATAGGTGGACGAGTTGCGACCATAGACTCGAAAAGAAATTGTGAAACGATCAATTAAGAGTAATATGAGTAATGAAATCAACTCCAAGGGGAAGTACATAGTTTCACCCTAGAATTAGAGAAACTTAAAAGGTTCAAAGAATTAAACTGAATGTGAAAAAATATAAGATTAACTCGATTCTAAAATAGAGAAAGTTACATTGTAGGAAATCAACACATAAACTAGATGATAAAAAAACTTCCAAAGATTCCTCTAGTCACATTGACACTAAATCTGAATCCTTTAGTATAGATGATGATATAAATCTGAAATAAATTGATAACTTTGTAAGAAAAAATAAAAATAAATTGTAATACGTTGGATAGTAGGAACTGGCGAAGAGGTAGAACAATAGTTTGAATTATAGGGAAATAGTAGTTATGGATGATATTGCATAACTAGCTTTCAATTAAAGGGAATGGCATTGAATTTGTGGTAGGATAACATGAAAACCCATAAGTAAAAAATATAGATGATTAAAGTCAGTTAAATTTAAAGGGATATTTAAACAAAAGTATCAATCTTCCTATTTTGTTCGGGAATCTTTTAGTGAATTATTTTTGTTAAAAATAGAGATGGTGGCAAGTTAATGAAGATAAAATATATTAAGCATGCTTATACCATTTTTCACCATTTAAGGAAGGAAAAGATAGGGTTATAAGATCTATAAATAGGTTAAAATTTGAATTTATAGAAAATGTTGTGATGTGGAAAATCAAAATAATTAGTTAATGAGGTGGAATAAATGGCGAAACAATTCGAAAATATGAAAAATAATCAAAATAAGAAAAAAAAACATCGAGAGAAGAACCATCGTTATTTTAATAAATGAAAATGAAGTGATCTAAATCCAAACAATCATGGAGACCTCCTCTTGAAACTAATAAGGTCTCAACTACCTTCAAGAAAGGTTTGTCTCAACAAAATCCTCTACCCACATTAAAATATTGTACTTTCTAAGATAACCACTATGAATTAGATTGTCTACAAACACAAAAAATTCAGTCTCCAAATTCAAATAATTAAATAAATTGATACACAACCTAAAATGATAGTATATGCGGTAGTGGGTGCAAGTGAAAAAAAAAACCTTCAAAACTCATTAGTGGATATTAAAAGGAAATAAATGATCAAGATATTAACTTTCTGATAGATTTGGGAAGTACACATAGTTTTATTTCTCCAAAAGTTATTGCTAAAATCCAATTATGTTCAATAAGAATCGAACCCATCCATGTAGAGGTGGAATATGGGAGAATTATTGGAAAAATTCTTACACTTGATGAAAATTTACCTTTTCAAATAGATACAAATAAATCTAGTGATGATTTTCATGTTTTACATTTTGTTAAATATGATGTTAATGTAGACACTGGGTTTTCATCACCCGATTACTCCCTACAGATGCATTACTATATCAAAAAATGTCATTATAAACATTATTTAAATCATCCTCCTTACCCAGTAAAATCAATCCCCCCCCACTTAAATAATATTTACTCATCAAAATTTACTATAACTCCCCTAAAACCACCTAACCATCTATAAACCATCCCTAACCTATTTCCTCCTAACCTCCTAATCTTCTGACCTTGCATAACCTCTTCCCCTAACAATTCTCCCTCAACTCATACCCAAAAATCCAATTTTGTAAGTGGTTGAAACCACTTCTAAACACCTTCTCCAAATTTTCCGGATTGTTGAGAGTCTAACAAATCACCAACGATTATAAATAGGAGTTAAAACTCCTATTTCAGGGATCTTCAAAGACCTTTTAGAAGTTTTCTCTCGATGTTTTTAGGCCAAAAAAATGCCCTATCATCAGAACCATCATCAAGTCAAACAATAACATTTAGAGCTCCTCAAGAAGCTACAATATATAAATTTGTGTGCTTAAGTCTTCAATAATCTCTACAAGCAACCAAAAAATTAGCATAATCAATCCAATCATCCCCTGCAAACATTCTATAGTTTGTTTTTGTATTACAAGGTAATATTCTCCTAGTTTATCATAGTACCTATCTCATAAAAATCCTAAATAATCAATGTAAGTCTTTGTTTACATTAATTTGTCATTTTTCACAGAAATCAATCTCTTTATAGGAATCACCCACGACTCCCCTAAATTGCTATTAATTCCTTTGAGTCACCTCCAATTTATATCAACCACTTTCCTTTATCAGATCACTGAATTTCATCTATTATTATTTATACTCATGGATTTAACATGTTTATTGTAAGTATGTCTTTATTGTAGATGACTACTTTAGATAAGTCTTAGATGATCACAAGCATCCACGATCTTTTGATCATCCAACAAACCTTTGTGTGGGATAATTTTGATATCCCACATGTGCTTACTTTTTTCACCATTGCGTTCATACTAGATATCAAGCGCATTAATAAAAAATTCAAATTCCTTCATGAAATCAAACAATCAACTACGGACTACTTATACAAGTACTTTGAATCCATTCAAATAATCACCACTCTAGCTTGGGCCACCTACAAAGAAGAATATGATCTTCCTTTTCACCTATATTTTTATCTTCCATCCTTGTCATTATCATTACTTATCTTATCATTATTATTAACTCACTTAATTGTATCAAAATGAGCTAAAATCCTCGAAGGAAGTCCTTTTGGATTCTTAGAATCAGTCTTTTCCGAGCAACTTGTCTTCCCATTTTATCTAATATTTCTTGTTTAGATTTCTTTGATCATAGGTCCCTTCACTTGGTGAAAGGAGGAGCACTCATCCACTAATCACATATGACCGCTATGACATTATGACTGTCGGTGCAGGTATCGCTAAACCTTTCCATGTTTTAAGTTTTAGGAACTATCTGCATTTGATATCATAGATATGAAATCTACCTAGTACATTCCTAGAAAACCTAGTGGGACCATGTTCTATTTATTTTTCCATTATAATTAACTTATAATAATTATTTGGGGTTGTCTATTGTGTAATCATTAATAATTTTGTGAAATCATCATCGATTTTTGTGAAACACCCACGATTCCTCCCAATCACAAATGATTTATGTGGTTTTTTTCCAATCACTCAGTTAGTTTACCTTTAGGATTGTGATTTGTATTTATTTCCTTGTTTCCATCTAAACATTGCATATTTTCCCCTTTGGAGCACATGTTTTTGCGTTTCAGTAGAGATAAAAAATAAAAAAGTAAAAAATAAATTAAAAAAAATCACGGGTACATTCTCATCATTTTTTCCCCTTTTCACATCACATTTGTTTGTTTTTCTCATCGAATTCATATTTATTTTGGGTATTTAAAACAAACATTTCATATCTACCTTATCATATACTCTAATTAAGAAGTTAGAAAATTGCATTTACTTAATTTGCCTCACACACAACAAACCAAATTCAATATAATCTGCATACAAATATTCCTACCCATGTGTACCTACTTGGATTTCATCACTAAGAGGATAATCTGACTTGGTGTTATGATCATGTATAAATAATCTAGTGTGTGGTATATCGGTGAAGTACCTGACACCCTTATCACTGCGGGACTGTGAAGTCAGGGGTTGGCCCGAATACTACACCTTGTACCGACACCAACACAGATTCAGGTCTCATGTAACTTCAGGTATACGAGGACTATGACCTTTAACATTACTTGAAAGCAACCATATGTTGCCATGTCCTATGACCTCCTAAACTATTTTTCATATTTCATCCTTTCAAATTCAATCAAGGTAAAAATAATTCTCTTAGGTGACCTGATTGTTTGATTGTAATAAACTCTCTAGATTTATAATTCATTCTAGTGATTGTTTTTTTTCCTGGTCCCAACCTAAGAAAAATCCTGTCAATAAAACTATGAAAACATGATTGAACATTTCCAACATTCTTTAGAAAATATCCAAACATACATTGATGATACCATGCGTTCAATCGACCAACATCAAGCATCCTTATCACCTCCACACTCTCCCAGTAGTCAGTTTTCCAGATTAGAAATTACCAATCCATCTAGTCCTCATTTCTTCAATAAAAAGGATCCAATCTTTATTGATATCCTAGATTCAAACCCCATCACACTCAATTCTTACCTAGCTACATGGGGTGTCCTTTTTAAACAAACCGCACTTGAACAATGACTCGCTTTAACCAACACCACGTGTGAATTTTCCCATGTCATTGATTCTAACCATGATTTGGTCATCCAACAAGTCCATCCTTATCACACTGCTAGCAAATCCGAAACATCTAATCCCATGTCATCAAACCCCATCATCACTTTTTATCTTAAATTTGTTTCCTTACATGACATAACTAAAAAAATTCATCATCCTTACGAGGTCATTCATTTGGCTGTACTTCATCTCAAAACAATACCAACACATCCTCATCCATGCCGAGTCTTTGAATTTCTTCCAGTATTTAAGCACCTCATGTGAGTTCAATAGACATCCCATTGAGCATATCCTAGCCTATCTCATCTCAAAAACCGACATCGTCTTTTAAAAATGTATTTATGTGTATCCCAACATTGATGCCACTCATTAATATGAGTTCTATCTTTATTGTTCAACCTTCTTCACAGCAATCGTCAACCACCCCTACCTTCTCTCAACACATACCTGAACAATCTCAGCCACTCATCCACACCTTTATTCCTTTGTAGCACATGCCTTAACAATCCTAACCTTTAATCCACACTAAAATCCACTTTCAACATATAACCCAACACTCATAACCTATTTTTAACACATACATGCCCATCCAACACTAATACATTCAATCTTCATTACCTACATACAATATTCCTATGAATACCCCTATCCAACATAATATTTCTCTACCTTACCAGCCATACCAAAAATCAAATCCATCTACATAAAATCAACCCTCTCCTTCATCATTCAATCCCCAAAAACAACTAACACAAAACGATCCTTTGCAGGTATTAATGAAGAGGATCTCCAGCCTTTAAGCTACCTCTATGGGTCCTAAAGACACACTCTGTTATGAACAAATTTACAATCAAACCATCCATCCATCTGTACCATATAAAGTATATCCTCCACATTGGGAACTCCCTAAGTTACTCAAATTTTACATAAACTAATACCCTCAACATCACATCCGAGCCTTTCGACATGTTTATTACCTCATAACCCATGACTAGGACCTTATGCTAAGGATGTTCCCCATGTCCTTAGCAGGACCAAACTTAGATTTGTATAATAATATTCCTCAATACTCACTCTTTTCATTCACTCAACTCACACAACTTTTCTTGCAACAATTCTCGATTAAAATTGCACATAATATTACTCTCACCGATATGTAGCCCATCAAGAAATTTGAGGACAAATTTATCACAGATTTTTTCGCTCGCTAGAGGAGCGTTATCAATCAATTGTGCTTTTTCCTCCCATATACCAAGATAATCAAGTCATTTTATCGCCCATGTGTTGGACACATATCATCCACATAACAAATCCATTCCTTTCAAATGTTTAACAAAGCCTTCATTATGGCTCACAATCTTGAGCTTCACACTCTCAAAGATGGTAGGGTTAAACTTAGATCAAAGAAGCCTAATCATGAGTATTCATTCAAACCGTCTTCTAGTCATGAAAAATCCAAGACATCAACAAATGCATGAACATTATGAAAACTACCTCCAAATAACATTTAGCCTTAGGAAACACCCTCCATAATCTTAATTATACGACTATAGGTGATCCTAACAAATTATTCTTTGATAAGATATTGGTTGCAAACATGGTCACCCTTCCTCCCATCCATCCTATCGATACATATGCTGGAAAAAACTCTAGGTATAGAGAGAATGATAACTGTAAATACCATAGGTTGAAAGGCCAAGAAATTAAACAATGTCATTCATTAAAAAATTTCCTCCAAGATTTTATCGACAATGGTGAGTTGCAACTGGATAACACAAATGCATATTTGAATCAGAATTTAGATGTTTTTACAAAAATATTTCCAAACTATTTCCTATCCACTAGTAAACCACAATTTAATTTCCTCTACTGTCATCACACCATCAACACAATAAAATATCAATCATCTAAATCCTTAGTATATAGTTTTCCTATCACTAAGGTACCATACGAGTCATCCAAAAGTAGTTTTGTCACAAAAACAATGGATGAATAATCTATTACTCCCCGTGTTCCTATTGAATTAGATATGTCTCCTGATGTTGCTATTGATAAAATCTCAAATTCATCCACATCTATTCCATAATCTTTAAGCCCATCATTAATATCTTCACAAATCTTAGAAAAAAAACCTATCTTACAATGTCTGAAAAGATCTTATGATGACCATGTCACTCAAACTTATATGCATAACCTTAAAAACCAATTACACGACCACACATGGCTTTGTCTAAAAAGTAACAATCATATCAGATGACCATCTAAATTTATCAACAAATAATCCAAAATCTATGCCTTCCATCTAAGAGCCGCACCTCTCATCAAAATTGTAAGTCACTGTTACAAAATAAAAAATCATTCCTCATTAAGAATCTAAAAATATCACATAAAATCATTACTTCCCTCAACCTCCACCTCAAAATGATATTATGTACTATCCCTTGAAAGGCTCATCCAACAATGAATCACCACTTTACCTCCCCTTAAGCCATTTGTCTCATAATGATGCAAAACCTCCTAGTATAATTTTGAACCATTTTGTGATTACCCTTGCACACCAATACATTGTAAAGAGGACTGTAAAGCCCTTCACACTACTATCAGAAGCCTTGCTAACAAAGGAATTCCACCTATAGATCTATAACCATATAAACATCACACTAGACATCTAACACTACTATAGCTAAACCATCATCTACATTCACATCCACAAAAAGAGGGGAAACTTCCAAAAATCCCCTCTTCATCAAATTGATGCGGTACGTAACACTAATAGAGGATGTACTCATGAATCTATGACTTCCGATAAAAAAATACAAGATATCCATCCCAATCACTCCTGTGTCATCTAATCTAACACCCCCTGATAAGGTTAAGGTGTCCATTCTTTCCACTCCACAAACGTAATCTACCACTTATTTACAATATACCATTATCAAAAAACATCATCAAGCTCTAATAAAAATGTCCCTTTATGAGATTGTTCAGACTTTAACCCAACATCAAAAATCCATGATCAAAACACAAAAATAAATATCGGTACATGTACGATCGAAAAGTGACAAGCAAGCATGGGAGTCTACAAGTAACTCTTCCTTGCACGCAACCTTCTGATGTCGTGTCGAGACAGCCAGTGGGGATGGAATATACCTGGGGTACAAAAAAACTATTTAGGCAATCTTATATCTTCGATGCGCACTAATGGAACCTACGAATCTAAAGCAAATAAGGCCCTCCTAACCTAAACTGGCATGATAGATTAGTTGGCGAGGATGACTGCTCGAAGGCTGTAATTCATATTGAGCTCTAGCATGATTTGATCTATGGGTCATGGCATACGTGGAAAATGACCTGGGATTGTTTCGTGTATGTCTCTAGATAGGGTCATAAGATGGATGATGGATGAATAGTGGATTCTATGGGCGATTCTCTAGTCTAGTCTAGAAATATTTAGCTTCGTTAGCGGGTATATCTAACAAGGATAATTGTGTGATAATATCTGGTGGAAGTGGAGAGGATCTAAACACTAGCGTCCTCAAACCCGTCTCAATTTTCGATTGATTTTTAGGTTCGTTGGGTTATGGGATCTGTGGATCACAACCGTAAGTTCATGGTTATTGTGGACCTCCTATGGTCATGCGCAAAATTAATCCCTAATCCCTAATATCCAGTAGTCGTATGCATTTTCGGCATCTATATTCAGAACTAAAAGTTGTGAGATCTTCTCAGAGTACCTTACAGGCGTTCTGGCAACTTGAATTCTTAAGCTAGTGTCTATGTCAATGAGAATGTGTCATGCATCTGAATGTGGGACCAAAGGATCACAACCGAACGTTTTCTCTCTTTCAAGCCATTCTATGGTCATGCGGATATTTATCTAGGGTAATTTGTAGTTTGGCTGGTTTGAACAAAACGTATGTGCTTTGTCGTCTTCTATATTTAATTCTCTTAACTGCGGGCTAATTTCTTGGAAGTCTGTTGTTGCTTGGAAGACTTGGATTCTAAGATTCTGGTCTATGTTAGTTATTACTATAACAATATTGGGTTGAGGCACGATTGGCTCGAATGCGTATTCCCTGGGCTCCCTAGGTCCCGTGATTTTCATACAAAAGAAACAATATAAATCTAACTAAAGAGAAGTAAACTAAGTATGTAAAAGTATATCCACATAATATATAAATTCTTCCTTTTTTTGTATTTTCGATAAACTATTGCACAAAATTGAAAGAGTAATTTTAAAATATCTAGAAAATGACAACTAAGCTAATAACAGAATATGAAACAAACAAAGTAACCAAGTATAGCTACCTGTTTGTGTAGTTGTGAATCTTATTCTAAATAACCAAATAACTGATCTAATTTATTTGAAAGACCCCGATCTTACCTCAAGAGTGAGGAATGAATCATAGTTTATCAGAAACTATCAACCCCCACAGATTCCTTGACAATATCGAAAGTGATATTAACTGAAATGAAATGATTCACTACTCTATTTGATATGTTTTAACTAAAAATTTGATAGCTTGAACATGGCTTTTTCAGAATAGTGGCGAATCCGATTGTGTGTGGCTTTGTCCCCTTAGTGTGGTCTCCTCATTCCTTCGTGCTCACGTGAATCAAGAAAAGTGTGTAATGTTAGCATCAACAGAAGTAGGTATTGGAACAATGACAACTTTGTGTGTAGATTGAATACAATGCAAGTAGGAGAGGGATAGCCCAAGAGAACAGAGCTTGGCTTATGTAATTCCTAGTGGGATTTATTGTGAGTCATGCAGCACAAAACATCCAGAACCTGAAACTATTCTTCTTGACGAACAAAACTTGCAACTCTAATGGCTTCAGACTAAAAATGAAACTATCCTATCTCAATTGATTGTATGAAACAATGATAACACTAAAACAAGAAGATCATGTGGCTTCTAAACATCAAAACAAGACTAGCTATGCATGCAAAAAATTCAAAAACTATTGAATTCCTAAGCAAAACTAAATGACTAAGCTATTCAAATGAGAAAATGAGAGACAAATTTTGAGAGGCCATTTGCTTGAAAACCAACCAGCTATTTATAGAATTCCCATTTACCCAAAGGTGAAATCCAATTTGAACTCCTTTACAAAAAACAATCGAAAAACACTATTCCAAGGAACCAAAATCATAAATACGAGCAAACGCAGTGAAAAAAGCTAGTAAACAATGAAATTTTACGCGAGTCGTGATAAAAGGAACATTCCAGGTAGGGCGGCAGTTTCATCACTGAAAGACCAAAAAGTAAGGAAAAGAGGGGGGAAGAGCAAAACAAAGAATGCAGAGGGTAAGCGGGGCATGTGAGATGTTAATGTACACTTGGAGAGCTTTTTCGAATCCTGAACAGCTTGTGAGGAGACCTATATCATCATCGGGGTACATGTGACATCATTCCGGCAGCATAGTACCCTTACAATTTTGGGTACATATATATTACCCCCTCAGAGAAGCATTTTAGCCATGAAGAGGCGTAAAATGGTGTGTCCGAGTATGGCAGTCCTGAAATAGGAGGTTAGAAATTATACCTGACATGTCCATTTGTCGAAATGACGCCATCCAAAATTGTCACTACCTGTAAAATGAAAAGAGGACTCAAGTGCAGATAGATAAAATAGATTGAAAAATAAATACTAAAATAATATGAAGTGAGGAAATACCATTTGTGTGGGATAAGAACTTACCTCCGTTGGTGCTCCAAACCTGCGAAAAGGGCATTCAAAATGAGTCAAGATCCTATATATGTAAAATGGGCCCATTTTCATATTCATTTGCGCATGTTGATTTGATTGATTTTGAGCTCTGGGACCCACGGTGACGGTTTTTTATGAGAGTATAGTCAAAACGTTCGTGACGAGATAGCGATCATGCCTCTGCAAGTGGAACATCGACCTGCGAGATCACAGGTTATTTCTTCTTGATTTAATGTTTTTACCTCCAAAATGTTAAAATGATGAAATCTTTGTCATGGGGGGATTTTTTTGAAAATGTCAGTGCTAATAGGGTCACTTAGGGGGGCGCCTAATGGGTAGGCTTTGTTTTAGTCAAAATTGTCATTTTTTCATGTTTTTAGGCATTTGTTAGGGCACGTTACTCGTTTGGAAATGCGGGACACGACTCCCGCCCTGAGCAGGGTGGTGGTTACAGGACTACCACCCGTTAAGGCAGTGGTTATAGAACCGCCACCCAGCTCACGGTGGTGGTCCTTTACAGAAAGCCAAAATCTCAATGTTTTGAGCCCAATTTTGTATTTTTAGTATTCTTATATGTTTTAATGATTTTTTCAATGTAATTTGAATACTAACTTACTCTGTTTTGCATGTTTTGGGGTGTATGTAGAAGAAGGAGGAATATATTAGATGGAACTGAGAGAGAGTGTGTGTGTGACTGGTTTCTAGTAGTGTTGGATGCACTTTCTCAGGATGAGCAGGATACTCTTCAGAGGGCTGGCATATTGCATATATCATGGGTCCCACATGTTGCACCTTCTAGTCACATACTTTGTGACCTATTTTCTTATTGGGATGTTGATCGGAACACTTTCTGATTTCCAGGAGTTAGGGGTGAGTGGACTATCACCCTGGAGGATGTCTACTACATCTTGAGAGTCCCGATCATCGGGAGATGACTCACACTTGAGACACCAGGGTCACAGGCTCAGATAGCTAAGTGGGCTACATACATGGGAGACGTAGTTGTCTCCACTTGTTCAAAGAAGGGGGTGAGGGTTTGGTCCATTCCTAGCTTACCTATCCCCTTGATTCGTCAGGACATTATGGGGATCCTTGCCTCGAGATTGATTGGGGACAAGGGAGGAGACACTTTACTTTATTGTTGGTCCCCTATTATTGCACAGATTGAGGCACATGGCCGGATTTATGCCTAGGGAGATGATATACTTGGGACCACCTACGACAACCTATACAGGGTGGTCTACTTACAGGGATAGTCCTTGATTCATTCGACCCTGGTTATGAGTTGGGTCTATGAGCGTATCATCCCTTATGGGAGAGGCGTAGAGGTGGCAGATCCCGGAGCTGTGAGGGCAACTTGATGGACAGATATGTCGGTGCTTAGAGCACCCCACCAGCTAGTTGCTTCCTTGACTACTAATGATATGAAGGCCACACCTTATCAGGCCATGGTAGGGTTGTGGGGTGAGGAGACCCTAACTTTGATTTCTTGCTCTACTACAGGGCAGCTTGTGGACAGGACGGGGAAGGTGGAGACACACCCTAACCGAGTGCCTCAGCATTTTGGTCTTGCTTACGTCGGTATGCTCCCCCCAAGTGGTGTAAGTGTTCAGATCAATTTAGGAGGCTAGGGGAGGTTCTAGAGGCCGGGGTTGGATTGTTGTTACTCCTGGTGTCCCTATTGTAGCAAGGCATGTAGTACGCGCTCAAGGGAGAGCCGGTGCTCCTCAGGCACCCTTACTTCAGATTACTGTCGGTCCTGCCCACAGTAGTGATTACCCCATTAATATAGACTCTGAGTCTGAGGATTTCACAAGGGGAGAGATGGAGGAGGAGACTGAGGATATGGAGGTCAGCGATTCAGGTGGAGAGGAAGACAGTGATCTCGAGTGGCATGACACTCAGGAGATCTTACAGGCTGAGAGGGCAGAGCACAGTGTGGAGAGGGTGACTCTAGTCTCAAAGGAGCCACCCTCTCATAATCTAGGTGGGGAGGATGAGTCCGCAGTAAGACACTATGTTGCTCTAGACACGAGAGGAGCACATCAGTCAGTGGCAGAATCTGTAGCAGGTGATGATCCTAAGGATCCCTCTTAGAGGCCCAGATATTCGAGTGAGTTGTTACTCTTCTTTTAATGTTTGTTTCTAGTTAGGATTGCCTTAGTTGCTATCTCTCCTCTTGTTTATTTTTGTTTTTATCCTTTGATTATCTACTAATTTACTTTTCTCCTTTGCTTGCAGAGACTACTGATGAGTGGTGAGACCTGATTCGCTAGGTATGTACTGATACCCTGATGCTCCGGATGGAGAAGACTCGCGCTGAGCTATCCGTGGATGTAGGGGAGCCTTCAGAAGCTGGTAGGCATACCGAAAATTTTTCCCCTATCTGGCACGTGAAGAAGATGGTGACTACCCTTTGTACCGAGTTGGCCGGGTATAGGACAGTAGAGTGCCTGATGAGGAGCTGCTCTCATAGCGAGGCCACATCTATTGTTTGGGACCATAAGCCCTCAGTGCACTCATAGCGCCAATGTAGCTGGAGTCCTAGACGTGGTCGTGCACCTTCAGAGGGATCTCATAGGGGTTGAGGCCACTTGGCTCTTTTTGTAGTGACTTTTAGATTGTTTATATGATTATTTTGTACCTTCTGTGCTCATTGAGTGTTTTGACCATGCCTAGCTCATGATGGCATTGTATACAAAACTTGATTATATACTATATATATATACTTCTTTTTGGATCAAACTCTTGCTATCTAGGATTTTGTGATTCATTTCCACATGTAAAATATAATGTTGTTTTTATATGCCTTTCAGAATGTATGTAATGGAGAAAAAATGACACAAATGCTTTCCTCCTTTTTGTATTTTGTGATGTTGATATTAGATAATGCAAACACAATGTGATCTTTGAACTTTAGTTTCTGTAAGCAATTTTCTTGTACTTCATATTTGTTTTGACAAAATGTGATGATGAGTTGACATGATGAGCAAATGAACTTGCCCCACTCCTATCTCCACGCAACTAGTAAGATGCGAGGGCTCACCACCAAGAGGTAGAAAGGGCACAAGCTATGAAATTGGTTGAATGGTAGCAATGAGAGATAGAAAAAGTTTTGACGGAACCAAATTAGGACGCTACAAAACTATTCTACTCAAGTGACTCCATAGTTTAGAATGCAACTTGCTTTGTGGTTTATCCAAACTTAGATTTGTAGATGGCCATATGGTTGAAAAAATCTAGTTTTCATGGTTTTGGAATCTCTTGGAATTTTGGACATCTGATTCATTTATTTTTGACTTAATATTTCAAAGGTTTATTTGAACTATTTCCTTATGACCTTCAACGTTACTATCAAGAGAACCCCCTACACCTTGCCCCATGCTACTAGTAAGAAGCATGGGCTTATCACCATGGACAAGGTATAGGCGAGTAAGGGCGTTCCCATCCTTTCCCAACCCTAAATCACTAGTAAGAGATGCAAGTTCATCACAGAAGGTTGGTAGGGCAAGGAAATGTGTAAAAGCAAAATTTTCTATTTGATCTACATTTGACTTATTTATTTTAGCAAAATGCCAGTATGTTCTTATTTCTAAAGAGATATATATATATATATATATATATATATATGGGGTAGATGTGACACCATGAAGCTTCTAGAATAGACCATAGGAAAGAAACCTATCCTAGGAAGAAACAAAAGTGAGAACAAGCATGCAGTCATTGGTAGGGCTACCGTTAAGACTTTGTCATATCTAGCTTTATTTGATGAAATGATTCTGAAATGGTTGATGATGTTATGAAAATGAAGAAGTATGATTCGAATGATTATGCCAATACCATTAGAATTTTGTAATGAATTTCTTAAGAATAAGTCCCTTTATCACCAATTTGTACGAAACAAGTGAACAAAATGACCCTATCTAAATGAAGATGCAATGTAGATATAATTATACAAATAGTGTCGATGCTTCATGCGTAAAACCGTTTAAGGTATAGGGAATTGACAGTTTCACCAAATTCCTCACCTTCTAGTGTGCACAAGAGATACGCACCATTTCCATAGTCTTTCATGACTCGGTATGGGCCCAACCATTTGGGCCGGAATTTCCTTCCTTCACCGGTCTTCTTATCGATCCGGCTGTCTAGTCTTAAAACTAGATCTCCTTCATATATTTCTTGTACATAGACCTTTTTGTTATACTGCCAGAACATCTGGTCAGCATAGACTTTATGCTGCTATTCAACGTCTAATCTGGCCTCATCTAGGCTTTCTAGTTGGGAGAGATGTACTTCTCTATAATCTTCTTCATCCAGAATCCCTTGTAGTGAGATGCAGAGACTGGGTATTTCAACCTCAAGTGGGAGAACTACTTCTGCTCTGAATACCAATGAGAAAGGAGTTGCTCCTGTTGGTGTTCTTATTGAGGTTCGGTGGGCCCACAAGGCCGGATATAACTTTAAATTCCAATATCGTTTGTTTTCTTTTACTGTTTTAAGGAGAATAGCTTTCAATGTCTTATTTGTTGCTTCAGCCTGCCCATTAGCTTGAGGGTAATATAGGGAGGCTATATGATGGTTTATTTTAAACTTACTGCATAGCTCACAGAACTTTTCATTCTTAAAGGAAGTGACATTATCTGAGATAATGATTTGTGGGACACCATACTTGCAAATGATCTGGTTCAAAATGAACTTGGCGATCATGGCACCTGGTACAGTGGTAAGAGGCATAGCCTCTACCCATTTGGTAAAATACTCGGTGGCTGTGATTATGAAGTTATGGCCATTTTTTTATGAGGGAGAGAATTCCCCTATCAAATCTAGGCCCCATGTAGAAAAGGGCCATGGAGTAGAAACTGGTTATAGAGCTTGTGCCGGCATGTGAATCTCGTGGGAAAATTCTTGGCATTTATGGCACTTGCATACAAACTCTACTATGTCATGTTTGAGAGTGGGCCAAAAATAACCCATTCAATGTATTTTGCGAGCAGTGGCATGACCACATAAGTGGCCTCCTCATATTCCACTATGAGATTCGTAGAGAATCTTCTTGGATTCTTCTGTGTCAACACACCTTAGGAGCATTTCATCGAAAGCCTTATGATAGAGAACTTGTTCGATAACAATGTATTTAGCTACGATAATGTGTAATTGCCTTCTTTTTTGTGGTGTAGCACCTTCTAGATATGCATGGTCCATGATATAGTGAACAATATCAGTATACCAAGGATATTCAGAGATAGGAGGTCTAGTTTTGATGTAATATATGCATTCATCAGGAAAATATAGATCTACTATATCGCCCCCATCTAACGGGTTGTCGGCTAACCAATCTATAATGATTTGTCCCTTTATTAGACTTCTGGTTTACGAAAGTTAATTTGAATTCACCCATTAAGGTTATAAATCATCCAAACTTTTTAGACAAGGACCCTTGCGTGAAAAGTTTTCAAATGGTTTGTTTTTACAATGACCCTTGTTTCTTGGTTTAGCATGTAATGTCTTAGGCATTTGGTTACAAATACTATGGCAAGGAATTCTCATTCTGCCTACGTATAATGTGTCTCATAATCAAGCAACGTTTGGCTGGTAAAAAATATCACACATTCTCGTTTATTATCATCTTCTTGAGCCAACATACAAGCTAGCGAGACATCCATAGTTCGTGAATATAAGATCAAAAGATGATTTGGTCTAGGTGGCATTAACATGGGCGGAGATAGTAGGAAGCATTTAACTGCTTCGAAGGCCTCATGGCATTCCTTTGTCCAAATATTGCAACAATCCTTTTTCAACAAATTGGTGATTGGATGAATAGAAAAACTCAAGTCTGGGCTGAATCTTCGGATTGCACCGAGCTTTCCAAGAAATGATCTAATGCTAGAATCATTTGATGGTTGGATCATTTCAAGAACAACCCAAATTTTGGCTGGCTCCACATCGATCCCTCGTGATGATATAGTGTAACCTAGGAGTTTCCCTCCTATTACACAAAATACGCATTTTTTTGGATTTAGTGTGACTCCGTATTCGATCAAATGTGAAAGGATGACGCGGAGCACTTCTGGGTGATCGCAGCATTTCCTGGCTTTGGCCAATAATTCATCTACATATGATTCGATGATTTTATGAATAAGATCATGAAATATGTATGTGATTACCAGTTGGTATGTAGCACCAGCGTTCTTGAGACCGAACAACATAACAACATAGCAATAAGTTCCCCAAGGAGTTATAAACATAGTTTTGGCTTGGTCTTGTTCAAATATTCTGATTTGATTATATCCCGAGAATCCATCCATGAGAGACAAAATCTCAAATCCAACTACATTGCATCAACAATGACGTCAATGGATGGTAACGGGAAGTCATCCTTGGGACACACCCTGTTAATGTCTCGGAAGTCTATGCAGATGTGTATCTTCCCATTCTTTTTGAGAACATGGACGATATTAGATACCCACTAAGAGTAATCGACCAGTTTGATGAACCCTACCTAGAGAATCTTCATTACCTCTTCCTTCACCATGAGAGCTACATTGGGTTTCATTGGTCTCGATTTTTGTTAAATTGGATTTACATTTGGTTTGGTGACGAGGTTATGTACCGTGATGTGTGATGAAATTCCCGTCATTTCTTTATAATTAAATGCAAAAGCCTTTCGATGTTCTCTGAGGATTCGAGTGTGTATCTCTATCTCTTCTAGAGTTAGCGAATATCCTAGTTTTAAGATCTTCAGTTCTTCCTTTGTTCCGACGTTAATATCAATTGTTTGTTTAATTAAAGAAGCGTTACCTTCTTCAAACTCAGGCAGGGCTGGAGGCAGTTCTAGATCTTCTCCATTCTCTACTGCATATGTGTCAAGCTCGTTTTGTGGGAGAAGCTCTATCATGGGATTTCCAAAGTAAGAAGAGGAATGTGGGATTAAGGACAAGTCTACCATGTGATGGGTGAGATATAACTCTGTATAGGCATTTAGGTAATCAAGAGTGGCTCTATCACTATTGATGTGATCTAAGATAGTAGATGTGTTCTTAGCGATGTTCGTTAAAAGAGGGTTTGATATTTTCTTTACTAACGGTTCAGTACGAAGGGATACCATGAAATGGGTGTCTTCTAACTCACTATTTGGAGTGAAACATGAAGTTGAGGTTGATATCAAATCTGTGATAAGGTTTTATTCTTGCGGGATTGCTTCAATGGATATGAAATTAAATCCTTTTCTCAAATCTCATACTGCTATTTTATAGAGCTGTAAATATTCAGCTCTAGTCTCATACACCTCAGAGACTTGGTTTGCTACTAATTGAGAGTCTCCTAACACCCTGATGTCATTAACACCGATCCTCTTAGCTATGATGAGGCCAAGGAGTAGGGCTTCGTATTCAGCGCCATTGTTTGTACATTCAAAATTTAGTTAAAAGGTGAATGGTAAGATCTTTCCCTCGGGAGAAGTAACGATCACACCTGCCCCAGCCCCATAACGACATCTAGCTCCATCAAAGTGGAGATTCCAATGTTTATTTGGGAAGATGGATGTCAGGACATTCGTTACATCTATTTCTTTTGCTTTGGTTACTTCTACCATGCAGATTTCTTCTGCTGGAAGAGAACCAACTCCTAGGGTACATCCCATACCTATGGAATCAAATGGTAGGAAGATTGGTATATCTTGTTCTAGTAACTCAATAATTTTTGTAGTAGTTCCTAATGACACTGTTTCTACAATGTTAGCTTCATCATTGAGGGCTAGGATGCTCTTGACTAGGTTCGTAATCTCTAGTTCTGTTATAGGTATTAATTTTTCTTCTGGTTTTGAGTCAGTTGGCTTGTTAAGTTGGTTCGTTGGGAGTTCAAACTTAGAGTGAATGCCTGACCTTTTCTTCAAATCTGCTAAGTGTATATAGAATGGTTTCGGATCTCCTTTTGCTATGAATATCTTTCCTAAGTGCAGGAATCTTATTTCCTGAAATAACGTAGAAGGGATTTCCTTCATTCGGTGTATCCATGGTTGACCAAGGATCATATTATAGTTGGTTTCCTGATCTATAATATAAAATTCAGTGAGGATTGTTTTGGGTCCTAAGGTGACTGGTAGTATTATAGTTCCAATTGAAGTGGCTTTAAGGCTATCATAGCCTCTTAGCGTATTCCAAGTCGTGGAACAATTTGTTTCTCCATACCCTAGCTTTTGAAGGAAAGAGAAGTGAACTATGTTAACTGCTGCCCCATCGTCAACCATTGCACGTTTAACGTAATTGTTATAAACCCACACTTGTAAATGTAAGGCTAGATCACCTCTATGTGCAATCTCAGCATCTATTTGCATTTTGTTTATGTCAAATATAAACTCGGTATCCCTATCTGGCTGCCCTGGAGGGTGTATATTGAAGTCTATATGGTTTACTTGTGTTTCGGGAGGTGGAGTGATGTTAATTAAATGACCTAAACCTAATGCTTCTAAAAGATCATCCCTATCGGCAGGAGAGTTCTTCAATAAGTCAAAAAAGGAGATGTGAGAGAAGGTGTTTGTTAGTTCATTAATTAAATCATAGGCACCTACGGGTTTTACTAATGGTTGTTGAATGTTATCTGTCTCTAGCGGGTAACTTGAATTTTGCTGAGAGGAATACTCTCATTTCCTTGTTATAGCTTCCATGTGTAGCTCAGTGTCTAACTCCACTAAATTGACTATCTTGGGTTATAGCTGATTTCCTAATTGCGGTGCGATAGGTGGATTTAGCGAAGTCAAGGATTCATGATCATTGTTTCCTGTCATTGCACCCTTGTTCATCCCTTTTGGATTTAATTTATAGTGATTTGGGAGCAGATCATTAAAGATCTTGAGGGGATCATTTTGAAGGGAGACTACTCCCGTGAAAGTATTCGGCGCAGGTGATGCAAGATCTGCTAAGAACATATCTATGAAACGTTGTCTTTGTTCTTCTGGAAAATGTTGTATGAATTTAAAGTAATCACGGCAAGTTCTAGTGTCAAGAACTCAAAATTTTTTGAAACCACAATACGAGTTGGAATTGTAATTCCTAGGTTATTGGGTTGGCACGTGTTGTGGTCCAAAACTCTGATTAAACCGCTGACTATTAGGATTAAAGTTTTACATTTGTTGTCTTTGGTTTTGGTTTTGGTTTTGAAATCCAGTTGAATTTTGACTTGGACCCTGTGTCTGGATCTTCCTTTGTTGTTGTTGTTGTGGATGATTAAAATCCACCGAGTTGATTGTTGGGGTAAAGTTGTTGTTTCGTTGATTGTTAACCAACGGTGGAGTATTTACAACATTTTCCTTTCTTTCTTGGTCAGTTACTCCATCTGTTGTTATGCCACGATTTTTTGTAAGGATTTTAGGTCCTTGATTGATGTTTGTGGTAGTAGGATAAGTCATAGTATTTTGGTTGGGGATGATTAACCTCCCATTTGTTGCATACGTCTTGCGACTGCTATCTATTACAGCTTAATCTATTTGGAGGGCGCTCTCAACTACTTCATTGTAAGTCCTTAGTGGGAACTTCTGGATGTCTTCCTTTATCTCTTTGCTGAGAGAATGAAGGAATAAATTACATAGTTCCATCTGATCCATGTTTGGAGCACTTTCCAAAGAATAAAGGACTGTACACCATCTTTTGATGAAATGAGCAACATATTCATTGTGTTCTTGCTTAATATGCAAGAATTCCCTGATTCTTGTTCTCAATAGTTTTTTCATGTCAAACGCCTTGATGAACTCTAAAAAAAAGTTGTTTAAACGAATGGATGGAAGCTTCAGGTATTCTGTAATACTAATTGAGGGTGATGCCCTCTAAAGTTTTGGGGAATATTTTAGCAATAACCCCATCCCAAGGGAGCAGTTATTGAATGGCTATGGCATAGGCCTTAATGTGTGCATTCGGGTCTCCCTCCCCTTTGTATTTGGGAAAATTGGGAAGAGGTCTTGGAAGCATGATGCTTCGTATAGTGAAGTCTAAGGGCTCTTTCAAATATTGTGAATAAGTTCCTACCGCATAGGTTTGGAGCATCGATGACACCTGTTGAGGGGGTAGAGGTGGAATGGGTTGTTGATATGGCATAGCGTATGCATTTTCAGGGACATAAGGAAATCCCTGTGGTTGAGCGAACATGCTGGGAGAAGAGAACATATCTCATTGTGGTGACTTGGAATACATGTTTAAGTATGGAGGACTATTGCCCAGGAATGAATTATTTTGTACTAGACTGGGAGGTATCATAGTTTCCACTGGAGTGGCATTAGTAAATGTGGTTCTAGTTGGCACTTGTTGTGAATACTGAGGAGACATGCGCAATGTGCCTATTCCCATGAGGAGGTCTACTTGGCCAGGATGATGTGGAAGGTTGGGGATTCCTACTTGTCCAAAAAGTGAATTATGATTTTCTTGAGCAATTTCTAGCCCTCTAACCTTTTCAGCCAAGGCTGAAATGACCTCTATTGGTGAAGACATGGTATTTTTCCTTACGGGCGTTTGTTGTGTCATTTGAGGCCGTAAATGGGTATGATACCCTACTATGAATTGGTCATTATCCTGCCAAGTTTCACTGAGGGCATTTCCTATAGGTAGTGGCATGGAGGTGTTTTTGTAAAAAGAGACCTTCGGTCATGTTTGTAAACTTTCTATAGGTGGGTACATACTCTGAGAGCATTGTTCACTCCTGGCATAACGCACTAAATTTTCATCATCTAAAAATAGATATGGATCTGATTGTCTACTACTTTGTGGTCTAAGCAACACCTAAGGAGACGAACCAAATTCTCCTGTAAATGTCATGTTGTTTGATCTTGAAGGCTCTAGTTGTTGCATTTGAGCGAGCTGATCTAACTGCTCTATTTGGAAAGAAAAAATATATCTAATCCTTGAAGGCAGAGTTTGTGTTGACAATCGGTTAATTGAATAGTTGTCACCCCATGCTAAGAGCAAGGGTGATGGTTGTCTATTCAGTTGATCATAGTATGCTTCAAGACGTAGGAGAGGTCTGCCATATGCATCGAATCCCGACATATTATGGGGGTATATGAATACCCACAAAATAATGGGAAAGAGTGAAGGTGGATGGAAGAAGTGAAAAATAAAAGAGGAAGAACTACTTCATTCACATCGGGTTCACCAATTTTGTACGATGGAAAAGTGACAAGCGAGCATGAGAATCTACAAGTAACTCTTCCTCGCACCCGACCTCCTGAGGTTGTGCCGAGATAGCCAGTGGGGATGGAATATAAGTGGGGTATAGACAAATTAGTTAGGAAATCTTATATCTTCGACACGCACTAATGGAACTTGTGAATCTAAAGAAAAGAAGGTTCTCCTACCTTAACTGGTGTGATAAATCGGTTGGCGAGGATGACTGCTCGAAGGCTCCAATCAATATCAAGCTCTGGCATGATTCGATCTATGGGTTGTGGGATACATGGAAAATGACCTGGGATTGTTTTGTGTATGTCTCTAGACATGATCATAAGATGGATGATGGATAAATAGTGGATTCTATGGGCATATATTTGGTCTAGTCTAGAAATCTTTAACTTCGCTAGCTGCTATATCTAACAAGGATAACTGTGTGATAATATCTGGTGGAAGTGGAGAGGATATAAACACTAGCATCCTCAAACCCGTGTCAATGTTAAATTAATTCGTAGGTCCGTTGGGTTGTGGGATCTGTGGATCACAACCGTAAGTTCGTGGTCATTGTGGACCTCCTATGGTCATGCGCAAAATTAATCCCTAATCCCTAATATCCAGTATTCGTATGCCTTTTCGGCCTCTATATTCAAAACTAAAAGTTGTGAGATCTTCTCAATGTACCTTACAGGCATTCTAGCAACTTGAATTCTTAAGTTACTATTTATGTCAATGAGAATGTGTCTTGTGTCTGGCTATGTGACCAAAGGATCACAAACAAACATTTTCTCTCTTTCAATCCCTTCTACGGTCATGCATATATTTATCTAGGGTAATCTGTAGTTTGGCTAGTTTGACCAAAACGTATGTGCTCTGTCGTCTTCTATGTTTAATTCTCTTAACTGCGGGCTGATTTCTTGGAAGTCCGTTGCTATTCAGAAGACTTGGATTCTAAGATTCTGGTCTATGTCAGTTATTGCTATAACAAGATTGGGTTGAGGCACGATTGGCTTGAATACATATTCCCTGGGCTCCCTAGGTCCTGTGATTGTCATACAAAAGAAACAATATAAATCTAACTAAAGTAAAGTAAACTAAGTATGTAAAAGTATATCCATAGCATATATAAATTCTTCCTCTTTTTTTAAATTTTTGATAAACTATTGAACGAAATTGAAAGAGCAATTTTAAAATATCTAGAAAATGACAACTAAGCTAATAACAAATATAAAACAAACAAAGTAACAAAGTATAGCTACTTGCCTATGCAGTTGTGAATATTATTCTGAATAACCAAATAACTGATCTAATTTATTTGAAAGACCCCGATCTTACCTCAAGAGTGAGGAATGAATCATAGTTTCTCAGAAACTACCAACCCCCACAGCTTTCTTGGTAATATCAAAAGTGAGATTAACTGAAATGAAACGATTCACTACTCTATTTGATATGTTTTAACTAAAACTTTGATAACTTGAACCTAGATTTTTCAGAACAGTGGTGAATCTGATTGTTTGTGGCTTTGTCCCCTCAGTGTGGTCTCCTTGTTCCTTCGTGCTCATGTGAATCTAGAAAAGCATGTAATGCTAGCATCAACAGAATTAGGTATTGGAACAATGAAAACTTTAGGTGCAGACTAAATACAATGCGAGTAGGAGAGGGATAATGCAAGAGAACAGAGCTTGGCTTATGTAATTCCTAGCGGGATTTATTTCGAGTCATGTAACAAAATACATCCAGAACCTGAAACTATTCTTCTTGATGAAAATAACCTATAAATCTAATGGCTTCAGACTAAAAATGAAACTATCCTATCTCAATTGATCATATGAAAAAGTGGTAACACTAAAACAAGAAGATCATGTGGTTTCTAAATAGCAAAACAAGACTAGCTATGCATGTAAAAAATGAAAACTATTGAATTCCTAAGTAAAACTTAAAGACTGAGCTATTGAAATGAGAAAATGAGAGACAAATTTTGAGAGGCCATTTGCTTGAAAACCAACCAGCTATTTATAGAATTCCCATTTACCCAAAGGTGAAATCTAATTTGAACTCCTTTACAATAAACAATGGAAAAACACTATTCCAGGGAACCAAAATCATAAATACCAGAAAAAGCGGTGAAAAAAGATGGTAAACGTTGAAATTTTACGCGAGTCGCGATAAAAGGAACGTTCTGGAAAAATGCGTGAAGGACCACTGCTCTGAGCAGGGTGGCAGTTACAGGACCACTGCCCTGCCTGGGTGGCAGTTTCGTCACTGAAGACCAAAAAGCAAGGAAAAGAGGGGGGGAAGAGAAAAACAAAGCATGTAGAGGCTAAGTAGGGCATGCGGGATGTTAATGTACACTTTGAGGGCTTTTTTGAATCCCTAACACCTTGCGAGGAGACCTGTATCATCATTGGGGCATATGTGTGACATCGTTCAAACAGTATAGTAACCTATATCACACTAGACATCTAACACTACTATAGCTAAACCATCATCTACATTCACATTCACAAAAAGAGGGGACACTTCCAAGAAATACCCTCTTCATCCAATTGATGTGGTACGTATCACTACTAGAGCATGTACTCATGAATCTATGACTTCCAATTAAAAAAATACAAGATATCCATCCCAATCACTCCCGTGTCATCTAATCTAACACCCCCTGATAAGGTTAAAGTATCCATTCTTTCCACTCCACAAACATAATCTACCACTTATTTACAATATACGATTATCAAAAAAATTCATCAAGCTCCAATAAAAATTTCCCTTTATGAGATTATTCAGGCTTTAACCTAGCATCAAAAAGCCATGATCGAAAAATCCATGATCAAAACACAAAAATAAATATCAGTACCCTCAAATGATCCACAACCATTTGTAAACTTAGTTGATACACGTAGATTGTCTTTTGTGATTTCTTTTAAAAACTCGAAAATCCCATCATTTCAACTAGAGGACCATAATCTCCCACTCTTCATCACCACAAAAATCGATGATACTCTTTTTAAGAGGTTCATGATTGAAAATGGCACCAACACTAACATCATATCATTACAAGCCTTTAATCAACTTAAACTACCCCACACCATTGTCCCCCAATCACTTTCTATGTTGAGAGCCTTTGATGACATCGTCACCCCTACATTAGGCATGGTTGTATATTAGCAATTAAAATAGATGTTAAAACCCTCGGTGAGCTATTCTATATGGTATAAGGAGAGTTTCAATATAATATGATATTGGGTTGACCTTTTATATGTGTTATGCATTATATTCTCTCTACACTCCATTAATGTCTCAAATACGTTCACACGAGGGATTTAATTTCATAGTCCCTACAGATATGAACCCTTTTACAACATGTCACATGACATATTGAATAAATGACATGCTTGCTCACAAAAAAAAATAGATCCTATAATGAAGCCTCCACTAGTTCATACATCGCCTCATCTAAGTTGTCAGTTTAAAATTCCTTCAACGATGTTATGTAACTCCTTTATTGGGGGAATATTGCCTCCTTACACTCAATTCTCTTCCTACGCCAAAGACAAGGAAAGACCCAACAAATAACCCATGTATGAACTTAATCTCAGGGATGCTATCTTATTTTGTTCGCCACATCTCTAGACCAGCCTTGTGTATGGAGGGATTTATTTCCCTTCTCCACCTCCTACAAATCGATGTCATGAAAAACTATTCATATCAGACTTTGCATTTTTATATAACCAATCCCTCACATGTAAATGTGTCTCCATAATTATGACCAAAAGGATTCATACTTAAATTTTAGTAACAAGGATTCAATGACTTAATCCTTGACCATTCCCATAAACCTCATGAAAAATACGGGCTAGGTTTAAAAAAACTAGCCTCTGAGTCGTCAAAAAATATCACGTCTTGACCCGTCATAGAACCATAACCATCTTTCCCACCTACACACAACGTTCCCATGGATATAGATTGCATTTTTTCCAACCCATTTAATTTTTTTTAGTCAACACTATCACTTTATAACCACTGAATTAACAAACTAACCATGGTACTGAGACCATTCCTCTTATTTGGCCTGAAACGACAGAAGAGGATTCACCCACTATTAACAGCCTTAAATTCCATAATGACCAGTCCATCCTCTCTGATATGGGGGAAAATGACCATTACCTTCAAAAGACTCTGTGACCAGACACATCGACACTTATCAATGAATCTACTGTCGACATTAATATAGGTACCCAAAAAAAGTCTCACATGGTCTTCATTGGTCAATCTTTAGACTCGTAAGAGTTAAAAAAATTCACCACCTTCCTATCCAAACATAGTCGAACCTTTGCATGGTCATATAAAAATATTTCAAGTATTGACCCCAATATCATTGTTCACAATATTTTCACTTATCCTAATGCCAAACCTAACAAACAAAAATTACATAGAATGCACCCTAACATAGCCCTTCTCATCAAACAAGAGTTATAATGTTTGCTCTCTGCTAACTTCATCATACACATTGAATATCCATAATATGTTTCTAATATCATTCATGTGACCAAGGCCTTAGGAAAATTACACATTTGTACAAACTTTTGAGACCTCAACCTCACTATCCATAAAGATGATTTTCCTCTTTCAAACATCGACCAACTTGTCCATCTAACTACCAGCCACAAAATGATCTCCCTTATGGATGGCTTCTCGAACTATAGTAAAAATTTTATTTCAAAAGATGACAAACACAAAACATCCTTCATCAATACTTGGGGGACTTTCTGTTATCAAGTAATTCCTTTTGGACTTAAAAACATCAAAGCCACTTATTAACGTGCAATGACATACATCTTCCATGATCTTATTCACAAGATTGCAGAAGACTACATTGAAGATATTTTAGGTAAATCAAATAAATGACAGGATAATCTCATTATCCTAAGAAACATATTTTCTTACCATATCCAGTATTTTCTTCATCTCAACCCTGTTGAGTGCATGTTCGGTATTCTCACTAGAAAACTCCTAGGATTGATTTTTTCTATTCAAGGAATTGAAGTAGACCCTACCAAGATCAAATCCACCATTGAAATGCCTCCTCCATAAAACCTAAAACATCTTTGTAACCTCTAGGGTAAGCTTCAATTGATTCATTGTTCCATATTACAAATTTCAGATATTGTTAGCATTTTCATTACCTCTTTCGAAAGGATGTACATTTAAAATGGAACCACAACTATTAAAAGGCCTTCAATGACATGAAACAATACCTTCTATTGCAAATTTTTCTTACACCTCCATGTGAGGGGGAACCATAATGCATTTTTATATCTTCTACTAATAATGCCTTGGGTTCAATGGTCACTCATCAAGATGAGTAGGGTTGTGAGAAGGTTGTTTATTATATAAGATTCACTATCTATGACCATGAGACTCATTATACTGAAGTTTAAAATTTTTGTTGTGGCTTATACTTCGTAACATCCAAACTATGTCATTACCTTATGTCATTACTAGCTTCAATCCTCTTAAAACCATGCACTCCAAACCATATCAAAATGACTGTATCACTCGGTGGCTTACGCTCATGATTGATTTTGACCTTGAATTCATCTCGCAAAAATATATCGAAGAACAAGCCATTTCTGATCAAATCGTTGAAGCTCCTCTTCCCGACAATCAGCCACCTCATGAACAACTTCCTGGGGAATCTATTAACATTATAGATCACGAATATACTTAATCAAAATGACAATTTTCTTTGATGGATCTAAATGTCAGCGGTGGATGTTGGTATCGTTATTATACCTCCTTGGGAGACCCCCATCCCGCTAGCTTGTAAACTAAGTCTTGAATGTACTAACAACATGGCAAAATATGAAGATCTAATCACGAGTTTCCAAAATGCCATCATTCTCGGTATTCAAATCTTGGACATTAATGGATAATCCCATCTTTTCATTAGCTAAATCAAAGGAATTTATCAATGTAAAAATTGTTACCAAAATATTGTGTAATATTATTAATATAGTTGTAATAGTTTTTATTATTGGTGAGTTGTGAGAACAACTCACGTAGTTATTTTAGTGTGAGAGATATGGTATAGATTAGCTAGAGATTTATTTGGAGATAATGTTGAGAGATTGTAGGGATTGAAGATGAGTGTTGACTCCACCATTGTAGGAGATCAAACACTATATATGTAACCTCTATAAATATCAATTATTATCCCGAATGATTTCTAAATTCAATATAATAATATTCGGTGTTTTATTATTATTGTATAGTGTTTAACAATGATATTAGAGAAGGTATACAAACCTGAGAATTGATTTTTTGTGATTAAGCAAGAGTGTTTTTTTGTAAAAAAAAGGTCTAAAGAATAGATTGTATATTTCATTTTAGGATATGGGCTTCTCTATAATTTAGTTGGTTTCATAATCTGTGGGTAAGACAACTACAGTGAAAATTTCAAGTGAACCTAGATAATTTTTTTGGAGAAACTTTCAATTCATTGCTTCTGCATTATACGAGTTGGAGCTTATGTAAATGTTTCATGTGCTTGAAAATTCTGCAATCTGACACCATTCGGATTTATACATTACATAATATATTTGTCTCTGAGTTTTGATCTCCATGCCGCAAATCATGTCTACCTTTCACGCATTCGTATGATAGTCTATTGTAGTTCTATTAAATCTATATGCAAGTTTTTTTCATCCTTCAACCTGTCACAGATCCGTTGGCAACACAGTTTAAAATTCAAATATCCATATTCAATATATGTTGCATTCTAGTAAAGGATAATTACAAAGAGAATTCAAAACATCATCAGTTGGCTGCACACTCCACTATTGGAATACGTGGCTTCAATGCAAAGCGGAGATATACTTAGTTCGTGTCAAGACCCGATCCTTCCATGGCTCGTGGAAACATTGTGAGCTGTGTTATTATCAAGTCATTTAGATTACAGATTACTAATTTAATTTTAATTGTTTAGGTGTTATGAAAATGTATAGAGTCACTAAAATTTATGTTCGTGAGTCTATGTGGTCATCATTTATTTTAATGACATTTCTATATGTCATTTTCTAAGTCTTAAAAAAGAGAGTAAGAGTCATATTTAAAGTCACGGTCATTAGTCTAGTGTTATTGTTCATCCAAATGGAATAATTTGTAGTCAAATGTGTTATGACTATTCAAATTATTTGAGTCAAGAAATTTTATATAGTGTCATTATATTGTTTATACATGTTATATGGTCAATGTATTTTTAAAAAAGGGTCATTATTTACTCTCAATAAAGTTGTTATCTCCTGTCATTATTATCAAAATTTGTGTGTCTAGTTTTATAGTGAGTAAGTCAAAAGTGTTATTAGAAGAGTTGGAAAAAATATATAGAAAAAATAAGTCATTGTAAAATTCAAAGAGTTAAATATAGTAAAATAAAATAAAAAATTGCCTTATGGACGCATTTTCGGTGTTACCCGACATCTGAAAAATAAAATGTTTCACATTGCGGGAGGGAATAAAAGAATAACATAAATGTGGAAACAAATGTGCTTCATGTTTGCATTCCGCTGAGGTAGAAAAATATATTTACATGGAGGAAAGAGGCAAGAGATAATGGAGGTTAATCAATGACCTCTCGTTAATCACCAATGACGGGGCCGCACAAAGTTGTGGTGGCAGTCTATGTGTATGTGTGTTTTCTTTTATTTCACATTTATAATATGATTTCAGAGTTCCTATTTGAATAAGTGAAATGTTCACATTCAGGGGGGAGTTGGAACATGTTCTCAATTTTCCCTCTATTCAGTTTATATTCAGTAAGAAGTGGTTCTTACATGATTCCCTGAAGGGAAGACATAGTGGATAGATGAAAGCATAAAGGAAAATCAGTAGTGTGATATTTGGGTTGTTGGTTTTCCTGTAAACCATCATTTGTTTTAGGTTGTTGGTTTTCCTGTATAACCATCCTTTGTTTCAGGTTGATGGTTTTCCTGTAAAACCATCCTTGTTGAGGTTGTTGGCTATCCTACAAAACCATCTAGATCATGAGCACGCATGGGCAAAAAGCTACAGATGGAAGTGTGATTATTGTTTCTACCTTGTCAACATTAGGGGAGTGTATATTGGGAATTAATAATGTTAAAAATATGGGAGTGAATGTTACCAAAATGTTGTGTAACATTATTAAATAAATTGTAATATTATTAATAATGAGTTTATAAAAATCATATTAATAATATAGTTGTAATAGTTTTTATTATTGGTGAGTTGTGAGAATAACTCACATAGTTATTTTAGTGTGAGAGACATCCTAGAGATTAGCTAGAGATATATTAGGATATAATGTTGAGAGATTGTAGGGATTGAAAATGAGTGTTGACTCCACCATTGTAGGAGATCAAACACTATATATGTAACCTCTATCAATATCAATTATTATCCCGAATGATTTCTAAATTCAATATATTAATATTCGGTGTTTTATTATTATTGTGTAGTTTTTAACAAAAATGATATTCTACAAAATCCAAATCCATCATTGAATTAATTTTAGAATAATTTGATCATTACACCATACATATAGTTTGATGATCTTTTAATAAAATTGGAGACACCATGAATTCTCTTTCATCTCTCATCCCTTTATCAACCAATGATTCTAAATTATATTTTGTTGTACATATATTCAACTAACAATCCTAGGACAATGAACTACCTTCTATCAACGTCATCAAAAATTACTAGCATACCTATGGTATACTCAGATATTTGACTATCTTTCAGAATAAAAAATTCCCACTGACTTATCTATAAATGATAAATGATATTTCCTTCAATGTGCTACCTAATGTATCATGACAAGTAGTATTCTATATAAATACAGATTAGATGGCCTCTTGTTAAGATGTCTCAAACCTCATGAATCTACTACATCCATTTTGGAAGTCCATGATGGCATATGTAGTTGACACTTTAACGATACAACTATCACTAAGTGCATCCTTTGAAATGGGTTATTTCTGGCCTACTATCATTCAAGATTGTTGCACGTACATCAAGACATGCATTAAATGCCAACAAAAATCTAATTTGACCCACATACACAATCAAGCTTTACAACCCACTCAAGATTTATGACCTTTCTCGCAATGGGGGTTGGACCTCATTTCCCTTATCAACCCTCTTTCATCACAACGACATCACTATATCATCAAAAACATTGAATAATTTCCTAAATGGGTAAACGATATTCCCTCAGTATCTAATAAAGATTGAAAAATCATTGATTTCATCTATCAACATATCATATGTCACTTCGACATCCCTCACAAGCTAGTCATTGATAATGGAAAATCTTTCAAGAATAAAGAGGTTAAGAAATTATACTACATATTAAACATCAAACTAAGCTTCTCGTCACCTTATTATCCACAAGAAAATGGACAAGCCAAAGATTCTAACAAAACATTTTACAATATTCTTATGAAAACCGTTGATCAAGTAAGAATCAATTGACATCTCCAAATCTCGTTCACTCTATGGGCTTATCAAACTAGCATCCTTACCTGTACAAGTTCTACGCTCTCTTCTCTAGTCTATGGCTCTGAGGTGGTATTACGCCTTTATGTTTAAATCCCATAACTTTGCGTATCTTTGAGATATTTTCATGATGGGGATTATCATCAATGATGTCTATCGCAATTAGAGTTATTATAAGAATGATGCCTAACATCTCTCAAACATCATCATGTTTATCTAGATCGTATCAAGCATGCGTCTAAAAAACATTTCAAATAATTTTACTTTATTTTAGGTGATTTCATTCTCAAACAAAATAAGAATGTAACTACTTTGGAAAGGAGTAAACATTGAAAGTTTTTTCCCAACTAGATCGATCCATTTGTTATCACTGAAAAATATGGATCAGGGTCTTATTTTTTATCCTCCTTCAAAGGTACACTTGAAAAGGAAACTGTGAATTCCTTTCCTTTATGATATTTATACTGTTAACACATTGACTGTCATGATAGTAGTCACATCACAAGATTTTATCCCACTACCATCCCCATCATTTCATCATTTGGAATGATTTTAAATCATGTAGTTTACCATCACTATTCTCAAAAACCTTAAAGATGAGCAGTATGACTCTATTCATTGCTAATTTGACATGGAAAAGTTCCTCCTTAGCAGGAACCACACCATCATTACATCTATCATCCTTATTTACCAATTAAAAACATGTTACGAGGAACACATATGTAGTTTGTGCACACATCTCTTCCCCTCCATGAAATGGTCTATTAGGCATGCCCTAAACATAAAGAAAAATTCAAAAATATCCATGGGTTAATCTTATAAAATAAATACATTGATCTCTTTAAGAATAACTATCAAATATAAAGATCATATTCTGAAAAACAAAAATAGACCGATTCCTTGAAGGATATTTTCTTGATTAAACAAAATTAAATTTTTGTATAAACCCTAATTCTAGAGTCACATATGATAAATAAAAAATAAAGTACAAATTTGACACAAACAGTAAAATAATAAAATACGAATCCCTAAGTGCAAGAGAGAGAGAAGAGGACTTATCTAATTTACACTTGATCCTGGAACTAATCTGGATTAGAAAACTGATGAACATGAAGGATAGTCCGTCACAATTGTGCACTATAAAATATAGAGCTTTTGGATAAGGTCGGCCTAGGGTGCCTAGGTTCAATTAGGAGTGTCTAGGTTGTTGCATCTGCTAAGGGGCCTCCATGATTGTAAAAATGGTTGAAACTTGATTTTTATGGTGTTGTAAAAGTGTCACTGATAGTCGATGTTAGTCACTTGTATTTCTTAAATTAATCATGGAATGTACCTGTAACCTGTAAAGATATGTTAACCTAAAAAAAAATCAAACTACATCAAATCCTAGAAAAGAAAGATGTAATATGGGGACTCAGATTAACACCGATGGTCACCAAACTATGTGAGCTTATGACTAAGCATTGCACTACATCTCAGAATCCATGTAGTTCTTGTGCGTGTGAGTAAGAATCATGCCCTAGGAAGCCCTTGGGTAGGTGCACTTGATAGTAGGCGAATAATTAGATCTACTAATGTAAGTAGATGTATGGATGAAAAAATGAACTTCCCCTTCCTATAAGTGTATGTAGAAAATGAAGTCACTTTTCCCTTGAATGAGTGCTAGATGGATGCCTTTAATTCTCATAGATTCCTTTGGATGTAACCTTAGGTGATGATAATAGATGCTTAGAACTTGATCCATATAGATTTTTATTTATATGATTCCTTAGGTTGAATTTTGTAATTAAAAAGTGGAGGGTTAACACATAAGAAAATAATATGTCTTAAAGATAAAAGAGGCCCAAAAAGAAGAATCAATATAGATATAGATATAGGTTAGGGTCACCTAGAGGGGACATGGTGCCTGAGCGCTGGCGTCCTGGTTGGGTGCTGGTGTCCGAAGTCATAAAATATTTTAAAAAGTAAAATATTTACTAGGATGTAGTGTGTAAAAGAATAGAAATAAGACAAGAAACACATAAAAAATTCCAAAGATAGCTACCGATTACTATTTTTCTCACTTAGAAATCATATGAATGCAAGTATGCTTTTAGGACCAATAAATGTACCTAAGTGCATGATTTTGAGTCTATATTTTACCCCACTTTATATTTTTGAGTGAATAATTTATAACATGAAGTAGATAAGATATGCATGTAGATAAGAGATGCATACATGATAACCATGTAGTGTGTGATTACGATAGTGTGTCAAAGAGACATGTGAAAGTGTGAAGTGATAAAAAATTGAAGTGTATGGAAGCTAAGAAAGAGAAAGTGACCCTACAGGTGAAACATATTGTGTTATACCATGTTGTACCTATAGTGTTTCTTGATGTAGGGTTGCTTCATGTTGTGTATTGAGAACAAACTTACAAAAGAAGTGAGAAACAATAATCAAATTCATGTATTATGAAAACTCTGTAAAAGCATGTAAATGTGAAAGAGTAGTAAAAGGAAAGTGTTCACCTGATGATCATGAGTGTAAATAGATAGAAAATGTCCTAAAAAAGTTGTAGAAGAACGAGTTATTTAGGCAATCTCATGCCAAGAGTGAGTTTTTTGTGCGATCTCATGCCAAGAATGAGTATTTTGGGTGATCTCGCATTAAGAATGAGTTTTCTGGGTGATCTCACACAGGGAAGAAGAGTGTTGGAGATATGGGTCTAATTTTACTCTCCTTCCATGAATGATTCTCAAATTTATACACCATTGCAGATGGTGTGATTCATTTTGTTACGATTTTTACAATATTTAGTTATGTATTTGTTCCAAATGGAGAAAGAATACATATTTCTTGCTGGAGAACTATGCCTATACTGTGAAAACTAATATGTAAACTTCTTTAAACTGTGTGGATATGAGAAGGTATTGGTATCTCCCCCAGGACATAAACACCTAAGAGAGGTCATAATAACCCAAGTGCTAGTGTCTATATTCTGAAGCTAGAAGTTGTGCTTAAATGAGGAACCAAGTCATATTTTAGACCGTTTATGTAACTGTAGCTTATGTAACTGTAGCTTATGTTGATTTTGTATGGTGGATATCATAACTAAAGCTCTGAGCTATGGTATGGGGTGACTGATTCACTCAATGGATGCCCCCTTGTTTGGGGTGCATGTGACATTGCTAGGAGAATGCAGCCTAAAGGAAAGGACCTTATATTGATATGAAATTATATCCCTCTAGGGGGAGGGGATGTGTATGGTAGAAACCATGACACATGCAAACAAAGAGGATAGATGCATTTGTTAGTAGAAAATAACAATCATGTTATAGAAAAACATTGTAATCAAGAAAGTGTGCCTACAAGATAGACCACGAAAAGTGGGTTTCATTCATTGGACATTGCTCACAATGTCACAAGACAATCAAGGGTGAAGTGGCCAAAAGAATACAAACAGTGATCAAACAAGACATAAGGCGTAGCTCGCAAACAATAGAAAACAATGTCAAATAAGATGTCTGAGACAACCATTATGTTAAATAGATCCTATATGGTAAATGTTACACATGAAGCACCCATTATGATGTTTAAAGATAAATATTATTTCAAAGTGTGTATAAATCAATGGAAATCATTGTTCTAGTAAGAATAGGAAGTTGTAAATAATGAAACAATAACATATGTGATGTGTAGGAGGAGAAATGTAGATTCCCCCAGGAGCCTCGGTGAGACTGGTAAGAGGTACAATATTACACATAATTGTTGCATATAAATATCTTTATAAACTATGCATTCAAAACTAGAGAACAAGTGAACGTGTATGTGTATATAGGAAGATCATGACATACTAAGTGTCTATCTAGCATGGGAAATAAAGTGTTCATGTAAGCATAATTAAGAATGAGTAAATGCAATGAAGATATGTAGTATCCTTTGAATGAGTAAGATGAAATGATATGCAATGTGAATGTGATAGGATCATTTTTCCCCCCAATGGATGTGGATGAGTATGAGATGAGACTCATTTATTAAATACCCATAAAAAATCAAGAATGAACCATAGAAAAAGAATGTGTCATCGAAAATTGTTTGAAAAATATGCTCGAAATATAGATCATGAAGAAGAGATCATAACATGTAGAATATGTGAGTTTCATTTTATATTGATACCCTAAGTAGCCGAGTATGAACCGTGGAACTAGAGTGCATCATAGGGCAGTATTATGTATGAGAATAGAATGCTAGAAAGATGTATCATGAAGCGTAGAGCATGATATGTGTGGTGTGCAAGGTTCATGGATGTAGTATGCCCTCAACAATCAAGTGTGAACCTTAACAAAGAGTGCATCATAGGGTAGTATGATGTGTGATAATATAATGCTATAAACTTGTATCATAAAGCATAGAGTGTGAAATGTGTAGTGTATGAGATTCATTTATAGAGCATGCTCTCAATATTCAAGTGTGAACCTTAACACAAGAGTACAACATATGGAATTATGATGTGTGATAATATAGTGCAAGAATTATGTATTGTGATGCACAGAGCATGGAATTTGCAGTGTGTGATGTTTATGTATGATTATGCCCTTAAAATTCAAGTGTAAACCTTAACACAAAGGTGTGTCAAAGGGTTATGACGACACAATGTGTGTATCAAAGGTTTTGTATTGATGCTTAGGAAATATTAGACATTAAGCGTGGAGCATTAAGTGTATGAGATGGTAGAGACATTTGATAGCTGTGGAAGGGGAAGAAGATTATGATGCCCCCAATCATGTGAGTGATGGATATCTATGCAAGGATGTGAGAAGGACCATGCCATACTAATAGAGTTTAAAATGGGTCTTGGGGATCAATATAAGGAATAATTTGTTTGAAAAATTGAATTGGTAGTAACTTATTTAGGATTGATAATATTGCAGAAGATGTGATATGGGATGAGGATGGACTGAGTTTGAGAAGTGATTTTGTAGTTTGACTTGACCTAAGGTTGTAGAATTCTAAAGAATTTGGAGGAGGAGATGTTGGCCTATTTTTAGAGGAATTTTATTAGGAGTTGATACTGTGGTAGAAGAATCGATAGGAGATGATGGGGTAGATAAATTTGAATATGGTCTGACATTGGGTTGGATAGGTGGTTCTTTACATAATGAAGTAGGAACATTAGGAATTATAAAATGATGCTCACTAGACATAGATGAATATGATTTAGAAACCTAATGGGATGTAGCAAGTGGAAAGAAACATATAGGATAATTTTGTGTAGCAAACGAAATGAGACCATAGTTCTTAAGGTGGCCAATTTGTCGATTAAGAACATAAAACTCATTTTCATTATGTCCATTAATTCGATGATAATTACAATTTGGATGACCTTGATGTTGTGTAAGTTTATAAGGAGGATAACAATGAGTAGATGAAAAGTTAATCAATTGATGAGTGAGGAGTTGAGGAAAAATATCTTGTTTCTTAGTATTGAAATAAAATTTGAGTGGTGTCAGGAATGGTAATACTTGGGGTTAACTAATATGAGCACATGTAAAATACATAAAACAAGGATGAGATGTATGAGAAGAACTAGCATTGTATTGAGAAGTGGCCTTAATATGTTGGATTTCAGATGTGAGAGATGTAATCATCTATTCCATAGCCTGAATTTTATCTTGAAATAAAGAATGTAAATCCTGAATTGATTCAAAGATGGGTTGATTAGATAGAGGAATAGGGTGAATAGACTCATTAGATAAATGATTGAAGATGAAACTCAATTGTGAAGGAAACATATTGCTAGGGAGATACATAGTGTTTGGGGTTTTTTGGAGAGCATATTTTCAATGTTGATGTGTTTGAAGTAATTGATTCAAGGAGACTTGAGAAATCTTCAAATCCATTAGAGAAGAAAAATAAGGATGTAAGAGTATTTGAATGCAGGCTTACCAAATGATTTAAAAAATATATGTTTTGTATAAATCTTAATTTTAGATTGACGTATGATGAATAAACACTAAATTAAAGCTAGAAAATATGAAACCCTTTGTGTAAAAGAGAGAGAATACAATTTATCTAGTTTATGCACAACCATGTAACTTATTTGGACTCGAAAAATGATGAAAAAAAGGATAGACTATCACAACTGTGAATTGTAAAATCCATAGCTTTTGGATGAGGATGGAGTAGGGTGACTGGACTAGATCAGAAGAGCTTAGATGTTTACATCTTGTATTGGATTCTTGTGAATACAAAAATGGTAAGAACTTTATTTTTCTTGTGTCATACAAGTGTCACTAATAGTCATTATTGGTCACTTGTATGTCGCACCTCGATCACAGATAGTACCTATAAGCTGTAAAGAGATGTTCACCTAAAAAACCCTCAAACTACATCAAATGCCAAAAAATAAAGATGTAATATGGGGAATTTGAGTTGGAAGGATATTTGGAAGGAGAAGAGATATGTTTTGAATCAGTAGTATATTCTGATGGAGAAGAAATGGATGAATTGATATGAATGGGAGAAGACACATATGTTCTAGGAGGGTGTATGGTGGGATTGTCATATCCCAAACCAAATTTTTGACATGATTCTTGGGCTCGAGAAAAGATATTACCGTGGGGCCCTGTTCATAGCATCCTAAACCAAACGCCTTCCATGCACAATGATAGAGGTATGTGTGAGAAAAATATGGTTTACTAAGAAATTCACAATCACTTGTATATCATTTGGCATGAAAACAATTTTCAGTGTGAGAAGAAGGTTGATCAAGGCCTCCATATACTAAATTGGTTTTGAGGGAAGAAGGTCCAAACGAGACAATTTCCCCAACATTCGATTGATACATAGGGGATTTATTAGGGTGGCTGAGGTGATTAGGGGAAAGAAGAGTATTGAGAGTGAGGAGTTGATATTCCCCTAAAATAAGATTTTGTGTTATGGGATCAGAAGAATTTTTTTGAGGAAGGGTAGATGGAGGAACAGAAGAATTGGTGGATGCATTAGAAGAAAAATTGGTTTTAGGAATAAGGACATCTTTAGGTCTATAGATCATGCAACTTGTCTTGGAAGGGTGGATCTTAGATGGAAGAGCATAAGTATTTCCTTCATGTTCATATTTGATACAACGATGAAGAGTAGATGAAACACAATGCTTTGCGCAGATCCAAGGACGTCCTAGTAAAATATTATATTGGAATTCTCCTTCAATGATGTAGAAAAGTTCTTGGAGGAGTTTATGACCGACATGGATAGGAAGAACAACCATTCCTAATGGGGGAGTGACAACATCGTTACAGCCATGAAGAACAATAGGATATTTGGAAACAATGGTATTGGGAAATTTAAGTTGATTGAAAGTATGAGAAAAAATGATATTAATACTGGCACCATTATCAATCATGGTTTGATGGAAACAGGTGTCATCGATATAGACGGTGATTAATAATGGTAGATCATGTTCTTCTTGTGGTATCCTAGGAATTTCTAAACTTTCAAATGATACAGTAGCAGATGTTGCAAAGGCATGAGCTAAAGCTGCGAAAGGCTGGGACTCATCAGAGGATACCGGGATCTATTACAAGACCTCTATAAGAGATTGTTTATGATGTGGAGATCTTTGAATGAGGTCATAGAGTGAAATTTTCATAGGGGCCTGGTGGAGTTGTCTAATAATGGTATGTTCAATGGAGGAAGGATTCAGGGTGGCTAGAAAAGATACCTTGGATCTAGAAGAAGATGAAGGTGTTGTTGCGGGATGATTGGTAGGAGCAGCGATGACAGCCTTTGGCTGTAAAAGAGGTGTGGAGGCAGCAATCTCCTTAGGAGGAGGGATAGCGAAATAAGACTTAGGGGCGGATGGTGAGGCAGAGTCAGAGTTATATGGCTTTGAACGGGTGATTATCTTAACAACGTTGATTATAAGAGGAGGAAGACCCTGAGGATCATATTATTTTGGTAATATTTGGGTGGCATTGGTGGTTATATCTCTATTTGATAGTGGAGTATTGATAGGATTTCTTAATGAGAAGGGTGGTCGAGGTGGTTGAACTGACGCATGTTGGAATGTGGAAGTTGATGCAGGAGATGATAGAATTGGTTTTTTATCATTAATATTTTTATTGACAAAATGATGTATGATGGATTGGAGAGCTTTGCAACATTCAGTGTCATGTCCAGGGGCACAGTGAAATGCACAAACAAGATTGGAATTAAACCAGGAAGGTCTTGGTGCGTTTGGATCAAAAAAATTAATTGGTGGTAAAGTGATGGCTGAGGCTTAGAGTAGTTGGTGAAACATAGTGGTATAATAACTTGGTGTTATTGGCGGAGAATTTTGGGAAGATGCATAGGAAGGTGGTGATGTAATAATGGCTTTGGATGTCGTTTTAGATTTGGAAAAGGTAGATGAATGTGCTTGATGCGGGATAGTAGTGGAAGACATAGACGCCCTTGAATCTGTTTTAAGATATCGATTGGAAAATGGTGGTTGCATTGTTCTAGTGATAGTATGTGTTTTTGGTGAAGAGAAGGTTCTTAAAATGGAAGAGGAGGATGATGGGTGTGGTCCTAAAATAGAAGGATACGATGTGGTTTTTGAGGAGCTTCTATCAGGAATAGTGAGGTCTACTTTTGGATGAGGTTGTGAATGAGAACGCTTGGGAAATTGAGTCTAGATCTTGTATATAAATGTGGATTGTTAGAGGGAATGACCATAATATCTATAGGAGGATCTAGAGATATTGAAGTGGATATTTTTTGGAACTGCGCCAATGTGTGAGCATCTAATGGTATAGAAGAAATGGGATGATAATTTGAAATTAAGGAATGCTGGAATGTTTGCCAAAAATTATCGAGTAATGACATGGCCATGGAAGAGGGAGATGAGATAGATGATTCTAAAATAGTAGATGTTGTAGGTGTTAGTAGAAGTGTAGAAAGTAGGATTGGAAGAGATGCTAAGGATGAGATAATAGGTAGAGGTGGGATAATTTCTAAGAAGGTGATTGAGTTTAATGGACTAAATATAAGGGGCCATGATATAGAAGTGATATTTGCATTTGAGGAGAGGGAAGTAGGTGTTGAGAGATATGTGAGTATAGGAAATGGTATTAACATGGGTATGGATGTAGCTAAGGCTGGTGCGGAGATGAATGTTGATGGGTTTAGGGATATAAATAATGTATCAAAGGGAACTGATATAATGGTTGATGAAGAAGGTGAACTTGTGGGTGAAATTGGACTTTTATTGTCAGCATGGATAGTGTTTATGGTGTAGGTACTAAGGGTTTGAGATACAGAAGTGGGAGTAGTCTGGTTGATGGATATCGATGTATGATTTGGTAATGGTTGTTTAAAAATATCTAAAGGTTGATTAGATGAGGCATTCAGGTTATCCACTTGAAGTTCTCCCTGATTAATAAGCCTTTAGACATAATCCTTGAATGTTTGACATTTTTCTATGTCGTGTCCTCGGACTTGATGGTACTTGCAATAGTGATCTTCTTGATACCACACAGGTCGTGTCCTAGATTCATTAATAGGTTGGATAGGTGGTAGTGTGATCAAGTGTGTTGTTCTCACCTTGTCAAATATGGCACTGTATGATTCTCCTAAGGGAGTATAATTGGGCATTGGCCATGTGAATCATTTGTTAGGTTGTGGAGCCTATTTTCATGCGTGAAAGTGTTAAAGACTGTACACTAAGAGTACTATATGCTTTTCATGTATCCTCGCTGGGGTTCGGGGCCTTAAAACGTGCCCGATATATCAGGAAACATGATTTTATCATATGGGCGGGATTTTGACCCATAGGTTTTTGGGACGGTTTTTTCCCATGGTTTTGATACCCATGGTTTTGTAAAACTACTTAAGTAGTTGTCTATTTATATGGTTTTATGCATATGATAGAAGTATGAAAAACATTGCAGATGTGCTTTGAATTTGGGTGTGAATTCTGTAGAGTTTGTTGAGTATAGCTCTAAACAGATCTGGGTATTGTATTGAGAGAGTGGTGACTTGTAATAAAATCTGAGCAAGTGATTCTTGGTGGACATAGCCCAAATTGGGTGAACAACGTTCAATACTGTCTCTTTGTGTTCTGTTATTTTATTCTGCACTTTTATTTGGGATATGTAATATTTTTCTGCATATTAGTTTCTAATGTTGTGATTCTATAAGGGATTACTTCACATATTTTATCCCTTATTCCCTAACATCATTGTTGAGTTACTATAGATGTTGGAGTAGGAGATGATCTAACAATGCCAGCATTGGTAGTTGTCTGTGATTTATCATTTAATATGGATGGTCTAATGAACTTAGTTTTTGGCTTATTGGTTTTCAATTTTAAATGCCCTTGTTCCAAGGCACATGTCTTAAGTCTCTTCAAAAGTGTGAAATGATTGTATTTCCAAGGTGGAAGAGATATTCTTTGTGCAAGAGTGTGCAAAGAGCTCGATGAGATCAATTTGAGGTAGTGGAAAAGATAATTGGTTTATCATATTACGCAAATTGTGCGATGAAATCCATGATGGATTCATCTTCGAATTGATGGATAGTGTACAAGTCATTGATGGTTATTTTATGCATGATATTAATGGAAAAAATTTCAAGAAAAAATTGTGCAAGATGGGAAAAAGAAAATATTGAGTACTGGGGAATGTTATTGTACCATTCTAAGGCGAGCCTAGCCAAAGACATGGGGAAAGTACAAAGCATCAACTCTTGGTCATGTGCAATGAGATAACATGTATCCTTGAATGCTCTGAGATGTTGTTGGGGATCCTCCTTTTTATTAATCTTGGTGAACTTCAGAAATTCCCAGTGTGGAGGATATAGTTTCATGGATAAGGATGGATGTATGGGTTCATTACATATTTTCTCATAATACAATGTGAGCTTGGGTCCCAATGTAGCAACCTCTAGATTGGCTAACCGACCTATCAAGATTTGTATGGGGTCATTGGGAAGTGTCTATTGAGCAATGAAAGGTGGTGTTGGGATTTGAGTAGGTGTGGGGATTTGAGGAATTTAGTATGGGTGAGTGTAAGTTAGGTGTGATAGTTGAGGTGGTTGCTGATAGAATGTGTGTTGGTGAGAAACAGGGGGCACGATGTGATTGTTGAGATTTTGGAGGTTGTGGAAGTAACTGTTGAGTGGGGATGTGAGTATATGTGGGTTGATAGCCTGGAAATGACACTGTGTGTTGTAAAGGTATGGTTGGAGGAAGTTGGGAAGTGAGGGTATATACTTTTGATGTAGTAGAAATTCTCTATCTGGATAAGGGATTTGACACCTAGGATGGTTGAATGGAGGTACCAGTGACCATAAGAGCCATTGTAGTGGTAGGGATGGTAGTCACGATAGTCGTGTTGATGTGAGGAAGATTGGGCGGAATGGGCGTAACTACCTGGTTGGTCTAGTGTGATGATGGGTTGGTGGAAGATGATACAAAATCATATAAGGGAATAGATTGAGGAATGTCAAAACCAGAATTGTAAGGATAGACTTGCTGAAGCGGTGGCCAATCCAAAGGGAGGTGTATCTATCTTCTTAAAAGATAGTCTTGGAGGGCCACAGGGTTGGCATCAAGAATCTGTCTAAATTCTAGGTCTGTAAGAGGGAATACTGAGGTACCAATAGGCGTTGATCTAATAGAGGGCAGAGTGGCTAGCTTAGATGAGATGAAATGTTGGTCTAATGCCATAGTGTGGGTGAAAGGTATGGAATGAGGAATATTAGTAAGAGGATGAGTGCTTGTGAGTGAGATAGGAAGAAACACAGATGATGAAGTTGTTGATGTAGTGATTGATTGGGATGAAGTACTATGTGTGGTGAGGTTGTGTTCCATGTTTTTAGTAGTGAATCAAGTGACTACGGGAATAACAAGGAAATTGTTGTTATATTAACAAACAAGTCAAACAAACAATTTTTTTTTATTTTTTTGTTTTTTTTAAATCAAGAATGTGTGTAACATAAAATGGTTGAAAGAGGACCTAGAAAGGGTAAACTATGTTTGGTTTCAAGTAATTTATGGCTAGGAAATGTTTGAAACGGTTTGGTTGGGTGATCAAATCCCAATCAATCAACCAGGTGCAATGAATGTTTTGATGTGTTGATTAATTTATGGATTTTTAGGCACTGTGTGATGATAAGTGTGATGCAAAAGATAAACCTCTATTTACACTATGTGAGCAAACACATGTCTCAAGCTTGCGGGCCATAGTAAAAGCCTCTTAAAAAGTGTGAAATGATTGTATTTCCAAGGTGGAAAAGATATTCTTGGTGCAAGAGTGCGCAAAGAGCTCGATGAGATCAATTTGAGGTAGTGGAAAAGATAATTGATTTATCATATTACGCAATCGTGTGATGAAATCCATGACGGATTCATCTTCGAATTGACGGATAGTGTACAAGTCATTGATGGTTATTTTATGCATGATATTAATGGAAAATTGTGTGAGATGGGAAAAAGAAAATATTGAGTACTGGGGAATGTTATTGTACCATTCTAAGGTGAGGCCAGCCAAAGACATGGGGAAAGTACAAAGCATCAACTCTTGGTCATGTGCAATGAGATAACATGTATCCTTGAATGCTCTGAGATGTTGTTGGGTATCCTCCTTTCTATTAATCTTGGTGAACTTCAGAAATTCCCAGTGTGGAGGATATAGTTTCATGGACAAGGATGGATGTATGGGTTCATTACATATTTTCTCATAATACAATGTGAGCTTGGGCCCTAATGTAGCAACCTCTAGGTTGGCTAACCGACCTATCAAGATTTGTATGGGGTCATTGGGAAGTGTCTGTTGAGCAACGAAAGGTGGTGTTGGGATCTGAGGAATTTAGTATGGGTGAGTGTAAGTTAGGTGTGATAGTTGAGGTGGTTGCTGATAGAATGTGTGTTGGTGAGAAACAAGGGCATGGTGTGATTGTTGAGATTTTCGAGGTTGTGGAAGTAACTGTTGAGTGGGGATGTGAGTATATGTGGGTTGATATCTTGGAAATGACACTGTGCGTTGCAAAGGTATGGTTGGAGGAAGTTGTGAAGTGAGGGTATATACTTGTGATGTAGTAGAAATTTTCTATCTGGATAAGGGATTTTACACCTGGGATGGTTGAATGGAGATACCAGTGACCATAAGAGCCATTGTAGTGGTAGGGATGGTAGTCACGATAGTCGTGTTGATGTGAGGAAGATTGGGTGGAATGGGCGTAACTACCTGGTTGGTCTAGTGTGATGATGTGTTGCTGGAAGATGATACAAAATTATGTAAGGCAATAGATTGAGGAATGTCAAAATTAGCATTATAAGGATAGACTTGCTGAAGCGGTGGCCAATCCAAAGGGAGGTGTATGTATCTTCTTAAAAGATAGTCTTGGAGGGCCATAGTGTTGGCATCAAGAATCTGTTTAAATTCTAGGTCTCTAAGAGGGAATATTGAGGGTAACAATAGGTTTTGATCTAATAGAGGGTAGAGTGGTTGGCATAGATGGGATGAAATGTTGGTCTAATGCCATAGTGTGGGAGAAAGGTATGGAATGAGGAATTTTAGTAAGAGGATGAGTGCATGTGAGTGAGATAGGAAGAAACACAGATGATGAAGTTGTTGATGTAGTGATTTATTGGGATGAATTACTATGTGTGGCGACGTTTTGTTCCATGTTTTTAGTAGTGGATCGAGTGACTATTGGAATAACATGGAAATTGTTGTTATATTAACAAACAAGTTAGACAAACAGTTTTTTTTTGTTTTTTTGTTTTTTTTAAATCAAGAATGTGTGTAACATAAAACGGTTGAAAGAGGACCTAGAAAAGGTAAACTATGTTTGGTTTTAAGTAATTTATGGCTGGGAAATGTTTGAAATGGTTTGGTTGGGTGATCAAATCCCAATCAATCAACCAGGTGCAATGAATGTTTTGATGTGTTGATTAATTTATGGATTTTTAGGCAGTGTGTGATGATAAGTGTGATGTAGAAGCTAAACCCCTATTTACACTATATTTTTCGCATTCAACTAAAATGTTTGAAAATGATAATCAATGATTGGGAATGTCCAAGGATGTCAAGACTGCAGATGGGATCAACAAGTGTTGATTGGTGATGTGGTCCGAGTTTAAGATCTTATCTCTAATAGTGCAATCTTGTAAAGGTAAATATGAAAATTAGTGGATGTGATCCAAGAGAGATAAAACAAATAAATAAATTAGAATAAACAATTTACCCAAATTAGTTAGATATAAAGTAAAGTAAATACTAAACAATGCAATGACTATTATTAATAAAATAAATTAGACACCAAACGATAGACACGATAATGTGATAATTAATTCAAAAGTAATAATTGGCGACAGACACTAAATAAATGAAAAACCTATTGTGAAAACATAAAAATGAACAATAAATGAACAAGATAATAATGAAGCTTAGATTGTAAACAATGTTATCAAAGCCAATGTGAATATACGTTTATTTATCGAATCTAAACAAGCTTCACCAATAGCCGCTTATTAAGGATATAAAATATAATTGGATGTTTAGATGTAAATAAATTATTAGGAGAGACTATGTAATTAAATTGCATTAGGACTGTGTATCTAAGATAACTATGGTCTAAAGAATTGTAAATCAATTACTATAAGGAGACTATGAAGTTACTCCTACTATGCAATATTACTTATCAAAGCATTCTTTATAGACATGTTCTAACGAATTGTAAGCCAATTACCATTATTATACAAATCATTATTCACTTTTTACAAACATGATCTAATTAATTGCTGCAAAATGTAAAAATGACATGGATTTACAACAGGCGTGGATGGAAGACAGGAAAAGGGAGGTGTGGAGTGGAGGGAAGTTGTTATTGTTATTTTTTTTTTGTATTATTTTGTTATATATATATATATATATATATATATATATTATATATTGTTTTTTTTCTCTCTTATTTGTGTAAATCTTAAAAATGAACTTTATACTTGTAAAACAAGAACAAAACAACAATATTTCCGTTTTTTTTTTTTTACGTTTTTAGAAAATTCAATAAAATTGCACACCTATTAAAAAAAATTCAATAACCGATCCTTTCAAATGAAAAATCCACTTACCCCAATGATGACACAAATAACTACATGTACAAACCACAATGCATAGCTGTAAATAGTACTAATGATCTTGCAAGTGAGTGAATTTAAAAACAAAAATTAAAGAGCATATATCTATATTGATTCATTGTCATATTTACAATAATATGAAATACAATAACTATTATACATATGACACCCATACAAAGTGAGCAAGCAAACAAAATGACAAAAGCTTGGATCTGGTCCCACCAGACGTGCCAAATGTTGATTTGGAAAACTCGTTCTCATGCGGGTGAGCACCGAGACTACCAGCCACCAGAAACTCTAAATGATAGAGGGCTTAGGACCTCAGATGTAGCTATAGATTCTGGATATGGGTGTAGAGAAAATAAATCTGTAAAAAAAGAAAATAGATCTGCAAGATGGAAACAGATAAGATTAGATGATGATATATGGGGACTGCTTGACAAAGAAGATTTGGGAAGTGTTACCTTCCTTGGTGGCTGTCAATCCCCATGTTCATAATAAAATAATGAATATCAAATGATAAGAAGACATTCCAAAAACTATAAAAACAATCTTCAATATGTTGAAGAAAAATATAAATATGATACCAAATTAGAATCCTGGCAGAACAACCGATTGATTGTTAGGTTGGCGATATGAAACCGGTAGAGCTCCGCTTCCAAAAACTCCACAATATGATGTAAAATATCACAGATAAATGAATTTAAGCTTTAGAATTTATAGAATTTTCTCCTCAATTTCTATGTTCCTCCTCTGAGGGGGAAAAAACTCATATTTATAATTTTAATTTAGATTAAGATAGAGGATTAACAAATAATCATAATTTGCAAAATCAATTTTTATTAAGAGAACATAATGAAGAGTTTATTTTATGGTGGGGTTCATGATGTGAGAAAAGGAAAAGATGTGATGTGGAGTGGGGACATGGTTAGGTGCAATAGTGAAGTCATGTGCTCACTTTACACTATTGATTTTTTGGATTTATTGTTGGAGAGGAGATTTTTGAATTATTGATTTATGGGTGGGGTTCATATTTTAATAATTTGAAGGGATTGAATTTTTAGGTGGGAAGTTGATTTTGACTTAAGTGCGGAACATGTGGGACTGGGTAGGTGAAAAAAATATTTCATTTTTAAAGGAAGGTATCGGATGGGGGAATTCTGAATTAAATAATTTATGAGAATGGGATGATAAAAAAAAATGAATTATCAAATGGTACATATGGAGCCCATTGATAATTAATTAAATAATATGAACAGATAGAATTGGATTTTATTTAATTTAAAATAAAGAGAAGCGGGGATGGAAATTGTTTGAATATAAGATGTCAGAGGGGCGCTATACCAAAAATTGGTGTCTACAATCTACTCTAGATAAGAACAAAGCCTCTTTAACTTGTTTTATTTCTTCTTCCTGTGAAATTACTTGAGGAGTTGGGCATTCTTCCTCTATCAAAGAAAATTTTCCTTTTCTTATCCTGGATGCCAACTCTTCTTCTTCATGTGGCAATGCTGATGGTTCAGCCAATTCCTAAAAATCTCGCTCTTCAAATCTCTCCTCTCCTCTGTCCATTTCATCTTGACTTGGCTCAGGAGGAGTCATGGCCATAATATCTAAAATAGTAGTACCTTCCTCTTCCATCATTTCCTACTCACTCCTTCCCTCTGGGATTTCCTTTGACCTCTTATGAATTTTTCTTCTCTGGGGAAGTTCATCATGCCTAGCAGTGGATTTCCTTCTAGATCTTCTTCTTACTATTCTTTCTTGCTCTTGAATGGGTGAGCTATCACCGTCAGAGACAAATATTGGCTCCCCTGAAGCTACTACAGAAGAAGGAATTTCCTTCATAGGTATAAAAGGCTTTTTTTTTATCTTTATCATTGACCTTCTTCTTTTTGGTATATTTTCTCTTTCTATTTCCCTCTATTCTTCTGTAGGTGCATCAATTTATAGGTTAGTTGAAGGAGAGAATGGGGCTAGAATTGTCCTAATAATATTAGGGTTTTTCTTGAACTTGCCAAGAAACTTGTCCCAAATTTCTTCTTCATTCTTCTTTGACAGAAAATGGTGTTGGAATATTAAATGAATTAGACCATGATGCCTAATTTTCCGAACACCCTAGGAATACCTCTTATCCATGGTATGGATAGAATAAAAAGGAAACCCTAGAAGGTTTATTATGTATTCAGGTTTTGTGGCTCCATACTTCAGATATATGAGCATTTTTAGGAATTCTTTTCCCACAGACCCAAATTGACCATCATAGGTTAAATATTTCACTATCCAAAATGCTACCCTATCAAAGGGTTTGAGAAAATTGGCCCTTCTGACCCCTTTTATGATTTTATTTGTATTATAGATGTACTACGGTTTAGCTTCTCCTTCTTACAATAAGACTTTAACCAGTTCTTTTAGAGTCCCCTTGGAAGGTTGTGGGACATTCACAATTGGCACTCTAGACACATTACTAACAGTATTTATAGAAAAAGGAATAAATATATTTCTCATCTTTGTCCTGGATTGTTCTAGGTTTATGAAAAATTATCTTACCAATTCGTCATTATGACTTGAAAATTTCTTCAGGAACTCTAGCCATCCTGTATGCTCAAAGATGGATGCCACTTCTTTGTCTACGAGCAACTGAGAATCATCCTCTGGTTCATATTTTTTCTTAATCCCCATATCGGATTGAGTTCTCTCTCTTTTGATTTTGTGTGAATTGGTTGCAAGACCTCTTGCTTAGCTATGGAAATGAAAAATTTGGCTGTGGAACCTCTGTTCTTAGCTACAGAACATCTGAATTTTCTATTCTTTGCTACGGGACACAAACTTAATTCGATGCTCCTTCCTTAAAATATCTATGTAACTTATTTCACTTGAGTTTTGCAATAATGATTACTAATTATAACCATGCCACCACTTATTCCATCTAAATCATCTTCATGATTACACACTTGTAATCATAATGTATAAATATATGATTGATCATACCTACTTTTAAATTAAGTCAAATCACACATGCAAACATTTAATCAACCCTAAATGAGTTAAAAGACATAATTACCATCCTTGATGATGTAATCCTTTTGGTATGATGACTCGTCATTCCTACAAGTGGACCAAGACATGATTAGATAAGATAGCTAAAATTCAAAAGAATTCCTTTATTTGAACTAGCCAAAAATGAGGTCAACCGCCATTTGCTGGTTTTCAATTGACCTTTGAGAGAATTTTTTTTTAGTTTATTTATTTATTTTTAGGGAGGAAAAAACCATTTGCTAGTTTTCATCTTCTTCCCTTTATTCGAGATCTATCATCTGGTTATTTGATCATTTTGGAAGAACTGGGTTCTTCCATATGATCAAATTTTTTGTTTGCTTCAATCTTCCTCAATAATTCATCCTTAGTGGGAGGCTTCCTATAGAGTTTCATCCTATGTCCATTGACCAAGAGTGTTCTGCTGCTGCCATTAATGGGAAGTAACTAAATAGAATCATTGTCAAATATCTATTCAATCTCATAGGGTCCCAACCATCTGGTTCTCAATTTTCTCTTGAATTGTTGGTACTTAGAATCGAATAGCAATGCCTAGTCTCCTACTTTGAATTTACTTTTCTTGATATGTGTTTCATGCCATTGCTTCCTATACTCTTGAATTATCTCTGTCTACTGAAGTGTTTCCAATCTTAATTCATCCAACTCATTGAGGTGAATGATTCTTTCTTTTTGGGCTACATTCGACTTAATTCCCACCTTCACTATTTTCCTTAATGTCTGAAGTTCAAACTCTATAGGCAACAAGTGATTTTTTCCATAGACTAATTCATATGGTGAAAATCTTGTTATAGTTTTCTAAGTTGTAGTAAAAGCCCAGATAGCTTCAGGTAGTCTCTTTACCCAATCTTTTCTCCCAGCTTCAATTTTTTTGGTAAGGATGTTCTCTAATTATCTATTTGTTACTTCAAATTGTCCATTTAACTGTGGGTGGTAAGGAGATGACTTCCTATGATTGATTTGGTAATACCTTGTGAAAGCTTGGATCATATTAGTGTTATCTCCGAATCACATACCTCTATGTTTATACAAGTGCAGATACTTGAACTCATGGTGTGATTGGATAACATGGGTACTATCTCCAAGTTGTGGGACTTGCTACTTGAGATAGATCTCCAGAGAAAGCTGGTTCTTGCTCCTAAACTACAAGCCACAATCTACTCTAATGCAGGGGAAACTAACTATTATAATCTAAACTTCCAAGGGACTAGGGAGAGAGAATGTATAAAATGAAATCCTACACTAAAGCGGTGATACACCATAAAAGGAGGGTGTGAGAGTAGTCTTCAAATGCGTGAGATACAGAAGCAAAGTGCACACTAGAAGGGGTGATGATAGTTCTCCACAATCTAGCAAAATGCATTCACAAAAATATTTCAAGCATACAAAATGATAATGGATCCCTCCAAGAGCATAATAATAGACACAATATTCTTGTAAATAAGAGGTTGACGGGGCAAGAAGAATGCAAGAAAACACAGCAGGGGAGGATACATCCACAAACTTATATTTTATTGCTTCTTGATATGCACAGTTCAATCGGTTACAAGGTAAGGGTTTGGATCACTATGCAAGGATTCCACAACAAGGGCCTACAACACATTGGCTTCAAAAAGCAATTTTGGAAGAGCTTTGCTACAAAAACTACCTCCACTTACAATGAGCCCAACACTCCAATTTATAGAAAAAATGAGAAGAGAGAGAGAAGGGAAAATGAAAATCCCGAAATCTATCCTTCAACCACTTTTAAGAGGTATTAAATGGAGTAAAATGATTATATATTACTTGCACAAGGCTCCCCATACTGTCCCAGGTGCTGCAGCAGAGAAAGAATGATGACCATGCCTCTTAATTGCACTCCCAACTGCCAAATAAAACACTGTTATAAACCCAGCCACGTTTTATAAAAAATCTCAATCTATATCTCATAAAATCTGGAATTTCCTAACTTTTTTGATTTAGGATCAGAGCCACGATTCCAACGGTACCAATTTTGTGTGATTTTGTTGAGAAATGCAAAAGTTATGGCCTTCTGAGTGCGGACAGCTATTTTGGGTCTAGCAGGCGTTTTTCTATCATTTGACAGGGAATGAGCATTAACTAACTGGAGCCGAATATGTTTCTTTTAATTAAATATATATACCCTCATTAAAAATAAGAAATCCAGTTTTTGTGGCGTACAGGACATCGTGCTCATTCCAGAAAGCCAAAATTTGTGAAAATCGGAGCTCGGAGTCAAAACGTTGACTTTTCTTCCTTACCTTCGTCCATTTCAGATTTTCGCGTCCCGCGCGTCCCTCGTGTACCTCGCACACTTTTGTCCCAGCTGTCCCAAATGAATTCTCCCGCATCGGCTAATTCGGGCTTCCTTGTCTCTTTTTGCGGCCTTTTCACCTTTTCACTTCCCGCGCGTCCCTCGTGTACCTCGTGCACTTTTGTCCCGGTTATCCCGGACAAAAATCTCCAAACTGCCCAAAATGGACCATCTTTTGGTGAATCAGCTGGTTTGTGTCTCGTGCGTACTTTTGTCCCAGATGTCCCAAACCACGCGAAAACAAAACTTGACGATTTTTTCCACTTTCGGTCGTTTCGGCTTTTTCGCGTCCCACGCGTCCCGACGTCCCAACTGTCCCGTGGACTGCATGGGACAAAAATGTCTGACTTAGCCAATTTTCTTTGTATTTCGGCTCCAAGATTGGTACGATGAACCTTGGTACAACCCGTATTGGTACGATCCGCACCCTCCAGACCCGAAATGCTTCAAAACAGTCCTGCAACCTTATTTTTTACATTTTTCACCTTTTTTCTAACTCGTTGGGATTTCTTCTTAGATGGGAGAGTTAGAGAGAAGCTGAGGGGCCCCCAAAAACATGATTTTAGGCCTTGAATCAATCTACTTGCTCAGGACTGAATAATTTGATGCATGTTATCAAAATTACCTTGAGGGTGAATTCTGGATAACAATTTTGGCGACTTAGTGGGGTTATCTGCCTGCCAGATGAAGAACGGCTAGCTGCTTGTAGCAATCCATTAGGCATGGAGTCTGTTTGATAATCTCTCAGCTGATCTGAAATTTTAAAACTTGTATCTTTGAGCCATTGAAATATTTGTTGAGCTGGTTTTCCTGCGACTTCAAATTCTTTTCCGAAGGCTCAATGAACTGCAAACATGCACATACTAGAAGCAATAGGACATGTGCACAAGCAATTTTAGGGAAATAAAACTACTCTAACAGTAGTACAATGTGCATAAGCACTTAGAGGAATGGAAATTCTAAATTAATATTTACAAGGGTGAAAAGTTATCTTTCTAGTAGCAACGTTTGAGATAGATCCCATTGACCGAAATCTGTAATTCTTCACCATCCAACTTAGCCAGTTAAAAGGCATTGCTACCTTTGCATTCAATGATCATGTATGGGCCACTCCAGATGGCATCAAACTTGGAATGCTTTCTCGGCTTTGCACGATCTGCATCCCATTTCAACACTAGATCTCCAATTTGGAAGGTTCTAGCCTTGGCTTTCCTATCAAAATTCTTCTTGATCAAGGCTTGATCCTTTTCTATTGCCTGGGCTGCATGCTCTCTAATTTCTTGGAGCTCCATTAATTCTGCATATCTAACCTCCATGGGTTCAAACTCAGCTAGTTCCAATTGTTTCATCAGTTCCAATGCTGGCAACTTGAGTGATATAGGTAGAACTGCTTCTTTCCCGTACACAAGCTTGTATGGAGAGCTTCCTGTAGACCTCTTGGGTGTGATCCTATCAGCCTATAGGGCTGATTTGAACTTTGCATGCCAAGTTCTTTGATTTTCATCCAGAGTCCTTCTGATGATTCTTAGTAGGTTCTTGTTCGTAGACTCGGCTTGGCCATTACCTTGAGGGTAATAGTTCAATGAAGTACTGAGATACACACAATTCTTGATAGCCCATTCAGTGATCTTTGTCCCAAGGAATGCCAATGCATTGTCTGATATGATAGTGGCAGGGGCACCAAACCTCGTGACTATCCCTTCATAGAAATCTAAGATATTGGATTCATTTGCCTCCCTGAGTGCCACTGCTTTGGTCCACTTGGTGAAATAGTCTGTTGCCGTAAGTATCCACTTGTGGCCTTGACTCGAATTGGGATTGATAACACCAATGAAGTCCAATCCCCATTGCATGAATGGCCAATCCACTGATTGGACGAAGGGGGCAGCACTGCTAATCTTTCTTTCCCTGTGAAGAATGCACATCTCCTGCATTTCTTGACCGATGAGTAGCAATCATTGAACATCGTAGGCCAATAGTAACCAGCCTTCATGATTTTGAGAGCTGTCACTTGTGGAGAAAATTGGCCTCCTGCTTCTCCATTATGGAACTCGTGTACTATTTTCTCAACTTTACATGTTCCGATGCATATTAATAGAACACCATTGATGTCCTTCTTGAACAAGATACCATTAATGAGTACATATGGGATAGCTTGTAATCTAAAGTATCTCCTCTTTGCTTTGCTCACTTCTAGAGGGAAAAATCATGTTTGGAGGTAATGCACCAAGTCTTAAGTCCAACATGGAATGAGTGCATCATCAACTGGTTGTTCTTGATCATTCTGTAGTAGTAGGACAACATCTTCTTCACCTTTTGAGCCGTCTGGTTGTTTGAAAGTGATCTGCTCACACAAACCTTTACCATGAACGAGTTTGGTTACTCTGATTTCAATATCATATTCCATCACCTGAGTGATCCAACCTGCTCTCTTCTCGTTTAAGTCCTTGTTTAGGAGAAAGTCCTTGACACCAGCAATTGAATCTTATTGTTTAAGACCAAATGTCTGAACTTCTTCAAGCTCCTGATGACAACAAGGACATGCTTTTCGATGAAAGAATACTTTATTTCGTAATCTTCCAAGGTTTGACTAAAGAATGCTATGGGTTGTTCTGAACCTCCTCTATTCAGCTATGTCAAGATAGCTGAGATTGTATCTGATCCTCCAAACACATACAACATGAAGTCCTTTGAAAAGTCTGGGTTGATAAGAGCTGGAGCTTATGATATTGCATGCTTGATGTTTTCAAAACTCTCTTTACCTTTTGTTGTCCATTTGAATGCCAGACTCTTCTTGAACATCATCGTTAAAGGCTTCACAAGAGTGGAAAAATTAGGCACAAATCTGCGGACAAAGTTTATCCTTCTCAAGAAGCTTTGGAGATATTTCTTGTGGTGTGGCAATGGAAGTGTTTGGATGGCTTCAACCCTTTCAGGATCAATTGTTAGCCCTTCCCTAGAGACAATGTGGCCCAAAAATTTGCCCTTGTGTGCCAAGAATATACATTTCTTTGGATTCAACAAAACTCCAAACCTTTTGCACCTCTGAAACACTTGTCTGAGGTGAAAGAGATGGTCTGCTGCATTCTTTAAGAAGACAGTGATATCATCTAGGTATACCAACACTATCTTGTTGATTACACCTTTGAACACCATATCCATAGCTCGCTGAAATGTTGCTCTGGCATTTGACAGTCCAAATGGCATCTTCTTGTAAGCATATTTGCCCCATTTTGTAGTGAAGGTCGTCTTGAATTGATCTTCTTCCTTCACCATTATCTGATTATAGCCTGAATATCCATCTAGCAATGGAAACCTTTCTGAACCAGCTACAACCTGTAATATTTGTTCCATTAATGGAAGCGGATAATGATCCTTGAGTGATGCTCTATTTAGATCACGAAAGTCCACACACAATCTTATTTCTCCATTTCTCTTTCTTACTGGTACCAAGTTTGCAACCCAACTTGAGTGTTTGATGGGGAAGATGATATTGGCCTCAATAAGCTTGCTTAACTCTTTTCTCATGAGAGGTTCAATATGGGGATTCACTGGCCTTTGATTTTTCCTGACAGGCCTGGATTCCGGATCCAACTCAATAGTATGTTGTGCCAACTTTGGGTTGAAACCTCTTAAATCTTTGTAATTCCAAGTGAAGACAACCGGGAACTCTTAACAAAGCTGAACAAAATCAGATTTCTCTTGTGGAGTACTTACTTTGCCAATTTGCAATGTCTTGCCTTCATCTACTAAGATAGGTTCTGAATCTTCACCCTTTACTTGAATGTTCGCTTTCTCCTTCCAAAATTGATCATTCGGGTTAAATATTGACTCCAAGGTTATGAGGCCTTTTGGTAATTTTTTAGTTCTCAGCTGCACCACTTGGTCACCATACTGCTACTCCAACTTGTCTTGATTCCTGATGGAGGACTTAGCTTCTTCTTGCAGGAAATTAACAATCTACTGATCATTCTCGAAGACTTGCCAACTTGTGTTGTTATCTAAAACAGTTGGTCTCACAACCAATTTGATATGAGGCTGACATTTCTCACTTTTGATATTTTCTACAATATCAAACGCAACCCCAATTTCTGCCAGTCTGTCCGCTGCTTCATTATTTTTTCTTGGGAAGGAATTGATGCTAAAAGCTTCAAAATATTCAATAAGATCCCATACCCGATTTTTGTAGTTCTTCAACAGATCATTTTTAGCGGCATTTTTTCCTCTGACTTGGTTCACGATCAGCTCACTATCACCAAATACTTGAAAATTCTTGATGTCTTTCTTCTTTGCCTAGTGCAATCCGTGAATTAAGGCTTCATACTCAGCTGTTTTGTTTGAGCAAGAAAACTGAAAATGGAAGGCTGAGTAATACTTTGTACCTTGCGGAAAAATGAGCATAGCTCCTCCTCCCGCACCTTGTCTACTCCTTGATCCATCAAAGAATAATTGCCATACTTCATTTTCGTCCTTATGATCTGGCTTGGTGATGCTGGGGAGAGGTTGATTCTCTTCATGTAAAAAATAAACTCCTAGCTCAGATTCTTCTATTTCTTGATAAGGATCAAAAGCATGCACGTTGCTTTCCCATTCGTCAAGAGTCAAATATGGGATGCTTCCAACCTTGGTGTCAGCTTCATCAGTGCTTGGATAATCTTCTTGATCAAACGCTGAACAGTTGGTATTGATTTGGCTTGGAGTGTAAGGCTCAATGTGAAAGTTTGCAATAGGTTTAGATCTGATTGTGGCCTTAGTTCCATACCTTGTTCTAAACAACATGTGTGACCAATCCACTGAAAGATAGCCTCCAATTTTAGCTGTGAAGTCTCTTGACAAGCACAATGCAAAGAGTGGTGGCAGGTCTATGACTGACATATCTTGTAACACTATTACATTGGGATATGTGTGTAGTGTGAGGCTCAAACCTTTGATTACTCCAACCGTTGTCACTACTATCCCATCTAATTGCACTACGCCATTAGAGATGACTTCATATTGAAGCCCCAATTGATCGGCTATTTGCTTGGGCATTACTAAACTACTTGCCCTAGAGTCAATCATGCAATTGTGTACCAATTGGTCCCCAATGATCAATGAAACATAAAATGGAGGGGTCTTCAACATTTTACCTTGCTGTCCTCCATGATTCCCTTCAAGTTAGGCAGCATTTGTGAGTACCTTCTTTTGCATTTGGACCTGTTGTTTTGAATTTGACCAATCCTTCATGGCAGCTTCTAGCAAATCTCTTTGGCCTGGGATGGATAGTGATTCCCACATTGATATGTTTACGTTTGTCTTATTCATCTGATCAATGATGTTGAATGGGGATGAAACATCCCTCTGCTGTCCTCTAGCCTGCACATTCATTCCTTGCAAATGAGTGGCAACAGCTGACATCTGAGTTGGTTTAGGAGCTAGCTTTGGTGGTCCTTGCATATTTGGAACTGCATTTTGTTTGCCAACAGCTTGTGGAGTGGTAGAAGGTTGTGGATTACTTGGAGCCAATGGTCCTTCACCCAAATTTCTCCTTTTGTCCTTCACCCAAATTTCTCCTTTTTGACCTTGTGTTGGCTGCAACACTTTGAGATATTGTTTGATTCATACCACAAAAGTCTTCAGCCTGCCAATTGACAAGAATAGTTTCATTCGGAGATGTTCCTTGTTGAGGTGTTTCTTGCTGCTAATCCTCTTCGTGGCTGGACTCTTGCGACCCACCAATGGTTTGCACCATCAGAGTTTGATTTAATGCACCGTTAAAGCACATTGATTGGTTATGTGGTTGACTACATGGGAAACACCAATCATATTCTTGGGCCATGTTATTTTGAACCGGTACCAAAGCTATGGATGTGGATGTAACATTGGGGTTATAGGGCTGAAATGGTCTGTTAGCAGGAGGCCTTGCTTGATTCTGATTTGCAGCTGGATTGGGTGGTCTTTGAGGCTGATATGGCTACCTGTTAGGCTGAGCTTGAGGCTGATAAGAAGGTCTAAAACTTTGGGCTTGCTGCCTCTTCAGTGTAACTAGCTCATTACCTAGATTTTGTAATTGTTTCATAACCTATTGGAGTTCATTTGAAGCACTAGAGGATGAAGAAGAAGTTTCATTTGAACTTTGATTTCTAGGAGTGGGAACAGGAGCCAAAGTGGGTGCCTGACTAGTGCTTAGATTTTCTAAGTTTGGATACAAGGGCATGGGAGGCCTAGGAGCCAGCTTACTAGCTTGAATAAGACAGTTTTCGGCCCTAATGGCAATGCTATAAGCAACAGGTAAGGTTGTGCCTCCCATAGATTGAATTAACATAGAAATATCAGAATTCAAAGCTTTAAGATAATTAGAAAAGCACCTTCTGCTGCTGGCCTTACTGCAGCTGGAATCCTCTCCCAAGTCCTTTGAAATCTGAAGTTAAAGTCAGTCAACTACTCATTGGGAGCTCTCTTGATAGTTGTCAATTGTTCCAAAAGGGAAAAATTATCTCCCTTCTCTCCGAACTACTCATTGAGAGCTATATATAGCTGGTTCCAATTTTGGATAGAGCCTGAAGCAAGACTCCAGAACCATTGCAAAGCCTTCCCTTTGAATCAAGATGCCAGTAGTTTGACAGCAACTTGCATCTCATTAATCTCATGGATTGCAAAAATATTTGTAATGTCCTTGACATGATCACCAGGAGTGGTATGATTTTCTCCAGTAAAGTATGGAATGTTCTTCAGTGCTGCAACCGGAATTGGATTTTGTGCATTAAGAGCAAGTGGGCTGCTGCTAGTGAAATTGACATACAGATTTGGTTGCTGTGCCATTCTGATTGGCTTGAGAACTCTTGTTGATTGGATGAAATGTCTACTAGGTGGAGGTGTAGACAAGGTTCTATTAGGTGGAGATGGAGATCTTTGAGCTCTTCTTCCCCTTCTTTCTCTACCTGGAGATAGGTGCAGATAAACAAACAATCCTTCCTCCCTAGTTCTTGACTTGGTCTGTATTCTTCTCATATATTTGCTAGGCTTGGACTGCTGAAACCAGCGGATTATGCCTCTTTTGGAGTCACCAGATGTCCGATTTTAAAGCTACTTCAAAGCTGGAACATGGAACAAGTTCACATCGATCTTGTTGTAATGAAAGTGAAGACCTCTAATGTCCCACCGGGCATGCCAGAACTATTATCACCGAATCACAACACCTCTATGTTTATACAAATGCAGATACTTGAACTCACGGTGTGATTGGATAACATGGGTACTATCTCCAAGTTGTGGGACTTGCTACTTGAGATAGACCTCCAGAGAAAGCTGGTTCTTTCTCCTAAACTACCTGCCACAATCTACTCTAATGTAGGGGAAACTAACTATTCTAATCTAAACTTCCAAGGGACCAGGAGAGAGAATGTATAAATTGAAATCGTACACTAAAGCGGTGATACACCATAAAATGAGGGTGTGAGAGTAGTCTTCAAATGCGTGAGATACAGAAGCAAAGTGCACACTAGAAGGGGTGATGACAGTTCTCCACAATCTAGCAAAATGCATTCACAAAAATATTTCAAGCATACACAATGATAATGGATCCCTGTAAAAGCATAATAATAGACACAATATTCTTGTAAAGAAGAGGTTGAAGGGGCAAGAAGAATGCAAGAAAACACAGCAGGGGAAGATACATCCACAAACTTATATTTTATTGCTTCCTGATATGCACAGTTCAATCAGTTACAAGGTAAGGGCCTGGATCACCATGCAAGGAGTCCACAACAAGGGCCTACAACACATTGGCTTCACAAAGCAATTTTGGCAGAGCTTTTCTACAAAAACTACCTCCACTTACAATGAGCCCAACACTCCAATTTATAGAAAAAATGAGAAGAGAGAGAGAAGGGAAAATGAAAATCCCGAAATCTATCCTTCAACCACTTGTAAGAGGCATTAAATGGAGTAAAATGATTATATGTTACTTGTAAAAGGCTCCCCGTACTGTCCCAGGTGCTGCAGCAGAGAAAGAATGATGACCATGCCTCTTAATTGCACTCCCAACTGCCAACTAAAACACTGTTATGAACCCGGCCACATTTTATAAAAAATCTCCATCTATATCTCGTAAAATCTGGAATTTCTTGATTTCTGTGTGTCGGGATCGGAGCCACAATTCCAACGGTACCAATTTTGTGTGATTTTGTTGAGAAATGCAAAAGTTATGGCCTTCTGAGTGCGGGCAGCTATTTTGGGTCTGGCAGGCGTTTTCTGTCATTTGATGGGAATGAGCATTAAATGACTGGAGCCAAATATGTTTCTTTTAATTAAATATATCTAACCTCATTAAAAATAATAAACCTAGTTTTTGTGGCGTAGAGGACGTCGTTGCTCGTTCCAGAAAGTCAAATTTTGTGAAAATCGGAGCTCGGAGTCAAAATGTTGACTTTTCTTCCTTACCTTCGGCCATTTCAGCTTTTCGCGTCCCGTGCGTCCCTCACATACCTCGCGCACTTTTTTCCCGGCTGTCCCAAAGGAATTCTCCTGCATTTGCTGATTCGGGCTTTCTTGTCTCTTTTTACATCCTTTTCGCCTTTTCGCTTCCCGCGCATCCCTCGCATACCTCGCACACTTTTGTCCCAGCTGTCCCGGAAAAAAATCTCCGAACTGCCCAAAATGGACCATCTTTCGGTGAATCTCCCAGTTCATGTCCCATGCGTACTTTTGTCCCTAGATGTCCCAAACCACATGAAAACAAAACTTGACGATTTTTTCCACTTTTGGCCGTTTCGGCTTTTCGCGTCCCGCGCGTCCCGACGTCCCAACTGTCTCGCGGACCGCCTGGGACAAAAATTTTAGCCGATTTTCTTTATATTTCGGCCCCAAGCTTGGTGCGAAGAACCTTGGTACGAGCCGTATTGGTACGATTCACACCCTCTAGACCTGAAATGCTTCAAAACAGTCCTACAACCTTATTTTTTACATTTTTCACCTTTTTTCTAATTCGTTGGGATTTCTTCTTGGATGGGAGAGTTAGAGAGAAACCAAGGGGCCCCCAAAAACATGATTTCGGGCCTTGAATCAATCTACTTGCTCAGGACTGAATAATTTGATGCATGTTATCAAAATTACCTTGAGGTGTGAATTTTGGATAACAATTAGAAATGAATTGTGGTCCCTAATATGAAACTATGCTCCTTGGTGCTCTAAACTTTATCATAATTTTGTTCTAAAGGAAATCAACAACTACTTCCTCATTAGCATTTTTCAATGTCTGCACTTATACCCATTTTGTCACATAGTCAGTACACATAAGAATATATTCCTTCCCTTGTGAAGGAGGATTTAAGGGACCACTAAAATCCAATCCCCATCTCTCAAATGGTTCAACCACAACTTGAGGCTAAAGAGGCATTTCATTGGTGAAAGTTGTTTGTCCCATCCTTTGACAAGGATCACACCTCTTGATATATCTCTTGACATCATTGTATAGAGATGGCCAATAATAACCAGTGCCAAGTATCTTATGATTTGTTATTTTCAGTGAATAGTGTCCTCCACTTGGTTCATCATGACATGCTCTAAGGATGTCAAATATTTCATCCTCTCTTACACACCTGCATAAGACAAAATCAGGACCACACTTAAATAGCATTCCATTTAGCCATTGGAACTGTACATTGGTTTTGATTAACTTATTTATTTGTTTCTTAGTGAAAGGAGGGAACTTCCCTATTGCAAGATAATTGGCCATATCAGCAAACCATGGTGTACTTGCTAAGATTGCAAATAGTTGGTCATATGGAAAGTTATCCTTGATTGGATCTTGCTCCCTTGTGGTGGTTAGTCTTGACAAAAAATTAGCTACCACATTAGATTTACCTGGATTGTCAACAATGGTAATATCAAATTCTTGCAAAAGTAATAACCATATAGTTATTCTTCCTCCAGCCTTTGATTTTTTTCATTAAATACTTAATTGTTGAATGATCTGTGTGTTAGAATATCTTATACCCTGAAATGTAATGTCTGAATTTATTGATTGCATAAATCACAACAAGAAATTATTTTTCAATGGTAGTGTAATTCTTTTCAGTGGAAGTAAGATTCTTGGTAAGATAATAAATGGTATATATCTTTCCTTCCTAATCTTTCTGTCCCAATACTACACCAATGGAATAATTTGAGGCTTCTGTTTGGATATGAAATGGATTTTCCCAATTAGGTCCTCCCAATATTGGGGCACTAATTAATTTTACCTTAATTTCTTCAAAAGCATGCTGACACTTTTCATCCTAAAGAAATTCATAGTCCTTGGTTAGCAAATTAAACATGGGGGCAATAATTTTACTGAAATATTTTATAAAGCACCTATAGTACCCAACATGCCCTAGAAATGATTTGATATCTGTGGAGGTCTGAGGAAAAGGTAAATCTTAGATGATCCTAAGTTTGTTTTGATCCACCCAAATTCCTTTTTTTTGAAATATGGTGTCCTAATACAATCCCCTCATCCACCATCATTAAACACTTTTCATCACTAAGAGTCAGGTTGTGTTGTTCACATCTTGTTAACACTCTATCCAGATTTCTCAAAGCATCTTCAAATGTATCTCTATGTACAATGAAGTCATCCCTATATACATCAACACAATCATTTGTTAGATCAACAAAGATTGTGAGTATGACTCTCTGCGAATTTACAGGAGCATTACATAAACCAAATGGTAACACCCTATAGGAAAAGGTTCCCCATGGACATGTAAATGTAGTTTTTTCATGATCTTCAGTAGCAAATCTGATCTGATTGTACCCACTAAATCCATCTAAGAAAGAAAAGTACTGTTTACCTGAAAGGTCATCTAGGACTTGATCTATGAATGGTAAGGGAAAATAATCTCTCATTGTGGCTTTGTTTAGTTCCCTATAGTCAAAACATATTCTCCCTTTTTCATTCTTTTTGGGAACAATTACAAGAGGAGATACCCACTGGCTATCTGAGATAGGGTAGATGGAACCCACTTGTAATAGTTTTTCAATTTCTTGTTTGACTATATCCCTTAAAGCTGGGTTAATCCTTCTTTGAAGCTGCCTAACTGGTTTAATATTTTTAGTATAGATGTGATGAGTGCAGATACTTGGATGAATCTCATTCATGTTTTTGTAATCCCAAGAAAAAAATTTAGTATGATTTTTTATAACACCAAACAATTTAGCTTCTTCATCATCCTTCAACCAGTTGTTAATGTTTAAAGTTTTACCCAGTTGAATTTCAACATGCTTGGTTCTAATATGTGACAAACTGATTTGTGGGAAGGGTTTCATTAAATTATTTAATGGACATGTATGTAGTAACAACATATGGTATGTAGCAACATCTCCAAAATTTCCTTGAGATGAATACTAGAAAAAGGATAGTAATGAGAATTATGATACTTATCTCTTTGCAGGCCAAATTCTTCGTCACTGCTACTTTCCATAAAATTTTCACCACTTCTTGATGTACTTGAAACTGAAAGTACTGATTCATCCTCTCCCCATGAGAGATATCATTCCTCTGGAGTGAAATAATTTTCAATCAAAGATAACTATTGTTGTCGTGGTTTCAGAATTAAATGTGGTGGTTCTGGAACTATAGCCGCAGGTTCCGGAACTAAGTTTGCGGGTTCCGAAACTAAGTTCGTAGGTTCTAGAACTAAGTTTGTGGGTTTTAGAACTAGGTTCTCTTATTTCGGAAAAATTTTCAATTGCTTTGAGGACAACAGGTTCTCATCCAATGGTGGATTAATCATCTCTTCTACTTCTCTTGCATGATCATGCAATGTGATCATAGCAAAAGAAGACAAATTTTTCTTATCAGTTTATGGAGAATCAACCCATAATTGTTCATGATTATTAGTAAAAGGTTGTGTAGTAGGATATAAGGAATTTTTTTTAGATTTCTTACCATTTGAGATTTTCATATCACCTGACCTACAATATATTAAAGCAACAACTGTAGCTAACCATGGTCTACCCAAAATAATGGGATAACCCAATCTTTTACCTTTTTGCTACAGTATAAGGAAGTCAACTGGATATTCCCATGACTCCACCATAACCAACACGTCTTCAATAAGTCCTTCTAGTTTTGCTACAGACTGGTCTGCCATCTGCAATATGGTATTAGTAGGTTGTATACCCAATAATGGTAATGTGTTCATAGTATCCACTGTCATTACATTGATAACAGCTCCCAAATCTAGCAAAATATTATGTACATCCTTATTTCTTATAGAGACAGAAATAACAAGACTTCTTGGATCTCCGTATTTGGGAAGTAAAATTTTTCCTACTAATAAATCAACAAGTTTCCCATCTACTTTGATAGTCTTGGGTACTATTTCTTCCTTCTAGGATTTTTCATACCTAACATTTTGATTAATTTTTTCAATTCTAGAATGTCTTTAATTTCTGGTAACAATGGTATTTCAATATTCAATTTCCTTAGTTCTTGTACCAATTCAGACTCCTTAATTTCTATAGCTTCTTTGAATCTCTCTGGAAATGGAGTCTTAGTAGTGTTACTATCTAGCTCCTTTTATTTTCTTTCTATGTCCTCTTTTGGAACAACAATACTAGGGATTTCATTTTCTTCTATCATTTCAATGATTATAAGGGGTGGACTGTTAATGATTTTCCCAAATCTAGTTTGAATATCTTTATAATCCATAACATGTAAATCAACTAATTTTTCTGGTTCTGTTCCACAAACAAGAGTTGTTTGTTTGTTTCTTGGATTTGCTACTGGTTGTGCTGGCATTTGTGTTTGGACTACATTCTCAGTTTGTGAATTTTTTGTAGGAGATCTCATGATGGTATGTTGATTCTAATTTGGATATGTTCTTCCTTGAGAATAATTACTAGGGTTCCATCTAGGTTGTGACCAAGCATAGGGATTTCCTTGACCAGCCCATGATTGTCGATGTTCCTAAGCATACCAACCTTGATTTTCCCAACCTCAAGGGTTCCAAGTTGGTTGAGGTACCCAAGGTGGTTGTCCCCAATTTTGTGGTGCTACCTGAGTAGCCCATGGCATCATTCAGGGATTAGGAGCTGATCTTGGCATAAACTACCCTTGGTTAAGTTGTCTATGAATGAAATTCAATTCTTCTGTTGTAGATGAGGCACTGGTTTGTTTAAGTTGATTCTTGATAATAGGAAGTAAAGAACAAACATTAGTATCATGTTCTTTAAATTCACAGATAAGACAAATTTTTGTTTTATCCAAAGAACAATGTCTTAGTGCATGCTTATTCCTACATCTAGGATAATACAGCCAACAGTTCAATTTTGGAATTTGTTTTAGCTTGTAATCCATCCATAGTATAGGTTAATTGCACTAAAATTTCTGTTTTAAATTTTTATAATTCATCCATTAGTTTGTTCATATCTAGATTCAAAATTTTTACTGATTTTCCTTTTCTAGGTCCACATCTTGTTTTGGAATAGCTTCTACGAATCTCTTTAATTCCATTCATTCTTATTTGATCAATGTCTACACCTTCTAACAAGTTAAGGGATTCCCTAGATTTTTCATCCAAGAATTTAAGAGAAATGGTTTTACTTAACTCCTCTGTAAGCACAAATCCACATCTTTTGCTAATAAAGAGGAATATGTCTAAATAGTCTTATATGTTATCATCATTGTCTTGCTTGATTTTGAAGAACTCTTCATTCCTATTTCTCCCTCTATAATAATCCTAGTATTTATCTAAGAAGGAAGTATCCATTTGTGCCCAAGTGCTAATAGTGTTGGATGGTAATCCCATGAACCACCTCATTGTTGCATCCTTCAAAGTGGATGGAAATAACTTGAGTTTTTGATTATCTATCTTATAATCATATGTTTGACATAGTACCTTGAACTCAAATAGAAATTGGTCAAGATCTTCAGATGACATCCCTCTAAAGGTGCGTAAATGTGAAGGTGAGATATTTTTCATTGATGTATCATCATCTCCCAATTGGATTGGATAGGAAAAGGTCCTATCAGGTTCTCTCTCAGCTTCTCATTCCATTTTTAAAATATTTTTTGAATTTTCCTCCCAATCAATGTGGTAAGTGATATGCCTCGGGGAAGGTGAAAAATTAGGAGTAAGAGGTTGACTACTCAATTGAGAATCGAAACTCTCCCTAAATGGATCTTGAGTAATAATCCTTCTCCTAAAAGTTCCACTTCCTTTAGGTGACTGATCTAAGAATTCCAAAAATGGTAATTTTGTTTCTTGTCTGACAGGGGATGATGGTGCTTCCAATTCTTGATCAATTTCCTTACTTTGACTAGAGGATGTTATGAATTCTTGTGAAGATGTTTTTGGGAGGAATATACCCTGTGAGTCTCTTGGTCTACTGATATATTTTGTGATATAGCAGGGAATATCCTTCAACTACTAGATGTATGTTTTGTTGCTCTTGCTAACACTTAATTAGAAACTTCCAACTAGTGATCCCTGACAGCGGCGCCAAAAATGATGGGTGTCGTTATTCACTTCATTTAATAAAATTCTTGTTGATGTCATATCAAACTAGGGGTGTGTATAAATTTATATGCAACAAGAGTAACCTAATCGATCTAGTAGTTGACTATAGTTATTTTTGTATTTTCTGGGGGATCTCTTCAATGTCTTAAGGACTTCTTGGTAAAACCTTATTTAAATCAAACTATGAAAACTTGCTGAAAGTAAACACACTGAAAGCTTTGCTGAAAGGAAACACACTATGAAGAATGGAAACACACTTTCTTGTAAAAGTAAACACACGCAATTTAGAATGCTTGAAAACGATTGCAAGAAATATAAGAAAACACCTGCAGGAACAAGTATACAATAGATTTTAACTGAAAGAAATTAAAAAATATAGAATTAAAAGATATAATCTATTTACTAAAGAAATATAAATACCAAATAAAAAAATATCCTTGTCCTTAGGGGGGTGGGCCCTTGCTCATCCTTGAATCGGGATTTAACAACTCATAATTATCTCAAATAAGAATGGATATTTTATTGATAAAAAATTCAGTATTACAAAATGTACTAGATCTGAGTACTTAGTCTATTTCTCTTCTTTGTTCTATATCTATCTCATACCATATTCTATTTATCCTATATATCTATCTACTACAGGTCTGCTTTTATATACATCTTACAATCATAACTATCTCAATGATTATGATGAAATCAAATCATGCCAAAAATAGATGCTGAGTCGGATTGTGGTTGATCAGATAGCTGTAGGATAACTCTCCCTAGATCTGCATTCAGAAATCTTCTCATCCTTTCCTAATTAAAAGGGTTGTAGATGCAAAATCTCTGTATGTGGTTTAAAATAGATAACTCCCATCAGTTGTGGAACTTCAAAGAATTTATAGAACCATAGGAAATTGTTAAGGATCGAAACCATGAGAGGTTCAGAGCTATCCCTAGGAGTTCCGGAACTAAGTCCAAAATTTTTGGAACTAAATACTAGAGTTCCAGAACTAAATCCAAAAGTTCTGAAACTAGATGATGAGTGTGTGATGGAGTTCCAGAACTATCTTGGAAGTTCTAGAACTAAGCTGTTTGGGAACAGATGTTACTGAAAACATACTGAATGCTTTTTGCTTCATTTCCTCAACTGATTAGACCTAATTTATTACAAAAATGAATTCAAACACCCACTTCGTCATGAATTCTAGATATTTTAACATTAGAATCACAAATCAATCAAAAGACAGACAATTACATCCTAACTCATATCAAATAAACTAAAAGTCACACAATGTAATCAAACTTAATAAAAAGGAGAGTAAGATGAGATCATATATTATACATTAATTGGACATATTCTAGCCTCATCATTTTTCTCAAAGATGAGGGAAGATCATATTGGTCATTTGGAGCAAGTCCTTGTAAGGTGTAGGAAAATGAGATTTATCTAAATCCAAAGAAGTGCATTTTTGGAGTCATAAAAGGTAAGTTGTTGGGACACATTGTGAACAAACATGGAGCACACATTGATCCTGAGAGGGTCAGAGCTATCCAAGCACTAGCCTTACCAACCAACAAGAAGGGAGTTCATTCTTTCTTTGGAAAGGTAAACTTCCTTCATTATTTTATGCCTGAGTTTTTTGAACTGGCTAAGCATATAACTTCCATGATAAAGCCTCAAGAAAGTTTCAAGTTGAGTAAGGAAGGAAAAACAACATTTTAGGAGATCAAGAAAGCCATTGATAAAACCCCAACTCTTGTATCCCTAGATTTCAATAAGGATTTCATCATGTATTTCTATGCATTAGAACATACATTCTCTATTGTCCTTGTTTAGAAAAATGATGAAGGTTTGGAAGCACCCATTGCTTTCACGAGCTGTCCTTTGAAAAATCACAAGCTAAAGTACATCCAATTGGAGAAACATGCCTGCGTAGTGGTCAAAGCTGTTAAAAGTTTCAGATTCTACATTCTCAATTCCCATACAGTGGTGATGGTCCCTAGAAGTGGAATCAAGTCCATTTTGACTCAACAAGATCCTAGGGCTAAGAAAGGAAGTTGGATTGCAAATACCCAAGAGTATGACTTGGAGATTGGACCCTATAATATGGTTAGAGGAAATGGTTTGTGCAAGCATATTTCTGAAGATGAAGCTCTCAAAGCTCAGTAGGGAGAAAAATATGGTGTTTTCTCAACCTGTTTAGAAGATAGTCCACAGGTGCTCTTTTTCACCACTAATGATGAGTGGTATGCTGACATTGCTTACTACCTCATTTATGGAGAATGCCCTCCTCATCTTGATTACAAACATAGAAGGACACTAAAGCTAAAGGAAGCCAAGTTTGTGATCTGGAATCATGCACTTTACAAGATAGGCCTAGATGATTGTTTCCTCGAGTTTGTAGATAAGGAGCAGAAAGAAAAGTTTCTCAGTGCATATCATGATCAAGCTTGTGGTGGACATTTATCAGCAATGGTCACTGCACATAAGATCCTTAGAGGGAGATATTATTGGGCTTCCATCTTTGTAAAAACTCAGTATTGGGTTTCCAAATGCAAAGCATGTCAATAATTTATTGGAAAACCACAACTAGTTGCACTGTCACTTAGGCCTGTGGTGATTGAAGAACCATTTCAGCAATGGGGGATAGAATTTATTGGTGTTCTGAATCCTCATTCTAGTGTAGTGAATACTTATGTACTCACTGTAACTGATTACTTCACTAAATGGGTGGAAGCCATCCCAACCTAGCAAGCCAACTCTGAAACAGTCTACAACTTCATCAAGGAGAATATCATTGTTCATTTTGGGATACCACAGAAAATTGTTGTAGACAATGCCACGTATTTATCTTCCAAGGAGCTCATAGAATTTTTTTATGCCTTTATAAACTCCTTATCTCACTTTTTTGACTATTACCAATGGGGAAATGGGCAAGCTGAGTCAAGTAACAAGAACATTGTGACCATTGTCCATAAGCTGGTGGATGAGAATCAAAGGAACTAGCACAAGAAGTTATATGATGCATTGTGGGTTGATAGGATCACTCCTAAGAAGGAAATAGGTATGTCACCTTTCCAAATGTTGTATGGATTTGAGGTAGATATTCCCCTCACAATTGAGATGCCAACTCTCAAGTTGCTACAAGGAATTGAAGATGGTCAATACAAAGACTCCATTGACAAGAGGATCATCTTCCTAGAAAAGCTAGAAGAAAGTAGATGCCAAGTGGTGGATAGAATTAAAGAGCACCAATTGAAAGTGAAGAAGATGTTTGACAAGAGGGAAAGGGCAAGAGAATTCAAGGTTAGAGACTTTGTTTAGCTATGGGATAAGAGAATAAAACCAAAGGGTAGCCATGGAATTTTTGAATCATTGTGGCTGGGCCCATTCCAAATTCATGGAGCTTGTGGTGAGAATGTTTTTATCCTCTCTTACTTGGATGGAACACCATTGGAATTACCTCAAAGCGAGAAATACTTGAAACTATATTATCAATGAAAGTGGGTTATCCCACTTCTTGTACCATAGGTGATTTTTGTAGGTGTTTTTTCCCTTTTCTATTACGTGGTTCTAGTTTAGTTTTGTTTGGTTTTTATTGTGTGTGGTTTGGCTTGTGTGTTTCCTTCTTCTTCCATTATTTCTCATAATTGTACATGACTCTACAAGGTGTAATGGATAAGGTACTAGTCAATGTAATATGTTTTGAAACTTGAGATTCTAAATCTTCATGTCATGCCCTAGCCATTCCCAGTTCACGCCATGTACCCAATGTAGAGGCAATTATTGCCTCCTGTAAAACTACTCTACTTTTGCATAGCCAAATTCAAATTTTTTTGAGCTCATGCCATTCATTGGTGTTTAAGCCAAGTTAGAGATTCAAGATATTAGCAAAAGTAGTGCCTTAGAGATGTTAAAACCTTTTTTGTGCTCGTTTTAAGAAATTCTCCATCTCCTACTCTGTGCATGAAATATCCTCTTTACAATCTCCTTTTTGATTGAAATTATTCACTTATTCTATGGACTAGGTCACCAAATCTTTGTTTTTCTTCCATGCCTCTAGTTCGTAAAGGAAATTCAAAAATTGGATTCAAAATGATGAAGTTCTATTCCTCTGTGTATTTTTCATGCAGTCAAGATGACAGGTGTCTTTTCCCTGTCAAATTTTGGCCCCAATGAATGAAGGTACGTTGTCAAATCCTATTGGATGGGCAGGAATAGGATTTTTGGTGAAATTAACACTTTTGGTCACTTTTCGTAAAAATGGAAAATTTTCCCCATGGCCCTGGAAAGTTTGAAAGGAAAAAGTCAAAGTTGAAGCCCGCAGGGAAAAAGTCAAAGTTGAAGCCTACCGTTGAAAAGTCGAAGCAGATGAGTGGGCCAACAGGGCATTTTTTGAAATTTAACCAAATCCCCAAAAAGTGAAGTAAAATTTTGAAAATGCTCCATGGCTCTGCCAAGGTATCGGGCCCAAAGTTGAAAATTCAAAGCGAAAGAGCAAGTCGGCAAAGGAATTTGTGTTTTTGAGCCTTTTTGTAAAAAAGGTGAAAATTTAAAAAATGATCCGCAACCCTGATCATGCTATAAAGGAAAAATTCAATGTTGAAACCCACAAGGAAAAATTCAAAGCAGGAGAACGGGGCGGCGGGGGGGGGGGGGGGAATTGAGGTTTTGATCCTTTTTCACAAAAAGGTTAAAATGTTTAGAAAAGAGCCGTGACCCCATCTCCAATAAGAACGTGCCACGTATCCTAGTCAATTTGGAGCAGCGGGATGGTAGAGGAAATTGAGTTTTTGAGCCTTTTTCCAAAAAAGGTTAAAATATTGAGAAAAAGGCTACAACCCCATTTCCAATCAGAGGGTGCCACATTTCTAGGTTTAAAAGTTAAAGCGGGGGTGGAGGCCAATTTGCTCCAAATTTTCAAATCTCTAAAAAATCACCAAATGCAAAAGACTTCCCCTGTAACTGCTCCAATCCCTTCCTACCATGTGGAAAAATTGATTTTAGAGTTAGAGGAGCAAATGAAATGGTCTCTATTTAAACTGGAAAATCGAATGTAACGCTTGCTTTGCAAGATCTAGATTTTAACCCACCATGAGTGTTTTCTTCGCAACAAAGGAATTTGAAAATTTGTTGAGGATTTGTGAAGTTGTAATGGTTTCTTACGAAGAATATAATGGCTTCTCGAAGCCATTCCAAATGGCTGACGATTGATTTGAAAAAATATGAGAGTGCTCTATACCTGGAAAAGATAGAAAAAAGTCATATTTCTTCTATCTTCTTTCTCTCTCGAATTTCTTCCATTCTCAAAGCTCTGTACAAATTCTGCTTTAGCTTCGGTAAGAAAAGAAGGAATGTTTTCCTTTTTATTGAGGAATTAATTGTTACTTTGTAACCAATGAGTTTCATTCGGTCTTGTAGCTTCTCCTACGGATTTATTTTTCTTCTAACTACAAATGCATGTAAATGAAATTTGTAATTAATGTGTGTGGGCATCTGATATTCTACTCACAACATTAGATTCTCCTACATCCATTCTCACTCCCTTTCCCCCTTCTCAAACAAATTTTTTCCTAGTGAGAAAATGCTATCTTTGCCACAAGGTCAGTGGAGTGCCCATGTCAGATCTCTGGTCGAAAGACCACCATTGAAATCCATTTTTTCATGCATGCACATACAGAAGTTGCACCGTTTAAGTAGACGGACTTAAATTCCCATAGTGTTGGCTTGAAACCCACAAATTTGTCCCAAAGAAAAATTTTCTCGCCAACAATAGCCTAATGCTATGAGGTATGGTTCTTCTTTTAATGGTTATTGTTATATAAGTCATGATTTTGGTCACAGAGCTAGAGATTACAAGAGGGCTCATATGAGTGGTGAAGATATCTTAAAAGGTGATTTTTTTTTCATGTTTTGATTATGGTCATAGGGCCAAAGATTATGGATGGTATATTAGTGTGTTTGAGCCTAAAATAAAAATAAATCTTGTTTACTTCAATTGTCAAAAATCAGTTCATATAGCAAGATTTTTCCAAATCAAGAAGAAGTTCATTATGATGTCCGATCCTATGGTCAAGAAGGAGGTTTCTCAGGTCATAAAAGTCAAGAAAACTGATTCTCATCCCACCATGTTTTCTATCAATGTTGTCAACGAGGATTCTAGTACTATCAAGGTTGGAAACATGGTCAAAAAGCCCAAATCAGGTCAAGGGAGTATGTTTACCTTAGTTGAAGAGATCAAAAGTGAAAAGGATGATATGTAATTGACTACTATTTACTCTATTGTTTTTGAGAAGATGAAGTCACTTGGATTATGGGATACTTAAAAAGTGATTAGCTATATAAATTAATCTATTCTTGAATTTTTGAGTCATTTTGTTTTTTAGGTGTTAGGGTTCTTCATGTTTTCATCTAAATGTAAAGTCAAGTATGAAGTATTGTTAGTTGAGTCTATGACCTTAGTCCAAGGTTCTTATGATCTCGACAATGTTGTGAAAGTATGCTAAACTTTGTGTCTTCATTCAGTGACCTGATTTCTATGCTTAAGCATGATGTTATTCAAATTTTCAAATGTTGTGTGTGTCTCTAAAAAATTTGATGGTCTATAAAGTTTTTTTTTTATGGTTGTCTCTTTCAAATTAGTCCCTTTGATAAAACATGCTCTATGTCTTGCTAATTTTTTTTGTTTCAATCACATGTGTTTGTACTTACATCATGAAGGTCTTAAGTGATCTTAAGTACTATGAGCACGATGATTTGTCCATTACAAGATGTATATGAATATGTGTTTTTATTGCAAGGTATGTTGAGGTAATTCATGATATGTGGTTGTCAAAGAATAAGTATGTGTCTGACAGGGTTAATGAACGTATGTCATAATCATGTGAACATGTTGTTTATAATTTGTGAGTACATGGCATGCTATTCTATATGCTTAAGGATTTAATATCAATATGTCACTATCTAAGTCAAGTGTCTCAATCTTGTGGTGAATTTCAAATCTCGTCTAGGTGGTATTGGTCATTAGTGGCATGTTTCTATGATGCATAGCATCAAAGAAGTATTATGAAGAAATTGTCAAATTATTTGATGCTTTGTAAATAGGTATCACTATGATATCATGGTTGATCCTCTATGACTGGGCATGGTATGAAGGGAATATCTTGTTCAAATAACTTAACGAGTAATGATGACAGAGTATAAAAAACCTATGAAAATAAAGATGAATAATGCAAAATTTCACTCAGGTCTATGGAATATTTTGATGCATCAAATAATTTTGACAAACTCAGAGGTTGAATGTAAACCATGATAAGAAACATGACTTCATGGATCAAGCATCAAAGTGTTACTGTGATAAGATAATTTACTGGACTCAAATGTAATCCTACAAGTTTGAAGTAAGACTCAAATGCATATCAATAAAATATGTATAATGCATATTCATAGAGAACTGTGTGAAAGAAATTTATATCTCGAGAGTTAAAAGTTGTAATGAATGTCAGTTATCAAGAAAAGATAACTTTTTCTAGAAGATCTAAGAAGAATTTCATCCAAAAGGAGTAGGTATAATACTTGAACTTGATGATCTCATATAAAATTATAGTTTTTGATGTCAGTTACTTCTATGAAGGTATAAACAAGTGTGAGGAGTTCCATAAGGTTAATAATCTCTGTATTAGAAAGATGGTCTAGTGTTGGTCAAAGTTGATACAATGATGCTACATGAGTGAAAAGTTGTTTCTTGGTCTTGAATTGTAGTTGGTTCCTTGTATGAGATTTGAATAGATTTTAGTACCAATAAGAGAGGTGGTTTAGTATTTAATCCACATGCTTAGTTTTCAAATTATCAGTCAAGGTTTTTAATGAGAAGAATGTCATTCTCGAGAAGTTGAGGTTTGTCAAAGAAATCTGGGTTTTTTCATTAAGGCCTTGAATCAAGAAGTGTTAGAAGGCATTTTTTCTCATGGAAGAGTTTTTAAATAATTCAATACTCTGAGTTTTTGTAAATGAATTTTTCAAGCTTGTCAAAACTATCCACATGACTGTAGAAGCTTTGATAAAAGATTGAAGAAAAAAATTGCAAGTATAAAATAGTTCTTCAGGATGGAAAAGTCAATAAAGAACATTTAACGGTAAGGTTCTTGGTGTCAATCTACAGTCTTTATGAAGAAAAAGAGGTTGTTTCAATTTGCAAGTCTAGGAAATGCGGAGAATTCTTTAAGGAAGGTGCATCTTCTTAGTTTTAGTACATGGACAAGTGTTACACCATATACAATGTAGAATTGCAAGATTATAAATGTGTCTTAAAGTTCTCTTTGGGTTATTAGTTTTTATGTATTTGAATCATGATAGATATGGATATTTGACATGAATTGATGCAAATGATCTTGTAATGTATATTGTGATAGAGGAAACTCATTTTAGATGTCTTGAGGTCAAGATGAGTATATGGAAATATTCTTGAGATTGTGCAAAACTCAGTATATAATTTATTTAAATAATGACCTAAAGGTTAGGGAATTTTTTCTAAGTAACATTGAAAGGGATTTACAAGCTTAGGTTCTATGCTCCATAATATACGTTCCAGGTGTGAAAATGTCAACCTACAGGTTTGAGGAGAGTATGAAGGTCTGGCTACAAGATGGGAAGACATTGTGATCCTAATTCAAGTGTTTTTGATGTTAAAGAATCCTAAAATGCATGATTGATGATTGTGATGTTGCTTAAAATTTAGATATTAATTTTGGTTGATTCTAGAATAGAGGAAGCCTCTTCAAGGAGTGGTAAGGACTTTAGTATTGTATCAAGATGAATATGGTTGTCTAACATGTGTTCATGCATCTTGAATAGTGTAGATATGTAGCTGGGCCAAAATAAAAGAGTTCTCATTCTCTATATGTTCAAAATTTCATATCTTCAAGAATGAAGAGTCAACATGAACTTTGTGGCATGTTCAAATCAAGAAAACAATGTCAGTGAACATGTGAAGTACATTAAAAGGATTATGAAGTTGTGTTATGGAATAAGATATCTGTATATGCATAAAATGATGAATATTTAAATGAGGCATTGTGAAGGCATTAATGCCCATAACACTAAATGTTTGCAAGTACTGTGAAGGTACAAAGTACTATTATGAAATTTTAAAGGTCTAAAGTTTTCCTATCTAGGTAGGGGTAGCGATGCTTGTGTCCTCTATTAGGTATGTAAGGTGTTTGACTAGTTTGTGTGGTAGTAGATATGGTGCTTACAGGTCTATTATCCTTAGTAAGAAAAATTATTGAATCAAAGGTTATGATTTTAATGAAAATAGGTTGTAATAACGAAAAAAGTGCTTCATGGATTGTCCTAATTGATTGAATCATCTACGATATTCTCTATGCAAAGTAAGAATTATAGTTTTTTGTTTTCAGCTAGAAATGGATATCGCGGGTTCAGGGGGAACCTTGGTATATTTTTTCATGTTGTTTCTTGATCTCTAGAGATGTTAGAAGTTGGATTATTTTTTAGTGAAGATGAGGTTTAAGGATAGTAGTCATAAATTGAAGTTATTTTGTATTTGGAGTCAATAGCTTGAGCTTTGTGCATGTACATGATCTATAAAGTGATGTATGTCAAGAGTGAATCCTAAAAAGGAGTGTACCGGTTTAGGGGGAGACATTTTTATGCTCATATCAGGATGATAGGATCTTCATATGATTTTGAAAGAGTTAGAGAAGAGAGAATAAGGTCCCAAGGGGAGATTATTGTGCATGCAAGTCAATAATTACATTGTTGTCATTGGTTCTAGTCTTGTGTTGTCATTTCTAATCTTGTGTAATCATATTAGCCTTATCATTTTCCATCAACGTTTCTAAAGATGGTTGTCATCAATGAAAAAGGGGGACATTGTTAGACATTGTGTATCTGTGTTGTCATTTATGTCAAATCCATTGATGGAAAATGGTGTCATGTAATTATATGAGTCTCCATGAGGTGTTAGTCTGATGTCAAGCATGAAGGTTGATTGGTATTGTCATGTTTTGGTGAGTTCAATGTTGTCATGTTGCATGGTTAAGCAAGTAGACTCAGTGTTTGAGACATCTTGAGTTTGTTAGAGGTTTTCATATGGCCATTCATGGTCCATAAGGTAAGTTATATGTGTACATGAGTCTGTATGAGGTTAGCATGCTCAATTCATGTGGTTTCAGCATTGAGTTAGGTCCTTCCAGGCTTGTTTCTATCCTTGGAACATGAAAAATGAGGTAAAGGCATAATATTTGGACCTAATTAGTCTTTTACAAGAATGGAATCATCGTGATGATGGTATACATGCCATGTATGGTGAGTTTTAGGTCTGTACTCAGTGGTTTGGTCCATCTATGAGGTCTTTGGGAAGTAAACAATAAGAAACATGCAGGTAAGCATAGGTAAGTCACTATAGATGGAGTGTTTCAGTTACATTTGAGATATGTGGTCAGTATTAAAAGTTATATTATGTTTTCATGATTCTTCATGACAATTTTTAGGTCAAATATTTCTATAATTGTGAAGATATGTAAGTTTTGGTGAAATTGGGTAAGTTTCAATTTGTTTTTATAGCAAAAGTGGACCTTCTGATTCTCATCATGAATTGTATGAATTGAAAGAGGACATTAAATATTTTTTATATCTTATAAGTTCAGTTATGAATATTTTTTAAAAAAATGAGGTGTTTTGTTTGTCACATTTTTATGAACAATCGTTAAGAAGGTAAAGTGATTTGAAACCCTAACAAAGCCCTAGCTAGGAGCAGCTTGTAAAAAAGTAATCATACAAAGCATGGTTTGATTTCTAGTGAAAAAGTGTTGATTTTATGTTGTATAGTACTCCTACATATTTCCATAAAGGTAAGATAGTTCTTACAAAAATATCTGGACCCTAGTTGAATAAGCTTGTTTCTAAAGAGTTCCAGTTTTTACAAAAGTTACCGAAATGAGGTAGTGACTAAATTTCCATTTATGATATCCAATGATTTTTTATTTATTTACATGAATTTTCTAGGTCATTTATGTGATGATAAAGTGTAAAGTGTGCCCTATTATGAAGATTGGGTTTTGGGGTAATATTGAGTAGCCTTCAATAAAAATTAGATTATAAGAGCTATAGGGGGAGTTAGGAGTCCATTATAGTTTTTTTTTAATCTTGTTAAAATATATTTCCAATAGCATATAAAATTTATTATTGGAAAATATATGCAAAAGTTATGATTTTTTCTTGAACGGTCAAGATTGAAGGATGCTTATTTTAGGAGGGTGCATTGGTTATACAAGGTAAAATGATGAATCTAAGTTCTTTATGATTGTTGAAGGTTCTCGAGTGTTTAGAAATCATGTATAAGGGTTTTAAATGATTTTTGTATTCTTGGAATTTTTTTTGTGATGATGGATTATGTTGAGAAAAGTGTCACCTCTTGAGTCTAAGTAGGGTTAAAATGTAGTTTGCAAAGATTGGCTTGGTTAAAGGCTTTCCACCTAGAGTTGGAAGGATTTATAATATTTTAATAAAATTTATAAGGCTTTCAGTGGTTTGGTCCATCTATGAGGTCTTTGGGAAGTAAACAATAAGAAACATGCAGGTAAGCATAGGTAAGTCACTATAGATGGAGTGTTTTAGTTACATTTGAGATATGTGGTCAGTCTTAAAAGTTATATTATGTTTTCATGATTCTTCATGACAATTTTTAGGTCAAATATTTCTATAATTGTGAAGATATGTAAGTTTTGGTGAAATTGGTTAAGTTTCAATTTGGTTTTATAGCAAAAGTGGACCTTCTGATTCTCATCATGAATTTTATGAATTGAAAGAGGACATTAAATATTTTTTATATCTTATAAGTTTAGTTATGAATATTTTTTTTAAAAATGAGGTGTTTTGTTTGTCACATTTTTATGAACAATCGTTAAGAAGGTAAAGTGATTTGAAACCCTAACAAAACCCTAGCTAGGAGTAGCTTGTAAAAAAGTAAGGATACAAAGCATGGTTTGATTTCTAGTGAAAAAGTGGTGATTTTATGTTGTACAGTACTCCTAAATATTTCCGTAAAGGTAAGATAGTTCTTACAAAAATATCTGGACCCTAGTTGAATAAGCTTGTTTCTAAAGAGTTCCAGTTTTTACAAAAGTTATCGAAATGAGGTAGTGACTAAATTTCCATTTATGATATCCAATGATTTTTTATTTATTTACATGAATGTTCTAGGTCATTTATGTGATGATAAAGTTTAAAGTGTGCCCTATTATGAAGATTGGGTTTTGGGGTAATATTGAGTAGCCTTCAATAAAAATTAGATTACAAGAGCTATAGGGGGAGTTAGGAGTCCATTATAGTTTTTTTTTAAGCTTGTTAAAATATATTTCCAATAGCATACAAAATTTATTATTGGAAAATATATGCAAAAGTTATGATTTTTTCTTGAATGGTCAAGATTGAAGGATGTTTATTTTAGGAGGGTGCATTGGTTATACAAGGTAAAATGATGAATCTAAGTTCTTTATGATTGTTGAAGGTTCTCGAGTGTTTAGAAATCATGTATAAGGGTTTTAAATGATTTTTTTATTCTTGGATTTTTTTGTGATGATGGATTATGTTGGGAAAAGTGTCAGTTCTTGAGTCTAAGTAGGGTTAAAATGTAGTTTGCAAAGATTGGCTTGATTAAAGGCTTTCCACCTAGAGTTGGAAGGATTTATAATATTTTAATAAAATTTGATTTCTGATAAATTTCCAATGATGTATGTATTGAGTCTTGATGAGGTCATTTTATGTGTCTTTCAAGTCATTTTGTGAAGAAGTTTGTATGTTGGATTTCAGGACAAGTTTGTTCTTGCTAAAAAATTGAGTTGTTTTGAGCATCAAATTGATGATTTTATGATATCTACCACTTGGAAAGTGAATAGCTATGAATTTTTCATATATTTAATGCATTTATAATTCTTTAATGTATCATCAAAATTGTTTATTTGATGATTTTGCAAACTTTCTTTTTAGGCAATTTGTTTTGGTGAAGGAAAACATTATTATGGTTTGAACCTGATGTTGTTTCATGAGTTATAAATTGCATATAAGTTTTATATAGGTTATTTGATTTACATTGAGTGGTCACATGCCATATTTGAGTTCATCTTGAGGGTTTTTGAGGCCCAAAGGTAAAATCAGGTTGCTAGAAACAACTGGTTTGTGAAGGAAATGAACCACTGGGCCCATTAAATGAAATAATTTTATTGGGTAATGTAAATTTGTGATAATGTATGATGATTATATGATATATTACTAATGTATGGTTAATTTTGGATCTTGAATAAGCAAAGAGTTGGTACAAGTGGATTTTTCCCATTCTAATGGTAAGGTTTTGAGGCTTGTTGGTGCATGATAAGTAGTTTTTGGCATGCCCGACCTATATTGGTAATATGTGACCATTTTAATGAATAAAATGGGATTTAATTATTTTTATTTGGACGTGCAAGGGGTATATAACCTACCTATGATGAGTTTATGATCGAGATAAGTCTATAAAGGTGATGTTTGAGTCTAATTTTAAACTAGTGATCTTAGAGGAAAAAATGTGACCTAGAGGAATAGTGTTTTGTAGGTATGAGTGATTGATTTAAAGGTTAAGGAAGATAATTATAGGTTAAGGATTTTTTAATATAATTTTTACAATATTTTAGATTCGAGACAAGTTGAACAGGAAGAATATTTAACAAGATTTAAGATCTAGGGTTTGAGCTAAGGTGTGTGAGCTGAATTAGAGATCTACATCGGTTATGGCAAAAAAAAATCAAAGATCAATAATCTTCAAGTGGCTAGTTGGTTATTTGTCATCCTAGGTGGTTGTATCCTCCTTGTAGAGTGGGTGCTTCACTAAATTAGGGGTTGGTTCTCCGTGTAGGGTTACTGCTCTACTAAACTAGGGGTTGGTGTTCCTTGTGAAGCTGGTGCTTCACTAAATATCTCCAATTTGTGTAATACAACCATAATTTTAGTGATTATTCTTCCCCATGAGGCTTTCCAAATTATATCTGGTGTTAATGTGCTTCTTCTCATGTATTATGGTTGTTTGAATTTATTATGCACACTAAATAAGTAATGGTTGAATGCATGTGATTAGATGAATGTTAATGAATGATGATGTTAATGGTAAATGGAATAAGTAATTTATAGCATAGAGTCACCCACTCTTAATCCATTGTGCTTCCAACATGTGGTGAGTAGGTGAGTGACAAAAACCATGTGTCTAAATTTTCCCTTTTTTGTCAATTAGTTTGTGACAGACAAACTGCTTGACAAAAATGGTTTAAGATTGTTTTATTTATACCTAGATGGGTGAAACCCCATCAAATTGGGGCTGATTGTGACAAAATGAAATGATTACCAGTATTATTAAGTTGATTTGATAGTTTTGACGTGCGTATTTCATATTAATGTTCCCTAAGACATGGTATAGAAATAAGATTGGTTTTTCCATGGAACCAAGTGATAGGGGAACGAAAGGGTTTTTGTCCTATAGAGAAATGATTCATAGGAAGAAAAGGTGGCTGTAAAGAGGCCAATGAGCCAAGTAATAGGGGAGTAAAGGGGATCATGTCATATACACATATGGATTAAAGGTGTTTAGGTCATAAAAAAATATGAGATAGATTGTCAATAGAGATTGGATTTAAAATAGCTTGGGATGAATAAACGAGGAAATTTATAATTTCATTGGTTGGATTATTGATGTTGTAAAAGATTCAGGGACCTAAAAAGGAGGAGCATAATGGAAAAAAATTCTATTTGGAAAGGGATGATGAATCTAGTGTTTAAAATAGATTCGACATTGTAAGTGTGTGTTGTTGATAATTAAGGTGGAATCACAAAACATTTAAGGAAATAGATGTCGATTATGGGAATCGTGGGAAATTCCAAGGTCAAAAAATTGGTGCTCTATAAATGGTTGGATTGGCCATGGTAAATTCATTTTTATCATGTGAATTAAGAAAACTATACTCTTGATTTAGTGATTTTTGAGAGATAAGTTAGAGATGGAGGTTGAAAGAGGACCAAGAAGGCATCGGAGGCCCAACTTTAGAGAGATAAGTACCTTTTTTTATGTTTTTATGTGCTTTTCGTTATTTTTAAATTTTTTTGTTTTTGGAGCCTGTGTCAGGGAAATTTGGTTAAGACACCAGAATTGCTGGTAATTTTGGAAAATCATGTGCGATTTGGATAAAACAATGACAATTGTGGTGAATCGCTAGTGAATACTATGATTTTTTAGTGATAGTATACTTCTAATGCATGTTTTATGTTTTTTTGATGCAGGTCAGGGAAAAATTAACCCTACAAGACATGATTCCTTTTATCCTTAAGGATGTGTGAGCCTATTTATTAGATAATGACCAGTATCATCTGGAAGAAGTTGGCATGGGTGTGATGCATCATTATAGATGAATCCATAGGTAGTGAAGGTTATTGCTTTCTTTACTGGAGAGATGGGATCCCATGACATGTGCATTTTGGTTTTCGACAAGTGAGATGACTATAACCTTGGAGGATTTACATAAGATTCTAAGGTTAAATTCTTAGGGAGAGGGGATCTATTTGATTGATTAGACAGATAGGCCTGGTGTGATGTGGAGGTTGTACTGTGGTGATGCTAATGGGGTGGAGTTATTATAAGTTCATTTTTCATACGGGGATTTATACACACCCGATATAGAGGGTTGTGTTTTCATTACCTTGATGATGATAGAGATTACCTGCTATTGTTTTCCCGATTCCTTCAGGGGTTGGTTTCCATGTATGACGACAAGTGTATTGGACGATATGATGGAGAAGAGGCCTATATTTGCATGGGTCCCTACATGACTTTCCCAGAATTATAGGATTTATGGGCATGGAGGATCATGAAGAGGTTTGGTATTGATGTTGGTTTTCTATTACAATGTTGGGCATACAAGCACATTATAGTGTCTTGGCCTAGACATTTTCCATGGGGAGGCTTATGATCATTGTCAGGGACAACTAGATTTGTATGATGGTGATTGGATAGAGGGAAGGTAGAGCTAGTGTGAAGTGAGGAGCACTATCGAAATCTCTTAGTTGGATTCCATAATGGTGATGGGAGATGGAGACCGTATATTGGGTTTCTAGTGTGAGATGGTGAGAAGGGTAAGCTTACAACCACCCAACAGGATATGTGGATACAATGCCAATGACCTATATAGTGGGATTTGATTCGATTAAGTCGCATAAGGTGATAATTTTGGATGGTTCAAGATGTTCTTGAGACATGTATAGGTTACATGCATCATGATGGGGATGTGGATACACCATTTCTAGAAGTTACAATGATTTACCTCATCACCGATGAGGAGGGGGAAATTGGTGTAGATGACCATGGAGTTCCCACATCTGTAGATGATACCAGGTTGATAGAGGCATTTTACGCATGGTGGAAGGCTCCAAATTTTAGATGTGTTAGAAAATTATGAGTCCGCATTAAGGCGGCTCATCAAGGAGGTGATGATGAGGGTTAGGGAGGTAGCAGAAAGGATTTTGATGATGACAGAGAAGCTTTGAAGGCCACCATTACTCATTTAGAGGTTGAGAATTCTACACAATTGAATGAGTATGCTACCTTGACTTTGGAGATAGATGGTTTGTTACGTAAGCGGGATGTATTAGGTCAGAAATTAGTGGATATACAGGCAGAGCTAATGTAGGCCATAATTGACTGTGACTGATATAGATAGCAATAAGAAGTCTTCAGAAAGGCCCTCAAGATTATAGGTACTTAGGTTTTGGCAACTGAGCTACAAACAACAAGAACTCAGGATAGTATGAAGATGGGACCACTTGGTAGTTTTTGGTTTTCTAAATACTATTATTTATGTGAGGAGTTGGGGTACTATGAGGAGAAAGTTCGATAGAGGCTTACTCATGAGCCTGATTTTTCTGTATATCAGATGCAGAGATGAGCCCAACCCAGTGATAGTGCAGTGAGTGTGAGTTAGCCACTATGAGGTTCAGATGGAGTTGGTCCTAGTACAAGATTGAATGGGGGTGTAGACACCTAAAATTGGTTATCCAATTTAGTGTCCCTCATGTGCGTATTTGTCTTCTCGAGTAACCTGGGGAACATGTTTACATCACCATTTCTCCCTTAGGGTATTATTTAATATTTGATTTAAACATCTATCCTATGTTTATTTCACCCCATTCTGTTTTACCCATAGATAATTAAATATTAACTATTTAACTATACTTTTCTACACATATCTTAACCACTTATCTACCCCATATCAATTCCTAACCTCCCATATCTATTTTATCCATCTATCCCCCCTATTTCTCCTCCTCCTAAACTGAGCAGTGGAATATTTCCCATATTTGAGGTGGAAGGATCACTTTCATCTTTCCAAAAATCATCCCTTTTGGCCATTTCGGGAGTCTGTTCCCTGATCGGCACCGACAGGTACTCAGTCGACGCTAATTTTTCGGAACGGTGCCAATTTCATCTCGGTCGGCGTACCGATTACAAATACAGGGCCAGAATTCAGTTCTGGTTAGATAGAAAGAACGATAGAGAGTTTTTGACCATCAAGTCTGAGCATTATCTATCAAGCGAGAGCAAATCCTGTCCAAATCAATCCCTGAGAGGAGTACCATTACTCTGCTCCTACCACATCGACATCGTGAGCCTTCATTGATCTCCTGGTGACTTTGTTCCTACATCTAGCATAGGTGGAGCCTTGTCAATATCCCTACGGCTCTTGCACAGATCTAGCAGAGAATGACGATCTAACTTCCACTATCTGTTTCTCAATCTTCCTCCAATTTTCCCCGAGTCAATTCCGATCATACCCAGTCGATGCCGATACTATCTAGTCAATGCCAACTCTATCTAGATGATGCCGACTTATCTCAGTTGATGCCGATTCTTCTCAGTCGACGCCAATTTTCCTAATCGATGCCGATCTACCTGCGGACAGGTAAAATAATTCAGGGAACACAAATCCAGCATTGTTTTCACACTTTCCCATTTTTTTTATTGGTTTCTGTCTACTATTTACTTTTATGTCTACCATTTTTAATCAAAATATAGACATTTACTTGCATCTTTTATCATGTATGCGTCTTTCCTTAATTTAAAATGTGGACTGACATCCGCTGAGGGGGCTTATCACTTCCCAGACCCGATTTTCAGGCAGTCCACCCAAATATATTTTAACGTTGTCTTTTTCTGTCAATCATCTATGTCTCGCAAGTTTTCTTCGATCTACTCTGTAGGATCGCTCGTGTGCACCCGTCTTGTCTACATTGTCTTTCTTTTCCATCTATATCTTCAGATCTTGTCTTATCTATCAGGTATCGATTTCATTTGAGTTTTTCAGGGTTTTTGTGTTTAGTTTGGTACATTAACTTGGACAGGTAACAAGTGTGGAAATTCTTGATCTACATTCTGGCACGCCCAGTGGGACCCAACCAAAGTAACTTATTGGTAAGTTCATTTCTTTTCCATTTTTGAGCTTCTGTTCTATTTCTTCACTGCTTCTCGTCAATTGTCCGTAGCATTTCCTTCCTTCATTTTTGGTCTTTCTTCTTTCACTTATAATTTGCAGAGTTAAATTTTCTTCTTTCACTTATAATTTGCAAAGTTAAATTTTCTTCTTTCTTGTAAAACTAAATTCCAATTCCTATTTCAAAGATCAATAAATATTTCATTTGATTTCAAAATTTCATTCTTGATCCGTCTTCTTTTTGCAAAATTGTTATTTTATTGAAAGTTTTCTAGTTCTTTAAATAGAAATTTTCATTCTACTATCATCTGGATATATCTTTCTAGATTTGTTGGGTGTTTGCTTAACCTTTTCTCGCGGAGCACATTGCTTGTTCATGGGATTGTTTCAGGGGAAGAGCTCAACAACACACTTTTTGAAGTCCACACACCTTGGAGAGCTAAATCTATAGGTATTCCTCTTTTACGGTGTTTTCTCCTTTTTAAGAACTTAAAAAGAACTTGTTTGTTTGTTTTCTATCACATTCAAACATTTCAATTTTGGCACTTAAAAATAATTTAATCACATTTGGGAAATAATTTGTTTGACCTGTCTTCATCGAAATCCAACACTTCATTCTTAGTGCTTAAAAAAGAACTTTTCTTTTGTCATTTCTGTTGTATGCTATTCATCTAGTTTTCTAAATAGGCTAGAAAAATTAATCAAAATTGGTAGTGACACTATTTGCAAAGCCAAAATCACTAGGTATAAAGCATCAAAACAAAAATTCCTCCCCTGGAATCGCCTACTTGGAAGTGACATCCAAGAGGAAGTGCCTACGCAGTACTCGGGCTACACTATAAATTCACGGAAGTTCTGGTATATATTGGCAAAGCACTCGACTCCCTTATTGTAGTGGTGTGTGAAGTGTGGGGGTAGGACCCTATATCAAGCCACGTACTGGTCTTTTACTGAAGTGCCTTTGGGACTCCTCACCAAAACATTCCCCAAACCATCCTTAGTTTGGATATCTGAGTAGTTCTTGTTCTAAAAAGCCTTCCCTAATATTTTCTTTCTTAAAAGTAATAAAATTTAAAAGAGATAATCACCTACACTGCTTGAATTGTCTGTGCATTAGTTAGGTCATCTTCTTTTTCTATATTTCTACTTGTTTATGACAGTCATCACTCGGGTACAATCTAGAAGAATGGCTCAACTGGCCCCTTCTTTCTCCAAGATCACCACTAGTGTGGATGTTTCAGCACCCCTCGGGTCTTCCTCGGGACCGCTATTAGTTGGTTCCCCATCTTGGTCATATAATCCTTTCTATCACCCTAAAGAAATCCCATCACATCCAGCTTCCCCTAGTCCTTCAAAAATATCATCTGCTTTTAATATAGAGTATGTTCCTCGTGGGGATCCTGAATTTTAGGTTCTCCTTGATAGCAATCCAGTAGCCCTTATGGACTATCTAGTACATAAGTCTGTTTGAATATCTGATCAGGGGCCACCAATCCAACAAGTTTACGATTATCCTCGTGAACCATCCTAGGCTTTTATAGAATAGTTAGCATATTTTTTCTCACCTCAAACCACGAAAGAGGTTGGTGCACCTGTGCCTCCTTTTTCTCTTCCACCGACCATGTCGAATAGTTCTAAAATAGTCTTGCCTATTCCTAGTGCCGCAGTTACCTCGACTATTCCACAACCTATTTCTAAAAAGTCCTCTTCTCTAGCTATCATGGGCACACCTGTGCACCCACAAATTGCTGTTAATTCTTCTATGCCATCCATTATGTCCCAGGGTCAGTACCTCTTTATGAATCAACCCCCTTCTATGAGTTAGTTAGATCCTGCTTCTCATCCTCCAGTTGGTCTTTCTTCCAATGCTCCAACGACAGTGACCTTCACCCATCCTCTAGCGTCGACACCCTTAATAGCCAATCTGGTAGTCAAAAGCCTCATTCAGACCTTGTTCCCCACCATTTCCAATCAAATTAACACCCATGTTCCTCAATCCATTCTAATTCAGTCAACAAGTGTAAGAGCCCACCAATCACAGGCACCGTCTTTCATTCAACCACCTTTTTCTCAACCACTTGTCATCTCACAGCTTGTTTATACATAGGCTCCTTCACAACAAATACCTCACCAGGTGTCACCAAGAATGCCTTGTTATTATTCTTAATCAACAAATGAATCCCCCGTTGACGCCTCAACAAAATCCACCATTCACTTCTTATGTAGGACATACCAGTATGCCTCCTCCTCAATTTGACGTGGTCCAAATTATTTTTAAGAAAATCATAGACCTAGAAGCTTCCACCAAAGGGGCTCATCCTTCATACTCTTTTGAAGAAGTGTGTAATGAACCCATTCATCCATCAGTGGATTTTAAGCCTTATCCTCCCTAATGGGAACTTCCTAAGTTCTCAAAATTTCATAGTCGGAAGGATCCTCAACAGAACTTGCGAGCATTCAAACACGCTTGCTACCTGATAGTCCAAGATCAGGAGCTTATGCTCCGTACTTTCCCTATGTCTCTAGTAGGGCTTGCTTTAGACTAGTATAATAAAATTCCCCAACATTCCTTGTTTTCTTTCTCTCAATTGGCCTAGATGTTTGTTGAAAACTTTTCAATAAACATCACACATAAGATCTCGATTACAGATCTTTATAACATTCGTCAATTCAATGATGAGTCTATTACATAATTTTTCACTCATTGGAGAGGGATAATAAATCAATTGTCTTTCTCCCTTCCTCAATCTCAACAGATCAAGTTGTTTACTCGATCTTGTGCTAATAATATTTCTTCCACTTTAAGGATCCAAACTTTTCATACATGTGAAGAAGCCTTTACGATGGCACACAAACTTGAGTCCCGCACCATTGAACAGGGAAAGTTAAAACTTCACTCTCAATCTAAGCCAAATTTTTATCGGTTTACAAAAACAAACCCTTCTACTTCTAACAAAGACAAGAATTAGGGGTCTACCAACACTATTGTATTAAAAACATCACAAGCCGACAACACTTCTAATCAAACACCATGGAGAGACTCCTCATCTTCTTGAAAAGGACCCTTGTCATCTAGATATTTTACTTCATTGGGGGAATCATATGCTTCTATCTTGGAAAAAATGTTGGAAGTTGATATGGTCGATCTTCCCCCTATTAGAAATTTTGATGAGAACCAAGAACATCCATTCTAGTATAGGGAAAATGACTTCTTTCGTTATCATAGAACCAAAGGCCATGACATTGAATGATGTCAGACCTTCAAAAATCTTATCCAAAAATTCATTGATAAAGGTAGAGATCATTCTGGATAACCCAAATGCTCCCCCAAATTAGGTTCTTGATGTTTTTAAACAACCTTTTCCCAATCATTCCCCAAACAATGATGCTTCAGAGTCTTAAAAACCAAACACTCATACCATCTAGCTTCATTTATACTGAAGAATATTCTTCTAAAACTAAGCCACCTACGAACACATCGACTGAATCAGAACCTCTTATCACTTCACTAATCGCTGGGATTCCACCATCTTCAAACACCCCATCTTTGAATATTCCTGCATTATTAGAGATGGATTCATCTCCCTCTACCTCTTTATCTGATCTTCCGCCTATGCCTGAGATAGTGTCTTCATCATTTGTCTCATCGTCAGATATTCTTTCAATGCTTGAGGTAATTACATCCCTTCGAGTTTCCACTGCGAATACATCTACTTCTGTTTCTCCCATTTTTGTTGTGACTATGCCATTGGTAAACATACCTATAGTTGTACCAACTTCAACGGAAGCGTCTTTGATTTTGACTCTTCCTATTTCCTTTTCCTACAGTATTTACACCCACAATTATTGTACTAGAAGTAGCTCCCTCACAAGTAATTGCTTCTTCATCATCCACTTCTTCCATCACTGATACTATTTTTCCTATTAAGGGAAAAAACTAAAGAAATAGCACCGAAACCTACACTCTCGGTTCCTTGACTTAAACCAAGACAAATAAAGTCTAATGTTACATCATTATTGCCTCCTCATCTCCTTCCCCCAAAAAGGTTACAATCACCTTATGCGGTTGAGGTTGTCACCATCCCTGGAAAAGGAAAACCCATATTTCAGACTATTAAGACCCTTAGTGCTTTCCCTCAAAAATATCTCTCCGCGCCTCATAAAAGATTGGATTTATCAAATGCGAAGGCATATTCTTCTACAATACCATGTCAGAACCATCATCTTCTTCTTCTACAACACCTTTTTCACTGGTGCCTTGTAAAGAAAATTCACAGACTAGAGAGGCATCACCTCTTTTATCAAGACCATCATCTTCATCACCAAAAGCCCAGGCACCCTCTGTTCCTCCAATCAGACCTATTTTGGGAGTTCCTCCCTCATCTAAATCAGCATTATCTAAATCATCATCTGTTTCGATCAAGTAGCCTTCCCTACCTCTGGGGACCACAACACTTGTCACATCTTCATCATCTTCAAAATCTATCTTAGGAGCTCCTCCTCCACAGAAATCAATCATGCCACACTTTCTTCCATTTCAAGTGTCCAAGGTTGCTCCTCCCAATGTCCATGAAAAAGTAAAACGATCCCTAAAAATATTGTCAAACCAGACATGCAGGTTCTTTTACCTCGGCAATCTGTGGAGGTAAAAGAGGCACCTCTTTCATCTTTATCCTCATCTTTTCCTACCAGATTCTATACCGAGATTATTCGCAAACTTATACTAGTCTTCATCCATATCCCTTCCTCTGATCACACCCTATAATCCTAAAGGATTAAAACCTTCCTGTTTTAACTCTGATTTGATTTGTGCTTACCATCGCACTCAAGGACATGACACCGAGGGATGTAAAGCCCTTCAATATGTCCTTAACATTCTTTTGGAAGAAAGTGATCTTCTGCTAGAAGAAGAGGAGGAACAAGTATCTCCTATCGTCTCAACCACCTCTAAGCCTAAACTGGTCTACTCAAGCCTCTAGTTCTATTAATTCCACACTGGATGGTCTTCCACCTTCTCAAATCGACACGATTCATATTTCCACTAGAACATAACAATATGATAATCTATCATCATCTACATCTCGACCATGGGTTGTCATTTCTATAGCCCCTAAAGGCATTCCTCCTTCCACATCAGCCTTGAGACCTATGGTCTCTATTCGTGCTTCACCTCAGGCCTCAGATTCCTATGTCAGTATCGGAGAGTGTTATGAAACAACTTACCCATGCTTCTGGTCAAAATATCTTTTTTTGACCTCATTCAATCATCTCCACAGCATCGACAAGCTTTGATTGATAATCTGCACTGATATCACAGTAAATTTAAATGAGCCCCATCCTTTTGAGATGATTTTTGGATTAAATAAACCGTCAACCGCCATTTCCTTTGAAGATTCAGAAATTCCTTCCCTTTCTTCTGAGGATTTAGAGGCTCCCCTCTTTATCATAGTTCAAATCAACAACACTACATTAAAATGCACTATGATTGACAGTGGTGTTGCACTCAACGTCATTTCCTCACACACATTCAAGTAACTTAAGTTACCAAAGAACGTAGTGTCACCCCCACCTTTTTCCCTTCGATCATTTAACGATAAGCTAGTAGTTACTTTAGGAACTGTGGTCCTGCCCATTCGAGTAGGTAAGAAGCTACTTCATGAACTCTTTTACATTTTTGAAGGAAAATTCCACTACAATATTATCCTCAGATGCTCCTGGATTCATGCAATGCATTGTGTCCCAACAACCCTTCATCGATGCTTAAAATATCAGTATGAGGGAAAAATCTATACTCATCTAGGAGATCCTTTTCCTTCTGCACAATGTGACATGACCACAAGGTCTGCCCCTCTAAAGGAGAATTCTTGTTCTCCTGAAAAGGCTTTATCCTCTTCCATGCCTGCAACAAAACTACTAGATTTACAAAATCTAGAAGAGACATTGCAGCGTTTCTCACTAGGAGAGTTTCCTCTTCTTTCTGTTGATGCCCATCTCAAACCTAATGAGTATGGTAGACCGGACAAACAACTTGAATATCAATCAGGTCTTAGTCACATCATCACCATTGGTTTTCCCAATCAATAGACTAACTTCATTTACGGTGGTCTTGATACACCTCACTATCACCCAGATTCTCCTACTAGGGCCAAACCCTATTCAGCAGGGTTTGATTGTCTACAGAATCCCACGTTTGCAAAAACTTATTTATATCGATGTGCGTGGAAGGGTTTTGGCCTGGGAAAGTATGAATAGGGTGTGCATGACCTTGCGTCCATTCCAACTCTCAAACCACATCAAAAATTTGGTTTAGGATTCAAACCTCTTTCAAAAGCCACCATCACTATTCTCGATGAGCCTCTTCCAATTAAGGAACCATCTTCTCCTGTAGGTCAGAAGCATCATTTGATGTGGATGACACCATTTCCATCCCGTCTAAATTTTTTTAGGCAATATCATTTCCTTAGGGATGCTGACCTATAAAACTAATAACAAATCCACTTCCATACCATTAGTCTTCCCTAAAATAGTTTGAGATGACTCTCCTACTATCAACACTATCCACTATGTGGATGATTATTATGTCCTCACCTATCTGGGGGCAGAGGATTCCTATCTTCCTAAAACCATTCCTTCTGACACATCTACGCTTCTTAACAAAGCCACCGTCAATATTAATATAGGGACTTCTAAAGACCCTCGCATCATTAAGGTTGACCAATCTCTTAATCCACAAGAGTTAGGAGACTTTACCACTTTTCATTCCACTATCATCAAGCCTTCACTTGGTCATATGAGGATATGCCAGGACTTGATCCCGATATCGTGGTCCACAATATCATTACTCTTCCCAACATCAAACTAGTTAAACAAAAATTGCTTAAAATGCATCCTCAAGTAGCCCTTCTTGTTGAAGAAGAGTTGCAACGTTTACTTTCTGCTAACTTCATCCAACCCATTGATTATCCACAATGGGTTTCAAATGTAGTACCAGTAACCAAAGCTACTAGGAAGATTCAAATTTGTACCAACTTCTAGGATCTTAATGTTGTTTGTCCAAAAGATGATTTTCCTCTACCTAATATCGACCAACTCGTGGATTTAACTACAGGTCACGAGATGCTTTCTCTTATGGATGGTATCTCTGGGTATAATCAAATTCTCATCACACCAGAGGACCAACATAAGACTTCCTTCATAACTCCTTGGGGGAATTTTTGTTATCGTGTCATGCCTTTCAGTCTTAAGCACGTAGGAGCAACCTATCAGCAAGCAATGACCTACATCTTCCACGGTCTCTTACAAAAAATCATGGAAGATTACATCAATGATCTCCTCGGTAAATCCAAACGTTTTCAGGATCATATTTTCACTCTTGCACCTCTCTTTTAGAGGCTCATTCACTTTTGTCTTCACCTAAATCCATCTAAGTGCGTGTTTGGCGTTCCCACTGGTAAACTCTTAGGCTTTATCATTTCTATTAGGGGTATTGAAGTGGACCCCACAAAAATAAAAGCTATCGATGAGATGCCCCTCCCTTATAACTTAAAGTAACTCTGCGGTCTTCAAGGATGCCTTTAATCAGTACGTTGTTTTATCTCGCAACAGTCAGACCATTGTCAACCTTTTCATCATCTCCTCTATAAGAATGTTCATTTTGAATGGGATGAGCGTTGCCAAAAGGCCTTTGATGATCTCAAATCTTATCTTCTTTCCCCACCTGTGCTTACACCTCCACACGAGGGGGAGCCATTCTATCTTTATATTTCTATGACTGACCATGCTTTGGGAGCCATGATCTCACATCGGGATGCTAACGGTAAAGAACAGGCAATCTATTACATCAGTCGCACTCTCCATGAGTATGAAACACGTTATTCCAAAGCTGAAAAGCTGTGTTGTGCTCTCTTCTTTACAACTTCTAAGCTTCCTCACTTCCTCCTCAATCACAAAACTTACATTGTCACAAGTGTCAATCCACTCAAGACAATGCATGCGAAGCCTTATCACAATGATCATATCACTTGTTGGCTCATGCTCATGAAAAAATTTGACCTCTAGTTTATCCCACAAAAATCTATCAAAGGTCAGGTAATTGCAGATCAATTAGCTGATGCTCCTCTTCCAGACACTCAAGTCCCCCTCACTCAATTCCTTGATGAGTATATCTAACAAATTGATTTTGGTCTTTCTCCATTTAAAGTAAAACTCTTCTTTGATGGATCTAAATTCTAGCAAGGGGGAGGTGCAAGTTTCATTATGATTCCTCCTTGGGGTGCACCTATCCCAGTCGCACAAAAAATTAACTTTGAGTGTACCAATAATATGGCTGAATATGAAGCTCTTGTTTTAGGTCTTCAAAACGCCATCAATCTTGGCTCCCACCATATCGATATCTTTGGTGACTCTTAACTCATTATTAATCAAGTCACAGGTGTCTATCAATGCAAAAATGATATCCTTCAAAAATATCGAGATATCGTTCTCTTTCAACTTCAACATTTTGATAAATTCACTATCTGAGCTATTCCTCACACTACGAATCGATTCACCGATACAATGGCTTCTTTAGCCTTGCTTATTCTGCCCTTTACCGAAGACTCGTGACTTTATGTGGTTGTGCAGTGATTAGATCAACCATCTCATCTCAGGCAACTGACTTCAATCAATGCCATCACAACCAATACTCAAGATGAGTGTTATCAACACATCATTGATTATCTATCTCATTCAGTGCTTCCTCCAGATCTGACTTCTAATGGTAGAAGATCTTTTATCCTACGCACTAATCGCTATACTATTCTAGGTGGAATCATCTACAAATGCGGCTTTGATGGTATTTTGATTCGGTGCCTCAAAACCCTTGAATCATTTAAGGCCATCCAAGAAGTCCATGATGGTATATGTGGTGGAAATTTTAGTGGTTTGGCCGTAGCCAAACGCATCTTACATTTAGGCTATTATTGGCCTTCTCTTAATTGATATTGTTGTGAATACACTAAGAAATGCGTCAAGTGTCAACAACATTCCAATCTCACACATATCCCCAATCAGAATTTGCAACCTGCAGTGGATTTTTTGCCTTTTTCATAATGGGGTCTTGATCTCAACGGTCTCATCAATCCCCACTCTTCACAACGTCATCATTCTATCATTACTGCCATGGAATACTTTACTAAGTGGGTGGAAGCTATTCCTCTTTCATTAATTTTGTCTATCAACACATCATTTGTCACTTTGATATTCCCCACAAACTCATCACAGACAATGGTAAATATTTCAAAAATGTCGATTTACAGAACCTTTGTGATGCTTTCAATATTAAACTCATCTTTTCTTCTCCATACTATCCTCACAAAGGTAACTAGTTGATCTAGTAGGGATTGGCATTTACATATCCCTTTTTCTCTCTAGGCTTATCGGACTAGCATTCATACTCCTACAGGTGCTACTCCCTTCTCTCTAGTCTATGGGTTAGAGGCTATTCTTCATTTGGAAGTCCAGATCCCATCTCTTCGTGCTTCTCTCAGAGAATTTGTTTATGATGAAGACTATCATCAAAATCGTCTAGCATAGCTTGAGTTGCTAGATGAGTGGCATCTCAATGCTCTTGAGCATCATCAAGTCTCTCTTTAGCATGTAAAACGTGCTTATAACAAACACTTGCAATACCGTGACTTCAAAGTTGGTGATCTTGTTCTTAAAGAAAACCAAAATGTCACTACACTAGAACAAAGCCAGTGTGGTAAGTTTGCTCTTAACTGGATGGGTCCATACGTAGTCACTCATAAATATGGGTTTGGGGCTTATCATCTGTCTTCCATGGATGGTGTACCTGAAATGGAAGCTCTTAATGCTTTGCATCTAAGGCCCTTCTACTGTTAAAATCTATCTTACATGATCTTAGTTGCAAAACAGATCTTTCATCCATCTAACAACTAGTCATATATTTTCATAGTGATTCAGAAGTATGTGGTTCTCCGCGTTATGTCTTTTCCACCTTAATAATGAGTATCACAGCTCTACTCATGGCATTTTTCTTATGGATATGTTCCTCCTCCTAGTAGGGACACCTTAATCACTTCTTCATCTGTCTCAAGTATCTATCTTAATCGAGTATACTCAGGGCATGAGTACGTGTTTTTTTTATATATGTTTTCTTCCCCTCTATCTGATCTATCTGGTCTACATTCAGCTTCTTTCAAAAAAAAAAAAAGAGATGTGCTATCCTAAAAATTCCCAAAAGATAGATTGATCCCTCGAAAGATATAGACCAGATAGATATGCATTTTCAAATGAATCAAAAGATATAGACCATGCCCGTGAAGGATGGCTACATTCGAAATATAGACCATGCCCTTGAAGGATGGCTACATTCAAAATACAGACTGTTCCCTTGAAGCAAAGCTATTTTTTTTCTTCTTAGCATCATTGAAAGACTTCCCGTATCGATTAGTCTTTCTATATGTAGCAAACTTCTCGCATTGATCAGTTTGCTCTTCTGTCAAAACAAAAATCATGAAGCTGAGACATAAGACCTTATTTTGATCATATGGAGAACCCTATTTTCCCAATGGGAGCATGTATTCTACCCTTTGTAAATTTTGACAAGATAAATACTTACTTCTCCTTCCATTTACCTTCTAGATCTGTTTGCAACTAGCTAGTGTCAGGTTTATTTTAACCTCATATATGGCCTTGTATGCATGGTCTTTTGGTTTCCTATCAAAGTCTCTATTTATGGTTGGTTAGGGGCCTAGCTTATCATTCTTTTTCTTATCTAGGTGCATTGCCTTTATTTTCTAAACCAAGGTCATTTCATTATGTCCTTTGCTTTCATGGAGAACATTTCCCATTATTTGTTATTCATCCAATTAAATTGACATTTAACATGTTAATTTAGTCAAAATCTATCATCTATCTATATTCATCTTATCTGCTTTTTCCAAAAAACATATCAAAGCATGTACTGCAAACACATGTGAATGTACCCATCTATTTTCATCAAAATGAAATTAACATCTTAAACATATCAAATCTATAAATCACATCTATCCATCTATCCATCAATCATATAAAAATGTGTACATCTAAGTCACACTACATCTATCTATATCTATTTTTCATCAAAATTAAATCCACATATCAATCACATCAAATCACATCACATCTATCTATCCTCTATGTCTATGACCATCAAATCACATCTATTTGTCCTCTATCAGCATATGTCTAAATCCATCACACTTACGCTACATCTATCCATATCCATTAAAATTAAATGCATGAGTACAATCATATGACACAGGAAATTATGCATATATATATATATATATATATATATATATATATATATATATACATGAGTGTCTGTACAACAAAGAATGGATGGAGTTCAATCAAGCCATCTATATCATACATCAAAATGCCTTCAAATTGAGGCTACATCAATATGTCAATACAAAAATATAACACATCTATATAGTGAAATCCGATAGGTGGAAGACGCTATCTCCTCCACCCTCCTCTGGTCCAGACTGTCTCTCCTGGACACCGCCTATCGAGCTAGAAGCACCTGCTGATGGGGTCCTATTCCCACCTCGGTCTCTCCCAATACTCCCTGAGTTTTTCCTTTTGGCACATACTTTCGATATTATCACCCATTTCGAGCCTGCTCCTTGTACATGGGGCACTCACATTTTTGGTAGCTTAGAGTTAACGGGTCTGTAGGCACTAACGTCATCTACTCTGCAAATCATTTCGTTGTCCCTACCAATGTGTCTCTCTTTAGGCGATAACTATTTTACAACCCTCCTTACACTCATGGGTCTGTAGGTACTAACGTCGTCTCATGTGGAGACCGTCTAGTCTACCCTACTAGTGTGAGTTCCTTAGGTTGCTACCTTTTTATTATTTTTATGTGTCATTAATGATCAGATCTACTCCAGGAATCTAACTGGGGCATCCTACATTTTCATCCACCTTTTTCAAACTTGGGACCAGTTGCTCTTTGGGGCCCATCCCATCCCTAGTTTGAGGGGGATCACATCATCACTTTTTCTTCCTTTCTTCCAACTCCTTATTTTTTTCTTACAACTTTGCTTATCACAAGATACTTGACAAAAAGGGGCAAAATGTAGACACCTAAAAATGGTTATCCAATTTAGTGTCCCCCATGTGCATTTGACTTCTCGGGTAACCTAAGGCATGTCTATATCACCACTTCTCCCTTAGGGTATTAGTTAATATTTGATTTAAACATCTATCCTAAGTTTATTTCACCCCATTATCTTTTACCCATAGATAATTAAATATTAACTATTTAATTATACTTTTTACATATATCTTAACCACTTATCTACACCATATCAATTCCTAACCTCCCGTATCTATTTTATCCATCTATTCCCCCTATTTCTCCTCCTCCCAAATTGAGCAGTGGGATATTTCCCGTATTTGAGGTGGAAGGATCACTTTCATCTTTCCAAAAATCATCCCTTTTGGCGATTTTAGATGTTTGTTCCCTGATCGGTGCCGACCGGTACTCGGTCGATGCTGATTTTTCAGAGTGGCACCGATTTCATCTCAGTCAGCGCCGATTACAAATAAAGAGCTAGAATTCAGTTCTGGTTAGACAGAAAGAATGATAGAGAGTTTTTGAGCATCAAGTCTAAGCATTATCTATCAAGCGAGAGTGAATTCTGTCCAAATCAATCCTTGAGAGGAGTACCATTACTCTGCTCCTACCACATCAACATCATGAGCCTCCATCAATTTATTGGTGACTCTATTCCTACATCCAACACAGGTGGAACCTTGTCAATATCCCTATGGCTCTTGCAGATCCAACGGAGATCGACGATCTAGCTTCCACTATCTATTTCTCAATCTTCCTCCAATTTTCCCTGAGTCGACGCTGAGCGTACCTAGTTGATGCCGATTCTGTCTAGTTGATGCCGACCTATCTCAGTCAACACCAATTTGTCTCAGTCGATGGTGATTTTCCTAATCGACACCGATCTGCCTGCGGACAGGTAAAATAATTCAGGGAACACAAATCTAGCATTATTTTCAGACTTTCCCATTTTTTTATTGGTTTTTGTCTACTATTTACTTTTCTGTCTGTCATTTTTAATCAAAATATAGACATTTACTTACATCTTTTATCATGTATGGTTCTTTCCTTAATTGAAAACGTGGAATGACATCCGCCGAGGGAGCTTATTGCTTCCCGGACCTGATTTTTGGGCAGTCCACCCAAATATCTTTTAACATGGTCTTTTTCTATCAAGCATCTGTGTCTTGATGGTTTTCTTGGATCTACTCTGCAGGATCACTCGTGTGCACCCGTCTTGTCTACATCGGATTTCTTTTCCATCTATATCTTCAGATGTTGTCTTATCTATTAGGTATCGATTTCATTTGAGTTTTTCAGGGTTTTTATGTTTAGTTTGGTACATTAACTTGGACAGGTAACAAGCGTGGAAATTCTTGATCTATAGGGGGTGATAAGGGGATTAGTGCTCGAGGAGGCATTCATTTGAAAAATTTCAATTTTAGTGAGTAGATGTTATATTTTTTATGTATAGTTTTGATATGCAGAGCTTCAAGACACTAAATGATGTATAATGATACACTGATATGATATATGATTATGATTTTAGATTTTATTTGTGTGTCGATTCATTTTAATGTGATGATTTGGATTGATGATATAATATTGAGATATGATCATGATTATATATATACTGATAGATTTTGATGTTATATAGATGTTAATAGATGTGATTTATTATTTATTTTAAATTGACTTTAATGTATATGAAAATGTTTCCTAATCATGGCTAAGAATTAAATTTGAAGTGATTTATTTTATACTGAATTAGATACATGTGTGACGGGAAATAATAAAGTGAAGGTTCTTCTAATTTTTGTCCTTATAACAAATGTTAATACATGACTAACAATGGGTAGTTACATGTAAGATCTTCGATATAGATGAAAGTAGAATGTAGAACTTCCTCGGACATGGGAAGGGTAGACGTATGTAGTCTATGTGGGAGAGTAGGTTCTCATTTCAATGGTTTCATAGGGAGATGCCCCAGGTACTTTATTTTAAAACAAAATAATTGATAAGGGAAGTTTTATTTATGGGGAGAGTTTATCAATAAGGGAAGCTTTCCCAGGATGCTTTTTAATTTTTTTAAAATTTTGAAGGTTGATCGATGCAAGAAGCCTTTTCTACATGGGTATCCATACTCGAGGGAGTGGTCTACAATTTTTTAATTTTATATTTTGACTTTAAGATAGCCATCCTTTGAAGGATTGGTCTAAAATTTTGACAGACAACTGGCCCTCGAGGAATAGCTCAGATTTCTTTTTTAACAATATGATTTTTATAATTTAAATCTATCCTTCGAGAGATCAGTATATTTTTTTGATACAATGCATCCATATATATTTGTGAATTTATTTTATTGTAAGGCCATCTCTAGTAGACCATTTTGAGGAGGGGAGGAACATGTGCATAGAATACACATGTGTTTCCTATAACATGTCTTCAGTTGGTATACAAGGTAGATGGATGTAATGATTATGGGGTTCATGCTAAGGAGGAACTTTTCCATGTGAAATATTTGATGAAAATATCTGTGGTGCTCATCGTTAATGTTTTTAGGATAGTTGACGTAAAAACCACATGCTTTCAAATCATTGTGATGATTAAATGACTAGTTGATGGTGATATAAGATCTTTGATGCAAGTACTGTCATGATGGTTGATGTGTTAACAATATAAATTCCAAAATTGAAGGGAATTCAAAGGTTCCTTTTTAGGTGTACTATCAATGAGGTCTAAGTGGTAAGCTCCTAACCCATACTCGTGAGTGATGACATATGGATCAATCCAGTTAGGGGAAAACTTTCCACATTTACTCCTTTTCTAGAGTAGTGACATTTTGATTTTCAGTGAGAATGAGATCACCTATGTTAAAGTAACCTTATTTAACATATTTTTTATATGCACGTTTCATGTGTTCTTGAAATACATGACGATTTTCAATAGATATTATAGTTTGTTCATCTAACAATTCTAATTGTGTTAGACAGTATTAATAATAATCCTCATCATGAATAAAATCTCTAATACACAGAGTTACTGGATTTGAAATTCAAGGGTTAAAACTACCTCATAGCCATAGAATAGATAAAAAGGCCTAGTGCATGTACGATTATGGATGCTAGTACAATAAGCTCAAAAGGAAAATGAGATTTGGCGATGCCAATTCGTGCCTTCTTGATCAATGGTTTTCATGATAATTTTTTAAAATATGTTTTTAGAAGCTTCATCTTGTCCATTTTCTTATGGATAATAACATGATGAAAATATTGTCTCGATGTTGAATGTGTCGCATAATTTCTTAACTTATTTATTCTTGAAGTATTTTCCATTATGAGTGACTAGTTTGTGTAGGATGCAAAAGTTACATATGATATGTTGATAGATGAAATCGACAAATTTCATGATTTAGTAGAGAGTAAGGGAATGACCTTTACCCATTTAGTGAAGTATTTATTATCTATGATGATGGAGTGATGTAGTTGTAATGAACATTGGTTGATGAGGCATATGATTTCTAACTCCCATTGTGAGAAAGGTCAGATGTCTTAAGAGGGTTATAAATCCTAACTGGGAATGTGAGTGATATTAGAATTTTTTGGCATTTGATGTATTTATTAACATACGAGCATCAATATTGATTGATAGTATGCTAGTGGTATCCCATTTAAAGCATGCTCTTATCAACAATTGTCTGGTTAAAGTGTCCACCAAATATGCCATCATGGACTTCTTGAATGGATTTCGTCGATTCATGAGATTTGAGACATCTTAACAAGATTCCATCAAATCCATGTGTCTTTAGAATTCCATCTACAATGACATATTGGGTAGCGCATTGGAAAAAGGATCACTTAGTATGTCTAGACAAGCTAAATGAAAATTTTGACTTGGAAAGATAGTCAAATATTTGAATATACCAAAGGTATACTGGATTACTTTCGATGTGACTAATATAAGGGAGGTAATAGTTGTGGGATGGTTGATCAAGTATATGCACAAAAATAATAAATATAGAATCATTGGTTAATAGATGCATGAGTGATGTAAGTGAGTCCATGGTGTTTGTGAATTTGTTAGAAGATGACAAAAAGGTTGGGATATTGAAATGGTCAAAGGGTTCTAAGAGGAATTCAAAAATGCCTTTAATTTTTTGTAGAATCTAATTTTGTACATTGACAAATTATATTTATTTGGTTGATGAAAAGTTGTGATTATCCATAGATATCCAAGATTTGAACACTAAACATGAAGAAGGTCTAGAGACCCATGATTAGAGCTTCGTATTCTGCCATGTTCTTAATACATTCAAATTTCCCTTTGAATGATAGATGGATAGGAGTCCCCTAGGGAGGTATGATAATGTTGTTAGAACCTCACTTTACTGAGACTTTGACACATGAAAGAAGAGTTTCATTCTGAGAGGGGTGTACTCATGATTGATAGTATTGATAGATTTGTGAATAATTTTTTTGTGAGGTTGGTTGATTTCTAGGAATAGGGTCCTCAACGATTTGATCCGTGATAGTTCCTCCGTTGATATATTTTTATGAGATGAATTCAAGATCAGACAAGGTCATGAGCATAAGCCACCGAGTGATGCAGTCACTATTATATAGTTTGGATTGCAAGGTTTTAACAAGATTTTAACTGGTAATGACATATGTCTTGTGATTAAGTAGGTAATAATGGAGTTTGGAAGTTGTAAAGTAAAAGGCACAACACAACTTTTTAGCTTCAATATAAAGGAGTTTTACATTCATGGATAATGCATCTTATATAGTAAATTACTTATTCAAGACCCATCTTGTCTCAATGAGTGAGCATGGCACCCAAGGAATGATTAGTAGTGGATATGTAAAGGTAATAGGGATCCTCCTCACGTGGAGGTGTCAACATAGGTGGTGATAGGAGGTATTGTTTGAGGTCATCAAAGTCCTTTTGACAGTTGTGATCCCATTAAAAGTTTACATCCTTTCAAAAGAGGTGATGAAATGTCTTACAGCGATCCAAAAGTTGTGAGATAAAGTGACGGATAAATTGAATCTTACCTTGAAGGCTGCGGAGTTATTTTAATTTTCATGGATGAGGCATATTGATGATGGATTTGATATTGGTGGGGTCTACTTTAATTCCCCGAATAGACACGATGAATCCTAATAGTTTACCAATGGTATCTCCAAACAAACATTTAGCAAGGTTAAGATGAAGGAAGTATTAAAAAAAATGAGTGAATATTGTGTCAAGAATGGTGAGATGATCCTTATGTTGTTTTGTTTTTCTCAAAAATGATCAACATAGTATTTTATAGTGTTGTGGATAAAATCATGGAAGATGTATGTCATAACATATTGATAAGTGGCCCTGATGTTTTTAAGTCTAAAGGGAACTACTCAATAACAAAAATTTCCATAAGGATTGATGAAGGACATTTTGTGTTGGTCATCAGTGGTGATGAGGATTTGGTTGTACTCAGGGAATCCATCCTTACGGGAAAAAATTTCATGGCCAATGGTTAGATTGACCAACAAATCAATGTTTGGGAGGGGAAAGTCATCTTTAGGACAAGAGAGATTGAGGTCTTGGAGTTCAGTGTAAATGTGTAACCTTCTTGAGGCCTTCATTACAGGGACTACATTAAACACCCATTGTGGATAGTTAATGGGTATGATAAAATTAATGGAGAGAAAATGTTGTAACTCTTCCTTGATACCTGGAAACAAGTGAAGATATTGTGAACCAAAATGTTGGGGTTGATACCTAGAATATCACTATATGACCATGTGAAGCCTTGACTATCTTTGGATAAGAAGGTGGTAGAGTCTTTTAACTACTTAAAATATAAAGACTGATTGATTTTAACTATGTGAGGATCCTCAAAAGTTCGTATATTAATTTTTATTGTTGATTCGCTGCAATTTTTTGATGTATTAGGTGGTAAGATATTTTGAAAGTAATGATCCTTTGTTACTATGTTCAAGAGGATGGCCCTATCATCCTGACATCGAAGAATGCCAACTTTGGATGAATCCTCCTTTATTATTTTAGGAAAAATGAGTGGAAGGGTTTCAATAACATGACTAGTTTGATAATTTAATAGTCCTAAGTGATAGTATTGAATAAGAAAAGGTTGGATGGGATGGAAATAGTGTCATTTGTATCCACGAGGTCGTTGTGTGTAGATGGTTCCAATTTTGAGATGGATGTGGACATGACACTAGTTAAAGACTCGGAGGATGGTTTTTCAAAACTTAACCCATATTTTTCATGTGGTTTATGAGAACAGTCAAGGATCAAGTTGTGGATGCGTTCTTCATGACATCCAAGTCTGAAGCCTTTCCAGGCATAATGATGGAGATACATTTGTGCAAAGACTTGGTTATACAGTAATTTGAAGTTTGATATAAATGGGTTATCATGATGATGATTAGTATGACGTAGAGAATGGTGGTTGATCCCTTCCTAGAAAAGGTTCATTTTAAAATGTGGTTTAGTGTAGGAGGTAACATATCTAATGTTAAGTTCATATATGGGCTGTTTTAAGGTCTTATATATGTCTCTGGTGTAATAAGTTAATTAAGTGTAAGGAGACAATACTCCCCCAGTGAAAGGATTTGCATAATGTCATTAAAGAAAGTGTCATCTGGTAGTTTTGATGATGAAATGGATGAGATTCTTAAGGCTTCATTCCTGATTTTGATTTGGGAAAAATCATGTCATTTAGATGATATGTCATGTGACATGCCTTGAAAGGATTTGGATCTTTAGGGACCATGAAATTTTTATCTTCATGTTCATTTTTGATACATCAATGGAGTATCGATAGGATACAATACATAATGTGTACCCAGGGTTGGCCTAAGAGCATGTTATATTGAAACTCTCCTTCTACTATATAGAATAGTTTATGGAGAGTTTTAACACCGACTTTGGCTTGTAAGAAAATAGTGTCCAATGTTGGGATGAAAGTATCATGAAATCTCACAATATGGCTGGTGTCTGGGGAAAAATAGTATTGGGTAATTCAATTTGATTAAAGGAGTGTGATGATATGATGTTAATGCTAGTTTTTTTTTTAATCATGACCCTCTTAATGATAGTGTCATTGATATGGGTGGTGATAAAAAGTGGGAGGTCATTGTCCTCTCGTTATAACAATGGGATTTCTGATCATTCAAAAGAGATGGTAGGGGACATTTTGATTGTATAGAATAGGTTTGTAAAAGGTTGTCGATCATATGAGGGTATTGATATAGACTAGAGTTCTTCAATAATAGATTGTTGATGTTGTGGTGAAGTCTACATAAGCTCGTAAAGGGAATTTTTTACTAGAGATTGGTGGAGTGGTTTGATAATGATGTTTTATACAGGAATAGTGGATTATATTTGTGGAGTGGCAAGGATGGATACCATAGCCTTAATATAGGGTGTTAGATCATATGAATCAGGAGTGAGTGACATATATACTTTATACTTGTTTTTATCGACATTCTTAGGCTCATGGATTTGTGTTCTAATGGTGATGCATACTGCGTCAATTTTATGGAAAGGGTATTTCTTATAAGAGTCCCACTTTCTAGTGGATGTGAATAGAGGAAATGATTAGATATAGTGGTTGTAGATGTCTGATGAGATTTTTTTTATTTTTCTATATTTGGAGGGAGAAGGCCTTTATTAGTAAGGCTTTTGATAATAACATAAAGAGATTTTCAATCATCTGTATGATGTCCTGGAGTATGATGGTAATCACAATAAGATTCAAAGTTGTACTAATAGGGCTTCCACCCTTGATATCTAGATGGCTTAAGAGGAGGTAATGTTATGATGGATTTTTGAATAATAGTTTTAAGTACCAATGCATAATTTTCTTTCAAGGTGGAGGTCCAAGGAGGTGATGATTCCTTTGATGCTCCAAATGGAGGAGGGACCATTTTCTTTATGATAATTTTAAATGTCTGTTGAGGTGTGATTTTTGATTGGGTGATAGTGAATGATAATTTTGATGAGCGGTGTGGCCCCAAAATTGAAGGAAAGGAGTTCAGGTTTTGTTTTGAGGAAGTTTGATGGTCACCTGATATGATATTCACGTTTTTAGATGAAGGAGTGTATGGTCGTGTGACGAGATTTTGAAGGTTATGTATATAATACTCACTAACATGGTCATTATAAGAGCTTTTCACATATTGTAAGACATATGTATTTTTTGAAACTTGTAAAGTTCTTGTTGAAGGGGATGTAATAGGTGTAGATGGATTTATAATCTTTTTAATGACAATATTTTAGGACTTACCTGGTTGAATAGGTATTTCTGGTGTAGAAATAAAGGGGGTAATGGATGTTTCATTTGTTTTATTTTATGGAACTACTTGTGGATGATTTGGATGGTGACTCTATGATGGATGTCTTAGATTCTAAGGATACATATGATTGATATTTGACTGTGTTGATAGTATGATGAGAATGGATGGCATTAGATTTTGATTTGGAGGTGTGTTTGGGTTATCCAGTTGTAACTCACCTCTATCGATGAGATATTGAAGGGTATTTCTAAGTGAACGTCACCTTTTGATATCTTGGCCTTTGACCCTATGGTATTTATAGTAATCATTTTCTCTATACCAAGAGTGTTTTGAAATCGATGTATCAATGGGGTGGATGGGAGGAAGGGTAATGTTATTGGTAGCTAAGAGTTTGATAAGGACTATATGCTATAAGGTTATTTGATAGGTGTGTAATTTTATTAAGGATGGGTGCATTGGGAAGCCAAATGTTCTTTGGAAGAAGTCTTCATAACAACCAATTTTTCTGATGTTTTAGATTTATCGTGGTGAGAAAATTCTTTCAACGAAGACTCAAGTTTCAGGTTCTTTGATATAATTTTAACTCTATTGTCTTGGAGAGCATGAAGCTCACATTTGTGAGCCACAGTGAAGGCTTTCTCAAACATTTAAAAAGACTGGATTTGTAATGTGGAGGATATGTGTTTGGTACAAGAGCGAGAAAATATTTCTATTAACTTGGTATGTGGGAGGGAAAAGGAAAATTGATTAATAATACCCATCCAGTGGGAGATGAAATATGTGATATATGCATCATCAAATTGCTTGATGACTTATAGATCGGTGATAATAATTTTAGACACAATGATAATTGAGAACCATTATAAGAAAAGTTGTGCTAGTTGAGAAAATGAGAACAATGAATACTAAGGAATGTTTTTAGTACCAATCTAAGGCAAGTATAACTAAGGACATAGGTAATGTCCTCAACATGAGGTTCTGGTCATGTGTTATGAGGTAACAAGCATGTCAAAAGGCCTGGATACTATTCTAAGCATATTCTTTGCTATATAATTTGAGGAATTGAGAAAGTTCCCAGTGTAGAGGATATGCTTTCTATAGAATGGATGGGTGGATGGGTTCATTGCATAATTGTTTGTAGGATAATGTGTTTTGGGACCGATAGAGGTAGATTTAAGGCTATAATTTTTTTTATTAATGCCTAAAAAGAGTCATTTTGTAATAGTTGTTGCTAGGGAGTACATGACCAAGGATCGGGTTGGTTGTATGTCGATGGACTTGGTTGTTTGTATGAATAATAAGGAAAAGGAATATTACTTTTAAAATTGGTACTCATAGGAATATAGTATGTAGGTTGTGAGGCTATGGGTTTTGAAGATTAAATATACTGATATTGGATGTACATGGATGTGTTTAAGAGGGATTGTGAACAATAGAGATGGAACTTGTATTAATGGGTGGTGTAGATGTTTGGATAGACATAAGTACGTTTTGGATAGATAACATGGGTTGTTTAGAAGAGATAGGTTGAGATATGTTTAACAGGATAGATGTTGAACTTATAGGAGGAGTTTTTATAATAGATGAGACTAAACTAATTAATGTGGATGAGTATACGTTGGTGTTGTTATGAAGTGAGCACAAGCCAAATGAGGGATCTAGTGAAGATGATGATTTTGTATTAGATGTGTCTGAGAGGATACAACATTGAGGTTGAATGTGATGATGGGATTTCAAGACACAATATTAGATGTTTCTGATTCACTTACAATGGGGTAAGGATGGGCTTGTTGGATGACTGACTCATGGTTACAATCAACAAGCCGGGAGAAGTCATATGTAGTATTGGTAAAGGGGGTAATTTTTCAGGTGTAGACTGTTGAAGGAGGACACCATGGAAAGATACGTCAGCATTGAGGGAAATGATGTTTAAATCCAAAATATCGGTGAAGATTAGATCCCCAATGTTGAAGAATCTAGGACTGGAAGGGTCGGGGATTTTGGATGAAGAAAATTGACTGTTGGGAGACTGTGTGGGATCTTTATTGTGTATTGGGGGAGATAAAGACGGTCGGTGATGTTCGATTATATGTATAACACCATCAATACATGTTTGGATATTTCCTAGATACTGTTAGAAGTGTTCCACAATATTTTTAGAGTTTTGTTGTCATGTAGACACCATGAAAGAAAAAAAAAAAAAATAAAAGAAAACTAAATCTAGTGAGTTTATTAAAATAAATCAAGGAAGTCATTTTAGAGTTTTGTTGTCGTGTAGACACCATGAAATAAAAAAATAAAATAAAAGAAAACTAAATCTAGCGAGTTTATTAAAATAAATCAAGGAAGTCACACAAGATAATTTTTATCATCTTGATTAAATTAGTATGGATGAAATGTGAAAAATGAATTATAGGGTCTTAAGGAAATGGGAATCTATGGTTGGTTTTTGTAAACATTAAAGGTTGGAGTCCTTGATATAACTGAAAGTACATGAGTCCCAAATATTTTCTGGTTTCGGTATGAGGTGTGATATTGGGGCCTACCTCCTCACTTCAGAGTCCCACAACAATAAGGGTGTCGGGTGAGTAGACAATATAATTCCTACCAACATTTTTTTACTCAGCTAGGACACTGAGATGGCTTGTCGTCTTAGTGATGAAATCCAAGTAGGTATGCCCAGGTAGGAGTGTTTTTTATGCAAGTTTTTGGTGATAGTGGTTTGGTTGTGTGTGAGGGAAATTAAGTGAATGCAATTCATAAATTTCCTAATTAGACTAAGTGATCAAGAACACATGAAGGGCTTGTTTTAAGTCCTAAAAATAAATATTAGTTTGATTAAGAAAAAATATGGATGCGATGCAAAGAAAATAATATCACATAGAAGATGTACCTGTAATTTTGCATTTGCTTTTTTTTGTTTTTCATATTTTTGTGTTTTTTATGGAAAACATATACCCCAGAAGAGAAAAACCTACAAGGGTTAGATAAATATAGGAAAGTAAAAGAGGAAACAAATTCGTAAATGTAGACTTGATAATTAATCAAAAGAAGACCACAGATACTGTCAATGATTTGAAAGAATCGCAGGAAATTCACCAAAATTTCAGACAATTCTATAAAATTGAGAGCAATTATGAGAATATGGCCTTGAAAATAATCATAAGTTAATTTTTAATGAAAAATGAAAGGGAAAGGGTCCCACCAGGTGTGTCGGGAATGTATTAGGTAAATTTTAGGTTTATGTTATTAACTATGGAAAGTACCTAAAACTCAAAACAAGGGAGGGTTTAACAATGCCTATAGTGATAGTCACAATATAGGGATGGTCAAATGTAGTAGTGGATAAACACTCCTCCTTTCACGAAGTGAAGAGACATGTGATCAAAGACACATAAACAAGAAGAATTAGATAAAATGGGATGATGAGATGTTTAGAAAAGGACAATTCCAAGAATCCAAAGGGACTTCCTTGGAGGATTTCAGCTTGTTCTTAAAAAATTAATTCCTTTGATAATAATGATACATTTAGAGAATGATAAATGATAATGATAGAGATAAAATTTAATATTGAAATTAAATTCATGTTCCACTTTATACGTGGCCTAGGATAAGCTGGAGGATATCTAGAAATCTTCTACGTAATCGTACTAGTATTCTACGGTTTCTTGTTGGATCTCATGGAGGAAATAAATTTGATCCTCCATGTCCTTGATATCTGGTGTGAATACAATGTATCAAAAATTCATATCATGTAGGATGACAAATTGCTCCTACATAAAAGGTTGTTGGATGATCGGGAGGTCGTTTATACTTGTGATAGGATGCGATTGGAATGGAATAGTCCTTTATAATAGAGACATACTCTTAAGAGCCAAGTCAAATCCAAAGACATACATACAAGTTGATAAAATACTATGAGTGATTAAAATGGGTTGAGAAAAAATAATTGCAAGTGATTCAAAAGGAATCACTGGTGATTTAAGAGAATCATGGGTGATTGCTGTGAAAATATAGGTTTTCTTGAAAAATGACAAGCTGATACAAAAAAATCTCCAAATGAATGATTTTGTAAATTTTGATGTGATAAAAGCAAGCATAAAAGAAAAATGGGTACCTTAGATTATGGATACGCTACATAACACTTGCGGATGATGAAAGAAGTTGATGTTGTTTATTGATAATCACCTGGGGAGATTGTTGAATATAAAGATACAAAGTTTGATGTGTTTAAGATCCTTAAGGATACTTGATGTTATGTTTAGGATTGAAGATCACTGGAGTGGTGGAGCTTCACTACTTATCTTGAATAAAGAAATGCATAGACATCCAAAATGTTTCTCAAGATTACTGAAATATGAATTAAAACTCCTATTTGTAATTGTTGGAAATTTTTTAGAATCGTCAATGATCCAAGAAACTCGAGTAAAAAATTTATAAGTGGTTAAAAAAATTATTAAACAAGATTTTTGGGTACGAGCATAAGGAAAAATGGTTGGGAAGAGGTTAAGCAAGTTGGGGAGGTTAAGAGGCTAAGATAAAATGGCTCAGGTATCATTTAGAAATGGTTAGGTGGTTTAGGGGGGTTAATGTAAATTTAGATCAGTAAAATATGATTTATGAAGGGCTAAAAATTGGTTATGAGGAGAATGAAATAGGTAATGTTTATATTTCTAGGTTTTTTATAAAGTAATTTATTTTTGTGTTGGGAGTAGGTGGGTTATGAAAACCCAGTCTCTACAGAGGTGAAAACTTGTAGGTACCTGAGGAATTTGATACTTGAACCTAAGTAATCCCTTGGCTACTAGAACATGTTTGAAATGGCATAAGGTTTATATTTTGCAAATATCCTCTCCAATTCTTTGTGGCAATTCATTCTTAACTATAAGCGTACATAGGTTGAGGAGAGATTGATGTGCATGTATTTTCACTTATAGGATCTTGTGATGTTGCTACTGGTGGTATTGAAGGGACATGAAGCTCTAGTTAAGATGCAAGGTTTCCAAGACCACTAGGAAGAAAATGTGGAAATCCTTCGTTGTTGTCCCTTTTCCATGTAGACCGATAAAGAGGATGATGATTCAAATGTAGAGATGATGTTTGAGCTCAAATGAATATAGACAAAGTGAATAAGGTGTCTTATTAAACATAGCCACATAGATAATATTTCGTAAAATTCTATATAAGAATGTATCCACTCGATGAAAATTTTGATGGTATAGGGATTTAGGTGTTTTTCTATACTTGATTATAAGGTTTTTAATGATTGGCTAGGATGGAGAAAAATATATTTTCTCTCCCCACATCATATGCATGCTAAGATTCTTTCCAATGAGAGAATATATGATTGATTATATCTAAGGCTAGTTCTTAATGTATTTTTGTTAGGCTAGGGTCTTCTCCCTAGGTAATATAAGCAAAAAAAATCAACTATATGCAAAATAAAGTAAATACAAAATTTTCACACAATTACTATCATATTTAGGAAACATTATATCATAAAAGGGTATATCTCCTACCCCTAAAAAAAAAATATATATATCCATTAATGGTGTATACATAAACATGCCCATAATGCTATAAGTTTTCTATTATTATAAGTATTCAATTCATAAGTTTGTTAAAAACTATTCTTATACTATCCACTCTTTAAAATACTTAACTAAAAGGGAAAAACAATTTGAAATTTAACCTTAGATTGTGATAAAAATATCAATAAATTAGATGATTTCTTGACTACTTCATCAATTCTAAGTATTCTTTATTTCATGATAACTTTTATTGCAATTCAAGGTTCTTGTGAGTCAGGTATAAGAGGATTACTTATGCAAGATAATAAGCTTATATATTATTGATTCAAACAATTACTTTTAGGTCAAAAAACCTATTGAACTTGAGATTTATAGTTACTTTGAATTGTTCACACCCTTAATGTATGGAAACATTACTTTTTAGGATATAAATTTAACTTTAAAAATGACCATAGATGTCTCCAACACATATTTACTCAACCTATATTAGATATGAGGAAACAGAGATGCGTAGACCTAATAATTGAATATGATTTTTATATCCAATATGTTCTAGGTAAGAAAAAATTGCTAGCCTCAATGTTTTAAATAGAAAATTTGGATAGGTGAATTCTATAAAAGTTGAAAGAGGTATATTTTAACAAACCATTAAATCTTGTTTACATGTAAACAATTACTTTCATGACTTGTGATAATATTTACACAATAAAACATCTAATATACACTTGAATGATCGCATTACTTTGTATATACTTGGAACTAATGAACTCTTGTCTTATAAATGATAAATTTGTGCTCAAGACCTAATTTATATAAAATGATAGATTTTGAGAGACTCTCAGGATATACCTATAACCATTCATTTGAGTTTTCAAAAGACCTATCTTTCAATCAAGAAAAACTACTTTTGACCCAAAATGAAACAACAAAATTAGTAAATATGTACTATAATGTCTGAATTACATAAAGGTCAAGCCAAAATAGTGTAAACGGCCTAGAAATATCCATCCATTATCCATACGGCCCAATTGGAAATGGTAATTTATAGATATAGAATTACTAAGGGCTTTCTCCAAACATGTAAAGGCAGTGATAAAAATTTAGTTGTAATTGATATATTAAAAAAAATGGCTCATTTATTCAATATGAAATTTAAATCCTCTGTAGTTGATATAGATCATGCTTTTCAAAAAAAAAAAAATTGTTACAAGGGAACACATGATCTTAGTATTTGATCATGAAACACAGTTCACTGATTTTATTTGGAGATCTCTTTTTCATGAACTAATGACCAATTTAAGTTATATTATTGGATATCATCCTGAATCAAATAGAAAAATCGAAGGACTAACTAGAGTAATTGAGGATAGGTTATGAATGTATATATTGCTGAAAGACCCAAGAAATGGGAAGATTATATACATTTTATTGAGTTTTCTTAAAATAATGGGTATCATTCTACCATAAAAATGACACCTTTTGAAGCATTTAATTATAGAAATTGTAATACATCTTTTCGTTATATGACCCTGTTCAAATCGCATGGTTTTAAAGTAATGATTTAAAAAATATTCTTGAAATAATTGAAATGTATTAACAAAATATGAAAGTTTCCCAATGCAGATAAAAAAATAAGGATAATTCTAAATGATCTACTAAAACATTAGAAATTGGTGATCAATTTTTTCTAAGAGAAAAACCCAAATTTAGTTTCTTGAAATTAGGAAAATATGCAAAACATTCTCCTGTTTTTTGCACTGGTCTAACATAAATACAGGAGATTTATCTTATATAATTATTTTACCTCTTGAATTATCTAGATTTCATAATTTTTTCCATGTTAGGTTTTTGTAATATTATTTTTATAACTCTGAACATGTAATTGATTGGGAAAATTTTAATATTCGTCCTAATTGCGAATTTAAAATTGAACCTCAAGAAATGATTAAATAAAACTAGAAAATAAAGAACTAGAGAAAATAAGTAGGTAAACCTAAAATGGACTTTTCTATGATGTTGAGAAAAGTATAAATATATTGTTGATCAATATCCACGTTTATTTAACTAATCATTATTGCTTTTGGAATGTGTTTTAGATAACCCCATGAGCTACTAAAATCAACATATAAATTTATAATGGAAGAATGTTACATGACTAAATATCCAAATATTAATAAACATGTAATGTGGTGGAAATAAATAGGGGTTTATAAAAGATTACTTAAAAGTAATATTCAAATTTATGTTGTCTTGTGAAAGATGTGGTAGAAGAGACAATAATTGCTTGAGAAATCATAAATCAACACAATTTAATGGTGAATTAGAAATTATCGTGTGAAACTATAAGTTAATTAAATAATGAAATGTTGTGTTATTTATAACTACCCCTTGGATATTATAAAAGGGGTGTTCAACAATGGACGAAGATGAAGAAAAAAGAATGGAATAAGAATTGTATTTTGGGAACCTTAAGAGTATATAGAGAAGTGAAAGTATGTTGGGAGTAAGACGGGGTGCACGGAGTGCATCTTACTAGGGGTAAAAATTACACCTCGGATATCCCTAGATGAGGTTAAATAATTTTTTTTTATATGTTTTCATTTATGGATTCCTCATTTTTTTCAAAGTGTGAGTCTATTGGAGTGCTTCTACTAAATAGATTTGTATAGTCACTCATTGAGGAACCTCTAAATATGTGCTTGACATCTCTTGATATTAATGAAATAAAGACTTTAATATTTATTTTGGAATTCTATTCATATTCCTAAATATATGTAAATGCATGAATTTTTTATTTAATTATTACGTACATAGTTGACTATAATACTTCTTTGGATTTTATTTTTACCATGATTTTAGAGTACTACTAAACTATTTTTTTTTTCTAGAAATATTGGTCATGGCAACTTAGAAGCTTTCAAGACTAGTGGATATATCTTAAATACATCTATTTGAAATACACTAAGAGATATCCATTTTAATATTCTCAACATAACATTTAACTTTAATACATCACATTAATAATTCCATTAGATTTTATGTTATGACTCTCTTAACATCAATGAAGTTGAACATTTGTGTTGGCCCAGGAGACTGAGCCATATAGAGCTAGTTAGCATACTTGTGGCATAGCTTGTCCCAGACAGACCTTGTTTAAAATAAATGGGTTCCAAACTATACTATATACACAAGATATTAATACTTTCCAATAGACTTGTGCAATTGAAAATAAAAACCTTTAAAGTGGTTCTAAAATGAACATAAAATTTAAAATTGAATTTTTTTTTACAAGGTTCATCCCATCACATTGCACCACTTGTTGTCATTATTTTCAATTTTCAATAAATCATATGTTTGAATGTTAGACCTAATCGATAATGTAACGCCCGCTAAAAACACTCGCACAAGACCTAAGAATAACCTAGTTTTAGTTAGAAAAATCAAGGAATATTTTTTTGAAATGCGAGCCCACAAAACTTTTCAAAAATGACAGTTGCCACATTAATGTCTCTAAGGCAACGATGCAAATAAAAATAATATTCCATGATAACAAAATATTTAAAATATACATTATGCTTTAGTACATTGTTTTGACTAAGCAAGTTTAATCTGCCTAATGATTATTTAAATAATAAATTAATTCAGGACTACTAAGTTGAATAATCCCCCCATGGGGTGTAAAGGGTAAAAGTGGCCAATGAAATTAAATACCAAGGTTATTTAATTTCTATAAGGTTGAAACAACTAGCAAGATCCCATATTAAAAGTTGGGTTTGGAATAATAGACCCTTCATTACCCCATAAAGTGACTGCTTAAAAAGTCAGCCCATATTTTGAGATTAAAACATTTAAATTAAAAGGAAAATTTCTATTCTCCCACTCTCCACCTAATTTTTTTAGGGATGAATCTCATCCCTTGGATGGATTCAATTTGGTCCTTTGATGTGGAAAAAGGGTAACCAGCCCTAAAACATCGTTATGAAGTCTCCTTTCTCATTTCATTTGTCTCATCGTTTCTATTTTGTTTTGCAGGTTAATGGAGGAGGAAGGGAAGCCATTGAAAACCATTCCAAGCTTCTGGAGAGGCTTACAAGTCCTATGTTTTCTTATTTTGTGTATACCCTCCTTAGGGTTTCAAATGTATTGGTTTGAATTTTTTCACTTGTACTTTGGTTACATTTTCCCAAATGGATATATAGGTATTTTCCCTTTTAAGAATATAGTCAAATTTGAGGTGTGATTCACACACACACACACACACTTACACACACACACACATGTGTGTGTGTGTGTACACACACACACACACACACACACACACACACACACATGATTTAAACACACGCGCGCGCTGCGCGCTGCGCGCGCACACACACACGTATATGTACATATGCTTAAATTATATTCATTAATATTTATATATTTAATATTCTTTATTGAATAATCCCGAAAATACTAATATTTTCATTTTCTTTTTTTTTAAACTCGTGAGATTATATATATGTATGTACACACACACACACACACACACACACACACATATATGTATATGTATATATGTATGACATGTACATATATATACACCACAGAGATATATATATATATATATATATATATATATATATATATGTATGTATGTATGTATGTATGTATGTATGTATGTCATGTATGTATGTATGTATGTATGTATGTATGTATGTATGTATGTATGTATGTATGTATGTAGCTAGCCCAAAAAATACAGACAGTGATGACAAAAATACAGTGCGCAGGTGGGTAATATGCCCATATATATTCTTCATATGGTAATTAGTAGTGTAGGGGGTGGGGGAAAGGGGGAGGCGGGGAGGGGGGGGAGGTTAGATTTAGGTGGGTTATAACCCATAGTTTGGATTTTAATAAATTAAAATAATGGGGGTGGGGTAGTCAACCCCACCCACCCCAATTTATAACCACGTAGACCCTAATGCATAGGCTGCGGCCAACCTTAACCGCCCCTTTTTTTATTTTGAATAAGTTTCAAACTTAATAAAATCTAGTTTAACCTTCAATACATATAAATATGTCTTGTATATATTATAATATTGATATTATTACTTTTGACTTTGGGTTACAATAGAGTCATCTATTTTATATCGAATATGCTAATATTAATAGTATATTGGTATTATTATATTATCTTATTTGTAAAAATTTCACTATTAGCAATGTTTTAGTATCAATAAGGTTTAGGAAATAAGCATTTCACTATCAACATGAAGCTGAAATGTAGCTAGCAGTAAGGGTAAGTTAAAACCTTATGGTTTTAATAATTTCTCTTCTAGTTCAATTAGTGAACATTATATAGGAGGAAAGGAGAATTTCATTTCATTTCCCTTAACTAATTGTAGTAGATTTACAATAACTTTTAAATGACGATACCATACTAAAGTGAGGACTTAGATTACTTAATTGGCCTATTCCAAGACTAATTAAACAATGAAAGTAATTTCCATCTTTTCCAAAATAAGGTTCTTAAAATATATTTCCTCCACTTCATGAAAGTGAATCAATACAACTTACTTCACTACATGCCTTTGAGTAATGTATGAACAATTTAAAATTTCTTCCTTCTCCTCTCTAATATTTACAAATACAATAATCAAGACAACTTTCCTCTCCTACACTACAAATTTCAAACAAAGGTAATGAACTTTCTTTTCCATTTCTGAAAATTAACTTTACAACAAAAATGTTTCTTCTTCTTCTTTTGTTTCATTCAGCATATCATACAACTTTGATAACAATTGTTTAAATGCAAATTTCCTATTCCTACACTAAATCTTGTAAACAAAGGGTAATGCAACTTTCCTTCAAAAGATAAACACAATGCCCTCCAATTGAAATGGAAATATCATATAAGAATATGAGATAAAATGGAATGCAATATTACAAGTTCTTCCACTCTATGTGGTAAAAACACTAAAGGAAGTTTTATTACAAAAAGTATTTTCTTAGGGACTCCACCAAAAGCTCCAAGCTTCACAATACCAAAAAGAGATTCCATTCATGATTTGCTTGATTCACAACAAAATGGGGGGGAGAGGAAACACTCTCCACCCAACAACAATATCCAATGAGGAGGAGAAGCCATCCTGTCTCCATTGGATCCCGAAGCCCCAACCACATTACAATGGGAGATAATTCAAACACATGGCAATAACAAGCTTCAACAATACAAAAAAATATTTCACAACCATTTCTAACCAAATTCAACTAACAACAAAATCAAGAAATAAAAACAACAAAACAACAAAAAACAAGGCTTAGAGTGAAATCCAAAGGAGCAAGACCTATGGGGAGGCCACTTATGCCTCCCAATGGGAATGGGTGCCCACCTTAAAGCCTCCAATGCATATCTCAATTACCCTACATACTCTTATGCCTCCCTCAAGTACCCCTTATACCTCCCACATACTCTTATGCCTCCCTCATAAAAGAAACAAGAAAGAAATGCAACAATTTTTTGTAACTAGATGGGGCACTCCAAACTCCCTCCAAACAAAAGGGTAAACACTTATGCCTCCCTACATGAATTTATCCCCATAGTCTCCTCCTACTCCAAAACTTAGGTAATCTACCCATACGCAACAAGTACTCCAAAGTAAACAATACTCAACACAAGCATTGTTGACGCGTAATCACAACATCCCTGAATGTCTACAACGTGTTGAGTTGAGATTATCTCAGTGTGATTGCATAACATGGAGCTTTTCGCAAGTGTGGGACCTATGTGAATCGGGAAAGCTCTCCGGTAATTATGATATTATCCGGTTTCTAATTAATTCCTCTATTCAGGTGCACTACAAACAATTTGTAGAGGATTCACTCAAAAAACCTGAATCTAACTTGTCAAGGTAGACAGGAAGTTGAGAAGATTTTGCAAGAAAATAAACCTAATCTAACCAAGGTGATGCACGATTATAGGAATGATGAATTAAATTTCTTTTCCAATAAACACAAACCATAAAAATGTAATTACAATAAACATGCATGAGGTATTTACCATAGGCTACAATGAGAGATCATTTAAATGCAATGAATATAAGAGAGGGTCTGAAATCATCCACAGGCATAGTTTTTATTGCTCCAAAGATTTATACAGTCCTTTATAGTGGCCAAGAGGCATAAAACATGCATTCACAGTTTGAATGGGAGGTCATGAAATCCAAAAATCACTACATTCCTTACAGATGAGAGAAGAAGGAAGGGGAAAAACAAGAATGTCCAACCTTTTGAAGACAAATTCTTCTCCTTACAATCTTATACGAAGAAAAAGAGAAGGAGAAGAGAGGAATTTGAAATCTACTTTCCAACAACCACTTCCAGATTGCATTTAATTCATCTCATTATGGTGGTAGGTAAGAACCTTGGAAAACACTAAAAATGGCGAACTATATTTTGAATTTTTGAAGAAATTTTTCGTATTTGGGTAAAGGACCCTGTAAGATTTCCAAAAAGTCCTCTCTTATGTGAATCCGAGCTCCTAGTCGAAAGTTATGGCCGTATGAAGGTCTGGGTGACATATTGTGAAAACTGGCCTGAGAGATTCAAAAATTTGAAAAGCATGGAACCTCCGAAAACTGAAATTTGGATTTTCAAACAATTTCATTTTGGAGAAAAAACATTGTTCATCCATAAAAACCCTTGAGAGTTCCAAAACTCTGAATGTCGAAAACACGAAAGTCTGAAGTCTAAAAAATTCAGAACTTCAGACTGCAAGATTTCAGACTTTTTCCTTTTGCCTTTTGCGCGATTCTTGAGGCTGATTTTTTCTGAAACCCAAAAGTCAAAAATTCAGACTTTCGAACTTTGGAATTTCAGACTTTTTCTTTTGTTTTTCAGCTTTGTGCTTGATTTTTTCGAAATGCTGAAAATGCTAAGGCTGAAATCTTTGAACCTTTTCTCCATTTTTCCCTTCGAGCTTTGATCTTCCTTGACGTTCCCTTGCCATTCCTTTGACGCCATTACATTTCCAAGCTTGACTGTAACTTGATTTTTGGAAATGATTGTGAGCTCGCATGGCCAAACTATCCTCCATTCCTTCTGCTTGCAAGGTCATGTTGATAAATTTTTTCTAAGGGGGAAAAAATTTGGACAACAAGCATATAAACATAAAATAAAGCATAACATAAGCAAGGTAAAGCTCCTACCTTTCCGTAGTAGATCTTGTTCCAAGAATAAATCTCCAAGCTCCTCAAAACCAAGCAAGAATCCACAAGCTCCAACAATCCACAATCACTCTCAACAATTCTCTAACTCTCTCCAAAATGCAAGAACATAGAACAATGAAGTAACCCCCAAACAAGCAAAATAATTTCAATAAATAGAAAAGGGAGAGACGGGGATGATGTGGCTCCAAGTAGGATGCCACCTCATTTCCTCTCGACTCCACATCACGTTAGTCAACCTCATATCCCAATGCACAATTAATAAGTGGTTTAAGGAATGACATTATACATACACACACAATCTAAGCCCACACCCCCTAAGGAAAAAATTAATTACTTGAAAGAAAGTGCAATAAACATTTTACCTTTTTATCTTCCCAAAACAGCTAATGGGGTCTAATTTTGACCCCCCAACCCATAGGTAGGGTTGGCAAAGAAATTTAAGAGGTGTGGGATAAGTTTGACTTATCCCACAAGCTTCCAAATTTGTCCTCTAAGGCCAAATTTGAATTTCCATGAAGCGGTAGAGTGTACAACACTCAAGATCTCAAGCATTCAACACACAACACAAAATACGAGAGAAAATAAAGTCTAATAAATGAACTCCCTTTTGGTCACATCTTTAATTAATTTAGGACAAGGTTAAATTATCTTAATTAAGACACCACGACCCGTTAGTAATAAAGGGGCAAAACATACATCAAAATCTAAATAATTAAAACAAGTAAATTACATTACTAAAATAAACACATATTGACATTTATAAAAGGGAAACTAAAATTAAAGACAACACATGTTCCCTTGGTCACACCTTTCCCCTAGCTAAGTAATTCTAACATACACACAATTACATGTTGTCATGGTGACCCTTGTTGAATTCATCTAGAATTCCAATGTGGTTGGTCTCTAATCCCCCCGATGTTTGTTGTGAATAATTTTACCTGCACAACACATAAATACCATCTTCGGCCTCATGGCCACATTAAAAATATTTATGATAAAATATACAATATAATTCTAAAATCATCTATATATGAATCAAATATCATCTAGGAAAATACGATAACATTTGCAATTTCTAGCAACATTTATATTCTACATTTCATCCATGTCAAAATGATCACAACATTAATTCAACTATCAAGGCCTACACAGTGTGGCGACAGATGTCGCATGTCAGAAATATATATAGAAATAACTATGTCAACAATATATCTACGCCAATATAAAAATGTCTCTAATAATCCAAATGCATCATATATGAGCCGAAATCAATAATAGTCCAGTATCTCTAACATCTAGTATTCTGCTAAATCAAAACGCTACGATATATCCATAAGCATATTCGATAGTATGGAAATCAATAATCAGGAAGGTGTCAAAGGGAAGTGGTTACTGCACCTCCTTCCCCTTAGACTCGACTTCCTCCTGGAAGTCACTAGAACAGGTGTGGAAACTGAACTCATAGCAATGTAGCATCGTCCCATCTAGTAGTAGTCTCATCGTACTTGTCCCACTAGACTCAAACTTGGTCAATCTCTCTGTCGTGAAGGCCTAGGGTCCTTGTGTTTTATAATCTAGATGGACTCCACCATCACCTACCCTTGATTCTGCACCTGCAATGCGGTCCAATCTAGCATGTGAGAAGGATTTGAAATATATTTCCTAAGCACAGAAACATGAAACATATCATGGATGCAAGACAAGCTAGGTGGTAACGCTAAACACTAGGCAAAGGGCTGTTAGGCTCCAAGATCTCAAAGGGAGCCACAAATCTAGGAGCTAACTTAGAACCTTTTCCATAATGGATAGGGCTCTTATGTGGCCTGACATGAAGGAACACCTTCATGCCAACATCAAAATTATGATCTTTCCTATGCTGATCTACATACTTCTTCTTCCCGTCATGTGCTTCTTGCAATCTCTGCTTGATCATAACAACCTACTGCTCCATGTCCTGTAGTAATGATGGCCCAAGAGAAACCCTGCCCTCTAACATGTCCCATCTAAGAGGTGTCCTGCACTCTCTGCCATATAATGCCTGAAAATGAGCCATGCCTATGAAGCTCTGAAAACTATTATTGTAGGCAAACTCCACTAAGTACAGGTACTACTCCCATCTTGACTGGTGATCCATGACGTACATCCTAAGAATGTCCTCCAAAATAGTATTCACCCGCTTAGTCTATCCATCTTTATCAGGGTGATACACTATGCTGAAATTGATCTTCGTTCTAAGGGCATGCTATATGGTAGTCTAGAAGTGGGAAGTGTATAAGGGCTCACGGTCACAAATGATTTTCTACATAATCCCATGTAACTTGACGAGCTCATCAAGATATACCCGTGCCACTGCACTAGATGTGAAGGTGGTCTTCACTGGATAAAAGTGATTCACCTTCATCAATTTATCCACTTTGACCATAATGGCATCATGGTGGTATCTTGACGTTGATAAGTTAACAATGAAGTACATGGAAATGGTGTCCCACTTCCACTCCGGTATAACGTGAGGAAAGAGAGGGCCATATGGATACTGATGCTCAACCTTCACATTTTGACACTCTAAACAGAGTGATACAAACTAAGCCACGTCCCTCAAAATTCCATCCAATGGTACAACTGTCTCAAAGTGGCGTGCATCTTCTTCACCCTGGGATGGGCTGAATAGGGTGCATGATGAGTCTATGTCAAAATATCCTATCTCAAGACTCCATCTCTAGCAACATAAATTTGACCTTGGTGTCAAAGAAGGCCATTTGTATCTAATGAGAATCCATCAAAATTCCCCTCAAGGGGTCTCTGAGACTCAATATTTTCCCTGGCTATAAGGTAGAAGTTGTCGAGAGGAATTTGTTGTAATATCCTACTCCATAAATCTATGCCAAAAGAAGTGGCCATAACTATATGTCTTTGTCTTCTCAAGTCATCTGCAACCACATTCTCCTTCCCTTTCACATGCCCTATTTGCATATCATACTCACAAAGCAATTCCATCCAATGCCACTAACGAGTGTTGAGATTAGGCTGCGTGAAGAGGTGGCGAAGATTCAAGTGATCAGTCTTGAGTGTAAATCTCTGGTGAATAAGGAAGTGCCTCCATCATACTAAGGCGTGGAAAACTGCCACAACACCAAGATCATTATTTAGATAATTGAGCTCATAATCCTTAGGTTTGCGAGACTCAAAATCCACTACTCTACCCTCCTACATCACCACACCTCTAAGCCCTGCAAATGAATTGTTTGTGCAAATGTAGAACTCACCCTAAGGATCTGACACTACTAGAATAGGCACTATTGTGAGGCATTCCTTCAGTGTCCTAAAGGCCTGCGCACATCTGTCTGAGAAAACAAACTTCTTCCCTTTCCATTGAAGGGAAGTGATGGGGTAAGCAATCTGAGAGAAGTCCTGAACAAATCCCCTGTAATATCATGCCAAACCCATGAAGTTTTGCACCTTAGTCACACTAGTGGGTACTAGCCAATCCATGATGGATTGAATCTTGGAAGGATCAATTGCGATACCTTCCCCAGAAATGATGTGGCCAAAATACTACACCTCTATCTAAAAGAATGCACACTTCTCCAGGTTCCCATAAAGATGTTGATCATGAAGACACTGAAGAACCTGGAAAAGGTCCTCCTCGTGATCCTCACTTGTACGTGAGTAAATCAAAATTTCATCAAGGAAGATGAGCACAAATAAATCCAAAAAGTTCCTGAATACCCCATTCATCAAACTCATAAACACTTTGGGGGCATTTCTCAAACCAAATAGCACTATGGTGAACTCGTAGTGGCCACATCTCATACGGAAGGTGGTCTTATCAATATCTTCCTCCATGATCCTCAACTGATGATAACCTAAATTAAGATATATCTTGGAGAAAGCTTTTGCCCCCTTCATCTGATCAAATAAATCATCAATGCACAGAAGGGGGTAATGATTCTTAATTGTTACTTTGTTTAACTGGTGGTAATCAATACACAACAACAGAGATCCTTCATTATTCTATACAAAAATCATTGGTGCACCCCAAGGGGATACACTAGGATGGATTAGGCCCTTCTCCAGAAGGCCCTCAAGCTATAACTTGATCTCATAGAGCTCTTGGGTAGTCATCTGATATGGTTCTCGTGAGATAGGCTCTGCTCTCAGAACCAAATCTATGTGAAATTCTATCGCATAGGGGTGGTAACCCTGATAGCTCCCCTAGAAAAACATCAACAAAGTCGCTCAAGATAGGATGGTAATCAAGGGATTGTCCACTAGACTCATCCTCACATCTGTCACTAACCATAACAGTATACATCTGACAACCCCGTCGCACACACCACTTAAGTTGCATAGCAGAGATGGTGTGAATAGAAACATGCCTCCTAACTCTTACTATCACTGACACAACCCCAAGATCATCTGAACAACTAATAGTCTTATGGTAACAATCTACTCTAGCTCTGTGTGTAGACAACTAGTCCATGCCCAAGATGACACCATACAACCCTAATGAAAGGATTCAAAGATATGAGGTAGTGGTGAAGGGTACCAAATCCACTACACACTCCTTTATTAAGGAGTTTACAAATATTTTGGCTCCAGAATCCATTTCGACATCCTAAGACCCTTCCTAACTGCCACCAGCCTGTAACGCTCTACTAAGGATGGTGCAATAAAAGAATTAGATGAACCAAAATAAAATAATATAGAGGTGGAAATACCACCAATACTACCTTTCATCTCTATCACAGTACTCTAGTGCTCAGCGTGGCAATTCTTGACCGTTGCGTAGATAGGATGGCTCCATACCATATCTCTAAGAGTAGGCTCTGAAATATGCATCTTACCCTTGATGCTAGGGTTATATGGGAAATATCTCCAGTGATATCTAATAATTCCACAACCATAACAACTTCCCAGTCCTCTCAAGTGAGATGCAGTTCCAGTCGGTACTCTCGAGGTTTGAGCTGTGGATCCTTATGATCCAGCTCTGGACTGCTGAGGTCTCTACTAGAGAGCTCCTACTGAATATGCTCTCAGTGCACCCTATTTCCTAATGGGACACCTACGAGGAGGCCCCATACTCCATCTCCTCTGTGTGTCAAACCTCTAAGTAGGTCTGAATGGTGGCCGGGTCTTCTACTATGGTGGCTGTTATGGTGGCATGAAATATGACTGCACTAAACCTTTTCCACCACGAGGAGGAGGAACTGACCCTCTTGATCTGCTATCCTGTATATGATAGATAAGGCTCCAAAATATATCCCTATCTCGTTGTGTCTTTCATCATGTTTCCTCTGTAATATAGGACTTCTCCACAGCCTTTGCTAAGGTCTGTGGGTAGTGAATGCGCACCGCACCACCCAAATCCAAAGTCAGGCCCCTCATGAACCTATCAATCTGTACCTTCTCATCCTAAATATAGTCAACATACTAGAGTAGGTCAAGAAATCAACTCTCATACTCAACTACAGTCATAGATGCCTAATGGAGGTCATGGAACTTGTCTATACACTGCTGAATAATCCTCTAGGATAAGTACCTGCTCCTGAAGCATTCCTCAAAGAGCTCTAAGGTAACCATCTCTGAATCAATTTGGAACTTCTTCTCCTTGGTCCTCCACCAAACATCGGCTCCATCCCTTAGAAGATGGATCGCAACATGATCCTTCATGTTGCTAGTACAAGGGAAGAGCTTGAAGTATCCAGTCAAGCTCACCAACCATGCTTCTGCTTGAAATCCACCTGTATCTCTAGAATAGTGAGATGGTCATAGCTTCAGGGTCTCCTTGATATGGTTTACAACTATCGACTAGTGACCCCTGGGCCTCTTTGCATGCTCATCCCTAGGTCTAGGACTCCGAGACCTATCTCTGTGTCCTGAAATCCTGTCTACCTATCCCCTCTATAGTGACTCTACTCTGGCTGACTCCACACGGGATTTCTTTTCCCTATCCTCCTCGATGTGTCAAGGAGATGCATAAGCCTAAACGGATGGCTCCCTATCATGTATAGTTGATCGTCCTCTTAAGGACCCCTCGCATATAGCGACATTGACATCCTGAAGCGTCTGTACAATTTGGGGTAGAATGGCTGCTATGGCCTGCTCTAGAGGTGGTATATCTAGGTCTATGTTAAAGGAACCCTCATATGATCTGTGCCTCCTTCACAGACTAAGGTGAGAGTTAGTTCATCATTCAAGGTTTTACTCCAGTTTTCTATATTTACTAAAATATAAAAAATTTCAGACAAGTTGTTTTCTGGGTTTAGTATTGTGCTAGGTTTAATATTGTACTAGGTTCAATGTTCATGTCTCACATTTTCTTATGTGCCCAGGGGTTCAAGATTTGAATCCATGGATCTGATACCAATTGTAACGCCCGCTAATAACACTTGCATGAGACCCACGAACAATCTAGGTTTAGTTTGGAAAAGTTAAACAATTTTTTTTATAAGCGTGCCCACAAAAGTTTTCAAAAATGATAGTTGCCACATTAATGTCTCTAAGGTGATGACCCAAATAAAAATAATATTCCATGATAACACAATATTTAAAATCTACAGTATGCTTGAGTACATTGTTTTGACAAAGCAAGTTTAATCTCCCTAAGGATTTATTTAAATAATAAATTAATTCATACTAAGTTGAATAATCCCCCCATGGAGTGTCAAGGGTAAAAGTGGCCAATGAAATTAAATACAAAGGTTATTTAATTTCTATAAGGTTGAAACAACTAGCAAGGTCCCATATTAAAAGTTGGGTTTGGAATAATAGAACCTTCATTACCCCATAAAGTGAGCCCTTAAAAAGTCAACCCATATTTTGAAATTAAAACATTTAAATTAAAAGGGCAATTTCTATTCACCCACTCTCAACCTACTTTTTGTAGGGATGAATCTCATCCCTTGGATGGATTCAATTTGGTCCCTTGATTTGGAAAAAGGGTAACCAACCTTAAAACATCCTTATGAAGTATCCTTTCTCATTTCATTTGTCTCATTGTTTTTATTTTGTGTTACAGGTTAATGAAGGAGGATGAGAAGCCTTTGAAAGCCATTACAGATTTTGAAGAGGCTTTGAAGTTTTCTTGTTTTCTTATTTTGTGTATACCCTCATTTAGGGTTTCAAAGTATTGGTTTAAATTATTTCACTTGTATTTTGATTATATTTACCCAAATGGGTATATAGGTATTTTCCATTTTAAGGATATAGTCAAATTTGAGGTGTGATTTACATACATACATACATACATACATACATACATACATATGTATGTATGTATGTATGTATGTATATGTACATATGCTTCTATTATTTTATATTTATATATATATATATTACTATTCTTTATTGAATAATCCCGAAAATACTAATATTTTTATTTGATTTTATTTTATTTCGAAAATACTAATATATATCCATGCATAGAGGGAAGAGGCCATGACTAACCCAAAAATATAGACCATGACAGCAAAAATACAGTGTGTAGGTGGGTAATATGCCCATAGATAATCTTTATATGGTAATTAGTGGTGTAGGGGTGGGGTTAGATTTAGGTGGGTTATAAACCATAGTTTGGAGTTTATTAAATTAAAAGAATGGGGGTGGGGTATTCGACCCCACCCACCCCACTTTAAAATCAGAGGCCCTAATGCATAGGTCGTGGCTAACCATAACCAACCTTTTTTTTTTAATAAATTTCAAAGTTAATAAAATCTTGTTTTATATATATATATATATATATATATATATATATATATATATCCTATTGTAATATTGATATTATTTCTTTTGACTATGGCTTACAATAGAGTATTTTTTTATATTGAATATGCTAATATTAATAGTATATTAGTATTATTATATTATCTTATTTGTTAAAATTTCAATATTAGCAATGTTTTATTATGAATAAGGTTTAGGAAATTAGCATTGCCATCAACATAAAGGTGAAATGTAGCTAGTAGTATGGGCAAGTTACAAGCTTGCATTAATACTTTCTCTTCTAGTCCATTTAGTGAACATTGTATAAGAGGAAAGGAGAATTTCATTTCATCTCCCCTAACTAGATGTAGTAGATTTAAAATAACTTTTAAATGAGGATCACATACTAAAGTTAGGACTTAGATTACGTCATTGGCCTATTCAAAGACTAATTAAAACTTAAGAAATTTCCATCTATTAGAAATAAGGTTTTAAAATATATTTCCTCCATTACATGAAAATGAATCAATACAACTTACTTCACTACATGCCTTTGAGTATTGTATGAACTTTAATATTTCTTCTTTCTCCTCTCTAATAATACAAATACAACAATGAAGACAACTTTCCTCTCCTACACTGTAACTTTCAAACAAACGTAATGAATTTTCTTTTCCATTTCATAAATCTAACTTTACAACACAATTTTTTTTCTTTTTTTTGTTTCTTTCAACATACAATACAACTTTAATACCAATTGTTTCAATGCAACTTTCTTTTCCTACACTACAACTTTCAAACAAAGGTAATGAACATTCCTTCACAAGATCAACACAATTCCCTCAACTTGAAGTGGAAAAATCATACAAGAATATGAGCTAAAATGGAATGTAATATTACAAGTTCGTCCACTCTAAGTGGGAAAAACACTAAGGAAGTTTTATTACAAGAAGGATTTTCTTAAGGACTCCGCCAAAAGGTCCAAGCTTCATAATACCAATAAGAGAGCTCCTTCATGATTTTATTGATTCACAACAAAATGGGCTAAGAGGCAACACTCTCCACCCAACAAAAATATCCATAGCGGAGGAGAAGCCATCCCCTCCATTGGCCCCCGAGTCCCAACCACATTACAATGGGAGATAATTCCAACACATGGTTACAACAAGCTTCCACAACACTGACAAATATTTCACAACCATTTCAACCACATTCAACTCAACAACACAAGAAAGAAGAAGAACAAAAAAAAAGGCTTAGAATAAAAGCCAAATGGAGGAAGACCTATGGGGAGGCCACTTATGTTTCCCAATGGGAATGAATGTCCACCTTAGAGCATCCAATGCATATCTCAAATCCCCTACATACTTTTATGCCTCCCTTAAGTAAACCTTATACCTCCCACATACTGTTATGCCTCCCCCAATCTCTTATGCCTCCTTCATAAAGGAAACAAGAAAGAAATACAAGTATTCCTTGTACAAGGTGAGGCATCCAACCCAAACTCCCTCCAACGAAAGGGTAAACTCTTATGCCTCTCTACATGAAATCTCCCCCATATTCTCTTCCTACTCCAAACTTAAGCAATCTACCCACACCCAACAAGCATTCCAAAGAAAACAATACTCAACACAAGCACATAAACACAAAATAAAGCATAACATAAGCAAGGTAAAGCTCATAACTTTCCATAGTAGAGCTTGTTCTAAGAGTAAAAATTCAATCTCCTCAAAACCAAGAAATCATCCACAAGCTCCAAAAATCCACAAGCACTCCCAACAATCCTTTAACTCTTCAAAAAATGCAAGAGCAAAAATAATGAAGTAGCCCCCAAACAAGTAAAAGAATTAGAATAAATAGAAAAGGGAGAGATGAGGATGATGTGGCTCTAAGTAAGATGCCACCTCATTTCTTCTCCACTCCACATCACCTTAGTCAACCTCATATTCCAAAGCACAGTTAATAACTGGTTGAAGAAATGACATTTTACTTACTCACACAATCTAAGCCCACACCCCCTAAGGACAATATTAATTATAATAAAGGAAGCGCAATAAAATTTTTACCTTTTTTATCTTTCCAAAAGACCTAGAGGGGTCTAATTTTGACTCCCCAACCCATTGGTAGGGTTGGCATAGCAATTTAAGAGGTGTGGAATAAGTTTAACTTGTCCCACAAGCTTCGAAATTTTGCTGCTAAGTCCAAATTCGAATTTCCATGAACAGGTAGAGTGTACAACACTCAAGATTCCTTAGCACTCAGCTTACAACCCAAAATCCAAGAGAAATATACTCTATAAATGCATTCGTTTGGTCACATCTTTAATTAGTTTAGGAAAAGATTTATTAACTTTAATAAGACACTACAACCCATTAATAATAAAGAGTAAAATACATACATCAAAATCTAGTTAATTAAAACAAGTAAATTACATCACAAAAAGAAAAGCATACTAACATCAACAAAGGAAAACTAAAATAAAAGACTATATGAACCCTTGGTCACAATTTCCCCCTAACCAAATTCAAACACACTCACACAAATACATGTTGCCATGGTGACCCTTGTTGTATTCATTTAGAATTCCAATGTGGTTGGTCTCCAACCCCCGGATGTTTGTTGTGAATAATTTTACTTACAAAACACATAAATACCTCTTTCGGCTTCGTGGCCACATTAAAAACATCTATGATAAAATATGTAATATAAATCTACAATCATCTATATACGAATCAAATATCATCTAGACAATTATGATATCATTTATAATTTCTAGCAACATTTCTATCCAATGCTTAATTCATGTCAAAATGATCACAACATTACTCCAATTATCAAAGGTCTATTCAATATGACAGAATATATCACATGTCAAAAGTATATATATATATATATATCCATGTCAAGAGTATATCAACATCAATGTAAAAATTTCTCTAATAATCCACATGCAGGATATATGGGTCAAAATCAATAATATTACAGTATCTCTAACATCTAGTATCCTGTTAAATCAAAAAGCTGCGATATATCCGTAAGCATAGTCGATAGTGTCGAAATCAGTAATCAGAAAGGTGTAGAAGGGAAGTGGGCACTACATATACAATTTCTCTTTATTATGGATTACATGCTTAAATGAGGTGGATTCATTGATTGAACGTGATGGCCAAATTGTACATTGAAAGGAGAAAAGTTGACGCTCACAAAAGAGCTTTTTCTCTTCACGAAATGTCTAATATTAGACCAAGGAATTTGTAGACTTCGCCAGAACTGTTGAATATTTCATCCGAAGCTCGTCTAGAGCAATGAACGCATGGTTTATGCGCCACTTGGAATACATTCAAATGTGAGATAATCTATCAAATCGAAAGGAGAATTTTTATAAAACATTAAGATCGTCTACAGCTCATTGAACGACCAATTAAATAGGAATTTATCAAGAAAACGGATCAGAAATTCCAATCACGCCTACTACACTATTCATGTCGTCCATAAAAATAAAACTGTAATTCAATAAACATATGACATAACGTAAATTTTCATTCACGTTTAAATCATTTTATCCCGCCACGAATATGCAATTTTGAAAACGATTTGAGCAAAATCCAATGCCATTTTTTGATTAAATAAATATTTGAGGAGACGGTGATGAAGATAAATGGGAGCCTGACTTTTATAAAATATTTGGCTATTATAATTTTCTCCATATTTAAGTACAAGACGGCAATAGTAGAAATGGAGCTTCCTATGTCTCCATATAATTCTCTTGTCATCGTTAATTTTTATTGAATAATAACTTTGACTACGTTAGCCGACTCCATTAAATAAAAACAGAGAGCTGAAGAAATGGAACACTCTTTTGTTTCCATATCACATTTCTTCTCCCTCTGATGGTATCGTGAATTTTTCTACACAGCAACTCTTACAGGCAGACTAATTTCCATCATATTAATGCTCTTTCTTTGCCTTTGCATTCCAATTCTGATGATGTGACTATTTACGATAATTTTGTATACGACCCACCTGAAATATATGCCAATTTGGTTGCTAAGGGTCTCGTGATTATTTATGCCTATGTTCTTTCCGTTTTTCTTCCACATATGCACGTTGTTTCAAGATATTTATGGGGAATTCATAAGAAAATTGTAACCAAATAAAAAAATCGTCGTAGAATGATCGTTCCACACTGATGTAAATTGCTGCCCCATTGGGAGGAGGAGTGGCTTCAATGCCTCGATCAATCGACAATTATAAGAGAACTAAAGATGTTTGAAATGTTTAACTAACTCACTCTTCCGTGCAAATATATTTTAAGTCAACATAAATATATTTTAAGTCAACATACAAATATTTTAGGAAATTTATAATTAGCAACTTTTTTGGACCACTCAATTCGAACGAGGGTGAAATAATTATTAAGATATTGATTTGGTTATGAAATCTAGAATGGTTAATGCGTTTGAAGATGACATTTCATAAATCTAATATATATACTTAGTGTCAAACACATTTTAAAAAGATACAAAAAGAGCATTAAAAGAATGACCCAAGAAAAAATCAATGAGAAATCATGATTCTAATGTTGGGTAGCCATCATAGTTCTTAAATCTATGATAATGTATAATGTGTTATAGATGTGAACCATGTTGTTAGGGCATGTAGTTTCTAAGGAATTAGAATTGGATTATGCTGTTTACGCATATAGTTTCTTGATGTTCAAAAAGTCCGTCTTTAGAAGTGGGAACTAGTGATATTAATAGAATTATTCGTATGTGAAGACTTCAATTTGAATTATCTCTGTCTAAGTTGAAGTGTCTCAGAGATAAACAAAGAAAAACATATCTAGTCTTGACATCGAATGAAACTCTTCGATGATCTACTATAATATCTAAAAACAATATTGTCTTCAATGAATTTCATATTAGATAGGGTACTTGAATACAAAATGTTCTTGCACAATAAGCACTCCTAAACTCATACAGAGATATAGTGAATTTAATTCAAAACTTTATAAATAATAGAGTATATTAAAAGTCAAATATTTCTTATAAATAAGATTATTATAATAACCGTAGAAATAAATCTAGAGATATTTGAAGCTAAACCAATCTACTTTCTACATTGTAGTATCAGTCACTTAAACAAAATGAAAACACTAGAAATATAATTTAAAACAAGTTTCCTTATCAATATGACAGGTCTCTTCACATATATGAAAAAATAATATTACGTGATATAATTATAGACATCTAAATTTGATAATTTATCACTTGACAATGCTAGCATTAGACTAACCCCTAAAGGGTGTTTTGAGACAAAAGTTTGAGACATAAGTTGTACTTATGTCTCAAAATTATACTTTTGTCTCAAGCTTCTCTCTTTTTTAATTTAATATTTTTTAACGATTGATTTTCTTTTTCAAAAACACGCGTACCTGACCAAAGATTTTGACATTTCAATGTCTCTCCTCTGAAATGTATCCCTAACCCTAATCACATCGAGAGCATAGCGGCCACTCAAGGAAGATGTTGGTATGTCTACAGATGGAGGTGTGGCGGTTACGCCCTCTACCCTGGTCCGCATGCAGGTAAATCTTAAGCTCCTCCCTCAATACTCCTTCAATTGATTAAATAACTCCTTTTTTTATACATTGTTTGAATGTGTTAACTAAACATTTGGGCATTGAAATTCCATGGATTTTTGAAGGATCATGCGTAGTATTCATAGTAGAAATAGTGGCGGTGGTGTTCTACAGAAGAAAATGGTTGCAGTTGAATATTCAGGCCAGATTGGATAGGGACAGGGTAGAAATGATATCATTCAACAGCAGGGGAAAGCCTGCCAAACTCTTCACCGTCAAAGAGATCCAAAAGGAAACAAACGGATTTACAGGGGATCAAGTATTGAGATTTGGGGGCTTCGGCAAGAAAAACATAGTTCTTAAACAAGGTAAGAATTATGTCGCAAGGGGTGAGATTTTTGGGGTGCCGGGTGGATGCAGAGGAACTCCTCATGGTCTACGAATATATCCCCAATGGTACCTTATTCGAACACCTTCATCAAGGTCCCTTTCTCAATTAGAAAAAGCATCTCAACATTGCATTTTAGATGGTAGAAGCCTTGCCCTACCTTTACTCTGTTGCAGTTCCCCCAATTTATCACAGAGACGTCAAATCCACCAATATTCTCCTCGATGAAAAATTGAATGCAAAAGTTTTGGAATTCGGCCTCTCCCGTCTTGCAGAGACGGATTTGTCTTACATTTCTAGTGTTCTCTGGGTACGTTGGGCTACTTGGATCTTGAGACGGTGGGAAGAATTTGGATTTTATGATACAGTGAAGAATTCTATTAACATTCGTATGAGAAGCAGAATTTTTCTCATTTCAAATTGGAGCTCTGCATCCAGTCAATTAAATCTTGAACCTTTCCTTCTTAAAGCACAACTGGATTTTTCGGTGGAAAAAAATAGATTTATTCCATTCATGTTCTCTGCGGTTACAGACAAGTTATTTTGTCCTTTTTCCTTCTGTTATTGATGTTGTTTATTAGAAGATATGAATATAACATCTGTTACGATTTGATATTTTTTTCATCTTTTTTTTTTTTTAAAGTGATTTGTATGTGGGCACTATTCTGGGACTAGTATCAATGTGTTTTGCCACATGAGTTCTACTTTGGACTGTTTGCAATTAACATAAATGAATAGATACAGTTTGAATTAATTTTAATGGTTTAGTTTTTCTCAGTCACATCATCGACTAAACAACTGCGGGCTCGTAGTGAAGCCCTGCTAAACTTATTGTAACATTACCCTGTGATAATATAGAGGCGGACAACAATGTTAGGGAGTAATCGAAGGATATATGTCGCTATATATGTTCAAGGAGTTTGTATAATCTGTATTGGAATGAAACATGCTACAACATATTCTCTCCTACAGCCGGGAATATTCAGTATTCTAGTATGACTAATTGTATCCGAGTAAAAACAATACCATAAAATCTATATGTCAGTATTCCAGTATGATTGATATGTGATTTGTATGATTAATTTTTTATTCGGTCCATAGACCTTTCGCTTAAAGTGGGTGAGGGGCTCCCTTTACATAGTTAAAGATAGTTGGAGGCTCTACCTTGTACCTCTCATTTTGTCTGCCCTAAATACAAAAGTAGATGGAAATTTTGCACAAAATTTTAACTATCTGCCCAATAGACTAATTCTGTCGAATACTCTGTTTCTTTTATGAAATTTAGTGTTCAAAATCACTTTTCCTAGGAAGAAAACCCCAAGTTTGAGTTTTAAGGGAATTTCCTGGTCAATTCGTGTCAAAATAGTGGAATATTAGCATCTTGAGGAAATTCGGAGGGTTTAGAGATGAACTGTTATCATAATTACCTCATCAGCCCCTTGTTCTAATTTGTATTTCATGTTCTGTTTCTGATCTCAGGCTGTCTTCCAGTAGTTTGAATATGCAGTTGATTCCTTTCTTTTGTAGTGAAGGCCTTCTCAAAGGCTGTAATATACAGAAATTTCTTCTAAACTCCTCATTTTCCATGATTGAAAATTTCCAGTGCATGATGAGTCGATGGCAATAGATTGCCATATATAGAGCTTATGTTAATTTTTACAACTACTTTGAGTTCCACACATAAATGAATTCCCCTTCAGAGAGCCCAAGCAAAAAATGATTGGAACAATGTGTCCTGCCAACTGCATCAAGGTGGTACTCATCCAATGATTCATTTTGTTACTGTCCTTATTATCTGCAAACATCCGAGTGAATATCACATAAGGAGTTGGAACTTGTGCTTGCTGGTAGGACATGGTTGTTTAAATGCTCAATGACTATAGGCTCATCCTGGGTTTTGATTATATTGATTTTAGTACTGGGTTTCACCCATTGTTCTGGTGTTAGAGGGTTTTTCCACAAAATAGCCAGTCTTATGTGCTTGAGATTGATTAAGAATCATTTGTAGAGAATCTTCATTTTATGGTCCATACTAAAAATGATGTTACTCAACTCTTTATTGTTGATTGGTTCCTTCTTATAGATGAATTTTGATTTGCAGTTGATTTTCTATTTGTGACAGACAGAATTTATGGTTGACATGAAGTGTGAGGGATGTGTTTCATCTGTTCGGAACAAGCTAGAGCCATTGGATGGTATGGTGATTTTGTATTGGGCATCCCAATTTCTTCAGCTTGTCAAATCTCTCATTTTAGATTTCTGGCTTCCATACTGAATTGGCTACCTTGAATTGGTGGATTTCAAGAATTTATGATTTACTGGGTTAATCAACTCATGCATTGGTATCTGATGGTATCAGAATTGGGGTTTTGACAATATAGCCATTTTCATGTCAATCATATGTGCTAAACAATATGATTAACCTGAAGTCCTTAATATTGTATGAGAATATTTAGCACCTTTCCATATTTCTTGTTGTCACTCAATCTTTGATTGGCTTGATTTCTTCTGTCATGAGATGAATTTGATTCATGGGTTTGCAGTAATGATTTCCTATTTGTGATAATCCTAAAAATATGAATTTTTTTATCCTGTTGTTGTCAAATTTTCAGTTTAAAATTTTCTGTAGGATTTCTATTGGAACTTCTAATTCCATTTTGTATTTCAAGTTTGTTGCTTGATTTTATTCTTATCCTGCCATACACTTATTGTGTACATCCCAATTTTCTTGCTGTCAAATCTCTGATTTTAGATTTCTGCTTCGAATTCCCGATTTCAAGTTTATGATTTCTAATTCAGCATTTATCTGGTACAAATTGGGGTTTTGACTGCCTTTCCTCATCTGTATATCGGCTCTGACCTCCAGTCCTTAATACACATATTATGTATTTAGCACCCCATATTTCTTGTTGTCAAATCTCTGATTGGCGATTTCTGCTGTCAAATTGCTGATTCAGTTTTTACTGAAATTTTGTTGTTGTCAAATTTTCAGTTTAAAATTTTCTGTAGTAACATTTCTGTTGTGAACTTCTAATTCCATTTTGTATTTCAAGTTTGTTGCTTGCTGTCCTGCCATACACAGCCTGACAACAACTCATTCTCAAATCTAGTTCACGGTCGTTCTGAGCTAAGCTTCGTGCTTTTGGCTTGTTGTTGTAACAACAATATCATGATAGTTCTCAAGTGCCAAGATTCATTTCATGTAGATCTGGCCCCTCATTTTCTATGGTTCGCTCAAGAAGTACCCCAAGCTCAATCCGAAACTCTGACTTGGTTCAGTTGCTCACCCAAGAGCTCCATGACCAATGACAACAAAAAATTGCATTTCAACTCTAATATATGCAGCAAATGACAAGCATGTTCCTATTATTGATTAAACATTATACAGAACTGTTAGGATACGGGATGGAATTTTGGGATTAAGCCATTTCAGATTGCTTAAGAAGCTAGGGTGTGGTGACATAGGCAGTGTCTATCTTTCAGAATTGAGTGGTATGAGATGCTATTTTGCAATGAAGGTGATGGACAAAGGATCTCTGGCAAGCCGAAAAAAGTTGCTGAGAGCTCAAACTGAAAGAGGAATTCTGCAATCTCTGGATCATCCTTTTCTCCCCACATTATACACTCACTTTGAGACGGACAGGTTCTCATGCCTGGTTATGGAGTATTGTCCAGGAGGAGATTTGCGCACGCTTCGACAACGACAATCAGGAAAGCACTTCTCTGAGCAAGCAGTACGGTAAGAATCTTAACCATTTGTCAGACTGGTAGATTCTAATTATATGGTTTATTTGTATTGATCAATGGGGATTTGTGTAATGTTCTAGTAAGCAGTAGAATTCCAAGCAAAACAATTTTCTTTATGGACAGTTAACTGAAAGTATATCATCGCTGTTAACTTCAAGAACATCACTGTTCTGGGGCTGTTGTCTTTTGTTTATTTCTTATCTGTAATGGCTGTGCACTTTCTACTTTCATCCTCTGAAAGTTGATTGAAAATCAGCTTTTGTTTCCTCTTAGTTTTCTTGTTTAAAGATTTTTATCAATAGAACAACGTGCCCTTTGACTGTTTGAATACCACTAACAGAGTGCACTAACAAGTATTACTACAATCCAAATGTTTGTTAAGAATCCACACTGATAGCATAATAATTTTGCCTTTAAGTTTCATAGACCAAAAAATAGATGTTTTTAAACATATAGATCTTAAATTCCTTAATGAAATATATGGGTTTGTTAGCTTTATATGCTAGGTCATAGTAATAAGGTCAAACTTATCTGGTTGAAAATTGGAGAGTTGGATTGTCATTCACTCTGGTCTCTGTGGGAGATTACTCAGACTCATATATAACACGTGTTTATGACTTAAGGAAGCCACTATATTGCATGGACGGTCATAAAGCTATGCCAGAATGTAAATAAGCTATTCAGTAATGAAAGAATTTATACAACACTCATTGAATGAAATATATAGCAGATTCAACATATTGGAAATAAAATAAAATTGCATGGGAAAAGGAATTGATTAAAGTTTACATCTTGCTGGATTAAGGAATTATTGATTTCCTGAAAGTGCCAAATAGCCATGAAATGATTTCCATGTTTACACTTATAACAAAGGATGACAATTCACAAGTATTTGGCAGTTTCTTTGTGATGAGAGTTCTCTAAAGAGTCACCAGTGGTATTGAAGGGTGAAACTTAGGGAGAAGTATAACGTCTTAATCCTTTACTGTGTCGTTGCCGTTGAATTTCTAAATGGGAGGGGGGGACACATCTAGAAGGGGAATGCCCCTTGTCTTTCCAGAGAAATCACAATAGCGGTCATCTTAGCTGCAATGTAGGTATCTTGAACATAATACACCTGAAACTAAATTGTATCCTAAATATCATAAATATAGGATACAAAATTACCTATGCCTGGCTTACTAAAGGTTAGGTTGAATGCATAATGAATTCACTTTTCCAAAAAATCATATTTCTGGGAGTTTTACTTCTCTTCGAAAAACATTCTAAGAACAGCTTCCTCATTCTGTTTTCCTTCAACTGCATCATATATGGGGTTTTGGCCATTTATGTCTTTGCTATTTATTATTTTGGGATTTATTTCTAGAAGTTTCTTGCAGACGTTTGAATGTCCATTCAAAGCTGCCTCGTGGAGAGTGGTCCTTCCCCTTTTTTTGCCCCTAGCACAAACTTACCCTTTTCTTTAATTTTTCCTAATATCACATCGACCATTTCCTCTACTTTACTTTCATCTTCACACATAGAACCCAAATGCAATGTTGTTTTTACCTCATCAATACAATCTCCGTTGAGTAACATAGCTCCTTTGAAACAATATTTACACAACTATGGAGTAATGATTGACATAGAAACTCTTGTGGATCGACTTTACCGAAATAAGCTTTCGACTGTTTTGACATTGATAGTAACTTTGCCACTAATTCTATATTTGTGTCAGAAACAACTAGATCTAAAGGGCTGTGTCCGCTTAGAGGTCAAGACAATTCTTTGGATGCAGTGCAGTTGACAGTGGATTTGAAACCCAATCTTTGAGGTATGTCTTGCAGTTTGTTTCTCTAGTGCAGAAATATCTTTTAAATTCCATGCTTACTGTATTCATATTCTTTATTGCAAAGATATCAATTTGAATGCTGGCTCGTTTAGATCAAATTTAAATAGAAAATAAAAACACCATTTCTTACTCTGTCACATTTTACACAACCTGGGTAAATTCTGTCTCTGATATCTTTCTCCCCACATGAAATTGAGAACCAAGTTTTTGCAAACTTGTTCTTTTCTATCAGACAAAAATTATCTCAAATTTTAAGATGTTTTGGCTGATTATTTTTCACTTTATGATGATTTTACTTACTGAAATACGTTTTTCTTTTGAGTTGTCTCAGACGTGCAGGTCGGTAATTTGGTCATAACTTTCTCTATACATACCCAATCGACCTCATAATAGACTCGTTGGATTTGTATTTCCAAGGTTCTCTTACTGTCCAAATTTTAACTCTTTATGATACTTCCATAAAAAGTTATGCACGCTGTCCTAAAACTGGGTTTGCACAATTTCCACAGTTCAGACCTAGTTTTGCTTATAAAATGCAAAATTTGAAATTTCTTAGTTACTTCAAAACATTTTTAGATACCCATTATTGATATTTAAATTCCTAGGAAGTTTCATGCAATGCCTCTTCACCAATCACTGTGAGCTCTCTTAAGTTCTTCTCCTTTTACGCCTAAATACTGTATTTTTCATACTCCTCCTAGAACTGTCATGCCCAGTTCACTCGTGTGAAGCCCTAAGGACCTGATTCCCTTTCTAAATGCTTGAGGGGAGTACAAATATGATTAGTTCCAGATTTGGTGATTAAGCTCATCATATTTCATAAGATATAAACATTTCTCTACAAACCTTGACCAAGGGTTTCCATGGAGCCCGAGAGGGATGATTTCATTCCAATTTCTCGAATTTGATGTCTAATGTCTTGAGATAAGCTCAATAACCTATGTATGTATTTATATATATATATATATATATATATATATATATATATATATTTTAAAACAATCATATATGCATGGAAAGCTTCTTCTATTTCTTATACATAGTGAAAATGCTGCACAGTACAGTCAACTAGGAGAAGGATAATGACAGATTGAACATTTGCATTTGAATATGCATTCAATTATTGTAAAATACCTTCATACATGTTCGAGGAGTTGGGAAACATCAATTATCTAACCACGCCCCCATCTTGACTTTCATCATGAACTGATCTTCCCTAAAAGGATTAATAGGGAGATGTCCAAATAAGGAGATTTCACACTCTACTCTACAAACCCTAACTGTGCACTTACCTGGCCCGTGAGCCTCAAAATGCTTATAAAATGCATGATCCTTGTTTCCAAAGCTTCTTACTTGACATGCAGGGTTGTCTTAACCTTCTCTAGGATCCTGAGCTACCAGTAAGGTTTAGCAATACAAATAATTTTGATTTCTGTTAAGGAGGGGTCTATACATGCTCATAAAAATAGGGTAATTCAAACCCTTACTCTCAATTCAAATAACAGAGACTTCTTTCATTGTATAGGTTTCAACCATGGCTTAGATACACTTCATCTAATCCTTCCTACATATTTCATTCGTGCTTATACTCATCACAAAAGCAAATCAAAGTTTGATCCCACAACCCAAGGCACAGTCACAGTACAAATTTCAACTAGTTTATCCATTGGCAATAGAATATCACAAAGGATGGTACTTCTAATTCATGCAATGATCCTTCATTCACTCCTATCACGTGGAATTATCCTTCAAGATTGGGATATCACTCAAATAGTCCATTGTCATATGGTTCCAAGTAAAAATTTGAACATTCACAGTCAAGAATGTGTTTCCTTACTTTTACTAGCCTTGAGTTTTGATGGCTAACACTCTTATACTTGAGATTGTCGGTTGAATGCCCTCTTGGATTTTTGGCTTGAGATTGTTTCTCATCGCTTGTAAGATGTAACTGATGATTTCGTAATTAAGCAAAAGTCTATTCTGGGTTGCATTAGCACAAATTAGTGCATAATTTTTAGAGGTCATGACTAGTGGTTGGATATGTTTCCCCAAGGCTGAGAGCCAACTTGCAATGCACAAGGGGTGAAAGCTGAAATCAGAAATTGTTTGTTGTTTCAAATAAAAAGATCTATCATACCAGATCATGTTATGACAGCAACTGTGATTACACCATAATTGTCTTGGAGGAACAAGTACTATCATTAAGCAAGTAAATGTTGACGAAATCATCTTTGTGGGCTTTAGAACAAGGTTTCATTGACTTTATAAGCCAGATTCTGTGGTCAACTATCACGGTGCTATGCAAATAACTAGTTCAGTGTATTCAAAGGATTGATAATTGGTATTATGGTGTTATGCTTCAAGCTACCTGTTGACTTAATGCTGAAAGAAATGTCATGCTCATCTGCTGACAAAATTTGATGGTATTCACTACTCTTTGAATTCCCAATTCTAAATTTGTTTATTTCACCATTTGCTATTTATCTATGTCAATCATGAGTAGTTGATTTCAAATTTGGTGTGTCAAAAACAGACTAGATGTTATTATTCTTTTTGAGGCATTAATGTTGTCTTGTGGCCTTTAATTTTATGTAAATTTGTACTTTCATTTGCTAAGAATAGATACTGATGTTGCCTTTGGAAGAACTTTTGATGTAAGTTTAACTGCTCTAGGCATTTTATGCTAGAGTATATGCAAGTTGATGGTAGTACTCTTGAAATTGGTCACTCCTGTATGACTTGAATTGTATGAGCATTTGTTTTAATGCCCATGGGAGGAACTTAGTGTGCCAAAAAATGCATCACCCTTTTTACAATTTGTACAGCTGTTATCTTTAATTTATATCAGAATACGATATGCTCTTTTATATTAAACATGATTTTTGTAGGGAGAAAGGAAACCTTTTTCCAAGAAGATTACACGAATATTTGTTGCAAGAATTCCACCCTCTGTTACTGAGGAGATGTTTCAAAACTCAGTTTTGTTCCTTAACTATGAACTAGTTTTCTCAAATTATTTTGCGGTGTTGCAACATTTATGAATTCACTTGCTTCCTATAATTATCTCAAAAATGTGCTTTATTTAAATTTGTATAATGTCCCTGTAGGTATTTTGAAGAATATGGAAAGAACATGAAGATGACAACTGTCACTGGAGAGGCGGTTCCTCAAAATAAAAGTTAAGAAAAAGAACGTCGAAGTAACACTAGGGAAGCAAACGGATTGCTTGAAGCTGGTAGTGGAGAGGTGGTGTGAATATTGTATGTCAAGGGTTAACGGCATATAGGCACCCTATTGTATTTTATCATTGTATTTCAAGGGTTAACAACATTTAGACACCCTTTTGTATTTTATTTTATTTGATATTAATAAAATGTTTGACCCATTTGTTGGGCACAAGATTCAAATCAAATTGTTCTTAATTTATAATATTAATTACTAGTCCACTCTAACATCATAAACGATATGTACCCATTGACTGCACTATATAATATGGCTATTATTTATTCTTGAAATTCATATTTTTCATTCTTTAAATTCGTATCGTCTCTAGAGAGACAATATAAATTGAAATTAATATTGTCTCTAGAGAGACACAAAGTTAGTATTCATTATTGTCTCGAGGGAGACAATAATGATATTGTCTCGAGAGAGACAAAATATGTATCAATGTATATTGTCTCTAAACAGACAATAATTAGAGACAATATTAGAGACACCCGCTTTGAGACAATAATAAAGACAATACACAACTTTTTTATTGTCTCTATTTGAGACAATTTGATCAATTATTGTCTCTATTATTGTGTCAAAACACCCCTCCTTGTAGTAGAATATATCCTATATTACCAAAAAAAATCCAAAACATTCACCTTTTTTCTGCATACCATTTAATTTTTTTGAAAAGACGAGAGATTTATCTTATATAATTATTTGACCTCTTCAATTATCTAGATTTCATAATGTTTTTCATGTAATTTTTTTTAATAGTATTTTAATAGCTCTGAACATGCAATTGATTGGGAAAATGACAATATTGAGTCTAATTGTGAATTTAAAATTGAACCTCAAGAAAGGATAAAATAAAACTAGAAAATAAAGAAATAGAGGAATTAAGTAAGTAAACCTACAATGGAATTTTTTGTCATGTTGGGAAAAGTATAGATATATTTGTGATCAATATCCACATTTATTTCACTAATCATTATTACTTTTGGAATGTGTTTTAGATAACCCCATGAGCTACTAAAATCAACAACTAAATTTAAAATGGGAGAATGTTACATATACAGACTCAATGCAAGAGGAATGGGAAAAGCATAGGCGTTTCATGCCCTAGGCAAGCTAGGCAGCTGCCTAGGGTGCAAAATGGGAGGTGTGCCAAAATTTTCCAAAAAAAAAATCCTATCAGCCTAGGGCAAATTAGCAGATGAGGTTGGCCCAGTTTACAAAAAAAATTAAACAATTAACCCGAACCTCATATATATGAAACCAAATCCATAAAGGTAATCATAATGGTTTATTATTCTAGAGTCTCTACACTCTAAGCATGCACAATGCATAAATCCTTGGCCATGCAATCCAACTCGTCTCCCAACATTCTATCAGTTGTAACCTTATTATGAGACTAAATTTTATTCCTATAATAGATTGGAACTTGCCATTGAGAAGCCCTTGCATGTCGATTAAGCTTAATTCTGAGGAACCAATAAGTATATTTTTTTTCTTTCACTCCCTGTGATCCGTAAAATATTAAATGCTACAGACTAAATCTGCTGGAGGTCTGATTAATGATGTTGGGTTCCTCAAATATCATTGTTTTTTTTTGTCTCTTGGGATTCAACGGTAGAAGAGATAGAGGAAGATGATTGAGGAGACTCTTCCACTCCACTTAGTTGTGTGGATTTTTTGAGTATAATTTACTCTCTTTTAATTCATCTTCTTTTGCTTCTTCTCCTTTTCTAAGGTCTTCTCTAGTCTGTGTGGAAAACATCAGCACCACGCAGTGTTACTATGGACTCTATGGCTTAACCCTTTAAAACCTTATACTCTCTAAGACATGATTTGGGTGGTTGTTTTTTCTATTTTGGGGCGGTAATGAGGAGGCTTAGATCTGGTATTGATGTTTCCTATGTCTTCCTCTTTGGTTATAAGTTTGGGTTGTGATTCACAAACACACTGAGCAAAGGGGAGCTTATGACCAGGTTTGTGTGGATTTTGAGTTGGAGATTACAATCAATGTTCTATTCTTTCTTGGGAACCATAGATTTAGCACTAGACGTTGTAACCATTAATCCTTCTGAAACAATGCTTTTTATTTGATGTCTTGTTTTGGTATTTTTTTGTTATGACATTGTCCATGTTAAAAATATATAAACAGACATAATTTGAAAAATGAAACAAATCAATTTTCTTGCCCATACCAGATCAACCTTGAATGTGTTATGAACCCTTGAGCATTTACTCAACTCCATCCGTTGGGCATATGATGTCTTCCTTGGAAAAATCGTTCCAAATAGAGGCCTTCCCAAATCTAACGTTCCCAAATCTAGATGTTTCAATACGGATGTTTCATTGCATTCCTATTGGAAATTATAGTTCTGAGAGAGTATTTTCAACTCTAACAAGAGTAAAAAGTAATTAAAGGTCAACAATGGGGTTAAACTAGATTAAATAGCCTCTCTATTTTTACAATTGAACACAACATCGCTACAACAATAAATTATGATGACGTCATTAATAGTTTTGCTAATGCTAAGGCAAGATTAAGAACCTATATATCTTTAATTGAATTTCACAATGTGTAAAAAATTATACTATAATTGTTTTAAAAACATGCACATGCAGGTGGGTGAATGCTCCCCAAGAAGAAGGGGGGGAGGAGGGGAGGCGTATGCTCTGAGTAATACCTAGGGGCGCTCTAAAAACCTTAATTCGGCCCTCGGATAAAAGCCAAACAATGTCCCAACAAATAAATATCCGTAAACTTAAATGAAAATAATAAGGACAAAACATGGAAACACACTCTCAAAAGAAACCCAGTTTCAATAAATATTAACCCTTAAATGACACTACGTACCTGCTGCTTAGGCTCGGTCCTTTCAAAGCACCGTCCTCAGCTCATATTCACAACAAAACAGTTTGATAGATATTTATATATGAGTGGCGAAGCCTAATCTGTGCGATTTACGAGTCAGTAGCATCTACAATGCTGAGATTTCGTTGTGGGACTGGGGTTGCACTCAACCATGTCCACAACTTTCTAAAAACTTTGTACATCTCATGGAATTGTTATCACACCGCTCTGATCAAGTCCGAATTCTTCACCTGACATTTCCAGCAAATAACGAATAAGCGGATGTTTCAAATAGGTGATTGGAATACAAAACCGCTTTCTCTCCTTGCCAACGCAGACGCAGAAGTGGGCCTTCCTAATCACAGCGCTTTCGCCATTTTCGCCGTCACGATTGAGTCTTCTTGTTCCTCCTCAGAATACGACAACGCAAATAAGACTTGTGGCGTCTTGGGTCTGGATATGATCAACCCTATTATTTCTTATGGTGGGTACAGGACAAGGGAAAACAGCATTAATGCACTCGTGAGTCGTAACCTCGTAGGGAAGAATTCCAACATGCATTGTGGACTGTGACCTAGATTTATGTCGGTTCAATACAGCCGCACCTGTTCACTTGATTTTTAGTACAACTTTGTCTGGCTTGTTTGACATTACGTACATTCTTCCCGAATTCTCATTTCCCCAAATCTTGTTTGTCGCGATCGGACTGCGGAAGACCATACACAAACTTCTTGTGTCAATTGATTCTGTATGTGGAAACCTAGCAAATATTATCCGGCAGTTGTGGGGATTCGCGAAGAATGTGACATGAACTTCTCTATAATGTTAGAACACAAATCACGCTATTTAGACATTAGTTACTAATGGTCTAGTTTTACACGTGAAAGCACACCTTTTCTCCTATAAGACATTGAAGAGATCATGACTATGTAGTTTTTTTTTTGGGTGTGAGAAACTAGGAGATTTATTTGCATGAATTATAATCTTTAAATTCTCATCTGTACGAGTGATGTTGTTGGATATCACAAGCACTCAGAGGGGCTGAATTAGTGATTAGCATAATTAAGGTCTTTTTAAAATTTCAAATTTACTTAACTTGATTCAGCAGTTAGATTATGAGCACAAATTGAACTTCAAGCGAGGAATACAATTGATCATGATAGAATGTTTATAGTGGGAAACTCAATGAAGGAGAGAAAAGTCACTTGAAAAGCACACTTTTTATTTAGAACACCAATTCCAAAGCATTGATTTACAATTGATTAAGCACCCACTTAATCACTAAAGCACCAACTTCAAGCACCACCAAGCACCTACTTGATGGACACTGACCACCCACTCAGTATGATTGAAGAAGAAGCACTTACTTCTTTGGTCTAAGCACATACTTAGATAGTTTCGAGAATGAATTGGTTATTTAGTTACTTTGTTGCTCCTTCAACAGATCATGATCACTTTTCTTGGTTACAGTTTATTCACCAATTCACAGTTTATTCAATTCACTGGTTTTGGATTCTTATACACAGTCGAGATCTCATCCAACTGACGATAATGCAGTCTCATATCAGCAACATCAAGTATTTTTATGATGGTTTGTTTTTTAATGCCTTTCACAATTCAATAACTGCTTGTCTTACTTGCACCTATTTCACCATTTTTTCTTTGATAATTGACCTTGATTTCACCTGCTATGTCACTATTTTTGTTAATATTCTTCTTCATGACAATCATAGTTTATATGTTCTACATGTTTTCCTTTTTGCTCCTTTCTCTATCTTTTATAACACTCATCATCAACCCTCTATATTGATATCATCCTTTGTTTTTCATTACTTTACATGTATATCACTATCATCGATATCAATGAATTTGAAAATACACACTTTTATATGCCCACCTTGTCAACTTCAAGCTTCATCCTTTTTTCCGCTGACCTTTCAACATCTACCATATAAGATCAAAAGATCTTCCTCTGAACGAGTAAGACAAAAACCTTGTTTCTCCACATTCCATCTCAAGCCTAGAAGTTATTTCATGCATACAAGAATAATTTGAGCTCTTCAAACACTTAACAGTCTTTCTGACTTCCATACATTTGGTTTCCATTTTTGCAGGTCTTCATCGTATAACTGTTAGGAAACATTGATCTTGAGAGTGATAAAGGACATTATGACAATCAACACAGTCAAATGTAACATTTGAAATACTAAAGTTATAATCTATTTGAGTTCTTTAATTTTATATCCCTTCTATCAAATCAAAAAGGCTTGACCTAGTAACATTTATTTACAGTAACAAAAGGACTTAGTTGCAAACCCTTGAGTCTTAGTCATAAAATAGCATACAAAAGGTTACATACACCATGATTTTAACTCCTCTGAGGCTTCCTTTACCCTTATTAAGCTTGAATTAACTTATGTAGAACAACAAGATGTATTCATAGTCTTGAAAGGGTAACTTGATCATACTAGGAGTGTTCTTTACATGTTTGTAGAACCACACTAAGGAGATTTTTGGATTTTCATCGAAGGATTCCTTTTCAAGCACAACCATCAATCATTGAAGCTCAATTGACCTCCAAGGAACTTAATCAACAAATTACTTGACCCCTGCTTTCGAATAAAAACTATTAAAAATGAAGAAGCTCAATTCACTGAAATGCATGAAGTGTGCTAGAAGATAAAAATTCCACTATAAAGATCTCTTAGCATACTAAATGAAATTTGAAATTTATTTTTGCAATTTTTTTCTATCAAACCTACAGATATTTGTATCAAGTTTCATGAGAATTAGTCGGTTAAAAAAATTTTTAATTCGATCACAAACTTTTTCAAGAAACCTTAGATCTAGGTAACAGTCATTGTAGAGCCCGAGAACATAGAAAACATGATTTCTACCTTAATAATGAATGAAATTCGAAAAAACATTCTTTTTTGTACCTATAGGAGGGTTTGACATCTTTTGCATGCAATTTCTTACCGTGGAAAGCTTCAATTTGTTCTCAGAAGACAAAAGGATAGTGTATCATATAGTAACAGTTATTACAGTGTCATTTACAAAGAAGGAGGATGCTTTTAGGTTGAGGATGATGCATTGCAGATATTGACAGAAAAAAAAAATGGAGTTCTATTGCTTCAATAGAATGTTTTACACCTCCCATTAAGTCCATCTTTCACCTGTCATGTGTGCATAATTTCTCTTTGCACAATCATACTTAGACTTAACCAGGAACTCCATTGGGCTTAACCTATTTCAAAAAACTTTCTATTATACTCTAATAGATTTAGATCAAGAAATATTATATGAGGATCACTACCCCCTCTTTCACACCCTAAAAACATGCTCAAGAAGGATAAGACCACATTTTTACTCTAAGCTTCACACTTCATGACTAGATTGTGCAAGGAGTTTAAGAATAAAAGAAAAGAACAAAAACATCCTTCCAATGTAATTTTTTCATATTGAGCCTTAGCTAATCATATTGAGATTTCATAAGAATACCACTTCATTTGGAAGTCAAACAATTTATCGAAACAACAGTTCCAGGACAATACCTTCATTGTGTCTTAGTTGTATCCACTTAATTGTTCTCACGGTGAGGGATTTGAACTGAACCTATCCATCCTAAAGATCATTAAAAAACCCAAGAAGAATGAAAACATAATTAGTAGGTCTTAAAAAAATTTAAATTTTCTCATCCAGGTGGTTTAAGGTCAATTGTAACATTTTTCTTCTTTCAATTCCAACACATTCTTGGACACCAAAAAAAACATGCTTAGAAGAATGGTGAGAACTTCTCAAATACACATCCTTTTGCCAACATTTATTTTTGCACATGAATCCTTATATAATTTACTACAAAAAATTGTGCTATGACATATATGATAAAATTCTTCATATTTTTTATCGACACCTAAGAAGCCATGCAGCTCAAAATAAACTTCTCAAGGAACCATTCTTGAAAAAACTTGAATAACTTGGTTATATGATCTCCTGAGGACCTGAAATTTTGTGTGAAGCTCAAAAAAACCTGCCTCCACAATCTCCCATGGTTTATTTATCAAAATCATCTCTAAATTCTTATATCCCATCCCATTTTCATGTGAGAACAACTAGGTTTCTCAAGGGCAGTTTTTGTTAGAATTGGCATTTTGCTTCAAAACATATTTCTTGACTTTTTGGTCTCTGAAATGAGTTCATCCATATTAGATACAACTATTCCAGCCTACATCTTCTCCATTCACACTCCACTTCTCATTTTGTTTTTTCCATCAATGCACTTTACATCAATGCCAACACAAGTCGCAATGACTACGGTCCAACAAACTCCCCCCTTTGTCATATATGGCAACACCTACATCAGGAACCTATACAATTGATGGAAAAAAGACTTATAGATTTTGGTTTCCCAATTCCAAATAAACATATCTCCCCCTTTGACATCAATGAAAAATTTCCAAACTTATAACACCACTGAGAAATATACAAATAATCTGTATGAAGCATGATTTTACTTGAGAGGCTCCCCCTTGGATGATGGTGTGTCTTTTGGGATATTAAATTTCTCTCTAAAATAGGATATGCTTCACACCTTTTGTCTTGAATTGGCACTTAGCTTTCATTTTTCACATGAACCCCTTCAGATTGTATTCCTTCTTCTTTGGCTCCCATTGATCAGAAAAACTAATTCATTTTATCTTCTGCATCTCCCTTTTCTTCGAATATTTTATCAACACTTTATTTTTAGGAAATTTCACTTAGAAAACAAGATTTTGACACATGATTATTAGAATGAATTGGTAGATCCCCCCTAGGATTAACATTATAAGCTTAACACATAGTTTTGACCAAATTCTATATTGTTCTCTAATTTTCTCCAATGGTCCTTTTGATCTGCATCCTCTTCACTTCTAATTCATTCCATGCCACTAGATCTTCAATCAATAGTCTTATAAATCTTTAACTATCTAATGCTCAATCCAAATCACTATATACTATGCACTCTACCCATTACATTGACTTGACCTCTGAATTCACTCTTAACCTCATTTTATACATCATCCTTATGATATGAAATTTAGGAAATATACCTTGCTTATGCATCATTTTTAATTTCCTTATAGCTCACTGTTATAAGTTTTTTCACGATTGTTGGAATATTTTGTCAAATGAAACAAGCTTCCTAGTATTGGCAAGGACCTAGATCACCATAAAATCTTAGACAAGATTCTACAATCTTCAGAGGACTTAGAGACATAACAAAGTCCAAAATTGTTCATAAAATACAATAGGTAATACTATCCAAACCTTTGAACCATTTATACACACAAATATGATATATCGTGGAGAGAGAATAACAAGCATTATCATCTCAGATAAACTACACATCATTCGAATACAAGTATATACCTCAAGAAATTCTTACAAGTAAAACTCAGATATCCAAGATATCAAGATTTCAACCAACATTAATTTTAGCCAACAATACTATGAAAGACATGAACACAAAAACCTTGAAATTATGGAGGAGTCACACAATGAATTAGATAAAGACACCTTTTGGATCTCCGTGTAATTTTCACTTTTATCTTTAATGTTTCCACTCAAATTCCTTAATCTTTTATTCATACTAAAATCTAACCTTCCTTCTTGATAGATCAAAAGATGAAACAAGTCCACTAATTTGGCTTGAAAGCAACCACCATCATGCTAATTTTGAGATTAAAGGGTCTAAACAATGTTTGAGAGTACCATGTTGATAAGTATTAGCCTGAAAGAACCTTCGACACACATACAAACCTGTATGTGTCCTTTAATGGTCTTCAAAATTATTAACTTCCTTGAAGAAACTCTAAAAATGCATCAACAATCATCTTCATCTTTTTCAGGGTAAATATAATTTACCTTTTTGAGCATCTCTGACTAAACCTAAGAAGACTCAAAGTCCTTAACTTTTACTCAAAATGGTGTTTAACTCCCCAACACTAATCCATCTTGTTAGTGCTCACAAGATCTTAAGACCACTATTAAAACCTCATGAGCATTCAAAACTCCTTATCTTTGATATGATCATTACTCATGATGCATATACTACTTCACTATAGATAAGAACAATACATTTATGCCTTTTACTAACCCTTTGAACATAGATACTTAGATAGCCTTTAAAAGGTTTAGACAATCATAGAAATATCTTTCATGAGCACACACAAGACATACTCATTCATGTTGCTTCATGAAATATTAGGCTTAATTCTTACAAACCTTGATGTCATGTCACAACAAACCCTTGTATGAAGAGCATGTATCATCTCCTTTCACATGGCATAATCATCACAAGAATGATCTATGTATATTTCCATGTCATACAATATTTAGGAAACTCTCAGGTTTATAACTTACACAATTCATCATAATCACATACCTCTAACATCATGCATATGCTTTAAATTACAATGAACTATCATCGAGACCTGTAGGTTGACATTTTACTTCTTCACAGCAACCTTTGGGCCTTAATGAAACCAAAAAAGGTTTTCTTGACATTTTTGAACAAATATCTCCATTGAAGACTCATAAGGACACAAGTACATGAATTTATTTACATTGAAATCCTTCATAATTATTTGAAGCCAAGATTTATTCTTATACCTTTCAATGACATGAAACCCTTGAAAATACATATTTGATGTTTGGAAAACCTATAGACTTGTCTAAAACATATATCATGGCATTTTGGTCTTCAGAGACCACTATAAACATTATATGAAGCATACTTGAGTCATTATCAACCGTCATCAACCTCAAAAACATTAATTACAGTCATGTAGCTTCATGCTTTCAAGTGTCACAAGTCCCACAAATTGTCATGAGAAGAAAAATTTCTTCCTTGAATAGAAGTTCTTGATGTTATCAATGTATTGTAGTAGCTCATTGTCATCATACTTCCTTAATAGATTTGATGCACATATTTGAAATGTGGAAGTATTTATTACATGGTTATTTTACACAGAGACCTTGACATTTAAAATTCAAGACAAGTTCAACTTATTCTAACTGTCACAACATACAACTTAATATTTTTTCCTTGTAGACAAGACTAGTGACACATGGTCAGGTCATACAACTTCATCGAGATTATGTTTGGTTGTACATACTTACATGACACAAAGGTCAATCTTAAATTTTTCACTCATTATTTAGATGAGCACCTTCAATCCATTGAGGGAGATATACATACCTGTAGTGCACATGAAACATTTAATAAAGTCACACCCATAACTCATAATTCAAGCTCAGACTAATGCTAAGACACTTAAAACTCAGAGACTCATAATGACCTTTTACTATTGCAGAGACACCTTTATAGATTCATCCTCAATAATACCTCATAGACACAATTGATGCATCCCTTTACAACACAAGACTAAACTTATGACAGCACTAAGGACTCATACTTTGACACCAAGCATCCCATAAATGACATACACTTTTAAAACTCCTTATTACATAAACATGAGACTTATGAAAAATCACAACTGACTTAGATAAGAAACTTCATCATGATGAGCTACTAATGACTACACAAGTGAATTCATGACTTTTCACATAAGAATACTCAAATAGATCTTTAATAGTCACTAGAGATGACATACTTTATACACCATAAATAAGACTCATATTGTCATAGATAGCTCGACCTTAATCCAAAGCTTCATTAGAACCAATATAACCTTAAGGAGTCTAGCATTTGCATATGTCACCTTGTGAGGTTACTTCATAATAGAATATAGTCATAAAAGAAATATGATGACTTCATTTAGTATTTCCTTAGTCATGGTTCCATTTTACTTTAGAGACCTTGACATTTAAAATTGGTCAAGACAAGTCTCATCTTATTCTAACTGTCACAACATACAACTTTTTGAATCATTTTTTCCATGTAGACCAAGATTTCTAGTGATTTCATTTTACATGGTCAGGTCACAAATATCATAATTGCATAAAGAAAATTCGAAATCTTACTCTTTATTCTTGCTCAATACATAGGAAGTATTACATCCATTTAAATAGGAGATGTTGTTCCTATATTTAAGGAGATATAATCTCCATAAATATCTCCACACATAACTCCTAAAACAACTCCATGCTATTATACGTGAGATTTTGTTTTCTCACAAAACTAATATTGTTAATGATTTGTTTACTCAACAACTCATAACAATATTTACTCACCCACTCATAATTACATTTACAATAATGTAATTAATTATTACAACACATATTATATTATCCTAGATAATATAATCACTTACATAATATTCTATGTTCACACTACAACATAGATATTCCTAACATTCGCCCCCTTAGTGTGAACATGGGGTAAGAGCTCCTGGAAACATCAACCTTGTCGGAGTATTCATTGCTACTGGATCTTGCTATCTGGATCTTGCTGCTAATGATCATCCTTGTCGTATGAACATCTTCATCGACTGATCACCTTCCACCGAAGTACCTTCCACCGAAGTATGGCAGTCAGAGGACCGTACGACAGTCAGAGGACCGTACGTAGATGATTTTCCCCTGTAAGCTGAGTCATGCAGTTTGCTTCTTCCACACCAAATAGACACTCAGGAACTGTTGTTAGTCTATGTGAACACATTAAAATCAAAACATGAAACTAGTTTCACCCCCTTGTGTATAAACACACCACATAACTGAAATAAAATATCACCACATCTGTCTGCGACCCCATCGTTGGTGAATGACGAGAGGACGCTGATTTTCCTCCTTCCTCCATTGCCTCCTTCCTCCAACAAGAAAAGAGTCTACCATAGGAAATCCTCATCACTAGGACATGAAAGTTCTTCATCAGTTGAGTAGACTTCCCAATCAGTTTCTACTTCAGCTAGAAGGGCTTTCTGATCTATCTTGTCATCAAGAAGATCCTGAGCTCTCTTTTTACAGTTCAGTATTACATGCCCAATCTCATTACAATAAAAGCATTTTATTTTTCCATGTGAAGGAACCTTCTTTGGTTTATGTTTTTCCTTCTTAGATGAGGAGCTCGGTTTGTTTCCTACATATAGTACTTCTTCATGTTCTTCATGATTGCTTTGTTCTAACAATGTAGAAATCACTCCTTCTAGACTAATAGTAATTTTACTCAAAGTAAATACAATATTTGAGTAACTCTTAGGCATGCTATTAAGAAGAATAGCTTTAGCATCATCATCTTTTACATGTTCTTTAATTCCAGCTAGTTGATTTAGCAAAGAACGAAACTTACTTATATGATCTGCCATTTTTGAGTTCTCTTCCATTTTCAACCCGTACAAGCGTTGCTTCAATGTAGTCTTTGCCATTTCAGCTTCAGAACCAAACAATTTGTTAAGAGACTCCCAAATTTCTTTTGCAGATTTTGTGAAATCCACATGATGTAGATAGGCTTTTGATAAGCCCAGACCAATGGTACCCAATGCTCTCTGATCTTTTGCATTCCATTTTGCCAATTCATTTCCTCCAGTGGGTGGAGTTGAATTAGACTTCACCACATCCCATAGATCCTTTTCTATTAAATGTAATTGCATCTGTAGTTGCCATGTATGGAAATCTTGTCCTTCAAACTTTTCAATCAGATTTAGTTTCTCCATTATTTTGTACAATACTGATAAAAAAATACAAAATTGAATCAAGTACTTTAAAATTTTATATTGAATACCTTTTAACCTCCAAGCAAGTCAAGAACTTGTATTAACAATTCAACATTATTGAAAATTGGAGAAAACTTTCAGTAGAAGAATTGATGTGCTTAATTTGATAGCTGCATAGTAAAATCCGTATTTCTTCCAAACTACGTTCTGGGTTCTTCTGAAATTTCTTCTGTAGTTTCTTGACCAGCACGTGATTCTGCACAAAAAATTATAGAAAAACCCACATCTGGAAACGAAAAATATAATATATTCTTTGAGACGGATCTGATCATGAAAGCACTGAAATTTCTTGCATCAAACCTGCTCTGTTACCAAATGAAAAGTTAATATCATAATTGCATAAAGAAAATTCGAAATCTTACTCTTTATTCTTGCTCAATACATAGGAAGTATTACATCCATTTAAATAGGAGATGTTGTTCCTATATTTAAGGAGATATAATCTCCATAAATATCTCCACACATAACTCCTAAAACAACTCCATGCTATTATACGTGAGATTTTGTTTTCTCACAAAACTAATATTGTTAATGATTTGTTTACTCAACAACTCATAACAATATTTACTCACCCACTCATAATTACATTTACAATAATGTAATTAATTATTACAACACATATTATATTATCCTAGATAATATAATCACTTACATAATATTCTATGTTCACACTACAACATAGATATTCCTAACATTCGCCCCCTTAGTGTGAACATGGGGTAAGAGCTCCTGGAAACATCAACCTTGTCGGAGTATTCATTGCTACTGGATCTTGCTATCTGGATCTTGCTGCTAATGATCATCCTTGTCGTATGAACATCTTCATCGACTGATCACCTTCCACCGAAGTACCTTCCACCGAAGTATGGCAGTCAGAGGACCGTACGACAGTCAGAGGACCGTACGTAGATGATTTTCCCCTGTAAGCTGAGTCATGCAGTTTGCTTCTTCCACACCAAATAGACACTCAGGAACTGTTGTTAGTCTATGTGAACACATTAAAATCAAAACATGAAACTAGTTTCACCCCCTTGTGTATAAACACACCACATAACTGAAATAAAATATCACCACATCTGTCTGCGACCCCATCGTTGGTGAATGACGAGAGGACGCTGATTTTCCTCCTTCCTCCATTGCCTCCTTCCTCCAACAAGAAAAGAGTCTACCATAGGAAATCCTCATCACTAGGACATGAAAGTTCTTCATCAGTTGAGTAGACTTCCCAATCAGTTTCTACTTCAGCTAGAAGGGCTTTCTGATCTATCTTGTCATCAAGAAGATCCTGAGCTCTCTTTTTACAGTTCAGTATTACATGCCCAATCTCATTACAATAAAAGCATTTTATTTTTCCATGTGAAGGAACCTTCTTTGGTTTATGTTTTTCCTTCTTAGATGAGGAGCTCGGTTTGTTTCCTACATATAGTACTTCTTCATGTTCTTCATGATTGCTTTGTTCTAACAATGTAGAAATCACTCCTTCTAGACTAATAGTAATTTTACTCAAAGTAAATACAATATTTGAGTAACTCTTAGGCATGCTATTAAGAAGAATAGCTTTAGCATCATCATCTTTTACATGTTCTTTAATTCCAGCTAGTTGATTTAGCAAAGAACGAAACTTACTTATATGATCTGCCATTTTTGAGTTCTCTTCCATTTTCAACCCGTACAAGCGTTGCTTCAATGTAGTCTTTGCCATTTCAGCTTCAGAACCAAACAATTTGTTAAGAGACTCCCAAATTTCTTTTGCAGATTTTGTGAAATCCACATGATGTAGATAGGCTTTTGATAAGCCCAGACCAATGGTACCCAATGCTCTCTGATCTTTTGCATTCCATTTTGCCAATTCATTTCCTCCAGTGGGTGGAGTTGAATTAGACTTCACCACATCCCATAGATCCTTTTCTATTAAATGTAATTGCATCTGTAGTTGCCATGTATGGAAATCTTGTCCTTCAAACTTTTCAATCAGATTTAGTTTCTCCATTATTTTGTACAATACTGATAAAAAAATACAAAATTGAATCAAGTACTTTAAAATTTTATATTGAATACCTTTTAACCTCCAAGCAAGTCAAGAACTTGTATTAACAATTCAACATTATTGAAAATTGGAGAAAACTTTCAGTAGAAGAATTGATGTGCTTAATTTGATAGCTGCATAGTAAAATCCGTATTTCTTCCAAACTACGTTCTGGGTTCTTCTGAAATTTCTTCTGTAGTTTCTTGACCAGCACGTGATTCTGCAAAAAAATTATAGAAAAACCCACATCTGGAAACGAAAAATATAATATATTCTTTGAGACGGATCTGATCATGAAAGCACTGAAATTTCTTGCATCAAACCTGCTCTGTTACCAAATGAAAAGTTAATATCATAATTGCATAAAGAAAATTCGAAATCTTACTCTTTATTCTTGCTCAATACATAGGAAGTATTACATCCATTTAAATAGGAGATGTTGTTCCTATATTTAAGGAGATATAATCTCCATAAATATCTCCACACATAACTCCTAAAACAACTCCATGCTATTATACGTGAGATTTTGTTTTCTCACAAAACTAATATTGTTAATGATTTGTTTACTCAACAACTCATAACAATATTTACTCACCCACTCATAATTACATTTACAATAATGTAATTAATTATTACAACACATATTATATTATCCTAGATAATATAATCACTTACATAATATTCTATGTTCACACTACAACATAGATATTCCTAACATTCGCCCCCTTAGTGTGAACATGGCGTAAGAGCTCCTGGAAACATCGAACTTGTCAGAGTAGCCGTTGCTACTGGATCTTGCTGCTAATGATCATCCTTGTTGTATGAACATCTTCATTGACTGATCACCTTCCAATGAAGTACCTTACACCCAAGTATGGAAGTCAGAGGACCGTATGATAGTTAGAGGATCGTACATAGATGCTTTGCCTGTGTAAGCCGAGTCAAGCAGTTTACTTCTTCCACACCAAATAGACAATCAAGAATTGTTGGTAGTCTATGTGAACACATTAAAATCAAAACATGAAAATAGTTTCACCCCCTTGTATATAAAGCACACCACATCTGTTTGCGACCCCGTCGTTGGTGAATGATGAGAGGACGCTGATTGTCCTCCTTCCTCCATTGCCTCCTTCCTCCAACAAGTGAACTATTTACCATAAGAATTCCTCATCACTAGGAAAAGAAAGTTCCTCATCTTTAGAGTATTCATCCTAATCAGTTTCTTCTTCAACCAAAAGAGCTTTTTGATCTATTTTGTCTTCAAGTAGATCTTTTGCCCTCTTTTTACAGTTCAAGGCTACATATCCCGTTTCATTACAATAATAACATTTCATTTTACCTTTAAAAGGGAAAGGTTTTGGTTTGAACTTTCCTTTCTTAGATGAAGTACTTGCTTTATTCTGTACATACATTACTTCTTCATATTCTTCATAATTACTCTGATCAAGTAATGTGAAGATTACTCCTTCTAATATATAGAATTACATAATTGAATCATGTACTTTAACAAATTTATATAGAATACCTTTGAACCTCCAAGATAAGCCACCCACTCTGCTGATTGAACAATTTAAGCATATACTTGGAAATTGGAGAAGAACTTCACTTAGATAGAATTGATAAATGCTGAATTTGATAACTGCATTTAGTGAAATACATTTCCTTCTTCAACAAATCACGATCATTGGGTTCTCGCTGACAATTTCTGTCATCAATTCACACTTTCCTGACAATTCACTTGGTTTTGTGTACAAAATTATAGAAAAACCCATAATTTACCGGAAACTAAAATATAGAAGCTATTCTTTGAGACGGATTTGATCAAGAAAACACTGAAATTTCCCGCATCAGACCTGCTCTGCTATTAAATGAAAATACTCAGAGTTCATTAATTGCATAAATTAAATTCGCACCAATCTTCACTCTTTTATTCTTTGCTAATTGACATCCATTTAACCTACTAGGATAACTTGTTGTTCCTAATATTATTCACCATGATAGTCATATGTTATATCTCCATAGACCTTTTATCCCCTTCCACACATAACTCCTAAATCCTAACTCCATGTTATTTTACATGAGATCCTTTGTAACACTCATCAAAACTCAATATTCATATAATGAGTTGTTCTACTCAACAACTCATAACAATATTTACTCACCCACTCATCTATATAGGCATTTATGAATGGAATGCTAATTAGTTTATTACAACACATATCTATATGGAGTCGCTAGATAATATAATCACTCAGCATAATTTTCTATGTTCTACACTACAGGCATAGATATTGAGGGGGACACATCTTTACAACAGTAGTGGTAGGGTCTAGTTTGGGCTCATGAACGGGAAGCCAAATAGAGGAGGCACAACTAGTGGTGGTTAGGAAAATAGGGTGGGTGCGGCAAGGGATAACAAAGGAGGAGCGACTAGGAGTATCTTGGCTATGGCTAAAGCTAGGAGTCGACCTAAATATAGTCTAAACCCATGGTTTATCCATTAAAAAAATGCCCAGGGTTTCCTTCAGAGATGAGGTTTATGAGACCATTGAGTGTTTTGAAAAGAGGGGTTTGATTTGCAAGTTCAATAGTGGTTTCAAACTGTACTTCCTTCTCTTCATAGCTAGATCTCTGAAATATGGTGCCCTCTCATTGAAGGTTTAGTTAATATTTATCCCTCATCTCATGGCATTTTTCGTAGCAGTTTTTGATATGCAATTTTCCTTGGAATAAGGATAACAATATTTGGTAAAATCTAGGAATTCTAATCGCATCTCCTCCTAATGAAGCATTAGAACCCTCAGTTGAAGGTCTCTAGGGCAAAATTTTAACACTAAAGCCCAAATGGATTAGGCTGACATACCTGCCCCTACACTTCTTGGAGTGAGGATTGCTTCAGAGCTATGGGTAATGCGTTGGAGAAATTCTTAGCCATTTATCCAAAAACTGTATTCTTTTTATCACACCAAGATACACTCGCATATTGGTGGGTATGAACATTTGAATTCTTTCAAGCTACCATGGAGTTCAAAGTCAAGGATTCAATATGGAACAAAATTTAGATTATGAAGGGTTTACAACTACACTTTAGATGCAGAACATGCTTTCCTAAATGAAATATAGCTGTTGATTTTCGCATGGTTAAAAAACACTATCAAAGGAAAGGTTTCTTGGTGGAAGGATTTTAATCCAGGTAATATTTTTGCATTAGGGACTTAAGGATAGTGATACTAATAATTATTTGGCTGGATTAAGGAAAAACATGAGGAGAAGGGGAGGGAGTTGTCCCCCTCTTCCTTGTAAGATCCAAAGAGTGGATCCCTTGGTGCCCCATTCACCTTGTCCCAAGTAGTATTTAAAGACAGCCCACACTTTGTAGAAGTTCTTGAAATTTGGCTACCTATTCACCGTGATGAGATTTTGATCCTAATGGGGGTGATGCACAGATTAGATTGTAAGTTTAAAAATAAAGGAAAAGGTATGAGGTTCTCCCCTTAAGATGAATCTTATGTATCCCAAAGAGTAAAGGACCATGGTAGTTAGGTTGTTCTAATGCATGTGGTCAAGGATTTTTGACTAAGTTGTCTCTTGGGTACCTTTCTTATTTTGCTGTTCTTCTTCACTTTTTTGGTTGGTTGTTACATCTCATCTTTAGCCTAGTGTTCTTTGTTCAAAGAATTGTTTTCAAAGTTGAACACTTGTTGCTAAAGAATTTGAGCCTTGTTTGCTTATCTTTCAGTTATATAGGATTCCTGATCCCTTCAAAATCTGTTTTTTTTACCTTGTCTGTAAAAAAAATATCCTTAAGAGGTTGTAATATATTCTAAAATACAGACTTTTATATGCCGGGCGGATGCATGCAAGACGCCCGATTGCATCCATTTTCGGGTGCTTGCATATGAATATCTAAACCTTGTAAATCAAAAAAATTGAAACTTGAACAAAAGACAAAAACGGTAACTCTCCATATTCAATCTCGTATAAATGTTATTTAAGACTTCAAGTGATTTGAAAATAAACATGAACAATGAATTTATACTTCCATAAAGTTTGGAATTCCACTTAATGTAAGCCTTCACAATTGTATAATTTATTATGCAAACATTTATTCATAGGGATCCAAGGTCATTCGCTGAAAATCAATTGAAGTCATATGTAGCATTTGAAATAATAATGGTTAATTCCTTGAGTTCTTTAGTTTTGTATGATTCTAATCGTCAAACAAGCTTGACCTAGTAACATTGCATTTACACAAACATGATGACTTAACTAAAAACCTTGTCTTAAGCTAAGCCCCAACATGCCTATGTAGTTGGGCATACATCCATTAACCGCATGGTTACATATATGCTTATTTGAGCCTTATTAAGCTTGAATAAATTTATTAGAACAAAATATGCGTTCATAGTTCCTAAAGTGTAAGTTTTGATACTAGCACTGCTTTTTGCATGTATGTAGACCAGCAAATGGATATTTTTAGCCATTTTCATCGAATGAGTTACATTTCGAGTGCCAAATAATATTCGGGCATCTGAAGCTTAAACACCTCTGAATGGTCAAACTTATTCATACAAATGCAGTCGGGTCCCTTATTTTGAATGTAGTCGGGCGTCTGCTTATATATGGAAAAGAAGATCAATTCACTGAATTACAATATATTGGCACGAATGAAAAAATATTGTGTAAATGAGGCACTTAGCATATAAATGCATATATATGAAATTTATTGTCGTGAATGTTTTCCATCAACCATGCAGATATATTTATGAAATTTCATGGGAATTGGTTGGTTAAACTTTTTTATTTGATTATAAACTTTTTCAAGAAACCCTACATAAGGGTAACATTCACTGTAGAGGTCGACAACCAATACAACTTGATTTCTCCCTTAATAATGAATGAAATTAGAAAATTTCTTCTTTTGTGGATCTGTAGGAGGGTTTGAAATCTTTTTCATGCAATTTTTTACACTAAAAAGCTTCAATTTGTTCTCAGAAGATAAAAGGATAGTGTATCATACAATAACATTTATTACAGTACCATTTAGAAAGAATGATGATGCATGTAGGTTTAGGATGATGCATTGAAGGTCTTGACAAAAAAAAAATTGGAGTTCTAAACATTTAATAGAATATTTCAAACCTCCCTTGAAGTCCAATTTTCACTTGTGTGTGCATAAAATTTCTTTGCATAATCATTCTTAAACTGAACCAAGAACTATATTGGGCTTAACTTGTTTCCACAAGCTCTCTAGTCTATGTAATGCCCACTCCTCTTCAACACTGATTAAACCGTGTTATCAATTTTGTATTAATTTTTAATCTTAAAAATTTATGCTTTATTCTAGTTATTATGCTAATAAGATGTGTGGGACATCATGACTCCATTGTGTTTTGATTATTATTTTTACTGTATGGTGGTAATTGTGGACATTGATGGGAAATTGAGGATATGGTGATGATCTAGAATGGTTGTCTTGTTCTAGAGTGATTGTAATATCATTACTAATCTTATATTTTTATGTCTCTACTCACTTTCTATTCTTCATATCATATTAGACATTAAAAATTGTTGGATGGGCATTGATATAGTTGTTTTACTTAATTGATAGACAATATAGATGTGTTAGACTTGTGACATGATATGACTATTGTGACGAATTCTATATGCTTGATTCATATATTGGGATTTGATGATCTAACTGCTACTACTATATTAACATATCAGACATGATTTATAGATATTTCTGGATAATTGTTGATGTTGTTATCTTAGTACAAATTGATGGATTAGTAGAATTGAAATGTGTGAAAATTGAACGATTGGTGAATTACTTGATTCTAAGAATGGTTTAATAATGATATTTGATGATGAAAATTGTTATGTATATATGCATGTATTTTTATTATTTCGATGTTGTTGATATGGCCATGAGGCTAGAAAGGTATTTTATTGACTTTTGCAGGTGTTCAACACAATAAACCAAAGGGGGATAAGAGACCAACATTGAAATAATATGGAGTATTGGTAATATGTAACCATGGCAACACATCTATTCATATGTTGTTTGTTGTTGTAGTTTTTTAAGAGGTCCCCATTTGGGGGTTGACCTCTAAAATGACCTTGGGAATGTTTGTAATGTTTTCTTGTTGATTTTATTTAATTGTAAGTTATTGTATTTTTATTTGCATGTGGAGTCACTTTTATTAAAAAAAATTAGCACCCTCTTAAATTAATTTAAAAGTGTTTATCTTGTGCTTAGTAGGATGTGACAAATTGGGGGGAAATAAATGTGAGTTGGTAGCCTTAATGTGGGTTGGCTTGGAATGAATTTAATTTTGTTTTGGGTAGTGTGTACTCAATCTTCCTTGTGAAATTCGGATTTTTACCTTCTAAGCTATTTTAGAGACTTATGGGATAAGTTAAGCTTGTCTCACGCCTCTTACAGACACCCAACCACCTATCCTATGATGTGAGGGACTTATTTTAGGTCCTATTTTTTGTTTAAATGAAGGAAAAGGGAAATTGATTGCACTTTTCTTACATGGGTAATTAATTTTGTCCTTGAGCGGTGTGGGTTGGGTTGAGTGTGTAAGAGGGGTTGACATTTTCCCAACCACTAATTTATTATGCTTTGGGGTATGGGTTTGAATTGGGTGATGTGGGATGGAGAAGAAATGATGTGGCATCCTACATGGAGCCACATCATCTCCCTCTCCCTCTTTTCTATTTATTAGAATTTTTGTGAAGTTTTGGGGGTTACTTGCTTAGTGTTTGGCTCTATAATTTTGGAATGCTTGATTTTTGGAGTGCTTGTTTTGACTTTAAGATTTCTTGGAATTGCTTGAGCTTGGAATATTTTGGGACTTGCTTATGGATGTGAATTATTTCTATAGAAAGGTAGGGCCTTTAAACTTTTTTTTTCTTCTCTTTATTATGTGTTCATGTGTTTTATGAATGTTGTATTACATTATGTGTTGGGTAGTGAAATGCCCTTAGGATGTATATGAGAAAGTGAAATGGGGAGGAAATTTTTTATAGGCATAAGAGTTTCTCTTTTGTATTTAGGAGGGAGAGGGTTGGGTGCCCCAGCTTATTCTCATCTTGTTTCCTTTTTCATTATGGAAAAACATAAGAGAGAGGGAGCCATAAGAGTGAGGGAGGCATAAGAGGTATTTTAACTTATAGGGAGGCATACGATTTTTCATGGTTGATTGTGTTTTGGAGGGTTTTGAGGTGGGCATCCAAACCCTTGGGAGGCACAATGGTATCCTCATATTCCTTTCTCTACTTGGATTGTTTTAGAGCCGTTGTTTTGGGAATTTTTTGTGTTTGAAAATGAATGTTTTGTGGTTATTTTCTTCTGTGAATGTTTCTTGAAAGTGAACGTGGGATCCTTTTCTTTTGTTTCCATGGTTGTCAAATATTCCATATGGTCTCATTGTTGGGGCTCGAGGTGCCAATGAGGAAGTAGGCTTCACTTCCTCATTGGAGTAATGGTTTGGGTGGAGAGTGTTTCCTAATCCCACATTTTGTTGTATGTTTGGATCTTGATTAGATTGTGAATCTCAATAGAAGAATTTCTCTTGTTGGGAAAATGCATGTGGAGTTGAAATTTGATCTATTATGGCTTACAATTTGTAAATTTTACCAACACTATTTTGGATGTAATAGTATCCATTAGTTAGATGATTGTAAATGGTTTATTATGATTTACATTACTTCATGTGAATATGAACCTTGTAATGATCTTGTAAATGGAAATCAAGTTCTCACAAATCAAAATTTGTGTTTAGGGGTTGCATTCCGAATTGTTGTATTTTTAAAGGCTAGTGCTATTTTGGATGGGAAATAAAGGTTGATTATTTGATTTATTGAAAATCCTTATTTACTTGAATATTGAAATAAGTTTCATTACGAGTGGTTTTTTTCCCGTATCCAACTAGATGTATGAAAGGATTAGATAAAATTGATTTATTGATACAATTTTCACCTTGTTGCAATAAGAATCGTTTTAAGTAAATGTTTTAATCAAATCAATCATACCCTTAAGGTAGATATTTAAATAAAATTGAAGGTGATAATTTGGTTAAATTTGATAAATGCTCAAATTCCCATTCTAACATAGAAACCTACGTAAATGTACATTTTTACACATATGAATGGTATAGTTGTAAAATCTATTCTTCCACACTATTTGAAAATTTCTATTTAATTGAAAACTTAATTGATATGAAAATAGATATCATTATTATATATAATAAATATATATTAATAATGTATCTTGATTATTTTCAAAATTTATAACACCATTATATAAATACTAATATTTTCCTTAATATATATATACATTACATTTATACATAGTAATACATACACATATTAGTATTTATTAATAATTAACAAATAGTAATATTATACAAAACTGTGTGGATGGGTTACGAATAAATATTAGTTTTAATAAATAAAATAATAATAAAATAATTTGGTTTGAGAAGGCTTGTAGTTTGCGGCCTAGGTTTTAATTGGTTTAAATAAATCAAAGGTTGGGGGGAGGGGCATCGACCCTACCCCCAAATCATATAAAGTATGGGGGTGGGGGTGGCGGTGGGGATGGGTTTGACACGCCTCCCCCCAACACTACGGAACCCCCACATTTATCCAAATAGTATGCTTCTCTCAACGCAGCCATGTTTATTTTTACAGTTCAATTTTTTAGCTTGGGACCCGTGCTTTCCTTCGCAGTAGTATATATATATATATAATATATATAATATTATATATATACATACATACATACATACACCATGTGTATATATATACATGCTGCAACCAAAGCTCTTACAATGAGTAAGAATAAAATGGGTGAATACCCACAAACCGAATAAGATAGAAAAAAAAAACAAGAGAGAATGATAAAATACAAATGATAAATAGATTTTAAATAGACCCTAGGAGAGGGATGCACATAAATCTCTATCTTGTGTGTATACATCATTGATCTTGGAACAAGAATCTAAGTCTTCATCTTCTTCCCTTTTTCCTTAACCTTCAAAGTAAATAAGAGGAAAAAAATGAGAGAATAGGTTGAAGAGATGAATATATGGCTTTCCATAAGGATTTCTAGGGTTACTTTTGCCAAACCTAAATCTAAGGGCTGAGAAATATTATAACTAAGGGTGTAGGATGAACCTGACATCACTCAAGTGATGGGGTATTTAAGTGGGAATGTTTTCAATAAAAACATGTATGTGTAATGTTAAATGGGGCCTAAGGGGTTAGACCATGTTGTGTACCCTTGACACTTTGGGTGTTAAACCATGTTAATATGATTTATTTTGAATTAGAAGATTATTAATTTTACCTAATAAAAATTTGAATTTAATTTGGGGTCATTCAATAAATAGATTTAATAAGACCTTTGGGGATAAATAACAAAGAGTAAAATGGATTAATATTTGAATTAAGTATTGGAACTTAATAAGGAAAATTAAATCAAAATATTTTTATAGGGCTCAGTCAATAGTAATTAATTATTATTTGATTCCCGACTTCTATATAACTATTTAAAATTTTATAATCGGGATTTAATTAAAATCCTAGCTAAGGCCTTGTAATCTTTTAAAAAAAAAAATTTTGTAGTTTTTTTACGGTTTTCTATCAGGTTTGGTGGGAAAATGTGCGGGTGTTACATTCTACTCTAATTCCTTTAGATCAAGAAATATGATATGAGGATCACTTACCTCTCTTTCACACCTTGAAAACATAGTCAACAAGGAGAATACCACATTTTTACTCTAAGCTTCGCACTTCATTACTAGAGTGTGCAAGGATTTTAAGAACAAAACATCATTCCACTATACTTGGGTCATATTGAGCCTTAGGCAATCATATTGAGATTTTCATAAGAAGGACACTTCCTTTTCAAGTTTAAAAATTTATCCAAACAATAGTTTTAGTACCAAACCATCACGTGTCTTATATGTACCCACTTAGTTGTACTCACTATGAGGGCTTTGACAAAGATGATAAAGATGCCACAGTGGATGAAGAAGTTAGTAGTAAAGAAAAAATATACAATGTAAAAAAAAAGTGCATGAGAAGATGAGAGAGAAAGAGCAACAAAAAATATTGACAAGGATGGTGTCAGGAAGAAGAGATTTTATGAATGCAAGGGTTGTTAGGCATTGGAAATTATATGGCATAGATGGAGTAGAAATTTTTTTCTATCTTTCTTCATTGTTAATTTTTAGGTCTCAAATTTGACCTTGAGGTCAGTTTCATCCTCTTACTTAGTTATAATTTATCAATGATTCATGAAAATGTACACATTAGCTTAAACCAACAAAAATTATTCCTGTATGCGTGCTAGAGGTAGAGTAACCTTATAGTTTTGCATAGTTAGAGCTTGACATTGAAGGAAATATCCCTTTTTTTCTCAAACCAATCACTTCTACCGTAATTCCAATTATTTCAAACCATTTTTCTCATGTACTATAGTGCTAAAGAAAACTTAACCATTATCAACTAATAAGCACATAGTCTTAGTTCAAGGTTTTTCAAGGAATCCTTACATGCAAAAGAAGATATCAAATACACATTGTTTTAGAAAACAAAAAATTCCCACATGAATTATACAAAAATTTACTACAAAAAAGTATCATATCAATTATCTTAGCACTTCATCATATTTTATATTGACACGTAAGATGTTAGGCAGCTCAAAATGAACTTGTCAAGGAACCATTCTTGCAAAAACTTTAATAAATTGCTCAAATAACCTCTTGAGGACCTGAAATGTTTCATCTAGTTCAAAGAAACCTACTACCACCATCTGAAATGGTTATGTTTCAAAATTATCTTTGAATTGGTTTAGCCAATCCAATTTGCACATGAGAAAAACTAGGTTTCTCAAGGGCAGTTTTGGCTAGAAGTGACATTTTACTTCAAAACACATTTCTTGAATTTCTTGACCCTAAAATGAGTTCATCCAGCTAAGATGCACCTATTCCCAACCTATATCTACTCCTTTCACACTGTACTCCTCACTCTATTTTTTCCATCAATGCCACTTGACATCAATGACAACACCATTGGCAATGACTAGGGTCCAAAATATGTAGGTTTTTTGTGTGTCAGAGACTATGAGATTCCATGAATTATAGTCTCTAAATCCTTACTCTATACAAATTATGATGAATTTATTTCACACATTAAGTGTGTGAGATATTAATTATTTATGTAAGAGATAAACACATTCTATTTTACGTAATTTGAGAATATAAGAACTATTGTTGATTATATATAGTCCTATAGTGCTCAGTTCCCTTTGAAACTTTTGATACTGATCATGATACTGCTGACTATAATATGGACATTATTATAGTTTTTGATTTAGTATGGTGTTAGATGTCATATCATGGATTATTTTTGACTCAAATTCATATATGATGCATGATGATTGTTAGAGACATTTTATATAGATGTTTACATGCTGTATAAGACAGATGGTATATACATATATATATATATCGATGTTGTTAGGACATGTGATATTTGGATATATTCAGTAGACCGAGAAAATTGAATTTAAAATTGATGATTATATAGTTGCTGATGAAATTGTAAGTGATATTGTTGATTGTATGGATGTTGTTTTGATTCATATATATATTGATGATTTTGAAATTATATTATATTCATTTGGATGTTCTGATATGGCCATGAGGCCGAAAGGGGTATTTATATTGTGTAGGTTAAAAATAGCACAAAAAACATCGAGGGATTGGATACCAACCACATTGAAATTCTAGATAAATTCAGCAAGGTCACCATGGATAACTTGTATTTTTCGTTTGTGTGTGTTTGATTGTTAGGGATTCCAATGGGGGGGGATCACCTTTAAATGTGACCAATGGATTTTATGTGTATTCTATTTATTTGGTTCCTTTTGTATTGATGTTTGTACGTGTTTATTAAGTGATGCGTTTACCCCTTTCATTATTTATTTAATTGTGGTGTAAATTAATGTGAGTAAACATGTTGTTTAGTTAATTAATTCATCAAGATTGGGACATAAGAAAGTAATTAGTGGAGTTGTTTGGCCATGTATTAAAGTGTTTTGAAGAATATGTAAGTAATGTGTAAGTGACCTTGTAAGTGATGTGTAAATTAACTTTTGGAGTACGAAACACTCCACCTCCTTTTAAAATTCGAATTTGTCCTTGGAGGCTGATTTTGGAAGCTTATGGGACAAGTTAAACTTGTCCCATACCTCTTAAATTTGCATGCCAACTTTACATATGGTTGGAGGGTTTAAATCTAGACCTTCATTAATGCATTTTTGTAAGTCAAGTTGTATGTCTTTAATTACAACTTTCTTACATGCTTTCAATTTTAGTCCTTATGAGGTGTGGATTTGATTTGAGCGTGTAAGTAAAACTGTTATTTATTCACCCACTTATTTATTATGTTCATTGAAGAATGAAGTTGAATTTTGAGGGATTGGGGTTGAGGATGTGTGATGTGGCATCTTACATGGATCCACCTCATCCTCTTCTCTTCCATCTTCTATAAAATTCGAATTGATTGCCTTATTTTGGGTTGCTTCACTTCGGAGAACTTCATTTTTAGATAGAATTTTCTTGTTGTTTTGGGAGTTGTTGCTTTGAAGGAGTTTTGGAAAAATTGTTGCATACTTGTACTTGGCTGTGTTTGGATTGCTTGCATTGGGATATAGCTTGTTGTTTTGGAATTTGGAATAACTCCATCATGGAGAGGTAAGAGCTTGGCTCATGAAATTCTCTCTTTTATATATGTAAATATTATTTTGTGAATGTTTTGGCATGTTTGTGGGTTATTGGGTAGATGGCCTAGGAATGGTGTAGGAGAAGACTATGGGGTTTATTTTGTGGGAGGCATAAGTGTGTTTTAGGGAGGTATAAGGGTGGAGGGAGTTGGGATTTTGGTTCCACCTTACAAAGAAATAGCTTGCATTTATTTACTCATTATGGGGTGCCATAAGAGGTTGGGGAGGCATAAGGAAATGTGAAGGAATAAGGGGTACATGGGGGAGGCATAAGGAATGTCAGGGATTTGATATACTATTTTTGGTGGTTTGTAACTCCGGTGGTGATACCCATTTCCCCTTTTGGGAGGCATAAGCAACATCCCCTATAGCTTCTTTCTCCTTTGGATTTCTTGATGAAGCCTTAGTATTGTTTCCATGTGTTAATGTAGTTGTAAAACTACATTCTATTTTAGAATGTGTTTTATTGTAAAATTGTTGCTTGTGTGTTTGTGGAAGCCTTTATTTGCCATGAGTTGGATCACATCTTTTATTGCGTGGTGGTTGGGGCTCAGGGGACAATGAAGAAGGATGTCTTCTCATCTTCATTAGATGTCTTGGTTGGGTGGAGAGCGTGCCTTTCCCCTACTCCTGTTGTGATCAAATTGGATGAATGAGAGGAATGCATGTTGCTATTCTAGAGATGAGAAAAGACAGTTTGACAGTCCCTTGTGAAATGAAATCTCATTATAACCTTTCCCACTTGAAGTTGATGAAATAGTAAATGTTTGTAATGGAAATATGTACTAATTGCAAGTGGAAATTGGAAATGTAAAAGAGTTATACTTTGTAGTCTGTTTTGGAAAGAATGTGAAAGGATGATATTGTTTTGTATACTGTATTTTTAAATCAAATGGAAAAGAGGTTGTATGAGTTTCATTGGAATTATTGGAAGTGTTACCTTATTCATATGATATTATTCCATTGGAAATTTGTGTTTATCATGCACTAGAAGTCCCTGTTTTGAAAGTGGAAATGTGAAACACGTGAGAAGAAAATGTATTATTCTATCCTGTATATAATATATATTTTGGCAGAAATAAAAGAGGGAAGATGTAAAATTTCCTTTTGAAATCAATAAATGAATGTAATAATTTTCTCAAATTACATTTTTGTATTGAATCTAATTATTTCAATGTATTGGAATCTCTTCTTGAAAGAAGTAAATGTGTATGAAGGAAAGTGCAGAACTCTGTCTTTGAAATGTGAAAAAATTGAAATTAGAATTGAATTTTGGTATTGAATAGTTTGATTTGAATCAACTAAAAGCTGTTAGATTGAAATTTTAATGTATTCTAAATACCTGGAAGAAGAAGTGGCAATTAGACCTATGAAAATTTGATCCCTGTTATTTATAATTTCATACTGGCAATTATCTAAACCAAAAATGCATAGTTCGAGCATGTAGCAATAAAATAACAAATTAAATGAATGAATTGGAGTATTAGGCCCTAAATGAGTTCAAATAGACAAAAAACACTTAAAGTAAATATTCCAAAATCTTGCAAAACTGAGTTCAACGTTTTCACAATCATTTTGCTATCAAAATTGAATTGGAATTCAATCAAATAGATCTACCTCACAATCTTATTCTAATTCCTCCTAAGAATGATTATCCATGTCTATTTGACATGTTGAGAGAGGTAGAAGATCAAATTGGACAAATCTCAGAAGTTAAGAATTACCAGTTCACACTATAAAAGCCTGCAGGCCATTTTCTTAAAACTGACCCCTTAAACTTTATCAAAACCAAAAATTAATGGTCCATGAGTAAAGAGGATGTCAAGAGATTTCCAGAAAGTCATCATTTTCCCAAACCAGAGCTCCTTATCAAATGTTATGGCCTTGTGAATTTTTCTTCATTTGGCGTTAAAATTCTGGGAAAAAATTCCTTGGTAGGCTCACGGCCCGAATTTTTCCCTTGGAGCTTTGAAAATTTTTGGGAAAATTTTCATAAATTTTCCAGCCATCCCACTAGCCTGCAGCCAATCAGAGGCTACCACATGGCACCATGAGGTGGTCAGCGGAGGGGCGGATCCCCTTTTTAACTTAGTGCTTTTGGAAAAATTTGGGAACATTTTCCAAATGTTCCCCGCCGGCCTGCAACCAATCAGGTGATGCCACATGGTGTCACAAGGCATCAGCAGAGGAATGGGTCCCTTTTTTATTTTGCATCTCAGAAAAAAATTTGGAATTTTTTTTCCAAGTTTCCCCCGCTTTCCCGCCGGCCTACAGCCAATCAGGGGCTGTCACATGGCATTGCGAGGGTGTTGGCGGAGGCACGGGTCTATGTACCCTCATAGACCTTCGGGGTGTCTAGACAATTTTCTCCCTGCCACCCCACCTTTCCCACGTTGACTTAGGAGATGCCACGTGTCCTTTGTAGACTTGCGGGAGCGCAGGTGCAAAGCTGACTTTCCACCTGCATGGGAGGATTTGTAAAATGTCTCTCATTGCCCTGCCTTTCCCTGCTTTTTCCTGCACTGCCTTAGGGAGTACCACATGTCCCTTGAGGACTTACGGACCCACAGAAGTGTGGGCACAATTTTTTTTTTCCCCCACATAGGAAAATGTCCAAAGGTCTCCCCGCGGCCCGCCTACCAGCCCTTTGGGGCAAATTTTCTCCCTTGGGCTTGCAAGCCCACCCTTGGGGAAAATTTTCACCCGAAGGCCTGCCGGCCCATAACTTGAAACATATGAGGAGTTAGGAGGAATTATTTATATTAGTGGAAAGGTGAGGAAACTTTCTATCCATCGGAAGTGATTTAGGGAAATTTTGAATGTGTTAAGTGTGAGAAAAATCAAGTTGAAAAATTTAAGCCCGTTAGAGAGTGGGTATGGTGTGAAAATTACCCTCTGAACCTAATTAAATCTTCTAACCCTAAATTTTGGACCTTATGACTTCTTATAATTGTTAATAAAAGAAAATTATATTCTAGTAGATTAGAATTGTTTCAGAACCTGTTAGTGACTTATGTTGTTTGTAACCTTGTTTGTAGATTCCTTTAATAAAAAAATTTATTCCATAATTTTCTAACTAAACCTAGGTTGTTCATGGGTTTCAAGTGGGTTGTTTTAGCGGGTGTTACACTTGGTATCAGATCCGTGGATTTAAATCTTAGACCCTTGGGCACACTAGAACACCTTAGACATGAACTGTAAACCTAGCACACTTTTGAATATAAGAAAACAAACTTGTTTGAAAATTGAAAAAGAAATGTGTATGAAGAAATATTACATTAGTTCATTTGAACTACCAAAATTAAAATAATAATAAATAATAAGTTGTTTGAATTGTTTACTTGCTCAGTGGTGTTTTTTCTGAACCTGGGTAACTAAGAATGTCAAATTAAATTAATTTTTCTAAACTTGTAGTGTAGTGGAAACTTGGTTCCCCTTTGAAAATGTGTTGTTTTACAATTCCTAAAACTTGATTTAATTGTATGATGCGTTAAGCCCTTTGTTGAGACCCTTCCTTATTGGAGTTGATGGAATGATAAATTGTATGGTGTGAATCTTGTGGTTGGAAAATAGTGGTTGTGTCCTGGGGTCGAGAAGAGTTAATTAGAAGATTCTTAGAGCTTCCTTCCTTTAGTAGTTAGGAAAGTTGGTCTGGTTATTAGTTTTTCATTTTGTTAGCAGTATGGGAGAGTGGACATTAAGTCTAGGTGTAGTTTATGACCCAATCCTGTACATGTGTCCTTGGAACTAACCTCGAGGAAGATTACCCCTATGGGCGGTTATGAAGGGCTGCGAAGTGAATGTGGTGTTAATGTTTTTTATTTTACATTCGTAAACTTGTGTCATTTTATCAAGGACGAGGATCTTATTTTATGATTGGATTGAGAATCTCTAAGGCTCTAGTTATTTATATTTTTGTGATAATTTTTAGAATTTGCAATGCAGCTACTTAGCCACTTTCCTTTATTGGCGATATTTCTTGGAATTTATTTTGATTGGTGACTCGGAGCTCGTTATGTTGTTGGTTGCTTAGCTAAATGTTACATGGATTTCTTCTTACATAATGATGAGTTGGTTCTATGCTACTTGTATTCATACATTTTGTCATATGGGGGTACACCCTAGGTGTCTTGAATGTCCTCTTAGGTGCTTAATGTTATGCCTTGGTTTTAGATGCACGAAACCTTGATTGTATCTAGGATCTTAGAGTAGCCTTTTAATTACTCGACCTTGTTGGGAAGAGAGTTAGTTGTGTTGTACGTTCTAGTTGGCAGCCTGTTAGCGGTGGTGGTGATTCTCTTATAATCCGTTAAGAGCTTGAATCTCGTCGGAGTAGAGGTGTTTAATTGTGGGTTGATGAATTATGGCGGGATCGGTTTGCTTTCGGCTGGCTATGGATGTAAGTGGAAAAGTGTTTGTCTGGTAGTTGCTTTACTTCGACGACATGCTAAGCTTTATCAAGAGTTTCTTATTTCATTATATTAAGTAGTGACTTGAGGATTGTGTGCATCTTGGTAATTATGGCTAGATTTAATCCCATTCAAGTATTGTGTGTAAATTAAGTGTTTCTGTTTGCCCTCTTGACCTATAAATAAATCTACTCCTTCCTTAACTTTTTTTTTAGTTACTATGAATAATACTCTATGACCTATTAATTTTGGATTACGTGGAGACACTTATGGATGCTTTGAGTCTTTTGGACCATGACGTTGGTGATGATAGTGTAAATAGACCTTGATAATTTAATCTCAATGGTATTTTATAATGTGATTCTCTTGCGAGACTATAACTCTTGGTCATAAATCCATGTTGAATAAGATGGCTGATTGTCTACTTACATTTGACACTTCTAATGAGTATGTGGTGTTCTTATAGTTAAAATATTTCCTTGTCATTTTGATTTCTTGGTTGGTGATATCCTGTGGTGATATAGGTGTAGATTTGAAAACTGTCCTTGTCTTATCAGGTGAGTAAAATATTTTCACCAAAATAACAAACAGTGTTAAACCCTAGAAAATCAGTAAAAGTAATTATGCTTCCTTAATGGGTCTTCTTCATAAATTCTATTCAAAACTTGTAGAAATCCACTAGGAATGTTTTATGATACTTGTAATTAGTGGAAAATAATTGAAATATTGTTGTGATCTATGTTGGTTGATTGTTTCCTAGTTCTTACCAAATTAATAATGTGCTTTCTATGTTGAACGTCCCTTATTTCCTTAGATTAAAAATGTGATGTGTTGAATTACCTCACTCTCGCATAAACGTAATAGTGTGATATGTTTACTGTTCCTTCTCATTAATTTTTTTTAATTGAAAAATTGACTCACCTAAACATCATAAAACTGTAATTGAAGAGATTTGGCCTTGAAGCTTAACAAATAAACTGGACCATAGAAAGAGAAAATTGTCCTTGCTTTAACCTTGGTAGATTAATAGAAGGAATAAAAACCATGTAGAAGAAAAAAAAGGAAAAACTTTGTCCATCTACCTCCCTTAGGAGAAGAATAAATATTTTGTTTGTTTTCCTATATAGAATGGTGAGATATCATGGCCACCTTAGTGGTGATCCTTATAACACAAACATGTGATATCAGAATAAAAAGGAATATTTTAATTAAGAAAAATTGTAAAGGAATGTGCTAGAAAAAACAAAACTACAACTTTTGACTCAATTAGTTGAGTTATAAAATAAGTAAGATTTATGTGTATTGAGTGCAATGTATAGTTTAACCTGTAGTTCTGTCACCTACCTAAATTTGTGAAACACGTGGTGGATAGTAATGTGTTCTAGTTACTTAGTACTTCTTGATCATAGATGTATGTGCCTTTCTTGTGGGAGTTTTGGGTCATCATACCCTTATTGTCCCGTAACTCGACGAATGTGAGTTGTGGTCCGTTTAGATTGAGACTTATTTGTTGTTTGAGAAGCAACCTACTTGCATGATGTCTTGTCCTTGGAGACATAAGTTATTGTAATTTTAAGGCAACATATGTTAAGGATATAAAATAACTTTAAGAATTCTTCTTTTCTTCATATTTTCTTGGGTCACCTTGTTGTTGTTTCCCCTTTTCTATTAGGATAGAAAGTGCAAGATAATATTATTCACTTTTGATACGATGCACCCATGGATTGTAATTCGACCCCATGTTACTTGTTCTCCCTAGCGACCTTGAGTGGTCCTTGGTGTTTCTTATGCTCTCTTTATGGTTATTATGAGTTTAAGTAGGAAATAAGATAAATAAATCCCATTTTTCTATAATGTATGGTACTTGTATTGATATGTTAGTTGTTAGGGGATATATATATATATATTTCTTTTGCTAAATGGGGTGACTTCTTTAGATTTTGTTGGTATGGTGTGTTCGATTCTTCAAACAAAAGTGAAAAAATCAAACTATAGGAAAACTTGTGGTCTTGACTTCACTTTTATTACCAGGAAAAGTTAATTGTACCCTCTAGATTTATAGAAGTGATTCCTGGAATAGTTCCTTGATTTTAAATTTTTTGCTGATTTAGGTGTCCTTGTTAATTCACCTCATCCTATGTGATCCTCAAATTGTGGGACCCTGAGTAGAATTGTTCCTCGTGTTAATTTTCTCATAGTTGATTTTTGCTAGCCTTGTCTAGAATACGAACCTTCAAATCATGTCTTAAACATGTAGAACCCTTAACTTTTATTAATGTAGTATGTTGTATTCCTTGGGAAAATATGTGGTTATTCTCAAACTCATGGAATTATCCTTATTATTCCTCTACTTGGTGGTTACTCTTAAGACTCTTTTGAACTCTTCATGTTATATTGTTATGTGTGGTATCTTGGTTGATAGCGTAAATTTACTCTCTAGATTTAAGTGTTCATAGCCTTACATGCAGAAAGTTTAGAACTCATCCATTGTAATCTCCCTTCTTTTTGCTAAATTGCATTAGACCAAACTTAGGTTTTGAAGACCCACACTTGTTTGAAGAAGGAAATCCCATAATGGAGTGATCCTTTTTCTATTGCATTTGTTCCTATCTCTCTTTCAAGTGACTTCCAGGAGGAAGTCGAGTCTAAGGGGAGAAGGATGTAGTGCCCACTTCCTTTCGACACTATTGATATTGATCATGATATTGCTGACTATATTATGGACATTATTATAGTTTTGATTTAGTATGGTGCTAGATGTCAGATCATGGATTATTGTTGACTCTGATTCATATATGATGCATGATGATTGTTAGATACATTTTCTATAGATGTTGACATGTTGTTGGACATGGTTATATATATTTATGGATGTTGTTAGGACATGTGATATTTGGATATATTGAGTAAACCAAGAAAATTTAATTTAAAATTGATGATTATATAGTTGCTGATGAAATTGTAAGTCATATTGTTGATTGCTTGGATTTTGTTATGATTCATATATATATTGATGATTTTGAAATTATATTATATTCATTTGCATGTTCTGATATGATCATGAGGCCGAAGGGGTATTTGTATTATGCAGGTTAGAAATATCACAACAAACATAGAGGTATTAGAGACCAACCACATTGGAATTCTAAATGAATTCAACAAGGTCACCATGCCAACTTGTATTGTTCATGTCTGTCTATTTGATTGCTAGGAATTCCAATGGGGGGATCACCTTTAAATGTTACCAAGGGATTTTATGTTTTTCTTTTACTTGGTCCCTTTTGTTTAACTTTTGCATGTGTTTTATGTGGTGCACTTACCCTTTCATTATTTATTTAATGTGGTGTTAATATTATGAGTAATCATATTGTTTAGTTAATTAATTAAAATATGTCATAAGAATGTAATTAATAGAGTTGTTAGCCATTTCTTAAAGTGTTGTAAGAATATGTAAGTAATGTGTAAGCAACCTTGTATGCGATGTATAACTTAACTTTTGAGTGTGAAACACTCCACCTTCTTGGAAATTCGAATTTATCCTTGAAGCCTGATTTTGGAGGCTTGTGGGACAAGTTAAACTTGTCCCATGCCTCTTAAATTTACATACCATCCTTGCATATAGTTGGAGGGTTGGATTTAGACCTTTTTTTAATACATTTTTGTGATTCAAGTTGTATGCTTTAATTGCACTTTCTTACATGCTTTCAATTTCAGTCCTTATGAGGTGTGGGTTTGATTTGAGTGTGTAAGTAAAAATGTCATTTACTCGCCTGCTTATTTATTCTTCCTTGGATATTGAAGTTGAATTTTGGGATTGGGGTTGAGGATGTGTGATGTGGCATCCTACATAGATCCACCTCATCCTCTTCCCTGCCCTCTTCTATTAAATACAAATTCCTTGCTTTGTTTTAGGTTGCTTCACTTTGGGGACTTCATTTTTAGGTGAATTTTCTTATTGTTTTGGGAATTGTTGCTTTGAAGGAGTTTTGAAAAAATCGTTTCATACTTGTGTTTGGCTATATTTTGATTGCTTGCATTGGGATAGAGCTTGATGTTTTGGAATTTGGAATAACTCCATCATGGACAGGTAAGAGCTTAGCTCATGAAATGCCCTCTTTTATATATGTAAATGTTAATTTGTGAATGTTTTGGCATGTTTGTGGGTTGTTGGGTAGATGGCCTAGGAATGGTGTAGGAGGAGACTATGGGGTTTATTTTGTGGGAGGCATAAGTTTGTTTTAGGGAGGTATAAGGGTGGAGGGAGTTGTGATTTTGATTCCACCTTACAAAGAAATAGCTTGCATTTCTTTACTCATTATGAGGTGCCATAAGAGGTTGGGGAGATATAAGGAAATGTGAGGAATAAGGGATACTTGGGGGAGGCATAAGGAATGTCAGAGTTTTGATATACTATTTTTGGTAGTTTTTAAGTTAGGCGGTGATAACCATTTCCCCTTTTGGGAGGCATAAGAAGCATCCCCCATAGATTCTTGCTCCTATGGCTTGCTTAATGAAGCCATAGTATTGTTTTTCATGTGTTAATGTAGTTGTAAAACTACATTCTGTGCTGGAATGTGTTTTATTGTAAAAATGATTCTTGTGTGTTTGTGGAAGCCTATTGTTGCCATGAGTTGGATCACATATTTTATTGCATTATGGTTTGGGCTCGGGGGCCAATGAATAAGGATGGCTTCACCGTATTAGAACTAAGAATCCCTACTTTTGTGACCTTGTTTCTGATCCTCCACCTACTAAATGAATTCTCAGAAGTAATAAGAAAGATAAGCAGATTATTTGAGTGGAAATCCTTCTGTGAATCAATCATGATACTCATAATTCTTTGGTAACTCCTATACTTGAAAATTTTAAACAACAGGTTGATTCTTTGAAATCTATTGAAGATAATTGTGATCTTGTCATAAAGACTGATAGCAAGATCACCACATAACCTGCCCCCATTACCATCCTACAAGAGGAAGTAAAATCACTCTCTAGTCAAATTAAAGCACTTGAGGAGAAATATAACAATCAACTTTCCATTCAGAAAGCAGTTCTTGACCTCCTCCAAGTTCATATAAACCATATTTGTGGTGCTAGTAGGATTCTTGCATCAACATGGAAGAATGGAAGGATCGCTAAGAAGTTCTTCAAAGAGACCAATCTAGAACCTAATGTTGGGGCAGACATGAATCTATATAATTAACTTAGAGTCGCACTTAAGGTGTATAGAAAATCTATGAATTAGTGCCCTTTTTGCCTCTATGTTCTTAGTGTAGATGTTGTTTTGCTGCTTTTGAGATACTATTTTGTTGTTGTTAATCTGTTGTCATAATTCTTGTACACAGTTGGACCCTTCCTTAGTACTCTTATAGTTTTATCTCGATTTTTGGATTTTTGTTGGGGTGTAACCCCCATGTTGAAAAAATGACATTGTACTTTTATGTCTATCTTGGTTATTGAGCCTTTTTTATTTATACTACAGGGTATGGTCTCTTCAAAACCATTTACCTATAATAATAAAACATTCTCTCCCAATTATATAGATTAGGGCTAATCAAATTCTTCCCTATCACCTAAGGATGGTATGAATGCACCTAAATGTTATAATATTATATACAAACTTTAGAATATTCAAGCCAAAAAATCCATGTTTTAATTGCATCAATGAGCCACTATGCACAAGAGTATCCTCCCCAAAAAATTGTGAGATTACTTTAACAAGTGAAAATGGGCAAACACATTTCTCATCTATTGTCAATATATTGACAAGACATGAAAATACTATCTCATTTAAGAAATAATATTTAACCTATCACGATATCATAAATAAAAAATTAATTTTATACACTCAACAATGAATACTCAATAGCATCGTTGAGTATGCTATAGTGAATAACATGTCATATTTAAGCATATCCAATATAACATTTATATGAGAATTTGTTATTGGGATGAGCTACCTTACAGATACAAAGATTATAGGATTTTATAATGCACGTGCAAAACTACTAGGAGATATTACATTATAAATCACAATGTCCCTAAATCTTTAGCCATAAAATTTCCAAGTGATTCCTAATAACTTATTTAGAATATTCCAAAAATTGACTACCAAATAAATACTTAAATATACTTTTAAAAACTGAATTTTAAATTAGATTTTTATTGTATTCTGTATTTATATATTTAAGATCTTAAAAATATGTGTTTGGTCATTTTATATGTTTGATCATGTTTTTTTTGTGAGGATTACTTTTCTTGTGAACAAAAATGGGACAAAGTATGACACACTTATAAGTTTTTTCCCTTTAATTAAAATCTCTTACAAGGAAACCTTGGATTCATAATTTGTAATAAAACCCCACTACACTACAAAAATGTATATAGTGTATGCATAAGGACAACTCTTGCACTTGGCCCATGAATAATGATCCCTTTAAAAATTGTGCACTACCTAAATCTTCTACAAGTTTTATTTGATATACTAATCTACTAGGGCCATCGATGGAACTTCCTATGTAGTTCATATGGATTGAATGAACACACACCTTTGAGGTGGGGAAAATTTTGAATTTATGTATGTTGGTGAATATTGTGATTCAAGAGGATGTGAAAGAAATTGATCATATTAATGATAATTTTTGTAAATCCCACTTCTCTCCTCCAATTCTAGTGACATATGGAAATGAATAAATGTTTTCTTTATATTTGTCAACTATATTGCAAACAACAAGACTATGGAAGACCCCTATTGCATACAATAATAGAATATAGAAAACTTGTATGATCGATAGTTATCGTAATGTGAATGACATCTAAACCCATATGAGAACTACTAACCACACAAGATTCCTTCCAACAATATTAAGTTAGATTAAAAGTCATATAGAAGATGGGATATAATGAACACGGTCTATGAACAAATAAACGATGCATCTAGTAACCCTTTATTCCAATTAAAAATATTCTTAAAATAGTAATGGGACATATTTCATGTTCTTATATAAAAGACATACCATTTAAATACAAACACATAAACATCAATGTCATAATCCTATACCCACTACTAATAAAAACCAGCAAATAAACATTTTATTAATTCAAAAAAAATTCTTGCTTGAGAAAATATGATTGATAAAAAATTAATGATACAGTCATAAAATATTGAATAGACGAATTTAAGAATATCAAGAAATAAATTTGAAATCTCCTAAACAAAACCCGAAAAAACAAGACGCATGATAACTCTAATGAAAATTTTACATACAAGATTCCATAGATCCCTAGACAACATTATATCCCACTCTTAATTAGTGTAATCAATTCTACGTAAATTACATAAATTACCCATACTATTATCACGGTTATGAATCATTTGACATTTTCTCCTGAAGTCCATGCCTAGGAAGCTACTTTGAAGTGCGAAACATATAATGTGTATGATACACTTCTTTCTCTTATATAAATTATATATCTTAAGCCCCATGGTCATTAATACATATTCTAGTTGGTAATTTTCTTTTTCGTCGTCTTCTGTGGAAATAATAAATGATCAATATAACATCAAAAATGAAACCGGGACTCACATGTGACTTTTTCAATCATTTCATAGAGAGCATCATGGTTACATGATTCAATACTCTACATGTTTCATATCCTTATGCACTTTACATCTATAAATAAAGAGTAGCAATCACATTTGAGCAGTTCGATGTAAATCCCAAAAGGGATGTAATGGAAGAAATATTTGTAGAAAAGGGAAGGAAAATAAGAAGTGTAGTTGTGTTGGTTAAAAGGTATTTTATTTGTCAACTATATGGAGGAAGAGAGAGTGGAACAAAAGTTAAAAATAGTATTGTGGGTGGTTGTGTTTTGCATGGTTATTTTAGAGAGGAGTAACTATTTATGGTGATTGTTAAAAGGAAAGTACTTGAAATATCATTGAAGATGACAGGACAAATCAATAGTCTCATTGATGTCATTTATCAACAAGCGTCGGAGTCAAGGATTGCAATTGCATAGTGTTCAATTTGATAGATAAGATAAAGACATGAATGAAAAGTTAGAATACGATGGTAATTAAATGCGTACATGTCTGACACCTCAACCCCAAAACTTATCCACATCCAAACAGAAACAAGGGAAAAACAAAACCAATTCAAAAAATGGAAAGCCAAAGACCGATATTTCTCACAGGAACGACATCATTTTGTTCGAAAGCAACAGTTTGGAATCCACATGCGAAACTCCTCTAAAAGATGATGATGTTGTATAAATTGAAGTTGAATTAGAACACCAATGATTAAAATCATGAAAGTTGTCGCAAAAGCCTTGAGCCGCTTTACCACTCTCACAGATTTTCCCTAATTCAACAGTAATAATAACAATGACATTGATAATGACAATGATAATAGCGATGACAATAAGATAAGATTTTGAATGAAGAGAGTGATGTTACTGATAGTTTGTATTCCTCAAATTTATTTTCTCTAACGAGAGTATATTTAAAGGTAGCCTTGATAGTAAACAATATCTTGTTTGCCACCACAAACATAAAAAAATTATGAAGCACTCCATGAGATGACTTTTTTTCGAACATTTCATGTACAATATTTCAAGGAAAAATAATGTTTTTTAAATTATGCTTTGATTAGGAATTTTTTCTAGATTAAATTTCAAATTTAGGGAAAATTACTTGAAATTTACTAAAATCTATTAATTTTAACATAACAGATATAGCGTCAAGTATGTGCATTCTTTACACAACTTTCAAATAATATTGTCATAGCTTAGAAAACATGTTTGTTAATGAGATTTAAATATACTGTCAACGGAAATAAAAGTCGATACAAAAGATACTTATATTTATGATTCCATATGCTCGATATACAATAAATTTACAAATATCTCTTTCTTAATTTTTATGCTTTGTGTATAGAATTAATACAAATATGCAATGATCATGTATGCTAAAACGCAACGGCATATTTGTGTTCTAAAAGTATTATCATGGTAGTACATAGCAAGAGTAAACATAGCTATATTGTATGAAAATGGCCACCTGAACCAACATTTTAAACATTACGGAAAAAATAGTTCGTGTGTATTAGATATTTGCTTGGTAGATTCGATAAATACAATGCAAATCTAAAATCTGGGTGAAATCGACCTCATTTGATGTTCTTTAGATGGTAGTTCACCTTGTAAAACAAAAACGTAAAAAAATAAAACAAGGCTAATAGAGCATATTGCTTACCAAACATTTTTATGAATTAAGATCTGTAAGCCAGTAACGATCAGGGTTTTCCTTTTTCAAAAAATGAAAACTGTGTTTTGTGAGAGTAAAATGCAACAGTGCAGATAAAACGAAATGGGAATGAAAATATTTTGATATAAAATTAGTATTGCTTAGATTGATGTTGTGGAGGTCCCAGGGCGATTGATCCAAACGACAGGGGATTTGATAAGAAAAGACAAGGTCATGAAAGAGTACAAACTCCTTACGAGTCATGAAGTACAATATGGGTTGGACATGAGGTAAAATGTATAGAGAGTGTACAAGAATCATACTACCAAACTCCCATAACAACGGAGAAATCAAAGGATTGCAAGGCTCGAATGTTTATCCTTCAATCCAAACTAGGAAAAAAACTTACATTGATCTAATTCAATCTTGTAAATAGAGTAAAAATTCACAATTGATTAACTTTTATTAGAATGTTATTGATCTAAGAACGAAAAAATTAAAGTTTGATTGCTCAAGTAGATGGTGAGGATTTATTTGATCGATGACCTGTACAGGTTATAATCATAGCTGTTGATTTTCCGTGTGCATGTCAGAGAGAGGTCAGGCTTTCTACTAAAGACAATGGCTTTCGCCATAATGAAATGATTGAGAAATGTAAAAAAAATAGATATGTGCAAATAGAGTTGAGATTTGATGCACGACCTTGACATTTTTTACCTATTGTAATCATAATTTACACTTTCTAAAATTGTCATCCCGTCCCTATTTGACACGAAAAAACTTAGTAAAATCATCATAATTACTATGAACATATTCAATATAAATATAAGTGTAGCATTACATAGATATTTAAATAACATATTTTGCTGAAAATGTGTTTATATCGAGCATATATTCCCCGACACTTACATGACACTCATAAATACATATAAAACAAATCATATATTTTTTACATTATTAAATAAAGAGAAGGTATTTAACTAAGATGAACGGGTTATTCAAAACCTGGATGTCTTGTAATTTGAAATTTCAAAAATGACCATTATTTTATTTAAAATTATTTTTATATTTAATCAAGATAAATATATATTTGAAATTGTTTAAACAATACAAAATTTCATATTTTATTAATATTTTATTATTTTGTATATTTTAAAATAATATTAAAATATAGTAGTCACAATAAAATTAAACCATCTATGAGAGTTTAAATTAAATAGTCTCCTACATTTTTGATACAATTTTTAAGTGACCTTCAACATTACTTTTCAAAACATATTACTAATACAATATTGTGGAAATATGAACATAGTTAATAAAAAAACACAATGCATGAAAATGTATGAGGCAGGGGTTGTGTACACCGATATAGAAATAGATGTCGATGGCTCGAAGAGAGAAATATTTCAATAGACAAGTGTCTCGAGACTTGTGATACACATGCGAAAGAAGCCTCCTCTACTCAAGCATACACATCCTCTCAAGCTCTACTCAGACATAGAGTGCAAGATCATTACATGGATGCATCCATGAGAAGCATCCATGGTTTCATCGATGTCCTTGCATGGCCTAAAAACTTTAGCCGCTGATCTATCTGTCCCTATCGGAGCTTGCTCAGGATTTTCTAGCTTAGACAACACCTTTCAGCGTAATTATTCTGAAAGGCATTCCTTTAATGAACCTGGAGAACCTAGGCCTCCAGATTCACCAGAGGCTACCCTCCACTGAAAATGCACCCATGTATGATGCCTTCCCTGCCATGGACCATTCCACATTCACCTAGAATCTTGACGTCATGCAGGAAACAAGTGTGGAGACCACACAACCAAGAGGAGGAAGATTGATTAACGTGGAAGAAGTGCCAGCTATGAAAATTTGAATTATTAATGTGTGTGCCCCCTCTCTCTCCTTGTCAATGAGTGCTACGAATCATACCCTCTCCTTTGAATCAATTAACATCATGTATTTGAAACGAAGAATGTGCTTGATAACAAGGGGAAAAGAATAAGACCACATTTTGGAAGAATCCGAAGGGAGGAGGGAGTCAATTTCAACGAGCCATTAGAGGAGTTCATTGCGGAGGAATTCATCATTCTACAGTAAGTTTCAAATCCAAATATTGAATGTTATATACATGTGACGGTGGTAGTGTTTTCTTATTTCCATTCACTTTCTTTCTGTAATGTATATACCATATCCAACCCATATCCCTTGGCCATCCCTCCTTTTGTGTGATTTGTAAAGTTTCTAAGTAGGATTTTGAGGTTCTATTTTCTTGCACAAAAGAGAAGACGGTTCTGATTTGAGCAATGGCCTTTTACATGTTAAACAAACTTAGACTAGGACTTGGGAACATTTTCTTGTATACTGAGAAACAAATCAAGACATTACCATAATGCATATCAGACATTGCGGATTAAGAATAAATTTAAAATTCTCATACCATACCTGTTGTGTAAAGTTGCTTGGATTTGCATAAGCTTTGTGGCTCTTGGATGTCAATACTATTATTTTGTAAGCATATAAACCTCTGGAAAATGTGATTTCGGGTATAACCGCTACACCCAGAGGAGCTAATCTCCATGTTGAACGAAATCCAACCACCAAACCCACCACAAAATCTTATAATTGTATATAGATGAAAACGTACATCTCAGCCTAGATTTCGTATTTCCTATATATTTGTTGGTAGGTGTAGCTTTGTATCTCATCCTAGCTTCAACACTTTTTTAAGTAATGACTCATGAATCTTGACTTGGCATTTGACCTAAATTTTTTTTGGATCAGTATACAAGAAACAAAAGTATACAGATTAACATATGCCTAAAAGAAAATACCCACATTTGCATTTAAATTACCCAATAAATAACAATAGAAATAACTAAACCTTTTCAGTTATAGCATCTTGAACTAGAAGACTGTATGTGGAAATGCTGAAGACAATATCCCCTATTCTAGCATTTGTGTCAAAAAATCGGTTCCATTTTAACAGTATTTCCCTGATTTTTCCCAAACCTATTAATCAAATCTCCAAGGAGTAAAAAGAAAACATGAATGGCAGAGCTGTGGATAACTACCCCTATTGATCCAAGAGACATGAGAAACCAGTCATATGTATCCATTTCGGGTAATGTATCCCTCAACTTACTTCAATGGTTGACGGCATTTGGGGCAATGTGGACCACACTTCTCAAAGTCATTTTCCAAGCATATTTTACAGAAACTGTATAGAAAATAGCGGTAAAGAAACAAAATATGAAAAAAAATCTAAAAAGAGGAAATACCTATGAGCACAAGTTGCACTATAATCTAGAAAAAATCAGTAAACGAAATAAAATATGAAAGAAAACCTATTGTAATACCTAATATAATTTTATTATTGCATGGAACTGATATAATTTCTTGAAAAATTTAATACATGTGGCCACAAGATGTAGTGGAGGGATCAAAACATATGTCAAGACAAACCTGCAGGACAAACAAAGTCTTAAAATGCCAATTGATGTAAATGTAGTCGCATGTGGAGAATATCATGCAGTTTGTAGAGAAATGCACATTTTTCCTAGACTAGAAGTTCCTGTTACACACAGTGCCTTTCTGTTAAGTGAATGTCTTCAAAAGGTTTGACTAATTTCTTACTATAATTGAATTTATAGCCTGCATTTTTTTATAATGTGAAATAGTCTCTATCATTCTATTGTTTTCGTACGGCCAATTTTTGGTGAGCAAGATTGTCATTTTTGGTGAACCTGAGTGATGAAACCACTTTAAAATTCATGACTGCTACTCCATAATTGAAAAATAATGTTTAAGTTATCGATGTATTAAGCCTTTTCAAATTTAAACTCTTTCAAATACATTTTTAAGTTATGGATTCACATGTTTTGTCAAGTTTTATTTGTGAGGAAGGTATTTGTGATAGGCCAAAAATGATAAAATTTGGGACACAATAATATACATTGATTCACATTCCATTCACAGATATTATTAGACGGAGGATACCCACACTTATAATTAGGGAGAAAAGTAGATATTTGGATACTACACGTGAATGTGAAGAGGTGGCCAAGTATAAGAATCTTTTGTGAAGTAATATATAAAAATTGAACTCTGAATCTAATCAACCAATGACAAGAAAATATAACAAGAAAGAATTCTAGGTAAGGTCAACGAACTAATGGAAATTGTAGCTGGTCATAAGGTAGGTATATGAAACATGGAAATATTTTGACATACTATATAGTGTTGGAATAAGGAAATGTGTCATAAATAAGTTTACATGAATACTAGCTCAAATAATAGCCCTCTAAAAATGATCGAGTTAGCAAGGGATTATTCTTAGTCCCTACTACTTTGAGATTGTGGTCATAGAATAACTGAGAACTAGGCATGTTTTCTGAGAGAATTTATATGGAAGAGTTCACTTATAAGATAAAATTGGGAAGATAATATATGAAAAATTAAGGAATACCATGAATACGATGATACTAAAGTAAGGTAAGACATTAGTACTCAAAGTGATCAAAGTAAGACAATTTACTATATATTTTCTAAGGGTGGTTAATGGTTGAATTCATTATGAATAAGGAATGTAGAGGCTTGAAATAGCATGAGTGCACACATTTAATACATGGTTAACAAAGCAATATAACAAGGTCTAAGTCTTCTAAGAAGAAAATGAAAGTGATATAGTAGAAATTAGGGTGAGGATTTCATAGTCTATGCTTACATATGTGAGTCTAAACTTTACTTGAATGCGAGTTGAGTTATATGACAGGATTCTTCAATTAAAGGAGAACAAATGCTACTCACAAAGGTGAATATCCCATCCTTTTTTGATGTTTAAGGTATGCATGAGTTTAAATAACTTGAATAAAATTTGTTCATCGAATGGTGATGTCAGTTTCCATTGTAGATTTCCATCACATATGAGATGAATACATTACATCCCATTACACCATTTTGTTATACATGTGCTCTCTCATACATACTCAGAACCAGTTTACAATAAGAACACTCAAAACTGTGGATCATCTACTCTCTATTCACACTCTATATCCATAAAAACAAGAATGTGCTACATTTATTTCTAGGGTGGTAAATTTACATTTACTGAATACATGTGCCTTCCTAATAATACGTGTGCTTACAATATCTTAGATAATTTTTACAACATGTGATAATAATAGACTAAGTTGAATATACATCAGATCCTTTATTCCTAATATTATCCTGATCCATGCATGTCCATTTTATTTTCTTTGCATATGGTTTTCCTAATTATATATAGATCCTTTATGTGCTTACCAAACTATACTATTAGCTGTCAAATCTAGAATTAGGCTTGTTATCTTTAGGTTTGCATTTGTAGTTAGAGTTTCCAAGAAATTTGGATTACTTGGAGTGAATGTAGATGAATGTCATAGTTAGATTTTCCCAGAAATTTGTTATCTTTAGTGAATGGGCATGTTGCATTGTGTAGAATTTCATCCTTGCTGTAATAATCCCATTTAGGAGTTTAAGTTCTTGATTGAACACAGAAGAAAACCTAACATTGAGATATGTGTGCTATGAATGCAGTTTTCTTGTTGGAATTTGTCTAAAAACTATTCTAGTGATGTTGATTATAATTTTAAAAATCCACAGAAACCTCTAGAAATATAATTTTAAAAATACCAACTAAGTATGACTAAATAAATATGTGATATTGTGGGATAAGTAAAAATGGGAATGTGTGCAACATGAACAATTTCAACCTTTAGAGTTGTGAGGAGTGCAATTGAGACAATGTGAAGAAGTATGAAGAAATTCAACTTTTAGAGTTATGTAGGGGTGTAAATAAAATTGAATTTGTGTGCCTTAAAATAGTAGACAACCGAACCGCACATATAAATAATTTATAATATTGTATCTACATAAACAAAGTACACTTGGCAGATTTATAAACTTTAGTAAGTGATTGGTAAAGTTGGTCTTTTTCCCATCTTGTCATATTTCAATCTTTAGTAAGTGAAAACAAGGTGTATACATATACTCTACCTAAAGTTCATCACATGCCATTATAGTGTAATTTGAGATGGTGATTTGGGAAATGGACCTACTATACCAAAATCTAGGTAAATAACTATAAGGAAGTAATAAATTAGTTAGTTAAACATAATGAAATTTGAATACATTTTCTTAAGTTTCTACGTTCAAGTGAATGGATGTTGGATCCATCATCTCGACCACATATAACATTTTAAAAATTACTCATGTTAACATTAATAATAAATGACTACAAAGAAAAGTATAATGCAATGTATACAAACAAGTATAAAAAGTAAGTATAATCAATGTAGATATCTCTCAAAGGTAAGGGTGTTAGGAAAGGTCCAAATACACTATAAAGGGAAGGCTAAATTAGGATCAAATCTTGAGAAATGTGCAAATATGTACTAGGCCAAGTCTAGATAGCTATAAAGAGAGGCTAAATTAGGTCTAGGAGACCCTAGAGACATACAATGTATATAAAAGGAACATATAACCTCCTTTTGACATAACTTTTTCTTACAAACCTAGATCACTTTGTGAGCTAGGTATTTTTTTGTGGTTCAGCTGTAGAATGGTCATTTATTTAATATTATTTTGAGAAAGGATCCCTATAGATCATCATTACCTTACATGCAATATCTTAATTTTATTCTACTTTGTCGATTTGAATTTCCTGTTTTGGGGCCCTTCCTACTTTTGGTGCATCTTTTTTTGGAGTTTGGTTTGTCTATTTGTTTCTTCTTAGTCCAGGTTGGGCCTTGTTCCTTGTTGCTTCACCTTTGGGCATTGATGTTTATCTTTCATTTTTTATAGGGTTCCTTATCCCTTCAAAATCTTCTTTTTTATCTTATCTAATAAAAAAAATTATTAGTTTTATTATTATTATATTATAATGATATTACAACTCCAATTAGTAAATGAAAATCTATTTTATTCCATCTATAATAATGTCTCTATCGGAAGCCCTTGTATAAACCTTAATTATGGAGAAAGGCATACCCCAGTTGGATGCCTCCTTGCTAAATCTGAAATATTTTAGTGAATAGAGAGTTGTGATTGGAAGAATCTTGTTGCCTCTGACATCTGTGCATCAGTGACATAGTATTATTTTAATATTCCACTTGAATACACGTCTTTGATAGTGTTTTTTTCTATATCAGGAATTTTTACAATGGAAACTTCTGTAATGGTCTCCAATGTCGGCTTCGACAAGTAGAAAATGATCAGCGTGTGCATCGTTGGAACATTCTGCTCATCTATTCTCGTACAAATATCACCTTCTTTCTATCACCTAGGGGTTGTACCCTTTACCATCTACTTCCGTTGTCTTTCTCTCAACTTCAGGAAGAAGACAGGAAGCATTGTGGCACAACCTTTAGAGCTTTGTTTAATGATAGAAACATCATCGTCTTTGAACATGATAAGATAAGCCATGTGAGATGTCATTTGTGTACATTTTTTTTTGCAAGGGAAGCATCAAGTACATGTGGCCGACTTCCAGTTTGTCATCAGCTTCAAGTGGGACAACTTGACGTCCATCCTATAAGGAACTAGAATGTTTGAGGAACTGCTGGCAACTCTCCAGCATAAGGTTCGAGGCCTTCATCGACCTCTTGAATTCCTGAATGCTGCCATTGTGTAATACAAATTTCACTGTTTTTAGAGAAACACGGGACATATAGTAACCCATGAGATTCGAACTGTCAACCTTATTGCTACCAGGAAGACTGGATAGGAATATCTATTTATGAAAAACATAAACACATTTAGGGAGTATATTTTTAGGAACTTGGGTGGCCCAACTGGGACGGTATGGAATGATGAGAATTGAGTGTTTCTGATTTAATCATCTATTGAAGGTGTTTCCTTCTATTAGAATGAATCTATCTGCCTCTAACATCCATGTATTAACGACATAATATTATTTTAATCTCCTACTTCAATACACTTCAAACCATGGTCCCCTGTGTAATGCCCCGCTAGGCATCGACTCCTTTTCTACCTGCCCTCCACTGCCATCCTTTATGGCCATCTCTGCGACCTGCCTGGTGTGAGAGAGAAGTTGCTCCACGAGTGCTGTTTTGTTCTTTTTGGCAAGTGGTGTGTGGTTGGGCGCCTCCACCAACTATCTTCATTTTTCAACATACTAACTGTCACCAACCTACCATAATTTATAACCCTGTCACCTCATTTTGACCTGCTCCTCCTTGGCTTGTTCTGGACAGTGGATTCATTGATGGTGAAATGAAGGTCTGTCGCCCTGATGTTGCAAGGGTGGGTGTGGGTCTCCAAAAATCATGCTGTACAGGAAGAATCCGTGGGCACAGAACTGAACTTCTCCTAGGAGTGCTGTGAGGAAGTATTTGGCTGTATGCAGCAGCTACAGGGTCGAGAGGTAAACTTATCTAAGAAAATCAGTGGCCTCCAGAGTGAGTAAGTGCGACAGCTACTGCAAGGCAAGCCCAGGGAACCGTGGTGTTGTTGTTCTGGTTGCACGTGACCACAGTCGTGATCAGTTATTGCAAAATCTTGCAGCTGTAGTAAAAGAACGAGATAAAGTTTTAGTTGAAGCTTTTTTTAGCGCTTCCAACAGGCAGGCTGTCCAACTATGTTGCCTCGGTTCAGTATAGAATGCATCCTAAGATTCGAGTTCTCCTTCAAGATATTTCTGTCAAATTTGACTATGTGACAGTGAGAGTGTTACCAGTAGTTCCTTTTAACGATTGATCTAAGCTTCCCTTAAATGTATGTGGAGAGGGTTGATTGTGGATTTTATAGTGGATCTAAACTCGGGTTACAGATTGTTTTTCCTTGCATTTGTGGTTCTGTACTACCTTTTAGAGTCCATTATTGTTGGCATAGGTTCCAGTCGCAGTTTGAATTTCAAGCAGGCATCTAAACACCAGAAAATAAATATATATATTTTTATCGATTCAATTCGGGTTTGGTAAATTCGATTGCAGATCCAGCTACCCATAAAAGCATAAGGAGATTATTGTTGGTGTCATAGGTTTGAGTCACGGCGGAGCTTGTAAGGTGCGGGAAAATTTGTTGGCTGACCACTAATTAAAAATTTAGAACCAAATACTTTTGAATCCGAGTCTCCAAGTGGGGATCATGGACTTGGAAAGCATGGCTGGTGTGTTGGGCTTATCAGTTCCAGTAATGTGGTTTCTCTTATGTTTTGTAGCAACGATTCCAGTGAGCTGGGGACGGCGTTTGATTCCAGGGACTACGGGAAGGAATCCTTACTCAGCATTTACAGGAGCTCTGCTATCTTTCTTGTCATTTGAGTTGTCGTCAAATCTACATTTTATGGTGCCCTTGACGCTGGGCTATAGTTCCATGCTGCTGTGCAGAAGTCTTTGTGGGCGTATCACTTTTGTGGCTACTTCTGCCTATCTCTTTGGCTGCCATGTTATTATATGAGTGGGGATGCTTGGAAGGAAGGAGGGATTGATGGAACTGGGGCTCTTATGGTCTGGACACTCAAACTCTTTTCTTGTACGGTCAACTACCAGGATGGGTCGTCAAAAGGAGAGGATGATGGCATATCAAAGGAAAACAGGCATGTAATTTCAGAGTGTCCCTGAAGTGCTGGATTGATTGCAAAACCTTTCTCTCTCAGAACATCCTTTCACCACTCCTTTTTCTTTTTCCTTTCCTCCAAACCCCCCCAGCTTATCATCCCATACTTTCACAAGTTTCTCGAAAACAGTTCAATGTAACGACATCCCCATGATATTGTAAAACGAGGCTTTAACATTTACCCCATCAGTGTATGGGTAGAGATGCACATTGCAGACTATACAATTGATTTCATGAATTCAAGGGCATGGCCATTAACAGAGTTGGACCTTCAGCAGGCTAAGGAAGAGAAGTTGCGCAGGTTGTGTTGCTGTTGCCCGAGCCTTGGTTCGACGTGGCTGCATTGAGGAAGCCCCAAACAGGCATGATAAGCCCTAACCCTCTCTCTTAATAATTTATTTCCTTTAGTATTTGGGTAAATCAATCTCTGCAAATTTTATTTTTGTTTGAATTCTGTAGAGATGGGTTTTGGATGACTTATAATTATAATTGCATGAGCTGATCTCTCTCCCCCTTTTTCTCGTTTATCTTAATTACTATTTGACAAGAAGAAATCTCTCCAGTGATTCTCGCTTATCGATCTTATAAAGTTGGTTTATCTTTTTTTCGATGATTATTCCTGTGAACAGTGGTTTCTGTAGAAAATATTGTGGTGTGTGTATGAGATGTAGAATATCCCTTGTATCATTTTTTATTTGTAGAACATGGCTTGAAAGCGGGAATTTTCTTGGAAGACTATGTTTGTCTTTTAATGTGGTTTGATAACGATATAAACCCCTTTAGAATTGGGGGCTTCTAATTGGAGAGTCATACTAGTTTAATTGGTCTTTCTAGATAGCTCCATCTGAGTCATTCGATTATCATTTACCTTGGGGATTATGGAAAACCCCTCACCAAGCCCTCTGCTATTATTATTACTATGAGCTTATTATTAGATTGGAACCCTCCTGAAGCATGTGTTAATTGATTTTCTATGACCTTTACGAATATGTTATGCACGCAAGTCATAATCCTGTGTGGATAATTCTTTGGCTTAATTTTTGAGGCACTACTTGGACCTTTGGATCGGTTAAAGTAATATTGGATACATCGACATTCTTCAAGTTTGATTGATTTGTGATACCCCCATGCATATGAATTTAGGCAACGCTTGAAATATAAAATTATAAATTTATCTTATACTTTGACCTTGAAGCTTGTCGAAAGACTTTTGGTAAGAAAACAGATGAATAGGGAAGTTAAGATAACTACCCTAAAATGGAGTCATGCATAGCCTTAAGTAAAGGTGACAGCTACCATAATGGAACTGTGCTTACCATGTATGACAGTAAGGATATAAGTCCACCTGAAATTATTTAACTTCATTTTTATAGAACAATTATTAATACCCATAGATTGGGGTATGCAAGTGGAGGTTGAATTAGATAACATGGTATATTATGTTATCAGGTAACCGGTAAGGATAAATATGTTATTTCAATGCTTGGTTAACGAGTGGAATATTTCAGTTATTTACGATGATTATTATGTTTAGCTAAAAAAAAAATTGATACTCGCATCTTATTAGGAGTTGAGATAATGTTGATACTTGCATTCATAGTGGCTTGGGCTGCGCTTGCATATCTTAGCTAGTCAAATGTATCTTTGGCATATTACCAACAGATGACAGTATTGTCGGTCATAACTCATTCTTATGAGTTGGACTCTTTTACTAGAAGAAATATATAAAGACATGGAATAAGCAACCAAAAGGACACCTAAATAATACATGAACCTGTGGATTGGTGGAATCCTTGTTAATATAATTATAATCTTAAAATTGCGGGATAAATATCCAAACTATACTTACATACCACTGATTATCTATGAAGGTTTGATACTTGGGTAATATCGATGAACAATGTAAGATTGATACTTGTATTTATTATATAAACTTAATGTCGTTGGTGCTTTTATTTAATTGAAAGATAGTCTTGTTAGACACTTATATATGTGAAGTAGGTCGAGGGTATTAGGTGAGCATCATTATTATTTACTGTAATTTAAGTATGATTAATTGCATGATTAAGGTTGTATATCTAGTCTCTTGGAATGGTGTTCTTATGTAAGCAGATCTTAAGAAAGTGAACATTAATGAGTATGAAATGCATTATCATGAGATGTGCAGTTAAGTTTTAAATGTATGTTAGAAATTGTTTGATAAAGAGTATTGCAAACTTTCATTTATTTAAATACTAGATGGCATAAGTTATTAGGAGAGGTTTATATCTTATCATGCTCAGTTCTAGCGAACTGACTCTAGATAATATTTGTGCAGATGGATTATGCGAGTAGATTAAAGAAAAGAGTGTAAAAGTTTCATCAGTTCAAATTATGAAGTTCTTGTAGAAAGTTCAATGCGGTGTAAATTTTGTAACTTTGCTTGCAAGAGTTTAGAAGATCTCTTGCCTTGGTATGTTTGGAAAACTACGTGGTGAAGTGTTCTTTCCCTTTTGTTGTTAGACTAGTTACTTACCTTGGTGAGATATGATATTCAATCATTACATTGGCACAAGTATTGTAAAACCTTGTTTTTAGAGAATAAAGTGTTAAGTCAAAACTCTCTGACACCTTGTAATGATGTGATATAAGTAAGATTAAATGGAATGGTTAACCCTTATAGAAGTTAACTAAAATATATGTATATTCAGATAAATTAATGTAGAGATGACTTACCTGAGAACAAGAGATTCCTGAAGTACTCAAAGGTGAAACTATCCTTGTAAAGTAAATTTTTTTTATAAATTGATATCCCTAGCTAAACTAGTGAACACTACTCTTTTTTGGTGAACGCCTAAAACAAGCTAAAGAAAAAAAAAATTAGTTAGTTTCTAATAAGATTTAACAAGTAAGAGAAGAAAATTTAGAAACCACACAAATTATCTCTCAGCCTATTTGAAAGTAAGTAGTTTCCTTTTGATAAACTCCTTCAGTTAAGCCTATGTAAAAGCGTTAATAAGATTACGTATAAAACCCCAAGCTCCAATTAAACCTTGGTAATAACTAATGACATCTTAAAGAGGAATTTAACTCGACCACTTAACTCTTTCCCAGGATACTTTGTAAGTTCCTCTTGATTTTGTTGAACACGAATTCTTGTTGTAGCAAGTTAATGAACAAGTTCTAGTAGCGTAGGTGTTAATAGATGGCCTTGTGAAATTAAATTACCCCTTTCTCCAAATAACGAATTAAGTGAATAAATGTCTAAAATAGAGAAGATTTAAATTATGATTACTTAGTGTAATTAGAAAAATAAACTTAGCTTGGTAAAGTGAAGAATTGTAAGAATCATATCTATAAGTCTCCTTGGAAAATTTGTGTAATCATAAGAATTGCAAGATGTCTTATTAAAATAAATAACCCTCAAGAATATCTCATTGTGGTTGGCCCTAACTGTTAGTGTGTTTTGTGGGTTGGATTTCTATGTTGTCATGTCAAAAAAAAGAAAGGTGTATTACCCTTTTGGGTGTGAACGTTTCCGTGCTGACCTTGTGGTCCTCCCCGTAACAAGTGGTTCCTAGTGTTGGTTGTAACCTTGTGACGACATGTTGTGTCATGTGTTATGTGTCAAAGCAAGTCAAAAAAAAAATTATCCTGTCTTCTACTGTGTTGTCCATGTGTGTGTTTTTGGGTTGTTTCACTTGGTATCAGAGCATAGGTTCATGCTCTCGAACCTATGGGCCGGATTGGTGTTGTATGGTGATGTTACATGGTGGTGGTGGTGTTACATGATGATACTGCATGATGATGATGATGTTGCATGATGGTGGTAGATATTGGAAGAGTAATGTGCTTTAAACGTGATGTGATTATTGTCATAATTGTGATATTGTGAACGCACATGATGGGTATGTCACCTTGTGCGTGTTTGTGATCATGTTGATATGTTGGGGATGGGAGTATTCTCTCTCCTTCTTGTGGATTCTAGGAAGAGTTCACGTTGTGAATTATTGTTTGTGATGTGTGAAAAGAATTCTAATGTGGATGACGTAGTGTTGGAGCATTGTGGCATATTGTGATAGGTGGGTGTATCAATGTGTTGTATGACTAGATTGATGTTAAAAGAGATGAGTTGTATCATGATGTTTTTACCATGTTTTGGAGAAATGTGTGTACCACCTTGTTATGTAGCAATGGATGTTATGTTGTGATGTTATTATGTTCATCATATATATGAGTTGTGTGATATGTAATGATTCATGTCGTGATTTAGGGTCATACGGTGAGTGTATGAACCCTATCGTATGGTGCTTGCACTTTGGGTGCAGAATGTGGTAAAGTGATGTGTTACACTCAGTGAATGTATGATCGTGATCTATCCTGTCTATGTACCATATGTAAGACGTTATGGTAGTTATGTGTGTGCCACCTGTTATATTAGTGATGTTGTTGTATGTTATGTTGTGAACCTTACGCTAACCGATCCTGAAGGGAATCGGTAAAGTGTATGTTGAGAGTGAGGAATGGTGTACCATGGGTCAATAACTTGAGATCCGAAACTCGGTTTAGTAGATTACATGTGATTCTTTCCTCTCTCCCTATGTGGTTGTATGTACACAACCTAAGTGCAACTATGACTATGTTTAGCCTTGTCGAAGTGGTGGTGGGATGATTCAGATGGAGGTGATGACAGTTGTATTATTGATATGTATTTTACGAGCTGAGGCTCGATGTTCCGAGTGCTAGCAACTTGTTGAGTACCCCTTTGGTGGCTAGATAAAGCCACACATTTATCGTAATGTGACATTATTATAAGTTGATTTTATTCGTAAATTGAGCTTTTTACCTTATTTTGTAAGGACCAGCAGCTTTTCTTGATTGCAATGCTTTACAATTTTGGGCATTTCCTTGGTTTGTGGCACTAACATGGGGATTTTGATACTAACTTTGGCTATTTGGCCATTTATTTTTGCTTGATTTTGGGTCTTCTTTTAAATTTGGAGTTTTTTACCGCCTTGCCCAAGGCTTGCACTTTGCCACTTGGCACTTTGATTGGATTGTTTTGCTGGTTCTATTGTCGTGATGTGTGGAATAGGGTCATGGGATGCACCATGGATTGGTTGGACCTATGGACCCGCTTCGTTGTATAGGGGTACGCCCCAAGGAGTACAGATAACTAGCGGGTTGTTGAACCATGTGTTATTATGTCACTTGGGTTAGGAGTGTTCGAACTCTATGTGTCTTGGACCATAGGGTCAACCGGCCTCCTTGAGGGAGGCCTGAGAGTTTGAGGGAGGCATAAGAGACTTGAGGGAGGCATAAGAGACTTGAGGGAGGCATAAGAGTTTTGAGGGAGGCATAAGAGTTTGAGGGAGGCATAAGTTGAGGGAGACATAAGAGTTTGAGGGAGGCTTATGATATTTGTCTGTATGGTTGATGTTTCAGGATATATGTTGAGTTATTGTGATGTTTGGTAGTGGTTTTTTGATGTATGTGTTACTCATGTCAGATGGATATGTGTTGTGATGTTGTGGTTATGTCATTGATTCCCCTGTGGACACTATGTACCTCATAGCATGGTTTGGTGTTATGTAAAGTCTTTCATTGATGCAAATTGAGGAAATGTCTGGTGGATTGTAGTACTCTTTTGTTTGAGTATTTGGTATGTCAGTCATTGATGTGTGACGTGTACATATGTGCACTGTGCCTAATCCATTCCGTATTTGAGTAACCTTTTGTGGTGTAATACAATCTTGAAGTATATACTTGTGTGCTTGTGAATCTGTAGTGTCTTTTGAACCTAATAGGGTGTTGTGTTAGCAGTTCATGTCGGGCACCCACAATAAAGAATAAACCAAGACTCTGCAATGATGAAATTTTAAAAGAAATTAAACTAAGAATAGTGCTAATGAAAAGAGACTAATGAAATGATGAACAAGAAAGAACTGCCAATCTTCACAGAACCTTGAAAGTTAAAATTTTCTACCAAATGTTCCTCCTTGCTTACAACTTTGGCCTTTCCCTATGGGTAAAAAAAAATGTTGACATCAGAGTGGACGATGCTTTGTTAAGGCCGGAGGAGAATGATTATGTGCATCTTGTTTATAGTTGGTGAGAAGTAATGAAACTAACTGTTTTCTACCTTTGTTTCCACCGTATGCCTTCCTCCTTGTTGGCCACGTAGTTTTCAAAAGTGATTGAGATTTTTATCTTCCATGTGTTTGTCTCCTACCTACCCATTTATGAAAATGTTGACTCCTGTCTTCTTTCTGTCTACCTGTTGTGGTTGGGAACCACGAATGTTTTTCTGTTGCGCTCCATCAAATGCTGAAACAGATGAATTGCTACAGCGTGTTCTGGATAGTGGTTTCATTAATGGTGAAATGAAGGTCTGTCACCCTGATGTTGCATGGGTGGGTGTAGATTCTCAAAATCGTGCTGTGCAGGCAGTTTCAGTGGAGCGTAGAACTGAAATTCTGCTAGGAGTGCCGTGAGGAGGTATTTCGCTGTATGCAGCAGCTACAGGGTCGAGAGGTAAACTTATCTCAGAAAATCAGTGGCCTCCAGAGTGAGTAAGTGTGACAGCTACTGCAGGGCGAGCCCAAGGAACTGTGGTGTTGATCCTGTTGTTCTGGTTGCACGCGACCACAGTCGGGATCAGTTGTTGCAAAATCTTGCAGCTGTAGTAGAAGAACGAGATAAAGTTTTAGTTGAAGCTTTTTTTTTAGCACTTCCAATAGGCAGGCTGTCCAACTTTGTTGCTTCGGTTCAGTATAGAATGCATCCTGAGATTCTGAGTTCTCCTTCAAGATATTTCTGTCAAATTTGACTATGTGACAGTGAGAGTGTTACCAGTAGTTCCTTTTAACGATTGATCTAAGCTTCCCTTAAATGTATGTGGAGAGGGTTGATTGTGGATTTTATAGTGGATCTAAACTCGGGTTGCAGATTGTTTTTCCTTGCATTTGTGGTTCTGTACTACCTTTTTGAGTCCATTATTGTTGGCATAGGTTCCAGTCGCAGTTTGAATTTCAAGCAGGCATCTAAACACCAGAAAATAATCATATATCTTTTTTATCGATTCAATTCGGGTTTGGTAAATTCGATTGTAGATCCAGCTACCCATAAAAGCATAAGGAGCATTATTGTTGGTGTCACAGGTTCGAGAGCACAATGGTGGAGCTTGCCAAGTGTGCGGGAAAATTTGTTGGTTGACCGCTAATTAAAAATTTAGAACCAAATACTTTTGAATCCGAGTCTCCAAGTTGGGATCATGGACCTGGAAAGCATGGCTGGTGTGTTGGGGTTATCAGTTCCAGTAATGCGGTTTCTCTTATGTTTTGTAGCAACGATTCCAGTGAGCTGGGGATGGCGTTTGATTTCGGGGACTACGGGAAGGCATCTGTACTCAGCATTTACAGGAGCTCTACTATCTTTCTTGTCATTTGGGTTGTCGTCAAATCTACATTTTATGGTGCCCTTGACGATGGGCTATAGTTCCATGCTGCTGTGCAGAAGTCTTTGTGGGCGTATCACTTTTGTGGCTGCTTTTTCCTATCTCTTTGGCTGCCATGTTATTATATGAGTGGGGATGCTTGGAAGGAAGGAGGGATTGATGGAACTGGGGCTCTTATGGTCTGGACACTCAAAGTCTTTTCTTGTACGGTCAACTACCAGGATGGGTCGTCAAAAGGAGAGGATGATGGCATATCAAAGGAAAATAGGCATGTAATTTCAGAGTGTCCCTGAAGTGCTGGATTGATTGCAAAACCCTTCTCTCTCAGAACATCCTTTCACCACTCCTTTTTCTTTTTCCTTTCCTCCAAAACCCCCCCCCCCCAGCTTATCATCCCAGACTTGCACAAGTTTCTCGAAAACAGTTCAATGTCACGGCATCCCCATGATATTGTAAAACGAGGCTTTAACATTTACCCCATCAGCGTATGGGCAAGAGATGCACATTGCAGACTATACAATTGATTTCATGAAGTCAAGGGCATGGCCATTAATCAGAGTTGGACCTTCAGCGAGGCTAAGGAAGAGAAGTTACGCGCGAGCTGTTGTGTTGCTGTTGCCCGAGCCTTGGTTCGACGTGGCTGCATTGAGGAAGCCCCAAACAGGGATGATAATTCCCTAACCCTCTCTCTTAATAATTTATTTCCTTTAGTATTTGGGTAAATCAATCTCTGCAAATTTTATTTTGTTTGAATTCTGTAGAGATGGGTTTCGGATAACTTATAACTATAATTGCATGAGCTGATCTCTCTCCCCCTTTTCCCATTTATCTTAATTATTATTTGAGAAGAAGAAATCCCTCCAGTGATTCTCATCTTATCGATCTTATAAATTTGGTTTATCATTTTTTTCCATGATTATTCCTGTGAACAGTGGTTTCTGTAGAAAATATTGGGGTGTGTGTATGAGATGTAGGATATCCCTTGTATTGTTTTTTAGTGTAGAACATGGCTTGAAAATGGGAATTTTCTTGGAAGACTATGTTTGTATTTTAATGTGGTTTGATAATGATATAAAACCCTTTAGAATTGGGGGCTTCTAATTGGAGAGTCATACTAGCATTAATTGGTCTCTCTAGACAGCTCCATCTGAGTCATTCGCATTATCATTTACCTTGGGGATTATGGAAAACCCCTCACCAGGCCCTCTGCTATTATTATTACTATGATATTATTATTAGATTGGAACTGGTCCTGAAGCATATGTTAATGGATTTTCTATGACCTTTACGAGTATGTTATGCACGCAAGTCATAATCCTCATGTGGATAATTCTTTGGCTTAAGGCCATTTTGAGGCACTACTTCGACCTTTGGATCAAGTTGAAAGTAATATTGGATACATCAACATTCTTCAAGGTTTGATTGATTTTTGATACCCTCATGCATATGAATTCAGGCAACGCTTGAAATATAAAATTATAAATTTATCTTCTACCTTGACCTTGAAGCTTGTCGAAAGACTTTTGGTAAGAAAATAGATGAATATTGGTCGAAGTTAAGATAACTACCCTAAAATGGAGTAATGAAATAGCCTTAAGTAAAGGTGACAGCTACCATAATGGAACTGTGCTTACCATGTATGACAGTAAGGTTTTGATAAGTCCACCTGAAATTATTTAACTGCATTTTTATAGAACAATTATTAATACCCATAGATTGGAGTATGCAAGTGGAGGTTGAGTTAGATAACAGGGTATATTATGTTATCAGGTAACCGGTGAGGATAAATATGTTATTTCAATGCTTGGTTAATGAGTGGAATATTTCAGTTATTTACGATGATTATTATGTTTAACTAAAAACAAATTGATACTCACATCTTATTAGGAGTTGAGATAATGTTGATACTTGCATTCATAGTGGCTTGGTAAATCTGTGCTTGCATATCTTAGCTAGTCAAATGTATCTTTGGCATATTACCAACAGATGACAGTATTGTCCGGTCGTAACTCATTCTTATGAGTTGGACTCTTTTACTAGAAGAAATATATAAAGACATGGAATAAGCAACCGAAAGGACACCTAAATAATACATGAACTTATGGGTTGGTGGAATCCTTGTTAATATAATTATAATCTTAAAATTGCTGGGATAAATATCCAAACTATACTTAATACCACTGATTATCTATGAAGGTTTGATACTAGATTGGGTAATATCGATGAACAATGTAAGATTGATACTTGTATTTATTATATAAACTTAATGTCGTTGGTGCTTTTATTTAATTGAAAGATAGTCTTGTTAGACACTTATATATGTGAAGTAGGTCGAGGGTATTAGGTGAGCATCATTATTATTTACTGTAATTTAAGTATGATTAATTGCATGATTAAGGTTAGTATATCTAGTCTCTTGGAATGGTGTTCTTATGTAAGCAGATCTTAAGAAAGTGAACATTAATGAGTATGAAATGCATTATCATGAGATGTGCAGTTAAGTTTTAAATGTATGTTAGAAATTCCTTTTGATAAAGAGTATTACAAAATTTCATTTATTTAACATACTGGATGGCATAAGTTATTAGGAGAGGTTTATATCTTATCATGCTCAGTTCTAGCGAACTGACTCTAGATAATATTTGTGCAGATGGATTATGCAAATAGATTAAAGAAAAGAGTGTAAAAGTTTCATCAGTTCTAAAATTATGAAGTTCTTGTAGAAATTTCAATGCGGTGTAAATTTTGTAACTTTGCTTGCAAGAGTTTAGAAGATCTCTTTCCTTGGTATGTTTGGAAAAACTACGTGGTGAAGTGTTCTTTCCCTTTTGTTGTTAGACTAGTTACTTACCTTGGTGAGATATGATATTCAATCATTACATTGGCACAAGTATTGTAAAACCTTGTTTTTTAAGAATAAAGTGTATAAGTCAAAACTCTCTGACACCTTGTAATGATGTGATATAAGTAAGATTAAATAGAATGGCTAACCCTTATAGAAGTTAACTAAAATATATGTATATTCAGATAAATTAATGTAGAGATGACTTACCTGAGAACAAGAGATTCCTGAAGTACTCAAAGGTGAAACTATCCTTGTAAAGTAAATTTTTACTTTTATAAATTGATATCCCTAGCTAAACTAGTGAACACTACTCTTTTTTGGTGAACAGCCCTAAAACAAGCTAAAGAAAAAAAATAAAAAAAATTAGTTAGTTTCTAATAAGATTTAAAAAGTAAGAGAAGAAAATTTAGAAACCGCAAAAATTATCTCTCAGCCTATTTGAAAGTAAGTAGTTTCCTTTTGATAAACTCCTTCCGTTAAGCCTACGTAAAACCGTTAATAATTATGTATAAAACTGCAAGCTCCAATTAAACCTTGGTAATAACTAATGACATCTTAAAGAGGAATTTAACTCGACCATAACTCTTTCCTAGGATACTTTGTAAGTTCCTCCTTGATTTTGTTGAACACGAATTCTTGTTGTAGCAAGTTAATGAACAAGTTCTAGTAGCATAGGTGTTAATAGATGGCCTTGTGAAATTAAATTACCCCTTTCTCCAAATAACGAATTAAGCAAATAAATGACAAAATAGAGAAGATTTAAAGATGATTACTCAGTGTAAAGAAAAATAAACTTAGCTTGGTAAAGATGAATTGTAAGAATCATATCTTGAGTCTCCTTGGAAAACGTAAGCTAAGAATTGCAAGATGTCTTATTAAAATAAATAACCCTCAAGAATATCTCATTGTGGTTGGCCCTAACTGTAAGTGTGTTTTGTGGTTGGATTTCTATGTTGTCATGTCGAAAAGAAAGGTGTATTACCCTTTTGGGTGTGAACGTTTCCGTGCTGACCTTGTGGTCCTCCCCGTAACAAGTGGTTCCTAGTGTTGGTTGTAACCTTGTGACGACATGTTGTGTCGTGTTATGTGTCAAAGCAAGTCAAAAAAAAAAATTATCCTGTCTTTTACTGTGTTGTCCATGTGTGGTGTTTTTGGGTTGTTTCACTTGGTATTAGAGCATAAGTTCATGCTCTCGAACCTATGGGCCGGATTGGTGTTGTATGGTGATGTTACATGGTGGTGGTGGTGTTACATGATGATACTTCATGATGATGATGATGTTGCATGATGGTGGTAGATATTGGAAGAGTAATGTGCTTTAAACGTGATGTGATTATTGTCATAATTGTGATATTGTGAACGCACATGATGGGTATGTCACCCTGTGCGTGTTTGTGATCATGTTGATATGTTGGGGATGGGAGTATTCTCTCTCCTTCTTGTGGATTCTAGGAGGAACTTCACGTGTGCGAATTATTGTTTGTGATGAGTGAAAAGAATTCTAATGTGGATGACATAGTGTTGGAATATTATGGCATATTGTGATAGGTGGGTGTATCAATGTGTTGTATGACTAGATTGATGTTAAAAAAGATGAGTTGTATCATGATGTTTTTTACCATGTTCTGGAGAAATGTGTGTACCACCTTGTTATGCATCGATAGATGTTATGTTGAGATGTTATTATGTTCATCATATATTTGAGTTGTGTACAAATATGTAATGATTCATGTCGCGATTTTGGGTCATACGGTGAGTGTATGAACCCTATCATATGGTGCTTGCACTTTGGGTGCAGAATGTGGTAAAGTGATGTGTTACACTCAGTGAATTTATGATCATGATCTATCTTGTCTATGTACCATATGTAAGACGTTATGGTAGTTATGTGTGTGCCACCATTATGTTAGTGATGTTGTTGTATGTTATGTTGTGAACCTTACGCTAACCGATCCTGAAGGGAAATCGGTAGAAGTGTATGTTCAGATTGAGGAATGGTGTACCATGGGTCAATAACTTGAGCCGAAACTCAGTTTATTAGATTACATGTGATTCTTTCCCCTCTCCCTATGTGGTTGTATGTACGCAACCTGAGTGCAACTATGACTATGTTTAGCCTTGTCAAAGTGGTGGCAGGATGATTTAGATGGAGGTGATGATAGTTGTATTATTGATATGTATGTTTATGAGCTAAGGCTCGATGTTTCGAGTGCTAGCAACTTGTTGAGTACCCCTTTGGTGGCTAGATAAAGCCACACATTTATCGTAATGTGACATTATTATAAGTTGATTTTATTCGTAAATTGAGCTTTTTACCTTATTTTGTAAGGACCAGCAGCTTTTCTTGATTGCCATGCTTTACAAATTTGGGCATTTCCTTGGTTTGTGGCACTAACATGGGGACTTTGATATTAACTTTGGCTATTTGGCCATTTATTTTTGCTTGATTTTGGGTCTTCTTTTAAATTTGGAGTTTTTACCACCTTGCCCAAGGCTTGCACTTTGCCACTTGGCACTTTGGATTGGATTGTTTTGCTGGTTCTATTGTCGTGATGTTTGTAATAGGGTCATAGGATGCACCATGGATTGGTTGGACCTATGGACCCGCTTCATTGTATAGGGGTACGCCCCAAGGAGTTACAGATAACTAGCGGGTTGTTGAAGCACGTGTTATTATGTCACTTGGGTTAGGAGTGTTCGAACTCTATGTGCCTTGGACCATAGGGTCAACCGGCCTCCTTGAGGGAGGCATAAGAGATTAAGGGAGGCATAAGAGTTTGAGGGAGGCATAAGAGACTTGAGGGAGGCATAAGAGATTGAGGGAGGCATAAGAGACTTGAGGGAGGCATAAGAGACTTGAGGGAGGCATAAGAGTTGGAGGGAGGCATAAGAGACTTGAGGGAGACATAAGAGTTTGAGGGAGGCTTATGATATTTGTCTATATGGTTGATGTTTCAAGGATATATGTTGAGTTATTGTGCTGTTTGGTAGTGGTTTTTTTGATGTATGTGTTACTCATGTCAGATGGATATGTGTTGTGATGTTGTGGATATGTCGTTGATTCCCTTGTGGACACTATGTACCTGTAGCATGGTTTGGTGTTATGTGAGTCTTTCATTTATGAAAATTGAGGGAATGTCTAGTGGATTGTAGTACTCTTTTGTTTGAGTATTTCGTGTGTCAGTCATTGAGGTGTGACGTGTACTATGTTATGTGGACTATGCCTAATCTATTCCATATTTGAGTAACCTTTTGTGGTGTAATACAATCTTGAAGTATATACTTGTGTGCTTGTGAATCCGTAGTGTCCTTTGAACTTAATAGGGTGTTGTGTTAGCAGCTCATGTTGGGCGCCCACAATAGGGAATAAATCAAGACTCTGCAATGATGATATTTTTTAAAAAAGAAACTAAAACTATAGAATAGTGATAATGAAAAGAGACTAATGAAATGATGAACAAGAAAGAACAGCCAATCTTCACAGAACATTGAAAGTTAAAAATTCTACCAAATGTTCCTAAGGCTACCTTGTGACCGTGTTTTAATCAACTAAAATTTTAAACCATAGGGTGTGTTTTCTTCTTTATCTATCCCTTGTTGCCTACCTTTTCCTTTCCTCTGTGTAATGTCACATCGAGGACGATGATTTCTTAAGGGGAGGAGAATGTAATGCCCCCAACCTACCTTGTCTCGGTTAGCATTATCTCCTGACTGCGTGGAGGATGGAGACATTAAATTCTGACGTGATAGAAACCTTGCTGGTGGCCACACCCACTGATTTTCCTGATTTGCAAATCTTTTTGTTTTCTTGTTTGACCTGCTTGCTTATCCTCTCGGACCGCGTGAGATCTCCCTTGGATAGCCTGCATGTGGAGTGGTTGAGAAGGCATCGAAATCTTGTCTGTCAAGTTTCTTTTTCTCATGATTTCTCCTAGATGCCTCCTTCTTCCTGCCCTGAACCATGAATGCTTGTTTGCACTCCATCAGATGCTGCAACAGATGAATTGCTACAGCGTGTTCTGGATAGTGGATTCATTGATGATGAAATGAAGGTCTATCACCCTAATGTTGCGTGGGTGGGTGTAGATTCTCAAAATTGTGCTGTGCAAGCAGTTTCAGTGGAGCATAGAACCGAAGATTCTCACTTAGGAAAGTGCCGTGAGGAGGTGATTTGGCTGTATGCAGCAGCTACAGGGTAGAGAAGTAAACTTATCTCAAAAAATCAGTGGCCTCTAGAGAGATTTAAAGTGTGACAGCTGCTGCAGGGTGATCCCAAGGAACCGTTGGTGTTGATCCTGATGTTTTGGTTACACGTGACCACAGTCGGGATCAGTTGTTGCAAAATCTTGCAGCTGTAGTAGAAGAACGAGATAAAGTTTTAGTTAAAGCTTTTTTTAGCACTTCCAATAGGTAGGCTGTCCAACTATGTTGCTTTGGTTCAGTATAGAATGCATCTTAAGATTCGATTTCTCATTCAAGATATTTCTGTCAAATTTGACTATGTGATAGTGAGAGTGTTACCCGTAGTTCCTTTTACGATTGATCTAAGCTTCCCTTAAATGTATGTGGAGAGGGTTGATTTTGGATTTTATAGTGGATCTAAACTCGGGTTGCAGATTGTTTTTCCTTGCATTTGTGGTTCTGTACTACCTTTTAGAGTCCATTATTGTTGGCATAGGTTGCAGTCGCAGTTTGAATTTCAAGCAGGCATCTAAACACCAAAAAATAAATATTTTTTTTATGGATTCAATTCAGGTTTGGTAAATTCGATTACAGATCCAGCTACCCATAAAAGCATAAGTATATTATTGTTGGTGTCACAAGTTCGAGTCACGGCGGAGCTTGCAAGGTGCGGGAAAATTTCTTGGCTGACCGCTAATTAAAAATTTAGAACCAAATACTTTTGAATCCGAGTCTCCAAGTTGGGATCATGGACCTGGAAAGCATGGCAGGTGAGTTGGGGTTATCAGTTCCAGTAATGCGGTTTCTCTTATGTTTTGTAGCAACGATTCCAGTGAGCTGGGGACGGCGTTTGATTCCGGGGACTACGGGAAGGCATCTGTACTCAGCATTTACAGGAGCTCTGCTATCTTTCTTATCATTTGGGATGTCGTCAAATCTACATTTTATGGTGTCCTTGACGCTGGGCTATAGTTCCATGCTACTGTGCAAAAGTCTTTGTGGGTGTATCACTTTTGTGGCTACTTCTACCTACCTCTTTGGCTGCCATGTTATTATATGAGTGGGGATGATTGGAAGGAAGGAGGGATTGATGGAACTGGGGCTCTTATGGTCTGGACACTCAAAGTCTTTTCTTGTACGGTCAACTACCAGGATGGGTTGTCAAAAGGAGAGGATGATGGCATATCAAAGGAAAACAGGCATGTAATTTCACAGTGTCCCTGAAGTGCTGGATTGATTGCAAAACCCTTCTCTCTTAGAACATCCTTTCACCACTCCTTTTTCTTTTTCCTTTCCTCCAAACCCCCCCAGCTTATCATCCCAGACTTGTACAAGTTTCTCAAAAATAGTTCAATGTCGCGGCATTCCCATGATATTGTAAAATGAGGATTTAACATTTACCCCATCAATGTATGGGCAGAGATGCACATTGCAGACTATACAATTGATTTCATGAAGTCAAGGGAATGGCCATTAAAAGAGTTAGACCTTCAGTAGGCTAAGGAAGAGAAGTTTCGCAGGTTGTGTTGCTGTTGCCCGAGCCTTGGTTCGACGTGGCTGCATTGAGGAAGCCCCAAACAGGCATGATAAGCCCTAACTCTCTCTCTTAATAATTTATTTCCTTTAGTATTTGGGTAAATCAATCTCTGTAAATTTTATTTTGTTTGAATTCTGTAGAGATGGGTTTCGGATGACTTATAATTATAATTGCATGAGTTAATCTCTCTCCCCCTTTTTCCCGTTTATCTTAATTACTATTTGACAAGAAGAAATCTCTCCAGTGATTCTCGCTTATCGATCTTATAAAGTTGGTTTATCTTTTTCTTCCATGATTATTCCTGTGAACAGTGGTTTCTATAGAAAATGTTGTTGTGTGTGTATGAGATGTAGACTATCACTTGTATCGTTTTTCATTTGTATAACATGGCTTGCAAACGGGAATTTTCTTGGAAGACTATGTTTGTCTTTTAATGTGGTTTGATAACAATATAAACCCCTTTTGAATTGGGGGCTTCTAATTGGAGAGTCATACTAGTTTTATTGGTCTTTCTAGATAGCTCCATCTGAGTCATTTGATTATCATTTACCTTGGGGATTATGGAAAACCCCTCACCAGGCCCTCTGCTATTATTATTACTATGAGCTTATTATTAGATTGGAACCCTCCTGAAGCATGTGTTAATGGATTTTCTATGACCTTTTCGAAAATGTTATGCACGCAAGTCATAATCCTGTGTGGATAATTCTTTGGATTACTTTTTGAGGCACTACTTGGACCTTTGGATCGGTTAAAGTAATATTAGATACATCGACATTCTTCAAGTTTGATTGATTTGTGATACCCCCATGCATACGAATTCAGGCAACGCTTGAAATATAAAATTATAAATTTATCTTATACTTTGACCTTGAAGCTTGTCGAAAGACTTTTGGTAAAAAAAAAAAAACAGATGAATAGGGAAGTTAAGATAACTACCCTAAAATGGAGTCATGCATAACCTTAAGTAAAGGTGACAGCTACCATAATAGAACTGTGCTTACCATGTATGACAGTAAGGATATAAGTCCACCTGAAATTATTTAACTTCATTTTTATAGAACAATTATTAATACCCATAGATTGGGGTATACAAGTGGAGGTTGAATTAGATAACAGGGTATATCATGTTATCATGTAACCGGTAAGGATAAATATGTTATTTCAATGCTTGGTTAACGAGTGGAATATTTCAGTTATTTACGATGATTATTATGTTTAGCTAAAAAATTGATACTCGCATCTTATTAGGAGTTCAGATAATGTTGATACTTACATTCATAGTGGCTTGGGCTGTGCTTGCATATCTTAGCTAGTCAAATGTATCTTTGGCATATTACTAATAGATGACAGTATTGTCGGTCATAACTAATTCTTATGAGTTGGACTCTTTTACTAGAAGAAATATATAAAGACATGGAACAAGCAACCAAAAGGACACCTAAATAATACATGAACCTATGGACTGGTTGAATCCTTGTTAATATAATTATAATCTTAAAATTGCGGAATAAATATCCAAAGTATACTTACATACCACTGATTATCTATGAAGGTTTGATACTTGGGTAATATTGATGAACAATGTAAGATTGATACTTGTATTTATTATATAAACTTAATGTCGTTGGTGCTTTTATTTAATTGAAAGATAGTCTTGTTAGACACTTATATATGTGAAGTAGGTCGAGGGTATTAGGTGAGCGTCATTATTATTTACTATAATTTAAGTATGATTAATTGCATGATTAAGGTTGTATATCTAGTCTCTTGGAATGGTGTTCTTATGTAAGCAGATCTTAAGAAAGTGAACATTAATGAGTATGAAATGCATTATCATGAGATGTGCAGTTAAGTTTTAGATGTATGTTAGAAATTGTTTGATAAAGAGTATTGCAAACTTTCATTTATTTAAATACTAGATGGCATAAGTTATTAGGAGAGGTTTATATCTTATCATGCTCAGTTCTAGCGAACTGACTGTAGATAATATTTGTGCAGATGGATTATGTGAGTAGATTAAAGAAAAGACTGTAAAAGTTTCATCAGTTCAAATTATGAAGTTCTTGTAGAAAGTTCAATGCGTTGTAAATTTTGTAACTTTGCTTGCAAAGAGTTTAGAAGATCTCTTGCCTTGGTATGTTTGGAAAACTACGTGGTGAAGTGTTCTTTCCCTTTTGTTGTTAGACTAGTTACCTACCTTGGTGAGATATGATATTCAATCATTACATTGGCATAAGTATTGTAAAACCTTGTTTTTGAGAATAAAGTGTTAAATCAAAACTCTCTGACTCCTTGTAATGATGTGATATAAGTAAGATTAAATGGAATGGTTAACCCTTATAGAAGTTAACTAAAATATATGTATATTCAGATAAATTAATGTAGAGATGACTTACCTGAGAACAAGAGATTCCTGAAGTACTCAAAGGTGAAACTATCGTTGTAAAGTAAATTTTTTTATAAATTGATATCCCTAGCTAAACTTGTGAACACTACTCTTTTTTTGGTGAACGCCTAAAACAAGCTAAAGGAAGACAATAGTTAGTTTCTAATAAGACTTAACAAGTAAGAGAAGAAAATTTTGAAACCACACAATCTATCTCTCAGCCATTTGGAAAGTAAATTCTTTTACTCCTTGTTAATACTTTCAGCGAAGCCTAAGTAAAGTTGTTGTTAATTCTGGTTAAGAGCCCTAGCTTCAAGTTCTAGTAGCATAGGTGTTAATAGATGGCCTTGTGAAATTAAATTACCCCTTTCTCCAAATAACGAATTAAGCAAATAAATGACAAAATAGAGAAGATTTAAAGATGATTACTCAGTGTAAAGAAAAATAAACTTAGCTTGGTAAAGATGAATTGTAAGAATCATATCTTGAGTCTCCTTGAAAACGTAAGCTAAGAATTGCAAGATATCTTATTAAAATAAATAACCCTCAAGAATATCTCATTGTGGTTGGCCCTAACTGTAAGTGTGTTTTGTGGTTGGATTTCTATGTTGTCATGTCGAAAAGAAAGGTGTATTACCCTTTTGGGTGTGAACATTTCCGTGCTGACCTTGTGGTCCTCCCCGTAACAAGTGGTTCCTAGTCTTGGTTGTAACCTTGTAACGACATGTTGTGTCGTGTTATGTGTCAAAGCAAGTCAAAAAAAAAAAAAAACCTGTATTTCACTGTGTTGTTCGTGTGAGAATTTATTGGGTCGTTACACCCTGTTTTAGCTTTCCTGAGTATCATAACTCCGTTTAGTTTCCAGTGGTTTCGTAATCGACAAGTGAATTTTGTATTTATCATCCTTCCTATTTTAATACAACAGTAGAGATCTCGTTTTTACACCAAAGGTGTGAATTTCAGTCATAATGTATACGGGGGTAGCCTTTCTCACTCTAACAATCCATATCAATGCCACAATAATATAAAATAGTTTTTGTTCATCAAAATCCACTCGTTGCAAGTTCTGTGATTCAATCATTCGACACCGAGTATTATTCTTCTGTACTAGAATAACTCATTTGTTTCCTGTAAAAAAATTTTTGTAGAACTGTTCAAGTGGCAGTGTAGTTATTTGAGGAAAAATAGGTCAACATATGTTAAATTAAAAAAACGTGTTGGCTTCATCTTGCAAATTTTACATGCACTTTACACTCAATGTAGAAAGTTCACCATCTCCACGTGTCCTTTGGTTTTGTAAAGTTATTATACCTTCCAAGTCTATGTTAAATAATTTAAAATTGATATCTTTAAAAGGCAATTTAATGAGTCATAGAGGCAAATGGTGGTCATGAGGAGGCTAAGAGGTCATGGTAATAAACAAAAAATAGAGCCTCCAAAGAGAAATGAGTACATATCAAAATCGAACGGCGGAGGACGCGCCAATGGAGTGGAGGATTATGGATCCCCTACAATGATTAAATGATTATTTTTAGGCAGAATGTACATGAAGGCACCTTAAAATCCCTATGTCAATGCCACAATAATATAAAATAGTTGTGTTACAATTTGAAATTCATTAAGGAATGACCATTGCAAAATCTGATGTGGGACATGTGACTTTGTAGATTACCTTTACCTTTAAACATTTTAGATGTAGAGGACACTCAAGCAACTACAAACGTGACGGAATTTCCCGCAACTGTCTCCCACTTCCCACTTTTTAATATTGATGCTTTTTTTATACATTTTTTGTGTTTCTAGCTCTGAAATATTTACCATTTTTCTAATTAAACATATCTTCCAATATGCATCTTTAAATTAAAATGTCACCGTTAATTTTTATTTGTATAGATCTATAGTCCACGTTATATATTTCTTGGCCTCTTATACTTGTTGAACAATTTCTTTAGTCAAATCAATTATCATGCAAAAATGTATTTTTATGTCGACGGTGTACTCGAAGTTATAGGGGATGGAACCTGTAAGCTCTGACACAGTTGTATCATCGTCTGCATTGGTCGGCTACGATGCTTACGTAAAAAATAGACTAATCAATTCTTTTCAGCTGATATATGATTATTTTACACATTTATCCTTTTTTCAATCATTTTTTCTAATAAGTGTTTTCTTGGTTCTGATGCCACGCATTATTGATAAGAAATGTGGTCATATTTGACATAAAGTTTACCCTAAAAAACTTGGAGAAAGAGAATTTATATCTATGATAATACCTACAAAGTTCAAAAGCAATGCGGCTACTGGTAAAGCAACAAGTTGTATGCTGAAAAAAGGAGGAGCCATATGGTGTGAAATTTTCTCAGGTAACACTGTGTGAAGTGTAATATTGTTCCCTATGTATGCTAATGAATCACCAAACACAAACATGGCTGGCACATACGGCTCCTTTTGAGATTTTGCAAATATTGATGATTATCCACATCTAGACTAAAATATTCACAATTTAAATCACCATTCTCACCTTCACATAGACCATCATTCAATCAAGATTTATATAGACACAATCCTACGAAGTCAAAAGTAGTGTGTCCATTGGTAAAGTGACAAATTGAGTGCTGGAAAAAGGAGAATCCATATAGTGTGAAATTTTCCATATGTTGTACAAAAAATCAACATTTTAAGAAAATGTTAATGGCCTTCGAGAGATGTAAAGTAAAATTTACCACTCTATGTTGGTGCATGTGGATAAGCACAAATTTAAAATAATATATATGGATACATTGTTCTCTTCCAATTATTATACGTGTCACCCCTAAATTTTATCGGATTCCTGCTTAAGACTCCACTTCCCTATAGACATTTTTGCTAGATTGAACTCCTTTATACAAACCATTCTGCAACATTTATTCAGATATAGGGAGCATAAGGGAGATTATCCTTTCTAATTGGGAGAGTATTTGGAACACTTATCGACCTTGGTATCTCGTCCGCTTGTCTACAATTCTAGACTCGCCTTCTTCCCAAGATTCAAAAAATGAATATGTCATGGTCAATAATTCTACTACGTTTTATGAATGGGAGCTTCTTTCCCAACTCCATCCTAGAAATCACATGGCCCTTGATACCATTGAAATTTTCAGCCTCAAAAACATCGACAAGCATCACATATGGCTAGAAAATAATGTTCCTCTCTTTTTGCATACTAATCTTCCATGTTTCATTCAAGTATGCAAGGGTTATTCTGAGATCTATTTCAATCAATTTGGCTCCACCTCAATCTTCCTTCAATTTTCATTTTAACAAGTAAGTTTTTTTGATATTGCTCTTCATCACTTCATGCAAAGACATCGATTCGTACTGCTCAAATTGATAATTTAATGTACTGCAAGCACAAGTAAATCATATTTCATAACCACTATTAGAATAACACTCTCAACTATTTACCACTCAAATAAGTCTCCTCCCTTATTATTTACACCAACTAGAGTCGTTGCATTCAACATTTATGTAGCTTCAATTGTATGCTTTTCTATGGTTACAAATTAAGGATATCAAACCACTTGAAGGCCAAGCACTATCATCATTTCAAGATAGTGTTAAACATGTTTAGTATATTCTCATAGATGAAATGAGTTTGATTGGGCCCAAACTACTTTCCAAGGTCAACTATTGGTTGCATGAACCTTTCGCCCACTTCAAGACATTAGGTTTCATTGTAAGATTCATTATTCTTGTCTGATATCTTGGCCATTTGTCACCTATTAATGACGTTCCCCTCGATGTATGATGTTCATATTGAACAACCATCTAGTTTATCCTCCGCATTATAATAACACTGTAAAGAGTTTTCCAACAAAAAAAGATAGACCAAAGTCAATTTTATTTTCAAAGGCTCTTATTCAACCTTTAAGATGTAAATCCCCACATTGAAGATTGGAAAACAGTAGTGTATTTAACTGATGTAAGGATGTCCACACAATATTTTTTGTCTTTCCATTTTTTCTACTCATCAGTTCCATAAGAACAAACTCATCAACCACAACAACTTGACAATATGGTGAAAGATTTGAAGTTCCTAGTGGCCCCTCCCCTTACACAACTCATTAGGTGATCCAAATCTCCTAATCCTTATGATGAACAATTGAAATATAAATTTATTTTCTGAAAATTTCAAAAAGTAATGATTACAACAAATTTGAGGGTTGAAGATGGCATTATCAATCATTCAATAAGCATGATTGTCGACATGGTATACGATGTCTCTGCTACCACTACAGACCTTCCTTTTTTCATCGTTAAATTATATAAGTACATATTTCCTCCCTCAGATGGTATTAACCCTAAATGTGATCCCATTCCTCCTATCTCTAGAGACAACCACAGACAAACACCACTTAAACATTCCCATGCATTGAGATTCCATAACATCAAAAGCATATATGTTTCACTAAACAATATACATATATAAAATAATCACTTCTTCCATCACAATTAACCAATCCTTTCTTTTATTTTAACCTCTACTACTTGTATATAAACATTGATTGCACACACATCTGAGTTAATTTTCATCCTCTTCTCCAACATGCAATATCTATATCTACGCTTTAACAAACATCCAATTTACATAATAATCCCTCCTCCATCCCCCCCGAATTGTCCACCCCTACACCTAGCATGATGATCTCCTCCATTCCTCAGCTTTTGTTCCCCTTACACCTTCCACTTAATTTCCCTTCCTCATTCTTTTGGCATTTCAATTGCACTTTCCACATGGAATTTCTAGTTTAAACCCTAATCCAGTTCACTACCCCATGCATGACGAGGGTATCTATGGTTTAGAATAATTTGTGTGTCAATCAGTTAGTGTTGTTGGAAGAGTCTATGGACCCGATGTTTTGTCACCTGTTTTTCCAATGGGTTTTATAGTCTTCCAAAGTGATTTGTATTGTAGTGTAAAAGATCGTGTTTGTTAATCGTTAGTGCTGGTGGCTGTTGTGAAAACAAATTAGCTAGTGTAGTGGTTGTGGTGCAAGTATTTAAGCTCCACTATTTCTCTCCGTTTGGGTCCCCTACTATTGAAGGAATGTGTGGTACCTCTTTAGGCCACAAGTATTTTTTTGAATTTGTTCCAGCTAGTAAGTTTGGGGCAAGATATGGTATGAAAGCACTTCCCCCTACGTTTTCAACTTCCTCGATCCTTTTTGAGGATGACGTATTAGAGGAAGTGTTTTAATCTACAGAATAATATGAAATAATATGCCTTTTCTTCCATTTAATGGCTTTTTTCAGGTCTCCTTATCCTTCATGCATGGATATCTAAGTTGGTGGCCCCACCATTATTGGGAGAAGGTTGATATATACTCTGAGCAAGGGGGTTTTTGGTAGTCATTATTTAGGTTAATATGTATAAGGAGACCATCCTCATTAAGGTTTGGGAATTTAATGGCCACTTCATGGCCATGATACCACGGTTCCCATGTTTCAATCCTTGAATTGAAGATTTTTCATTAAGACGAGTGTGGGTAAGGCTATTGCATCTACCTTTTCAATTTTTTCCTTAATCTAGTCTTATAACCATTGGGTCAACATTAGGAAAGAATTTGATGATTGAAAATGTTAGTGAACTCAAGTCTTATCCTATTTATGTGTTGTTGTTCATGGAAATGGACACCTCTCTATCTATATCAGACCACATTGTTCATAAGTTACAAGAGAAATCTTGTTCTTATTATGAAGGTATTCCCTTCAAATGTTGACTATAATTTGGTTGTGGACACATTTATTTACAATATCAAACATTGAAATGTAAAATATTGAATATGGATTCTTGTTGGTGTGATGATCTTCCTCAACACATGGTAATGAAAAGTGAGGCATTTTTATCTGAGGTGTCTGATTTGGAAGAGGAGGAAACCCTAGTTGCGGTGGATCCTTTGTAGAGTATCATGAGGAAAAAAAGGATCCCTGTCTTGTTAGGAAAAGAAACCCACTAAAACTTATAGGGCCAGGTGATAGGAAAAATCATTAGGACAACTCTTTTGAGTTAAACAAATCAAGGTGATGCTTTCCCCATCTCTGGATAGGAAATAGTTATCTTAGTTACCCCAACTAAGGAGGATATTGACAAGGCGATGGTGGGTTTGAAAGAAAAATATTAAGATAAGAGGTTATCTAAACATGTAAAGATGTATATTCATTCTTGTGACGACCCAAAAATTCACGCACAAACAACACAGTAAAAGACAGGATTTTTTTTTTTGACTTGCTTGAAGATAATACGACACTACACAAGTTCTCTAGGGAATACAATCAACTAAAGACATGCGTTCCGCAACACGGACCCACACTGGTTACGGATAAACATGAGGCACACACTTAGGACACAATGGTTCATCTAAAGTATGCAATTTTACAACAAGGTTTTCCCACAGAAGGTTTCTTTAGAATCATGTTTTAGCTATAAGTGCTTTTACATTCTTTACTTTTCCATGATAGGAGAATCTGAAGTTCATGTCTCCTTTGAAGAATTTTCTCCTACCTTGTTAATGTTAATATACAGTGTAAACCAATTATTGGATGGCAAGAGGTTACTTCATTTACTTGATTAACTTATTCATTTGTGAGGAGGCAGTTAATTTCTCAAGGCTCTTAACTTCATCAATCTGTTTTCGACGTTGTGCTTTTGAACATATATGTTTCATCTTTTCAAGCGTTCAATTTTATTTTATTTTATTTTATTCCAGTACATGACTGTCTAAATATTGGATTCATCATTAAGATCTTATTAGTTGTTAATAAGATTTCATTGGGGTCAAGAGTCTAACCAGAATTATTAAAGGTTTCACTTGGGCTTCACTTGAAGAGATACACATAAGTATACTGTTTACATTTTCAACGAGTAAGACAGATCGAAGAGTTTCTTAATCAAGTTCCTTCTATTTATTATAATTTTATTATCTTCCAAGATTTAACCATTGATTTCACCTTAAGACCGTTCTAAGGACTCACCACAATAAGAGATTGTTGATTAGTTTACGTGGGATCACAAGGTATATTTTTTTCTCTTGTTTTCTTTTTGCTAGGTTCAAAACATAGTCCTCTACCAAACGACACATGACCAAAGGTAACAAAAGTGATGTAAGTTGATTCAAGTTTAGATAATTATAATTAGGTTGACAATTCAAGGATAAATCATATTCTAAAAAGTGAAAATTCAACAAAGGATACGAATGTCAAAACAAGTTCATTTAATCTTATTGACAATAATATTTCTCAAATTGACTTTCAAACGATAACAACCTACATGTGAACAATAAAAAATTATAACACAATGCCTTCTAAATAGTCTCCACAATTTCCATACAAATGTTTTAAAGCAAAAGAAAAACATTCGTACAACAGCCGTTCCTAAGAAGGCTGGAATCCACTTTCTACACGTGTTTCTTTTTCTCTCTCTTTTTTTTTTCTTTTCTACTAAGGAAATCCTCCTGCACATTTGTTAGCACATGTCAGTTTGCAAGAACTAAGCACGATAAAAGATATAACATTAAGACAATATGTTGTTATCTAACTGTTTCAAGGAAGAAAAGCACCGTTGATGATGAAAAATAATCCAAGAGTCTAAACAAGAGCAATTAAAGAGTTGTCCAAAAGCATAAAACGTCAGAATAAAAAGGGAGGCACTAACTCTATTTAGTTATCATTTTCTCATAGGAGAAGTTAACAAACAGCATGGTGAATTCCACCCATATCACAATAATGACCATCATTTTAACAAGATAACATTTCGAAACAAAAACAATTACAAGAAGAGAATTAATTTCAAATGTGATCTGTCCCTATTTGTTTAAGTTAGTTCACCAAGCCAAGGATTCACTATGCCACTGGAAGATCTGAACAATCAATCGACATGAGAATATCTAAACCAACATGACTTATTAATATTAAGATGATGTGCCTATAACAGTTAATTTTATGTCAGCACAGAATAAATAAATTGGAAGGAAAAGGGATGAAACGCACAAATGACCCCGTATGGGCCACATCCTATCCTAACAATCCTTCTATTAAACTTTCTTCTAATCAAGAGAATGTATTAAGAAAAAGGACAAACTTGACAAGACCAAACATAACCATTATAAATCTTACAGGAGGGTTACTCAATCATTCCCAAGAACACAACACAGGATACATAGCTTCCAAAGGATCTGTCGTCAACAACAAGTTGACTTTATCCTTTCTGGTCAACATGTAACCATTCTACTACAATGACAGCAAGGAGGTCGTATCACAACGAGCATCACAAAAACCAGTCAACCAATGAGTTTCCAAACACACCAACCTATAAGTCACAGGAGAATGAAATTTAAACATCTTTACGGAGCAAAACGTAGGGTAATTTCTTACGCATAAAACCAACATCCCAATTTTAAGATTTGAAAACTTCCTCAATAATGATCCAGTAGATCTCGTATCCTCCAACATGTGTGAAACAAAATCAAGGTACGAAAAAGAGTATTTCCTCTGACATTTTAAGCTATCCAAAAGAAATGTGAGTAACGTCTAAAGAAGACATTCCATAGGATCAGCTACATTCCTCGAAACAAACAACAGTCACCAAGGGAGAGAAGGTGAATTCCAAAGAAAACCATCTCCAAACGGTGAACATGAATTGATATCAAATTATGAAGATCAACCATGATGCTTGAAGAATAAAGATATTTCTTCGAGCGATTTTTAAAAAAATAACAAAAGCAACTAACCTAGTTGAGAGTAATATCAACTTGGCTCAATTCAAAGATCAGTCAAGCTAAGCACACACTAAGCCAACTGGAAAGGGTTACTAGAACCTAAAACAACTAAAAGAAAAGGATAAAGACATGAATAGAATCATTTACCTATACAGAATGCACTCGCAGTACTCAATCACTATTTTGCAAATACCCAACATAAACCAGAACTACAGATCTCGAACCAAAACAAGAATAAGAACAAAACAGGAACTATAAGGTTGAGTCCAACCAAAATGTTGGATAAAACATTCAAATCATGAGACCAACACAAAGAACTCGGGAATTTCATTACAGGACCCCCACCTATTTTGTTTTATTGGTCTTAAGAACAAAGTTCACCCAACTAATATTTATTAAAACCCAGAAAACAATATAAAAGGCTTCAACCAGCACAATCATTTCTAACGCCAAAAAAAAATACAAAAGAGCAAGGGAAGTGGAAACCAAACAGCATACCATCACGCGAGACATTTATATGAAGATTAGAGTTATTTAATGAATCAGTTAAATAATAGCATAAGAATCAAGGGTATACAGAATATCGTGCCTGATTAAGCTCCCGCAGTCGAAATCAAGATGGACAGGGCCTGCAATAGCAACCCAAGCCTAATTCCATTTTCTTCAAGCTTGTTGGGTGCCCAAACATCGAACATCTCCCTGTTGGCATAGGTAGGAGTTCACGGCCAGGGTGGGTGGTCTAAAATACTTGCCATCATCCTCCCAACACCGCTCCAAGATTAGCCCTAGAACTTCTGTAGGCCCCATTTTTGGCAATTGAACTTGATCCTTCGTCATTCATCCAAACACCTCCACCATCTCCATATGCATCTGATTGTTTCTAATTTGGACCTCCTAAGTTCCTTGGTGCTCTCATATTAGGAGCAGCCCTAGTCTGAGACAAAGCAAAAGAAGATGGCTTTATAACCAAAAACAATCTCTTGGTATAGACTCCATATCCATAAAACAGTCCCTAGACTTAGCCCTCACCTTTTCCTGCATCCCATAACCTGCAACCATGGCTGTCCATGAGAATACATCACTTTTATGCATTTGATCAAATACTCAGCGTGCAACTCTAAAATTCCCACATTTGCAATACATGTCTACAAGGGCATTCATTACTATAATAAACAAATCAAAACCAATTCTTAGTATGAAGATGTGGATCACCTTCCCCTGATGCAAATTCGACAGGTGAGAAGTTACTGGAAGAACAGTTGCAAAGGTAACATTGTTGGGCTTCGTGTCAGCCAGATGCATTTGTTGAAAGAGATCTAAACTTTCCTCATAATGTCCACTCTGTGCATACCCTGCAATCATTGTATTCCATGACACTACTGTTTTCTCAGTACATGTTCTGAATCTGAAAAATATCCTGCTACCTTCATCTCTCAAGACATTTTCTCCAACATTGCATAGATCTCCTGTGCCTGTGGGTGCGATCTGTCACCCACACAAAAAGCATGCACCTTGTTATTGCCTTTAATCCAACTACACCAAGTTTCTTTTTAATTCCTCTATCCTTCATCAATCTCCTAAAAGCTCTCTTGCAAAGCAAACTGTGCTTTCTGAATATTCTGATATGAAACAGATCCACCTCTATGAGATCCTCTTCCATGAGTTACATCATAGAACAAGCAAGGTCTCAGTAGAGAATCTCTATAATAAATTTCATCGGGTCTCCTGGTAACACTCTCACTGTCACTTAATCGATTTTGATGAAAACATCTTGAAGGAGAATCCTGAATTTGAGGATGCAGTCGAAATAGAACAGATAACAACATAGCTGGATAGCTTGCCTGTTAGAAGTGCTCAAAATGTCCTGAATACAGCCAACTGAGACACTTTAGACGATAACGCCAAACGCGTATCACAGGGTGAGAGCTATAGCTTGGTCCTCGCCTGCGTGTCGATGAAGAAGGAGTCCCTGTTTCTACATTAAACCTATTCGTCCTGTGGCAATCGAGTGCTAAGCATGGAGTGTCGTTGTGCCTTCGTCGACCTCGATTGCTGACCATTATGACTATAATTGATAATAATTTTACAAGCAGTAAAATGATAATAATGATAATAATAATAATAATGACATTATGATTGTATTTTATTATTACCTCCTTTATATCGATTGTTATCGATATCATCCTCTGTTATCGTTAAACTATCCTTTTGATTTGTTTGTCGCTTCCGCCTTGACCGTCTAATCCCACACGCATGCCTTATTGCAATTCTTAATTCCGGGATGCACTTATTGTTATGACCATTGCCTTTCCTCCCACGTGGGATTATGGATGCGACAGGCTAGACATGAGGAGATGTGGGCTACATTGTTATCCTTGGACTCTTTATTTCCTTGTTTTCTAGCAAGAGGGGTGCGTGGTAGAGTGTATGGCCTCCTACCATATTCCTTTTTTAAATTTTATTTGGTGCCTTGTTTGGCATATGTTGGTGGGGATTAATGAAACTAACTGTTTTCTACCCACCCACCGTATGCCTTCCTCCTTGCTGGCCGCGTAGTTTTCAAAAAGGATCAGATTTTTATCTTCCATGTGTTTGTCTCCTACCTGCCCATTTATGAAAATGTTGACTTGTCGTCTGCTGTCACGTGGGTCTACCTGTTGTTGTTTCCCAAAACCACGAATGCTTGTTGCGCTCCATCAAATGCTGAAACAGATGAATTGCTACAGCGTGTTCTGGATAGTGGTTTCATTAATGGTGAAATGAAGGTTTGTCGCCCTGATGTTGCGTGGGTGGGTGTGGATTCTCAAAATCGTGCTGTGCAGGCAGCTTCAGTGGAGCGCAGAACTGAAATTCTCCTAGGAAAGTGCCGTGAGGAGGTGTTTGGCGATATGCAGCAGCTACAGGGTAGAGAAGTAAACTTATCTCAGAAAATCAGTGGCCTCCAGAGAGAGATAAGTGCGACAGCTGCTGCAGGGCGATCCCAAGGAACCGTTGGTGTTGATTCTGTTGTTCTGGTTGCACGCGACCACAGTCGTGATCAGTTGTTGCAAGATCTTACAGTTGGTAGAAGCCTGTTTGAGCGCCCCAGCAAGCAGGTTGTCCATCTATGTGTTTTCTGTTCTGTATCAGGTGTATCCTCAGATTCAGGTTTTTCCCCTTCAAGATATGTTTCTCAAAATCGACTAAGTGACAGTGAGAGTGTTACAAGGAGACCATATGTTGACGCGATGGGAGGATTGTGGGATAAACCTATTCCTGTACCTGATGAAATGCCAAGTACTCCATTCATCTACAGTGATATTGTTTGTGCTGAAACGCTTCATGGTTATAACATAGAAGCTTATCAATCCCACGAGGAGTCTATTTATTTTAAAAATTTGGAGTCGGATCCTGAATACAATTTAAGAAACGCCGCCTGCGATGTAATTAAGGAGATCTGTCCAATGGAGCAGCCCGAAATCAGATGCTCTGGTGGATCTAAGGATACCCGATATGCCTTGTCTACTCAATCTGATCAATGCGAAAAATACAATACGAGGAGTGAGAAAATATTATGTGGTGTCGCTTCAAAAGCATTGCGAGTTCGCTCTTCCCCGTCAAAAGATCGGCACAGTAGAGTGAATACTGCAAAAGGACTTCGGGACACGAGGGTGAGGCTTTCTCTTTCTACGGCTGTTAAGTTTTATGATGTGCAGTACAGATTAGGGCTTGATCGTCCAAGTAAAACTCTGGATTGGCTTATTAGTACAGCACAGGGTGCTATAGATGAACTTTCACAGTCACAACCAGTGCATGAATGCTCAAATACTAGTAGATCTGGAACAGGTTTTCTGTTCAGCCAGCTGGAGTAGAGTGAGTACAGTAGAGTGCGGGATAGGGTTATGCATAAAGGGGCGGCCAAACTCTATATCGATAGGCGGGACCGAATTAGATATGGATAATATCGGTAGTGTCCCATATAACCACATACACGAGTTGGAGTCTAAATATAGGTATGGCCGAGGGGATAATCTAAATGGGTGGAGATTGGATCTATATATATAGTTGTTGGATCTTCTATTATATATGTGATCTCTCTCAAATCAGAGTTTGGGTTAGATACGGTGTCTGTTAGTCCGAACCGGTGAGAAATGGGGAAGAAAGAAAAGAACCAACGGCTACCCCTAAACATCACGTTTCACGTGGTTCCAGCCAAAATGGAACCCGCGACCTGCTGCCCCAAATTTAACGCCACCTCCTGCGGTTGAATGCTTTTAATGCCCGAATCCTCAGTAAGGGTGCAGCCGTAGTTCTGTGGAGGCCATCTTCTGCATCGACCTTAGTAATTTCAAATATCAGAACAGAGTGCTTCTATCTTCCCGGAGTTTCTCCTGAGGATTCCAAGAAGGCATGTTTCAATCACCCCCTTTCCTATGCCAAGCATGGCCGTTAACAGGATATGGATCTTCAGCAGGCGGAGGAAGAGAAGTTGCGCAGGTTGTGTTGCTGTTGCCTGAGCCCTGGTCGATGTGGTTGTTGGTTGGAAGAATTCTAATCAGGCATGTTAAATCTACTCCTTGTAATAGTTTTCTACTTTGTTTCAGTATCTTGAAATGAGTATTCTTTCCTCTTGAATGGCGCCTAGACAAAATGTTTTCGTGGTTGTTTATATCACTGCCTGATTGTGTTGGTTGTTCCTTTAAATCTCGATCCAATTTCGCTGGTTTTTCTTGGAATGTTCTTTCCTCCCTTATAGCTACTCTATTTCATATTTGTCTAAATGGGTTACTGCAATTTTGAGTGATGCAATCTAGTTCGTAGGGAAGGAAACATTATTGAGTTTTGTTTGCTTATATGACTCTCTTTAAAAGAATTTTGTGATGGTATTTTAATTGAAGGCTTACTGTATGGAAAGTTAAGCCTTCATATCGCTATTTGCTTGAATAAATACGTATTTCCTGTTTAGGGCTCTCCTGTTTTGCTAAAAGGTACATTAATAGTGACGTTGTGTTCTAAAACTTGTTTAAGCCTGTGGGCATTCCTTACTTTTTGTTTGATTAGAAAATGGCATTTGGGTTTTGTTTTAGAACTGTACATGGTTGACTGTTGTACCTAGTTCTAGATGATGAATAACCTGACATCTATTTTGGCCTCTACGTGTCGAGAGAATTTCTATACCTACTTCCTGGTCCAAACTCTTGTTTGATTAAAGTAAGGGGGAAACATTGTAAGTTTTATTGAATGAAATCTCTACAATTTTATTAAGGGTCGCAAGCAAGCTAGTAATAGCTGGACTGAAACAAAAGTTGTAGGTGAATCCATGGTATTGGACTCGTGAACTCGCTTCCTGTTAGATGACAGCTGATTTCAGTGATAATATAATAGGTGACTGTTATATTTATCTGTTTGATATTTGCTAGACCTTTCCTTGATAAGCCCACATGGATCGGGTAAAATTTTCCATCTTCTATACCATTGGCAAGGAGCTCATAGAACTTCTAGGCCTGACTACACTGCGTAACCTTCCTGATGGATATGTGTGTTGGTTCTTATTTTTGTGCTTGCACTCGTGGTAGGGTCCTTTGAGTCTGGGGCATCGTTGGTGTTTTACCCTCTGCGTAGCGAATCCCTTTGTTTTCGAACTCGAGTATCTTATACTTCCAACTTGGTTACTAAAAGGTCCCATTTTGTGGCCTTGTTAAGGAAATCATTTTTTTTTATTTTAATGCTTATTGACATTGTCTGAAATATATATAAAAAAAAAATTATTAACGACGTTTGGGTTTAGTCTTCCCTTATATATTGTAGAGAAGTTTACGTTTAGAATAAGGTTTGTTGGTAAAATAATGGCCCCTCTTGTGTCTCATTTGTATGCTTTTGGAAGAGTGGATTTGTTGTTAACTAGTACTACGTTTAAGAAATCCTACAAGGAGGTAGTGGTAAACTCCTTGGTTAAAACTGAAACTATAGTTGTTTTCTTTTAAGGGCGTCGAACCCATAATACTATGAAGCCTTTCCCTTGGGAGAATTGGATAACGTCGTTTTGCTTCGCGCCTACGATCATAATTAGTATGTTTTGTCTTCTCTTGGACCCCTTTAGTTGGATGGAGTAAGTTTTGGATTCCAATCACGTAATCCATAGGATTACATGAAGGAGATATCAACGCTCTTGACCTTCTTGTCCCTAACCCATAAGGTCTTGCCTTGATTTATGTGATTTTGTTCTTACTGGTATTTTGACTTTTTCCTTGCTGGATGGTTTAGATTTCTTTCTCATGCAAATAATTTTGGAGTTGGGGTTGTGTTTTAATCCATTTTTTGAATTAGAACTTTCCTTTCTTGATATTGTTAAATGTTAGCTTACTATTGCAATGTGTAGCCTTAACATGCTCAGTTCTCGCGAACTGATTCTAGTTAGTATTTGTGCAGATGGATTATGCGAGTAGATTAAAGGAAAGAGTTGTAAAGGTTTCATCAGTGCAACTTATGAAGTTCCTTGTAAAAGTTTCTATGTGTTGTAAATTGTGTAACATTGCTTGCAAAGAGTTTATATGACCTCTTGCCTGGAATTGTTCAGAAAATTCGTGAAGAAGTTGTTTGTCTTTTTTTTTTTGTAATTTGACTGGTAACTTACCTTTGTGAGAAATGGTATTCAATCTTTACATCGATATGAGTATTGTAAAACTTTGATTTTTGAGAATAAATTGTTAAGTTAAATCTTTCTAAGACTCAGTGGCAATATTTTATAAGTAAAGTAAAATGGGTCGGTTAACCCTTAAAGGAGCTAAACAAAAATAATAATTTTATATTCAACAAATAAAGGTAGAGGTGATCTACTTGAAATCAAATAAGTCCATGAGTGATCAAAATGAAACCATCCCTTGTGAAGTAAAAATTTTATAACTTGATATCCCTAGCTACACTAGCGAACATTATCCTTTTTATGGTGAATTCTTAGAATGATCCTAAGGTGAAACAAATTGTTAGTTGATATAAGATAATAAGATTTAATAGATAGGAGGAATCGGTTTCGAAGCCATGTAATCTGTCTCTCAACCATTTGAAAGGTAAATTGTTTTCTTTTGTAAAAACATCCAGTGAAGCCTAAGTAAAATATTTAATAATTTTTCGATAAATCCTCAAGCTTCATAAAAAAAAAACGGGGGTTAATAACTAATGAGGTCATAAAGATGAAATCAACTCGACCTTCTTCCTCTAACCTGTTATTTTTCAAGGTGCTTTGTCTTCCTTCTCTTAAGTCTGTTGAACGCAAACCCATGTTGTCATATGGGCATGAACAAGTTCTAATAGCGTAAGTGTAAATAGATGGCCTGGTGGGATTAATTTCCCCCTTTCTCTAAATAAACGAATTAAGCAAACAAATGTCAAAATAGAGAAGTTTTAAAGATGATTACTCAGTGTAAAAAGAATAAACTTAGCTTGGTACGATGAATTGTATGAGTCATATCTTGAGCCTCCTTGAAAACGTAAGCTAAGAATTGCAAGATGTCTTTTTAAAATAAATAACCCTCAAGAATATCTCATTGTGGTTGGCCCTGACTGTAAGTGTGTTTTGTGGTTGGACTTCAATGTTGTTCTGTCAAAAAAGAGAAAAGTAAATTGTCCATTGATAGGTGTGAACGTTTCCGTGCGGCCTTGATGGTCATCCTTGTATCAGGTTGTTCACAGTGTTAGTTGTATCCTTGGTGACGACATGTTGCGTCATGTTATGTGTCAAGCAAGTTCAAAAAAAAAATTATCCTGTATTTCACTGTGTTGTTTGTGTGTGATTTTTGGGTCGTTACACTTGGTATCAGAGCATAGGTTCATGCTCTCGAACCTATGGGCCATTGGTGATTGGTGTTGTATGGTGGTGTTACATGATGATACTGCATGATGATGATGATGTTGCATGATGGTGGTAGATATTGGAAGAGTAATGTGCTTTAAACGTGATGTGATCCATGTCGTAATTGTATTTTTTGTGAACGCACATGATGTGTATGTCACATTGTGCGTGTTTGTGATCATGTTGATATGTTTGGGGATGGGAGTATTCTCTCTCCTTCTTGTGGATTCTATGAAGAGTTCACGTGTGAATTACTGCTTGTGATGTGTGAAAAGAATTATAAAGTGGATGACATAGTGTTGGAGCTTTGTGACATATTGTGCTATGTAGGTGTATCAATGTGTTGTATGACTAGATTGATGTTAAAAGAGATGAGTTGTATCATGATGTTTTTACCATGTTTTGAAGAAATGCGTGTATCACCTTGTTATGAAGCAATTATTGTTATGTTGTGATGTTATTATGTTCATCGTATATATGAGTTGTGTAATATGTAATGCTTCATGTTGTGATTTTGGGTCATACGGTGAGTGTATGAACCCTATCATATGGTGCTTGCACTTTGGGTGCAGAATGTGGTAAAGTGATGTGTTACACTCAGTGAATGTATGATCGTGATCTACCCTGTATATGTACCATATGTAAGACGCTATGGTAGTTATGTGTGCGCCACCGTTATGTTAGTGATGTTGTTGTATGTTATGTTGTGAACCTTACGCTAACCGATCCTGAGGGAAATCGGTAGAAGTGTATGTTGAGAGTGAGGAATGGTGTACCATGGGTCAATAACTCGAGCTAAAACTCAGTTTAGTAGATAACATGTGATTCTTTCCTCTCTCCCTATGTGGTTGTATGTATGCAACCTTAGTGTATCTATGACTATGTTTAGCCTTGTCGAAGTGGTGGCGGGATGATTCAGATGGAGGTGATGACAGTTGTATTATTGATATGTATTTTATGAGCTGAGGCTCGATGTTTCGAGTGCTAGCAACTCGTTGAGTACCCCTTTGGTGGCTAGATAAGGCCACACAGTTATCGTAATGTGACATTATTATAAGTTGATATTATTCGTAAATTGAGCTTTTTACTTTATTTGTAAGGACCAAACTTTTCTTGATTGCCATGCTTTACAATTTTGGGCATTTCCTTGGTTTGTGGCACTAACATGGGGATTTTGATACTAACTATGGCTATTTGGCCATTTATTTTTGCTTGATTTTGGGTTTTCTTTTAAATTTGGAATTTTTACTGCCTTGCCCAAGGCTTGTACTTTGCCACTTGGCACTTTGATTGGATTGTTGTGCTGGTTCTATTGTCGTGATGTGTGGAATAGGGTCATAGGATGCACCATGGATTGGTTGGACCTATGGACCCGCTTCGTTGTATGGGGGTACGCCCCAAGGAGTACATATAACTAGCGGGTTGTTGAACCACACGTTATTATGTCACTTGGGTTAGGAGTGTTCGAACTCTATGTGTCTTGGACCATAGGGTCAACCGGCCTCCTTGAGGGAGGCATAAGAGTTTGAGGGAACATAAGAGATTGAGGGAGGCATAAGAGACTTGAGGGAGGCATAAGAGTTTGAGGCAGGCATAAGAGATTGAGGGAGGCATAAGAGTTTTGAGGGAGGCATAAGAGTTTGAGGGAGGCATAAGAGACTTGAGGGAGGCATAAGAGTTTGAGGGAGGCTTATGATATTTGTCTGTATGGTTGATGTTTCAGGATATATGTTGAGTTATTGTGATGTTTGGTAGTGGTCTTTTGATGTATGTGTTACTCATGTCAGATGGATATGTGTTGTGATGTTGTGGACATGTCATTGATCCCCTTGTGGACACTATGTACCTGTAGCATTTGTTTGGTGTTATGTGAGTTTTTCATTGATGCAAATTGAGGAAATGTCTAGTGGATTGTAGTACTGTTTTGGTTAAGTATTTTGGTATGTCAGTCATTGATGTGTGCCGAGTACTATGTTATGTGGAGTGTGCCTATTCTATTCCGTAATTGTGTAACCTTTTGTGGTGTAATACAATCTTGAAATATATACTTGTGTGCTTGTGAATCTGTAGTGTCTTGTGAACCTGATAGGGTGTTGTGTTAGCAGTTCATGTTGGGCACCCACAATAAGGAATAAATCAAAACTCTTCAATGATGATATTATTTTTTTAAAAGAAACTAAAACTAGAAATAATGATAATGGAAAGAGACTAATGAAATGATGAACAAGAAAGAACTGCCAATCTTCACAGAACATTGAAAGTTAAAAAAAAAAATTCTACCAAATGTTCCTAAGGCTACCTTGTGACCATGCTTTAATCAACTAAAATCTTAAACCATAGGGTGTACTTTCTCCTTTACCTGTTCTTGGTTGCGAACCATTTACTTTCCTCCGTGTAATGTTGCATCGAGGACGATGCTTTCTTAAGGGGAGGAGAATGTAATGCCCTGTTCTACATTAGACCTATTCATCCTGTGGCGATCGAGTGCTAAGCATGGAGTGTCATTGTGCCTTCGTCGACCTCGATTGCTGACCATTATGACTATAATTGATAATAATTTTACAAGTAGTAAAATGATAATAATGATAATAATAATAATAATGACATTATGATTGTATTTTATTATTACCTCCTTTATATCGATTGTTATCGATATCATCCTCTGTTATCGTTAAACTATCCTTTTGATTTGTTTGTCACTCCCGCCTTGACTGTCTGATCCCACACGCATGCCTCATTGCAATTCTTAATTCCGGGATGCACTTATTGTTGCGACCATTGCCTTTCCTCCCACGTTGGGATTATGGATGCGACAGGCTAGACATGAGGAGACGTGGGCTACATTGTTGTCCTTGGACTCTTTATTTCCTTGTTTTCTAGCAAGAGGGGTGCGTGGTAGAGTGTATGGCCTCCTACCATATTCCTTTTTTTAATTTTATTTGGTGCCTTGTTTGGCATATGTTGGTGGGGATTAATGAAACTAACTGTTTTCTACCCACCCACTGTATGCCTTCCTCCTTGCTGGCCGCATAGTTTTCAAAAAGGATCAGATTTTTATCTTCCATGTGTTTGTCTCCTACCTGCCCATTTATGAAAATGTTGACTTGTCATCTGCTGTCACGTGGGTCTGCCTGTTGTTTTTTCCCAAAACCATGAATGCTTGTTGCGCTCCATCAAATGCTGAAACAGATGAATTGCTACAGCGTGTTCTAGATAGTGGTTTCATTAATGGTGAAATGAAGGTCTGTCACCCTGATGTTGCATGGGTGGGTGTGGATTCTCAAAATCATGCTGTGCAGGCAGCTTCAGTGGAGCGCAGAACTGAAATTCTCCTAGGAAAGTGCCGTGAGGAGGTGTTTGGCGATATGCAGTAGCTACAGGGTAGAGAAGTAAACTTATCTCAGAAAATCAGTGGCCTCCAGAGAGAGATAAGTGCGACAGCTGCTGCAGGGCGATCCCAAGGAACCGTTGGTGTTGATTCTGTTGTTCTGGTTGCACGCGACCACAGTCGTGATCAGTTGTTGCAAGATCTTACAGTTGGTAGAAGCCTGTTTGAGCGCCCCAGCAAGCAGGTTGTCCATCTATGTGTTTTCTGTTCTGTATCAGGTGTATCCTCAGATTCGGGTTTTTCCCCTTCAAGATATGTTTCTCAAAATCGACTAAGTGACAGTGAGAGTGTTACAAGGAGACCGTATGTTGACGCGATGGGAGGATTGTGGGATAAACCTATTCCTGTACCTGATGAAATGCCAAGTACTCCATTCATCTACAGTGATATTGTTTGTGCTGAAACGCTTCATGGTTATAACATAGAAGCTTATCAATCCCACGAGGAGTCTATTTATTTTAAAAATTTGGAGTCGGATCCTGAATACAATTTAAGAAATGCCGCCTGTGATGTAATTAAGGAGATCTGTCCAATGGAGCAGCCCGAAATCAGATGCTCTGGTGGATCTAAGGATACCCGATATGCCTTGTCTACTCAATCTGATCAATACGAAAAATACAATACGAGGAGTGAGAAAATATTATGTGGTGTCGCTTCAAAAGCATTGCGAGTTCACTCTTCCCCGTCAAAAGATCGGCACAGTAGAGTGAATACTGCAAAAGGACTTCGGGACACGAGGGTGAGGCTTTCTCTTTCTACGGTTGTTAAGTTTTATGATGTGCAGTACAGATTAGGGCTTGATCGTCCAAGTAAAACTCTGGATTGGCTTATTAGTACAGCACAGGGTGCTATAGATGAACTTTCACAGTCACAACCAGTGCATGAATGCTCAAATACTAGTAGATCTGGAACAGGTTTTCTGTTCAGCCAGCTGGAGTAGAGTGAGTACAGTAGAGTGCGGGATAGGGTTATGCATAAAGGGGCGGCCAAACTCTATATCGATAGGCGGGACCGAATCGGATATGGATAATATCAGTAGTGTCCCATATAACCACATACACGAGTTGGAGTCTAAATATAGGTATGGCCGAGGGGATAATCTAAATGGGTGGAGATTGGATCTATATATATAGTTGTTGGATCTTCTATTATATATGTGATCTCTCTCAAATCAGAGTTTGGGTTAGATACGGTGTCTGTTAGTCTGAACCGGTGAGAAATGGGGAAGAAAGAAATGAACCAACGGCTACCCCTAAACATCACGTTTCGTGTGGTTCCAGCCAAAATGGAACCCACGACCTGCTGCCCCAAATTTAATGCCACCTCCTGCGGTTGAATGCTTTTAATGCCCGAATCCTCAGTAAGGGTGCAGCCGTAGTTCTGTGGAGGCCATCTTCTGCATCGACCTTAGTAATTTCAAATATCAGAATAGAGTGCTTCTATCTTCCCGGAGTTTCTCCTGAGGATTCCAAGAAGGCATGTTTCAATCACCCCCTTTCCTATGCCAAGCATGGCCGTTAACAGGATATGGATCTTCAACAGGCGGAGGAAGAGAAGTTGTGCAGGTTGTGTTGCTGTTGTTTGAGCCCTGGTTGACGTGGTTGTTGGTGTAACGCCGTAAAAAGACGTGACGCCACGCTCCCGACGACGACGGCACGCCACAACCATCCAACCCGAAAATGCGAATTTTTTTTTTTTTTTTGGTAAGGCGAATTATTTGCTTTCAAGTTGTTTCCACATGACTCGATGAGTTTAGCTTATACGTGCACCACCAATCAAGGTCAAAAGTCAAACCACTCCTAGTGTGCTGAACAAATAAATTCGGTGAGCTTTATTGGAGACCAAGCTATTCCACACAACTCGACGAGTTTGAAAACAGGCTTGAAAACCACCACGGACACGACGATGCTTCAAGGTCAGAGATATTTGAATTTATCTCATTCGACATTTCACAAAGAGGAAAGGAGGGTCGTCTTTCGAGTTGCTTGTCTAATGTCCGGTGATATCACAATAGCAGTGTTTTCAATGTTAACCTTAGAGTAAGGTATAATTTGTTATGAAATGAATATACTATCCACTCGATTTTTTTTATTTTTGTTTTATTATCCGTTTACATTACGTTATCTCATGAATTTAATACATTATGTTTTATATATTATATTTATATATATATATATATATATATATCAAGGAAATCATACAATAAGATATATACTTCGACATTATATTACTACATTGTATGTCTTTATGTGTTTAATTGTACATAACACCTTATTTATATCAAGTTTTCTTATTATATGAAGGTTGTATTATGTATCACTAATATTTTATATAGGGGTTAACACTTAAACTAGCCTGTACCGCTACACATGTTTCTTAAGTAGGATAAACATATATATATTAAAAAAATGAAAGACCAAAGTCTTTGCCACGTTTAACTTTTCAAACAAAGTTTAAATTTTATGGTTGGGGCAGCCACCCAACCCTGTCAACCATTTAAACTTTCTTCCTCCTTATGCGTGCAAGAAGACAACCAGGCCGCCACAATCAATTTAATCAAATGGATTTTGCAAATCGTTCTCTGTACAGCCGCCCAAACAAATCCCAATTGCTCTGGCCGCGCGGGTAGGAGAGTGGAGAAAAAAAGGAAGAAGATACCGGTGCATGTGGAAGGCGTTTTACCAGTTTACATCCGCCCACGGTCGTGCACGCTGCAAGGAGGTAAAAAAATACAGTCCTAGGCGCATGGGACAGGAAAGGGTGTGCAGTATGAAGCTAGGTGCGTGAGGGGGAGGAGAACAGGCTGTCCAACTATGGACCTCATATACCAGCAACTATTGCTTGTCTATTGCAACGCTCTTAAATAGACGACCACAAAACTCACTTTTGCAAGCATTGCAACAATTTAATATTCTCTGTGACAGTCGGTGCTTTGTGTATCAAGTTGTCTATCAGGCATATCTGCTGAAGCGTATCATCATTTTTTTTTTTAATTAGCAGTTATTCTCTTAGATACGATTTAAGGGTGATTGACTGGTCTTGATTTTGAGACTAACTTCACATTTGTTTGGGCAGTTACGAGGCCTGCCATGCAGCTTGATATTTGTGAAGCTAAGACCACTCGCAGTGTCCTAATTTGTAAAAAAAAACGTTTAAAATCGATTAAGGGACAGTGAGAGTGTTACGTGGGAGCTAGAAGGGCTTTATTACCAAGATCTTCTACTGAGATCTATCTATTTTCCTACAACACGTGGGAGAGAATCTCGTAGATGCGGATCTGCTCAAAATCAGAATATCAATGAAGTAACCTGCTTTGTGGGTTGGTGCGAACGCCTCAGTATAGAGGTGGATCTATTTCCTAACAGACTGTTCATGGAGACGATTTGTTTTGCAAAAGAAAAGGGACAGAGAGGATGTAATCCTGGTACCCGATGAAATTTATTACATTGCTTCTCTATTGAAAAACTTACTAGATATTGTATACAATGCGTGGAAAATGGAAGGATCTCATAAAGGTGGGTCTGTTTTTGATCAGAATGTTCAAGGAAAAATAGTGTGCTTTACTCTATAGAAATAAAAAAAAGAAAGAACAGTTCATTCGTAGACTATGTTTATTTTATTTCTTGGTTGCAGTCATTTTAATATACTATGTAATATACAAGGAAATATTAACAGTACGGGAGTACTGATGTGATTTAATATTAGTATACCCATTTCTCTTAATATTTTTCAAATATGAATACTATTTACAATATCAGTTTCCTTATTAAACATTAAGAGAACATTGGATAATACATTTAATAAGTTTATAGTCTTTCATTACAATTTCCTTCTACACTATTTCATAACATAGTATGGGGTTATAAAGTAGGTTGATTTCCTTCCCTTTATTAATTTGTAATGGATTTTGTATTAGATTCATAAGTGAAGAAAACATAAAAGAACTAGAACATACAATGTTTCATTGTCATACTAAAAGCCATTTGAAAACTTAAGTCCTTCCATCAAGTATAAAAGAAGGGATAATGCACCATTTTTTCCATCCCTTTTCAACAACATCACTTTCAAGTACTCAACAAAATTTTAATATATTTCCTTTGTAATTTCTTTCCAACATTCCACAAAAGAATTCAACAACATTTCCAATAAATTTTTAGAGTAAAAAAAAAAAATACTATCATTTCAAAGCAATTTTCCTTCAAAATCTTGTTATAAACAATGTAAACATCTTCCAAGTAAAATTTGCATTCCACCATGTGACTTTTGGTGCAATTATAAATTACAATGTCCTTTATTTTTTTTTGAAAAGAAGACAAGATGATTCAACTTTCTTTCTCATACCAATTTACATCAAAACAATGTATATAAAGGAAATGGAAAGAGTCTTCACAAGCTCCAAGGTGTTCTTCATCCATGCTCCAAGTTCCAAGTAGTTCAAATCACAACCAAGATAGGGGGACAGGCAACACTCTCCTCCCAACCAAAACTCAATGGAGAAGAGAAGCAATCTCCTCCATTGACCCCCGAGCCCCAAATACAACACAATGAAGGGTGGTCTCCAACTCAAGGCAACAATACTTTCTTCCACAATACAATTTCTTCACAACATTCAAAGCTAAAATAGAAGAAACAAAGAGACACACAAATAACACCAAACATTTCACAACAAGGCTTTTATCCAAGCCAACAAGAGAAGGAACTATGGGAAAGTTTTCCTTATGCCTCCCCATTGAGATGAGATGCCCATCCAAAATCCTCCACAATAAAACTCAAGCCCCTATGACTCTTATGCCTCCCTCGAGTACCCCTTTTTCCTCCCATACTCTTATGCCTCCCTCCTCTTATGGCTCCCTCAAGAACAAGGTAAGAATGTGAACATTCTTACCCAAGATGGGCATCCCTCTCAAACTCCCTCCACAATATCCTATTCTACTCTTATGCCTCCCTCATGAGTTTTCCCATAGACCTCTCCTACACTACACATTAAGCACTCTATCCATTTTCACAATACACAAAAGTAAACATACATTATTCACAATTTTAGCATCAACAACAATATGAAAGCAACAAAAAAAGAGAAGGTTTCCTACCTCTCCATTGGAGAAGCCTAAACCAAGAAGCTTTGCACAAGCTCTCTCCAAAAGCAATCCCAAGCATGCAAGTCCAAGCTCCTTTTCTCTTTCTCCCAATTCTTTCCTCTCCCAAAAGAAAATAAAAGAAAAGAACTCCTCAACAAAAACCTCCAACCCCCTCAACAAGAGAGGAAGTTTCAATAATTAGACAAAAGGAAGGAGTGAGGGTGATGTGGCTCCTTGTAGGATGCCACATCACACATCCTCAAGACCACCTCCCTTTAGTCAACTCAAATCCCAAAACACCATAAATGGGTGGTTGGGTTGAATGACATCTCTCTTCCACATCCATCCCTTCCCATGTGTCCTAAGGCACAAATAAATGCAAAAGGAAGACAAGTGAACTCCAAAGTCACATTTCCCTTCCCAAAACAATAAATAATCCCCTTTTTGGCTTCCCAACCCATAGATATGGTTGGTAAGGGGTTTTGGGAAGTGTGGGACAAGTTTCAACTTGTCCCACAAGTCCCCCAAAATTGCCTTAAATCTCAAATTCGAGATTCAAAGGATTTGGAGTGGTCAACACTCAAAACAAGCATTCAAAAAAAGAGGCAAGCACAAGGCTCAAGGAGCCAACCATAAAAATTAATTACACCCACTAGACTTCCCTCCAAAACTTAAAAATTAAAACAAGATGTTAATTTAATCTAAACATACTTAGCAAAAGTAATTTAAAAAAAAAAAAAACATCACAAATGGAATCACCTACTAAAGTAAGTTAAAACAAGTAATTAAAATTCTTACCCCCTTGCTCACATTAGAAAATTTCCCCCTCATGGAAATTTTCTCAACACATAAAAGAACAAGGGTAACACGATACAATTTACTAGTTGCCTTGACGACTAATTGTTGTAACCACCCGACATTCTGTTGTGTTTGGTTTCCCAATCCCCCTCATGGTTGTGATCATGCTATGTTTCCTGCAAAATACAAAATACCTCCTTCGGCCTTGCGGCCATGTCAAAATATCCAAAATAATCATATGCATGAAATTTATTAACATCTATACGTAATTCAATTATCCATTATTCCAAGGTTTAAATCACAACTTAATTATGCATTTCATCATTATCCAAGTTAAAGTAATGTAAATTCAACCACTGCATTCTATTTATCATGGCGAAGAAATCCAAAGTTAGAACACATGCAATATATCCATATAAAATAATATCAGTACCCAATAGTCTATCCATGAGCCAGTGTAGATCATACTGAAAACAAAATCCAATCATAATCCAAATGCATCTACTCAAAAAACATCATGCTAATCAACATAAGTATAAGTCATGTCCATATCCAAAGTCTACATAACTCAAAATGGTAATCAACTAAGTGTCATAGGGAAGTGGGCATTACAGTTGGTTGGAAGAATTCTAATCAGGCATGTTAAATCTACTCCTTGTAATAGTTTTTCTACTTTGTTTCAGTATCTTGAAATGAGTATTCTTTCCTCTTGAATGGCGCCTAGACAAAATGTTTTCATGGTTGTTTATATCACTGCCTGATTGTGTTGGTTGTTCCTTTTAATCTCGATCCAATTTCGCTGGTTTTGCTTGAAATGTTCTTTCGTCCCTTATAGCTACTCTATTTCATATTTGTCTAAATGGGTTACTGCAATTTTGAGTGATACAATCTAGTTCGTAGGGAAGGAAACATTATTGAGCTTTTGTTTGCTTATATGACTCTCTTTAAAAAGAATTCTATGATTGGTATTTTAATTGAAGGCTTACTATATGGAAAGTTAAGCCTTCATATCACTATTTTCTTGTAATAAATACGTATTTCCTGTTTAGGGCTCTCCTGTTTTGCTAAAAGGTACATTAATAGTGACGTTGTGTTCTAAAACTTGTTTAAGCCTTGTGGGCATTCCTTACTTTTTGTTTGATTAGAAAATGGCATTTGGGTTTTGTTTTAGAACTGTACATGGTTGACTGTTGTACCTAGTTCTAGATGATGAAATAACCTGACATCTATTTTGGCCTCTTACATGTCGAGAGAGAATTTCTATACCTACTTCCTGGTCCAAAATCTTGTTTGATTAAAGTAAGGGGGAAACATTGTAAGTTTTTATTAAATGAAATCTCTACAATTTTTATTAAGGGTCGCAAGCAAGCTAGTAATAGCTGGACTGAAACAAAAAGTTGTAGGTGAATCCTTGGTATTTGGACTCGTGAACTCGCTTCCTGTTAGATGACAGCTGATTTCTAGTGATAATATAATAGGTGACTATTATATTTATCTGTTTGATATTTACTAGACCTTTCCTTGATAAGCCCACATGGATCGGGTAAAATTTTCCATCTTCTATACCATTGGCAAGGATCTCATTAGAACTTCTAGGCTTGACTACACTGCGTAACCTTCCTGATGGATATGTGTGTTGGTTCTTATTTTTTTGCTTGCACTCGTGGTAGGGTCCTTTGAGTCTGGCGCATCGTTGGTGTTTTACCCTCTGCGTAGCAAATCCCTTTGTTTTCGAACTCGAGTATCTTATACTTCCAACTTTGGGTTACTAAAAGCTCCCATTTTTGTGGCCTTGTTAAGGAAATCATTTTTATTTTATTTTATATGCTTATTGACATTGTCTGAAATATATAAAAAAAAAAAAATTATTAACGACGTTGGGGTTTAGTCTTCCCTTATATATTGTAGAGAAGTTTACGTTTAGAATAAGGTTTGTTGGTAAAATAATGGCCCCTCTTGGTGTCTCAATTTGTATGCTTTTGGAAGAGTGGATTTGTTGTTAACTAGTACTACGTTTAAGAAAACCTACAAGGAGGTAGTGGTAAACTCCTTGGTTAAAAACTGAAACTATAGTTGTTTTCTTTTAAGGGCGTCGAACCCCATAATACTATGGAGCCTTTCCCTTTGGGAGAATTGAATAACGTCATTTTGCTTCATGCCTACGATCATAATTAGTATGTTTTGTCTTCTCTTGGACCCCCCTTTAGTTGGATGGAGTAAGTTTTGGATTCCAATCACGTAATCCATAGGATTACATGAAGGAGATATCAATGCTCTTGACCTTCTTGTCCCTAACCCATAAGGTCTTGCCTTGATTTATGTGATTTTGTGTTCTTACTGGTATTTTGACTTTCTCCTTGCTGGATGGTTTAGATTTCTTTCTCATGCAAATAATTTTTGAGTTGGGGTTGTGTTTTAATCCATTTTTTTGAATTAGAACTTTCCTTTCTTGATATTGTTAAATGTTAGCTTACTATTGCAATGTGTAGCCTTAAACATGCTCAGTTCTCGCGAACTGATTCTAGTTAGTATTTGTGCAGATGGATTATGCGAGTAGATTAAAGGAAAGAGTTGTAAAGGTTTCATCAGTGCAACTTATGAAGTTCCTTGTAAAAGTTTCTATGTGTTGTAAATTGTGTAACATTGCTTGCAAAGAGTTTATATGACCTCTTACCTGGAATTGTTCAGAAAATTCGTGAAGAAGTTGTTTGTCTTTTTTTTTTTTTGTAATTTGACTGGTAACTTACCTTTTTGAGAAATGGTATTCAATCTTTACATCGATATGAAGTATTGTAAAACTTTGATTTTTTGAGAATAAATTGTTAAGTTAAATCTTTCTAAGACTCAGTGCCAATATTTTATAAGTAAAGTAAAATGGGTCGGTTAACCCTTAAAGGAGCTAAACAAAAATAATAATTTTATATTCAACAAATAAAGGTAGAGGTGATCTACTTGAAATCAAATAAGTCCATGAGTGATCAAAATGAAACCATCCCTTGTGAAGTAAAAATTTTATAAACATGATATCCCTAGCTACACTAGTGAACATTATCCTTTTTTATGGTGAATTCTTAGAATGATCCTAAGGTGAAGCAAATTGTTAGTTGATATAAGATAATAAGATTTAATAGATAGGAGGAATCGGTTTCGAAGCCATGTAATCTGTCTCTCAACCATTTGAAAGGTAAATTGTTTTCTTTTGTAAAAACATCCAGTGAAGCCTAAGTAAAATATTTAATAATTTTTCGATAAATCCTCAAGCTTCATAAAAAAAAAACGGGGGTTAGTAACTAATGAGGTCATAAAGATGAAATCAACTCGACCTTCTTCCTCTAACCTGTTATTTTTCAAGGTGCTTTGTCTTCCTTCTCTTAAGTCTGTTGAACGCAAACCCATGTTGTCATATGGGCATGAACAAGTTCTAATAGCGTAAGTGTAAATAGATGGCCTGGTGGGATTAATTTCCCCCTTTCTCTAAATAAACGAATTAAGCAAACAAATGTCAAAATAGAGAAGTTTTAAAGATGATTACTCAGTGTAAAAAGAATAAACTTAGCTTGGTACGATGAATTGTATGAGTCATATCTTGAACCTCCTTGAAAACATAAGCTAAGAATTGCAAGATGTCTTTTAAAATAAATAACCCCTCAAGAATATCTCATTGTGGTTGGCCCTGACTGTAAGTGTGTTTTGTGGTTAGACTTCAATGTTGTTCTGTAAAAAAAAAAGAAAATTAAATTGTCCATTGATAGGTGTGAACATTTTCATGCGGCCTTGATGGTCATCCTTGTATCAAGTTGCTCACATTGTTAGTTGTATACTTGGTTACGACATGTTGCGTCATGTTGTGTCAAGCAAGTAAAAAAAAAAAGTTATCCTGTATTTCACTGTGTTGTTCGTGTGTGATTATTTGGTTTGTTACACTATTCGCGATGGCTAAACCAAACGTAAATCCATCCTCTATGGATCTCGTTAACATCACAATAATTGCAACGGCACTTCCATAGATTCCCGACGAGACACACCTCTCAGTACCCAAAGGAAGTGGAGGGGACACGCAGCAAGGAAGAGACAAGAAAAACCACGGCAACAGAAAGCCATCTACAGCCCGGGCAGATACCCATACGCATTTAATAACAGAATCAAAATAAGATCATTGTGGAGAAAAACGGGACTCCACCGACTCCCACTGTCTCACGCCACCCAGGTAATTATAAGTTCATTTAAGAAGTGACAGAAATGTCACCCATCCGCCAGCTTACCAGGGGAGAAACATGTGCTTCAGCCACTACCAAAAAGAATAAACAAATACAGTCTATAAAAAAATAATAATCATTAATCTTCTCCATGATTACTAAAAAAAAATTTAAACTACACTCTCCTCATTTAGCAATTTAAAACAATTCTAGGATTGCGGGATCGGTCGACCCAGGAGGAGAACGGGGTTGAGAATTTAAATGAAATATTTACGCAAACGCCGCTCCCAAACCGTGGCGCCACCACAAAACATGCTCTTCCTCATTTGCGCAACAAGGCTCGATCAGCGGGAGTGACAAACAAAACAAAAGGGTAGTTTAACGATAACAGAGGATGATATCGATAACAATCGATTTAAAGAAAGTAATAATAAAATACAATCATTGATCGATAATACAATCAAAATGTCATTATTATTATTATTATTATAATTATTATCATTTTACAGCTTGTAAAATAATTATCAATTATAGTCATAATGGTCAGCAATTGAGGTCGACGAAGGCACAAAGACACTCCATGCTTAGCACTCGATCGCTGAAGGATGAACAGGTGTAACGTAGAACAGGGCATTACAGTTCTCATAAATAGGGGTGAGAATGGAAACTAGCTGATGGATTTATTGTTTCCTAGTGAAAAAATTTTCACTGCTCCTACATTATCATGGTTAGCAATTGTATAAAGGAGCTGATGTAGGAAGGGTGGATGTCTATGACCAGAAAGGTTGTTGTCTGACTATTTAACTTGGTTATTAATGCTTTATCTTTCATATGGTTATGTAAAAGCTAGAGGGAGTCATTTAAAACCTCATCCATTTATCTAATCAGAGTACTCTTACTATTATAATCATTGTCATTATCATTCATTAAAAGGATGATAATATTGATACTAGCAATGGCACCTTTAGTGCCATTAAAAGTGTATCGTCCTATTTAAATTATATATAATACTATTTTTCCCATTCTAACATTGAATATTAAATAGTAAAGATCAAACTACCAATATCAAACAAATTTTATAAAACCAATTGTTTTGAGCTAATCAAATCAAGGTGATGCATGTCCCATCTTTATATATATATATATATATATATATATATATATCATCATTAGCCCAACTGAGCAAGCTATGGACTAGACAGTTGTGGGTATGTAGAAAAAAGTTCAAGTGAACAGGTTATCTGAAGAAACAGATATGCATCTTTGATTTCATAAATAGGGGGTGTGAACATAGCAAATGACCAATGGAATTTCTCTCTGGTGGCAGAATTTTCAGTGCTCTCGCGTTTCCCAGGTTATGAATTATATAAAGGATTTGATGCTTGAAGGGTGGATGTCGACCTATGAAGCAAGGTAGTTGTATGACTATTTGAGTTGGACATTAATTCTTTATCTTTCGTATGGTTATGTAAAAGGTTGGGGGAGCCTTTCAAAACCTCACTTATTTATCTGATCAAATTATTATTGTTTTTGTTGTTGTTATTGTTTTTCTTATGTATTATTATTATTATTATTATTTTTCGTTATCGGTAATTTAAAGAACGATAATAGTAATACTAGCAATCACACCTTTAGTGCCATTAACAACGTATCAACCTATTTAAAAATATAGTAAATATCTTTACTATTTTAATATTGAATATTGAATATCTAATAGTCAGCACAATTTTTATTCAGAGGATGATTCCAAGAACAAAGCTCATGTTTGTCCGAAAATTATGGAGGGCGTTCTCTCCCCTACTCCTGTACGGAAGGCTACACGCAGTTTGATGTTGAGGATACCATTACCCTTTCTCTTGGGACTCAAACTCATGAGGTAAAAGAGAATTTTAAAATCCTCATTCCATTTCACACCAAGGGAAATGTAAATCCAAAAAATGATGTAGGATGGATCACTATGGGAAAAAAGTAGAAAGGGAAAATTGTAAATGATGCCCTTAAAATGCATTCAAGATCCCGTGGGAAGGAATCCGAGGGATGAGTTGGATGATTGCTGATTTTAGTTTTTGCTTTCTATGTGGATGTGCTTTTGTTGTTCCTCATTGCCAATGGTAGAGGGAGTTTCTCTCCATGCTCCTTGTTTTATCTTTGCTTCCTTTCGTAACATCTTGTTACGGGGTTTAGGTCCCCTCAACCCACTTGTACTATGATAAAAAAATATCTAATATTCAATATTAAATATTTAAGACTATTATTCTTTCAATATGAAACTTTCAATATTAACTATTATCCATATCAATAAAGATTGTTGTTCTTACTATCAACCTCTTTATTGAGATCCATAGTACTATCTGGAATTGCCTGGGCACTTGCAGTTAGAAGATGTTCAAATTGTGTTCACTTGGATTGAGGCGAATCGGTACTAGTTGGAAGGAAGCCATTAAAGTGAATGCTAGCATTGTTGTGGCAGCCAGGAATCATTACAATCTACCACTTGCTTACCACCATGAAAACTATGACGGGCATTTATAATTTATATAGAATTCTCTTCAATTGAATTCATTTCTGAGGTGGACAAACAATCGTGTATTACCTTTTTCTTGAAGTAAATCACTTCCAGAAGACCAGTGGGTGTTAGTTAAGACAGAATCTAGATTTAAGAGCGCATCACCATTAACAATTGGAACATTCGCAAACTCATTGTTTAAATCATGTAAGAATTTGTCATTCATATTTTCCATCTTCAATGTTGTAAAGCAGTATTCAATCAAATATTGCGGCAAATATACACACATACTATAACAAGACAAAATTAACAAAATGTACAAATTATTGGACGATTTGGTGCAATTATTGGAAAGTGACGTTTTTCAAGATGAAGTTTTACAGGGGCAGAAGATTATTTTGATTCTTAATCTTCCTCAATTAAATATTGAATGAACGCGCATTAAAACACACGATGATTATGATGTGTGCAAAGACGATTAAGCAATTGAATGATCCCAAGGATTATAATGTTTAAATAGGTTGGAATGCATAACCAGTTGTCCATAAATATCCACATATATTAGAATTATTATAATGAGCTGTCTTCGTAAGTCGAAAATATATATGGAGTTTCCCATAGTCAATCAATCTAAAAAGTCTCTCCATTTTTTTCCCAACACATGTGCTGACCGTTTTACACTAAACCTAGTAATGGTGTATTAAATCTGTGTAACATTTCAATATGGCAGACTTGACTGTTGCAACATACGAAAGATAGACGTAGGGATGATCATATCACGGGCCTTCTCTCGAAGTAACACTAGGGTATATGTGGAAGAAATAATGAGACATATAACCGAATATAAGATTAATAAGATATAACGATAATTACACTAATTAGATATTTAACGCCGTCCTCATCTATGAGGAGAATGATTAACCAAACTCTCTCTTAAAAAGAGTTAATAGACATCTAAACAACAACTTTCCACAAGGGATCAATATATACTTTTCCATATTAGATATCATGTGTCAACCTTGAATTTCGGCATTTGCAACAATCGTCAGCTAGTGTACACATTGGCTACAAGATTGTGAAAATATTTCTTTATTGCTATTTTATTTTTATTTTTAATTTAACCTAATTTTTAATCAAGAGATTATTAGGTGTTATTGAAATTTCAGTGCATTATTTTTTTAATTAAAGATTAAAAGTTTTTTGACTGGGATCCTACCTAGGAACATCAAAGTGGGTCAAAAACAAGATAAAGCAATTAGTACAATAGAGAAAGGATGAAGCACATTGCCCAACAGTACTACAACAGAAAAGACTCGCAAGTGATATCCAACAAAAATATAATCAGAAGGCACGGCTGGAGAACAAAAGAAGAGACTAATTCTCTAGGAGGTGGAAGTAGATTTTTTGTTCTTCTTGTTATGAACCTTTTTCCACCCATCTGAATCTTCCATTATAGGAAGGAAAATTTGATTGCCTTCAATCAGTTGATATTTGTTCCATATTTTAGATTGTATGAGTTTCACTAGTGGCGAACCCCTTAGGGCTCTTTGGGATAATGGGTTGGGTGGTCTCAACAACCATCTGTGTACTATCATCCTCTGTGGAGCTCTTCGAGCAGGGCGATGATGGTTCAAGAATCAAGCTAGAAGGGGCACACGTCTTATAATGATCAAGTAGAGAGTCTTTCCACAAGACGAGTCTAGAACCAATGTGCTTAGGTTGTTCACAATAAGCTATGAAATCTGTTGTTTTTAAAATATCTAAGGCACCAAAAAGTAACACCTTCAAAATCAAGCTTTTGGACCCATGTTTTGTCACCTATCAAGAGGTTCATCTCAATTTAAGTTAATTTTATTAATCATGAAATTATTTGGTAGTATCCAAACGCACAAGTACTTTTGTATAAGGTTTTAGTAAAATGTGGTTTGTGCTCACAATTAGTTATTTTTATTACCTCAACAAGATTTCATTACCGCTCCTTTAGGCCAAGGGCATACTCTCGAAGCTTGCTTCTCATGATAAAGACAAGAAAATATGTAAAGAAGCATCAAATTGAAGGTCCAACATTACAAAAGAACAAGTTTGAGCCAATGAAATTGGGAAAGTGATTAAGGGCACGAGCACGCAAAGTTTGCTTAATGAGAAGATAAATAGACCTTGGTGAAGGAAATTACCTTCACCTTCTCTTGCCTTTTGTATGGACAAAAATAGAGACTAGTAAAGGAAATTAGCAAGATTAACCTTACCCCGATTATGAAAGTGAGCCAAGATAAAGAGTAGGGGCCCGTAAACTAGTTTGTATATGCCCCCCCCAAAGTAATGTACCTCATAATATTTTCAGCTACGTGATTACAACGCTCCTTGAAAGAGGTTCTTTCGTATCTCGACTTATAAATGTAAACTTTTTCTTTCATTTTCACCAAAAAATCTGCCAAATCAGCATTTAGGGAGCTTAAAATAAATCTTCCCTTCATTGGGAAGCCCAGTCACTTCGGCAATGCTCTTCATTGAAATTACAAACTTTTTTTTTCCCACAAAAACATTTCCCTACTTCCAAGAGGACAAACAACTGCTCCAAACCACCAAGGAGTGCCCTAATAGTCTTTCTATGGAATTCACCACCCCTTTTTCCACCAAAATCTTCTAGATGACTTCATGTTGTTTAAGATCATTGCAGTTAGCTAGCTCAAGTTGAACCAGGGCACCCCATGTTTTTTAGAATCGAGAAACAAATTAAAAAACTAGCACAAATTGTATGAAATGAAGTTTTTATATGGGTATAATTAAACAGACCAAAACCTCTATTGACACGTGCCGACAATAGAAAAGACTGCTTGCAATTATGTTTTAAAATGTACATTAATGATTCAAATTTCACTTACTCGGTTTCCCACATACGAAAAAGGTAATAAATAAATAAGCATTCCCAATCATCATTAATGTGATCATCACTAGTGGTAAGGAAATAATATGACTAAAGGAAACGAAATCCCAAGTAATCATGATAAGAGGTTCCAACCTTATAAATACAAAACTTAGTAATGTTTATGATAGTCATCCTTAACAGCTTTTAAAATTAATTCAGGAAGGTTCCCTATCCATTGTTTTTTTTTCTGCTGTGAGACTCCAAGATTACCAAGCAGATCAACCACTTTGTTTGCTTCCCTAAAAACATGCTGATATTTAACATTTTTAAATTGTGATTGGAGGAGTCTTATGACCGATAAGATGTTGCTGATAGTCCAGCTGGCTACACCCTTGTTATTAAGAATATTAATCAAGTTTACTATGTCATTTTCCACAATTATGGTAATCTTTCCTAAATTAGTATCCAATTCAAGATCCTTGTAAATAGCCAAAGCTTCACCTCTATAGTTAGTGCCCAAAACAAAGAAGGAGGCATAAACCACCATTGTTTTTCCCAAATCATCCATAATAGTAGTGCCCCTACAAGAGAGGCCCAGATAACCTTTAGTACCCTTGTCTGTATTAAGTTTAAGCCATCCATCACGAGGAGGGGTCAAGGTTGTACTAGCCCTAAGAGCAGTAGAGTTTAGAGGTTTTAGGGGAACCATGAATTGTTGTAACCACTTTCTTTCCATGCTGAGAATAATTTTACACTTGTTTTGCTTCTGAATGTAGCTATTCAAATTTTCTTGAAGACCAATAAAGATCAAAGTGAACATCTACAGGGAGGTACTTGGTTGATCCTTACAAATTATCCTATTTCAATCTTTCCGTATGTTCTATAGGGTGTGAGGGAGAATTAATTTCCAGACAAGATTGATAACTTGATGACCAAAGAATGGAATCCATTGATCGATAACTTCTAGAATTGTTTTAGGGAAAACCCAAGACACTCCAAAACTATTAAAAAAAAGACTCGAAAATGAGAAGGAGTAATTAAAATGAAAGAGTAAACAGGCTGAAGATTCAAGAGTGTTAAGACAAAGGACACACCTTGTTGGTAATGAGTATCCCCTCTTTTTTGGGTTTTCTCTCGATACGAATGTGCCTCTAGAAGCGAGCCAAGTGAAAAATCACAGTTTATGGATCACTTGAGGCATCCAGATCTATGGTAATGTAGGGCCATCTAGGCTATGTGAAATAGAGAGGTAGAAGCCTTGACAAAAGAGGAGCCTGAAACTGAAAGATGTCATATTCTAGCATCCTCCACATAAGAAGCGGTTAAAAACTATTGCACCATTAAGAGCTTCAATTTTTCTATCAATTGCAACTGAAGATAGGTAGCATCTTCCCAAACAGGTATAGACCAACTTGGGTGCAATGATGATCTATCGACATAACTTGCAACATAAAGAATGTAGGTTATAATATGTCTAGATCTTATAGGATCCCATAAGGGGTCATCCGATAACGCCTTATCTCCCATCCATTTGTCATTCCAGATAGCAAGCGTTGTAACGTTTCCAATTTTCCATCTATTGCCTACTTGAATCAAGATTCTAGTACTCTTAATGGAATTCCAAATGGCTGAGCCATTTGGTGTTTTTTAATCGTAGTAGTCCTCAACTGAAGAAAGATATTTAGAGATTGTCATCTAACTCCAAGAAGCTCTTACATTGTTAGAAATTGTACAACCTAATTCGGCAAGCATGGTGTAATTCCTGCTAAAACGACCACTTGAGACCCAAGAACAACCTAGATTTAGGTAGAAAATGTATGGAATATTTTTTTGAAAAGCGTGACCACTACCAGGTTTCAAGCAATAGTTATCACACCAAAGATTCATAGTCAATTATAATTTAACAAATGAAAAATTCCCATTGTAACAAATATTAGATCCACATTACAAAATTAATGAGTGTAATTAATCCAAATATAGTTACATTTCTCTTAGGTGTTAAGATAATAACTAATTAAATTAACACTATAGTTAAATATTCCTTAATTAGTTTTAGAGGGTCAAAGGGGACAAAAAAATTAAATGCCCAAGGTTTTTAATTTCACTAGGTCTAAACAATAACCAAGGTTCTTGTTTAAATGGGTTAGAAAAAAAAAAATCTTATCCCATAATGTGACCCCTTAAAAATGTCAACCCATGCCTTAGAGTTACACATTTAAGTTAAAAAGGGGTAACTTCCCACTTACCCACTCTTAGACTCATCTTTGCACTTCAACATGATTTTTCACATATTTTACGCACGTAAGGTTTCCTGAAAACATATCCATTAGATAAAAAATTTCTTCTCCTTTCCAATGATATAAAAAAGTCCTCCTAACTCCTCATATTTCTTAAGTTACAGGACGGCGGACCTAGGGAGGAAAGTTTTCCCAAATGCGGGGATGCGGGCCCAGGGAAGACTTTTCACTTGGGGAAGGTTTTGGGTTGGCAGAGTGGGGGAGTTAATTTGGCACTTCGCACTTTTGGCAAAAAACGTAAGTTACACCCACGCGCCTGCGAGCCCACGGTAGTGATTCACGCCAAAAGAAGAAAACATGCCCAAAGCCGCAAGGGACATGTGGCAAGCTTTTAAACTAATGCAGGAAGGCGGGTCGCTAGAGGCACTTAGAATTTTTAACTTTTTTGTTGAAGGGGAAAAAAGTTTTAAAATAAGCCGTGCCTCTGCCAAATCCCAGGGACGCCTTATGTCATTCGCAAAAATTCAAGCAGGGAAGCGGACCGTCGGGGGAAAACTTAGAAATGTTGGCTTTTGAGTTAAAAAGCGCAAAGGTTTAAAACTGGATGCCTCCAGTTCACAACAAGGAAAATGTAGATCCAAACAATGATGCAGGATGGATCACTATGGGAAAAAAGTAGAAAGGGAAAATTGTAAATGATGCCCTTAAAATGCATTCAAGATCCTGTGGGAAGGAATCAGAGGGATGAGATGGATGATTGTTGCTTTTAATTTTTGCTTTCTATGTGGATGTGCTTTTGTTGTTCCTCTTTACCGATGGTCCATGCTCAATGTTTTATCTTTCCTTCCTTTTTTAACATCTTGTGACAGGGTTTGGGTCCGCTCAACCCACTTGTACCATGATAAAAAAAAAATCTAATATTCAATATTAAATATTTAATACTATTATTCTTTCAATATTAACTATTATCCACAACAATAAAGATTGTTGTTCTTAGTGTCAACCTCTTTAATTATTTAGATCCATAGTACTATCTAGAATTGCCTGGGCACTTGCAGTTAGAAGATGTTCAAAGTGTGTTCACTTCAATTGAGGTGATCGGTACTAGTTGGAAGGAAGCCATTACACTGAATGCTAGCAATGTTGTTGCAGCCAGGAATCATTACAATCTACCATTTGCTTACCACCATGAAAACTATGACCGGCATTTATAATTTATATAGAAGTCTCTTCAATTGAATTCATTTCTGAGGTGGAAAAACAATCATGTATTCCTTTTTCTTGAAGTAAATCACTTCCAGAAGGCCAGTGGGTGTTAGTTAAGACAGAATCTAGATTTAAGAACGCATCACCATTAACAATTGGAACATTCACAAACTCATTGTTTAAATCATGTAAGAATTTGTCATTCATATTTTCCATCTTCAATGTTGTAAAGCAGTATTCAATCAAATATTGCGGCCAATATACACACATACTATAAGAAGACAAAATTAGCAATATGTACAAATTATTGGACGATTTGGTGCAATTATTGGAAAGTGACGTTTTCAAGTTGAAGTTTACAGGGGCAGAAGATTGGTTTGATTCTTAATCTTCCTCAATTAAATATTGAATTAACGCGCATTAAAAAAACACGGTGATTATGATATGTGCAAAGGCGATTAACCAATTGAATGATCCCAAGGATTATAATGTTTAAATAGGTTGGAATGCATAACCAGTTGTCCATAAATATCCAAATATATTAGAATTATTATAATGAGCTGTCTTCGTAAGTCTAAAATATATATGGAGTTTCCCGTAGTCAATCAATCTAAAAAGTCTCTCCCTTTTTTTCCCAACACATGTGCTGACCGTTTTACACCAAACCTGGTAATGGTGTATTAAATCTATGTAACATTTGAATATGGCAGACTTGACTGTTGCAACATACGAAAGATAGAAGTAAGGATGATCATATCACAAGCCTTCTCTCGCAGTTACACTAGGGTATATGTGGAAGAAATAATGAGACATATAACCGAATATAACATTAATAAGATATAACGATAATTAGACTAATAAGATATTTAACGCCATCCTCATATATGAGCAGAATGATTAACCAAACTCTCTCTTAAAAAGAGTTAATATACATCTAAACAACAACTTTCTACAAGGGATCACTATATAATTTTCCATATGGGATATCACGTGTCATCCTTAAATTTCGGCATTTGCAACAATCGTCAGCTAGTGTACACATTGGCTACAAGATTGTGAAGTATTTCTTTATTGCAATTATATTTTTATTTTTAATTTAACCTAGTTTGTAATCAAGAGATTATTAGGTGTTATTGAAATTTCAGTTCATTATTTTTTTTTATTAAAGGTTAAAAGTTTTTTGACTGGGATCCTAGCTAGGAACATCAAAATGGGTCAAAAACAAGATAAAGCAATTAGTACAATAGAGAAAGGATGAAGCACATTGCCCATCAGTACTACAACAGAAAAGACTCACAAGTGATATCCAACAAAAATATAATCAGAAGGCATGACAGGAGAACAAAAGAAGAGACTAATTCTCTAGGAGGTGGAAGTAGATTTTTTGTTCTTCTTGTTATGAACCTTTTTCCACCTATCTGAATCTTCCATTATAGGAAGGAAAATTTATTTTCCTTCAATCGGAATATATTTGTTGTTTATATAGGAAGAACCATTCTCCCTTTCCGCTTCATGGGTTTGTGGTTCCGTATTTTAGATCGTATGAGTTTCACTAGTGGCCAACCCCTTAGGGCTCTCTGGGATAATGGGTTGGATGGTCTCAACAACCATATGTGTACTATCATCATGTGAGGAGCTCTTCGTGCAAGGTGATGATGGTTCAAAAATCAAGTTAGAAGGGGCACACGTCGTATAATGATCAGGTACAGAGTCTTTCCACAAGACGAGTCTAGAACCAATGTGCTTAGGGTGTTAACAATAAGCTATGAAATGTCCTGTTTTAAAAGATCTATGGCACCAAAAAGGAACACCTTCAAAATCAAGCTTTTGGACCCATTTTTTTTCACCTATCAAGAGGTTGATCTCAATTTAAGTTAATTTTATTTATCAAGAAATTATTTGGTAGTATCCAAACTCACAAGTACTTTTGTATAAGGTTTTAGTAAAATGTGGTTTGTGCTCACAATTAGTTATTTTATTACCTCAACAAGATTTCATTGCTGCTCCTTTAGGCCAAGACCATCACTCTCAATGCTTGCTTCTCATGATAAAGACAAGAAAAATGTAAGGAAGCATCAGGTTGAAGGTCCAACATTACAAAAATACAAGTTTCAGCCAATGACAGTGGGGAAAGTGATTAAGGGCATGGGCATGCACAACTTGCTTAATGAGAAGATAAAAAAACCTTGGTGAAGGAAATTACCTTCACCTGCTCTTGCCTTTTGTATGGATAAAACTAGAGATTACTAAATGAAAGTAGCAAGATTTACCTTACCACCCCATTATCAAAGTGAGCCAGGATAAAGAGTAGGGGCCCATAAACTAGTTTGTATATGCCCCCCCCAAAAGTAATGTACCTCATAATATTTTCAGCTACATGATCACAATGCTTCTTCAAAGAGGTTCTTTCATATCTCGACTTATAAATGTAAACTTTCTCTTTCTTTTTCAGCAAAAAATCTGCCATATCAGCATTAAGGACCTTAAAATAAATATCCCCTTCATTGGGAAACCCAGTCACTTCAGAAATGCTCTCCACTAAAATTACAAACTTTTTTTTTCCCACATGAACATTTCCCTACTTCCAAGAGGAAAAAACACTACTCCAAACCACCAAGGAGTGCTATGATAGTCTTTTTATGGAATTTGCCACCACTTTTTCCACCAAAATCTTCCAGATGACTTCATGTTGTTTAAGATCATGGTAGTTAGCTAGCTCAAGTTGAACCAGGGCACCCCATATTTTTGAGAGTCGAGAAACAAATAAAACAAATAGCAAAAATTGTATGAAATGAAGTTTTTATGTGGGTATAACTAAACAGACCCAAAACTCTATTGACACGTGCCGATGAGAGAAAAGACTGCTTGCAATTATTTTTTAAAATCTACATTAATGATTCAAATTTCACTTACTCGGTTTCCCACGTAATACAAAGGTAATAAAAAAATAAGCATTCCAATCATCATAAATGTGATCGTCGTCAGCGGTAAGGAAATAATATGACCAAAGGAAACGAAATCCCAAGTAATCATGATAAGAGGTGCCAACCTTATAAGTGTAAAACTTAGTAATGTTTATGATAGTCATCCTTAACAACTATTAAAATTAATTCAGGAAGGTTCCCTATCCATTGTTTTTTATTCTGTTGTGAGACTCCAAGATTAGCAAGAAGATCAACCAATTTGTTTCCTTCCTTGAAAACAAGCTGATATTTAACGTTGTTAAATTGTGATTGGAGGAGTCTTATGTCCGATATGATGTTGCTGATAGTCTTGCTGGCTACACCCTTGTTGTTAAGAATATTAATCAAGTTTACTATGTCATTTTCCATAATTATGGTAATATTTCCTAAATTAGTATCCAGTTCAAGATCCTTGTAAATAGCCAAAGCTTCACCTCTATAGTTAGTGCCAAAATCAAAGGAGGAGGCATAAACCGCGATCGGTTTTCCCAAATCATCCCTAATCGCAGTGCACTTACATAAGAGGCCTAGATAACTTTTAGTATCCTTGTCTATATTAGGTTTAAGCCATCCATCATGAGGAGAGGTCCAGGTTGTAGTAGCCCTAAGAGCAGCGGAGTTGGGAGGCTTGAGGGGAACCATGAATTGCAGTAACCACTTTCTTTCGATGTTGAGAATATTTTTACACTTGTGTTGCTTTCTAATGTAGCAATTAAAATTTTCTTGAAGACCAATAAAGATCAAAGTGAATACCTGTAGGGAGGTACTTTGTTGATCCTTACAAATTATCCTATTTCACTCTTTCCATATGTTCTTTAGTGTCTGAGGGAGAATTAATTTCCAGACAAGATTGATAACTTGATGACCAAAGAATGGAATCCATTGATCGATAACTTCCACAATTGTTTTGGGGAAAATCCAAGACACTCCAAAACTATTAAACAAAAGACTCAAAAATTAGAATGAGTAATTACAATGAAAGAGTAAATGGGCTAAAAATTCAAGAGTGTTAAGACAAAGGACACACCTGGTTGGTAGTGAGTATCCAATCTTTTTTAGGTTTTCTCTCGATAGGAATGTGCCTCCAAAAGTGAGCCAAGTGAACAATCCTAGTTTAGGGATCACTTGAGGCATCCAGATCTATTGTAATGTAGGGCCATCTAGGCTATGTGAAACAGAGAGGTAGAAACCTTGACAGAAAAGGAGCTTGAAACTGAAAGATCTCAAATTCTAACATCCTCCACATAAGAAGTGGTTAAAAACTATTGCACCATTAAGGGCTTCAATTTTTCTATCAATTGCATCTGAAGATAGCTAGTGCCTTCCCAAACAAGTATAAACCAATTTGGGTGCAATGATGATCTATCGACATAACTTGCAACATAAAGACTGCAGGTTATAATAAGTCTAGATCTTATAGGATCCCATAAGGGTTCATCCGATAATGCCTTATCTCCCATCCATTTGTCATTCCAGAATGTAACTGTTGTAAAATTTCCAATTTTCCATCTATTGCCTACCTGAATCAAAATTCTAGTACTCTTAATGGAATTCCAAATGGCTTGTCCATTTGGGGTATTTTAATCATAGGAGTCATCAACCGAAGAAAGATATTTAGAGATTGTCATCTGACTCCAAGAAGCTCTTCCATTGTTAGCAATTTCCTAACCTAATTAGTCAAGCATGGTGTAACACCTGCTAAAATGACCACTTGAGACCAAGAACAACCTAGATTTAGGTAGAAAAATTATGGAATATTTTTTTTGAAAAGCGTGACCACTACCAGGCTTCAAGCATCAGTTATCACAACAAAGATTCATAGTCAATTATAATTTAATAAATGAAAATTTCCCATTGTAACAAATTTTAGATCCACATTACAAAATTAATGAGTGTAATTAATCCAAATATAGTTACATTTCTCGTAGGTGTTAATTTAATAACTAATTAAATTAACACTATAGTTAAATAATCCCTAATTAGTTTTGGAGATACCCTATAAAACAATTTTATTCCCAAGGTTTTTAATTTCACTAGGTCTAAACAATAACCAAGGTTCTTATTTACATGGGTTAGAAAAAAATTCTCTTATACCATAACGTGACCCCTTAAAAATCTCAACCCATGCTTTAGAGTTACACATTTAACTTAAAAAGGGGTAATTTACCAGTTACCCACTCTCAGACTCATCTTTGCAATTCAACATGATTTTTTAGATTTTTTACGCACTTAAGGTTTCTTAAAAACATATCCATTAGATAGGAAATTTCTTTCCCTTTCCAATAATATAAAAAAGTCCTCCTAAGTCCTCATATTTCTAAAGTTACAGGCCGGTGGACTTGGGGAGGAAAGTTTTCCCAAAGGCAGGGATGTGGTCCTAGGCAAGACTTTTCACCTGGGGAAGGTTTTGGGCTGGCGGAACGGGGTAGGTAATTTGGTGCTTCACATTTTTGGCAAAAAATGTAAGTTACACCCACGCGCCTGCGAGCCCACGACAGAGATTGGTGCTAAAAGAAGAAAACTTACCCCAAGCTGCAAGGGACATGTGGCATGTTTTTACGCCAATGCGGGAATGCGGGTCACCGGAGGCACAAAGGATTTTTAAAGTTTTTGTTGAAGGGGAAAAAAGTTTTAAAATGAGCCGTGCCTTTTCCAAATCCCAGGGATGCAATGTGTCATTCACAAAAATTCAAGTGGGGAAGTGGACCATCGGGGAAAACTTAGAAATGTTGGCTTTGTGTTAAAAAGCGCAAAGGTTTAAAACAATCCGCGCCTCAAGTTCACACCAAGGAAAATATAAATCCAAACAATGATGCAGGATGGATAACTATGGGAAAAAAGTAGAAAGGGAAAATTGTAAATGACGCCCTTAAAAAGTATTTAAGATCCTCTGGGAAGGAATTTGAGGGATGAGTTGGATGATTGTTGCTTTTAGTTTTTGCTTTCTATGTGGATGTGCTTTTGTTGTTCCTCTTTACTGATGGTAGAGGTAGTTTCTCTCCATGCTCATTGTCTTATCCTTGCTTCGTTTTGTAACATCTTGTTACAGGGTATGGCTCCTCTCAACCCACTTGTACCATAATATAAAAAATATCTAATATTCAATATTAAATATTTAATACTATTATTCTTTCCATATGAAACTTTCAATATTAACTATTATCCATAACAATAAAGATTGTTGTTCTTACTATCAACCTCTTTATTGAGATCCATAGTACTATCTGGAATTGCCTAGACACTTGCAGTTAGAAGATGTTCAAAGTGTGTTCACTTCAATTGAGGTGAATCGGTACTAGTTGGAAGGAAGCCATTACAGTGAATGCTAGCATTGTTGTTGCAGCAAGGAATCGTTACAATCTACCACTTGCTTCCCACCGTGAAAACTATGACGGGCATTTATAATTTATATAGAATTCTCTTCAATTGAATTCATTTCTGAGGTGGACAAACAATCGTGTATTCCTTTTTCTTGAAGGAATTAACTTCCAGAAGGTCAGTGAGTGTTAGTTAAAACAGAATCTAGATTTAAGAGCGCATCACCATTAACAATTGGAACATTCGCAAACTCATTGTTTAAATCATGTAAGAATTTTTCATTCATATTTTCCATCTTCAATGTTGTAAAGCAGTATTCAATCAAATATTGCGGCAAATATACACACATACTAAAACAAGACAAAATTAACAAAACGACGATTTGGTGCAATTATTGGAAAGTGACGTTTTCAAGTTGAAGTTTTATAGGGGCAGAAGATTGTTTTGATTCTTAATCTTCCTCAATTAAATATTGAATGAACGTGCATTAAAACACATGATGATTATGATGTGTGTAAAGATGATTAAGCAATTGAATGATCCCAAGGATTATAATGTTTAAATAGGTTGGAATGCATAACCAGTTGTCCATAAATATCCAAATATATTAGAATTATTATAATGAGCTGTCTTCGTAAGTCCAAAAAATATATGGAGTTTCCCATAGTCAATCAATCTAAAAAGTCTCTCAATTTTTTTCTTAACACATGTGCTGACCGTTTTACACTAAACCTAGTAATGGTGTATTAAATCTGTGTAACATTTCAATATGGTAGACTTGACTATTGCAACATACGAAAGATAGACGTAGGGATGATCATATCACAGGCCTTCTCTCGGAGTTACACTAGGGTATATGTGGAAGAAATAATGAGACATATAACCGAATATAAGATTAATAAGATATAACGATAATTAGACTAATTAGATATTTAACGCCGTCCTCATCTATGAGGAGAATGATTAACCAAACTCTCTCTTAAAAAGAGTTAATATACATCTAAACAACAACTTTCCACAACGGATCAATATATAATTTTCCATATTGGATATCATGTGTCATCCTTAAATTTCGGCATTTGCAACAATCATCAGCTAGTGTACACATTGGCTACAGGATTGTGAAGTATTTCTTTATTGCAATTATATTTTTATTTTTAATTTAACCTAATTTGTAATCAAGAGATTATTAGGTGTTATTGAAATTTCAGTTCATTATTTTTTTTATTAAAGGTTAAAAGTTTTTTGACTGGGATCCTACCTAGGAACATCAAAATGGGTCAAAAACAAGATAAAGCAATTAGTAAAATAGAGAAAGGATGAAGCACATTTCCCAACAGTACTACAACAAAAAAGACTCGCAAGTGATATCCAATAAAAATATAATCAGAAGGCATGGCTAGAGAACAAAAGAAGAGACTAATTCTCTAGGAGGTGGAAGTAGATTTTTTGTTCTTCTTGTTATGAACCTTTTTCCACCCATCTGAATCTTCCATTATAGGAAGGAAAATTTTATTGCCTTCAATCGGATGATATTTGTTGTTTATATAGGAAGAACCATTCTCCCTTTCCGCTTCATGGTTTTGTGGTTCCGTATTTTAGATCGTATGAGTTTCACTAGTGGCCAACCCCTTAGGGCTCTCTGGGATAATTGTTTGGGTGGTCTCAACAACCATCTGTGTACTATCATCCTTTGAGAAGCTCTTCGAGCAGGGTGATGATGGTTCAAGAATCAAGTTAGGAGGGGCACACGTCTTATAATGATCAAGTAGAGAGTCTTTCCACAAGACGAGTCTAGAACCAATGTGCTTAGGTTGTTCATAATAACCTATGAAATGATCTATGCCCACCTTCAAAATCAAGCTTTTGGACCCGTGTTTTGTCACCTATCAACAGGTTGATTTCAATTTAAGTTATTTTTATTAATCAAGAAATTATTTGATAGTATCCAAACTCACAATTACATTTGTATAAAGTTTTAGTAAAATGTGGTTTGTGCTTACAATTAGTTATTTTCTTACCTTAACAAGATGTCATTACCACTCCTTTAGGCCAAGAGCATCACTCTCGATGGAACTCCCATTAAAACAACCCACTTGAGACCCAAGAACAACCTAGGATAGTCAGAAGAATTATATGGGATATATATTTTTTTAAAGTGTCCGTTACCAGGTTACAAGACAACTGTTGTCCCAAACAAGTTGTCAAGACAAGTACTATTAATGGCTTATTGTTTTGTTAATACAAACATTATAAAGAATTACAAGCTCTAAACTTAGGGTTAGATTAATCAATTAGGTTAAGAGGGTAATTTCTCCCTATACTAGTCTCTAATAGGCTTAAAAGATTCAACTTGATTTTTCTCCAAATTAACGCACTCAAAACTTCCCAAAAATATTTCCATTAGATAGGAAATTTCTTCACCTTTCCGGTGATATAAAGAAGCCCTCCTAACTCATATTTCTCAAGTTATGGGCTGATGGGCCTTGGGAGGTGAATTTTCCCAAGAGAGGGCCTTTGGGCCTAGGGAAGAAATTGTTTCCCCAACTTGGGCCTGTGGAACTCGGAGAGAAAAATTTTCTGGACAATGAATGCAGACCGGTGGGGCGGGGAAGCCCATTTTTCCCAAATTTGTTTTCGAAAGTGCATAATGTTGAAATTGATTTGAGGCTCCGCCGACGCCCAATGAAGCCACGTATCAATCAATGATTGGTTGTGGGGCAGCGGGGCTGCGGAGGAAAAATTTCTAAATTAACTTTTTGGACTTAAATCATTCTTAGACAAAATGAAGGCTTGCGGATAAGCGGAGCAGCGGGAAACTTCATGACTTTGCACCTTTTGGGAAAAAAGAAAAAATGGAAATTTTTAGCCCGTGGGTCCTCCCAAGAATATTTTATTCATTTAAATTTGATAGTTAAATTATTTTGAACCCATCACTACTCCTACATTTCCAAGGTTAACAATTGTATAAAGGAGCTGATGTTGGAAGGGTGGATGTCTATGAACAGAAAGGTTGTTGTATGACTATTTAACTTGGTTATTAATGCTTTATCTTTCATATGGTTATGTAAAAGCTAGAGGGAGTCATTTAAAACCTCATCCATTTATCTAATCAGAATACTCTTACTATTATCATCATTGTCATTATCATTCATTAAAAGGATGATATTATTAATACTAGCAATGGCACCTTCAGTGCCATTAAAAGTGTATCGTCCTATTTAAATTATATATACTATTTTTACCATTCTAACATTGAATATTAAATATTGAAGATCAAAGTACCAATATCAAACAAATTTTATAAAACCAAATGTTTTGAGTTAAACAAATCAAGGGGATACATGTGCCATCTCTATATATATTTATCCTCACTACCCCAGCTAAACATGATATGGACTAGACAGTTGTGGGTATGTAGAAAAAAGCTCAAGTGAAGAGGTTATCTGAAGATACAGATATGCATCATTGATTTCATAAATAGGGGCCATTAGCATAGCAAATGACCAATGGAATTTCTCTTTGGTGGAAGAATTTTCAGTTCTCTCATGTTTCCAAGGTTATGAATTATATAAAGGATTTGATGCTTGAAGGGTGGATGTCGACCTATAAAGCAATGTTCTTGTATGACTATTTGAGTTGGACATTAATTCTTTATCTTTCGTATGGTTATGTAAAAGGTTGGGGGAGCCTTTCAAAACCTGACTTATTTATGTGATCAAATTGTTATTGTTTTTGTTGTTGTCATTGTTTTTTTATGTATTATTATTATGAATATTATTATTATTATTATTATTTTCATTATTGGTAATTTAAAGAACGATAAAGTAATACTGGAAATCACACCTTTAGTGCCATTAACAACCTATCAACCTGTTTAAAAATATAGTAAATATCTTTACTATTCTAATATTGAATATTGAATATCTAATAGTCAGCAGAATTTTTATTTAGAGGATGATTCCAAGAACAAAGCTCATCTTGGTCAGAAAATTGTGGAGGGCATTCTTGCCCCTACTCTTGTAGGGAAGGCTACACATAGTTCTGATGTTGAGGATACCATTACCCTTTTCTTGGGACTCAAACTCATGAGGGCAAATATAATTTTAAAATCATCTTTCCAGTTCAAACCAAGGAAAATGTAAATGCAAATAATGATGCAGGATGGATCACCAAGAGAAAAAAGAAGAAAAGGAAAATTGTAAATGATGCCCTTAAAATGCATTCAAGATCCTGTGGGAAGAAATCCGAGGGATGAGTTGGATGATTGTTTCTTTAAGTTTTTTCTTTCTATGTGGATGTGCTTTTGTTGTTCCTGTTTGCCTATAGTAAAGAAAGTTTCTCTCTATGCTCATTGTTTTATCTTTGCTTCGTTTTGTAACATCATGTTATGTGGTTTGGGTCCCCTCAACCCACTTGTACCATGATAAAAAAAATATCTAATATTCAATATTAAATATTTAAGACTATTATTCTTTCAATATGAAACTTTCAATATTAACTATTATCCATATCAATAAAGATTGTTGTTCTTACTATCAACCTCTTTATTGAGATCCATAGTACTATCTGGAATTGCCTGGGCACTTGCAGTTAGAAGATGTTCAAAGTGTGTTCACTTGAATTGAGGTGAATCGGTACTAGTTGGGAAGCCATTACAGTGAATGCTAGCATTGTTGTTGCAACCAGGAATCATTACAATTTACCACTTGCTTACCACCATGAAAACTGTGACAGGAATTTATAATTTATATAGAATTCTCTTCATTTGAATTCATTTTTGAGGTGGACAAACAATCGTGTATTCCTTTTCCTTGAAGTAAATCACTTCCAGAAAGCCAGTGGGTGTTAGTTAAGACAGAATCTAGATTTAAGAGCGCATCACCATTAACAATTGGAACATTCACAAACTCATTGTCCAAATTATGTAAGAATTTATCATTCATATTTTCCATCTTCAATGTTGTAAAGCAGTATTCAATCAAATATTACGGCCAATATACACAAATACTATAACAAGACAAAATTAGCAAAATGTACAAATTATTGGACGATTTGGTGCAATTATTTGAAAGTGACGTTTCCAAGTTGAAGTTTACAGGGGTAGAAGATTATTTTGATTCTTAATCTTCCTCAATTAAATATTGAATGAACGCGCATTAAAACACACGATGATTATGATGTGTGCAAAGACAATTAACCAGTTGAATGATCCCAAGGATTATAATGCTTAAATAGGTTGGAATGCATAACCAGTTGTCCATAAATATCCAAATATATTAGAATTATTATAATGAGCTGTCTTCGTAAGTCCAAACAATATATGGAGTTTCCCATAGTCAATCAATCTAAAAAGTCTCTCCATTTTTTTCCCAACACATGTACTGACCGTTTTACATTTAAATTTATGTAACATTTCAATATGGTAGACTTGATTGTTGCAACATACGAAAGAGAGACGTAGGAGGCCTTCTCTCGCAGTTGCACTAGGGCTCGCAGTTACACTAGGGTATATGTGGAAGAAATAACGAGACATATAACCGAATATAAGAATAATAAGATATAACCATAATTAGACTAACAAGATATTTAACACCATCCTCATATATGAGCAGAATGATTAGGTAAACTCTCTCTCATAAAAACAGTTCAAATACATCTAAACAAAAACATTCCACAAGGTATCTATATATAATTTTTCATATGGGATATCATGTGTCATCCTTGAATTTCTACATTTGCAACAATCATTAGCTAGTGTACACATTGGCTATAAGATTGTGAAAGTATTTCTTTATTGCAATTTTATTTTAATTCTTAATTTAACCTAATTTGTAATCAAGAGATTATTAGGTGTTATTGAAATTTCAGTTCATTATTTTTTTATTAAAGGTTGAAAGTTTTTTTGTCTCGGATCCTACCTAGGAACATGAAAATGGGTCAAAACCTAGATAAAGCAATGAGTGCAATAGAGAAAGTATGAAGCACATTTCCCAACAGTACTACAACACAAAAGACTCACAATTGATATAAAAAAAACATAATCAGAAGGCACGACTGGAGAACAAAAGAAGAGACTAATTCTCTAGGAGGTGGAAGTAAATTTTTTGTTCTTCTTGTTATGAACCCTTTTGCATCCATCAAAATCTTCCTTTATAGGGAGGAAAATTTGATTACCTTCAATCAGCTGATTTTTTTTGTTTATATAGGAAGATCCATTCTCCCTTTCCGCTTCATGGGTTTGTGGTTCCAGATTTTTGATCCTATGAGTTTCACTAGTGGCCAACCCCTTAGGGCTTTCTGTGATAATGGGTTGGGTGGTCTCAACAACCATCTATGTACTATCATCCTGTGAGGAGATCTTCGAGCAGGGTGATGATGGTTCAAGAATCAAGCTAGAATGGGCACACATCGTATAATGATCAGGTAGAGAGTCTTTTCACAAGACGAGTCTACAACCAATGTGCTTAGGTTATTCATAATAAGCTACGAAATGTCCTGTTTTAAAACATCTATGGCAACAAAGAGGGACACCTTCAAAATCAAGGTTTTGGACCCATGTTTTGTCACCTATCAAGAGGTTGATCTCAATTTAAGTTAATTTTATTAATCAAGAAATTATTTGGTCGTATCCAAACTCACAAGTACTTTTGTATAAAGTTTTAGTAAAATGTGGTTTGTGCTCACAATTAGTTATTTTCTTACCTCAACAAGATTTCATTGCCATTCCTTTAGGCCAAGAGCATCACTCTCGAAGCTTGTTTCTCATGATAAAGACAAGAAAAAATGTAAGGAAGCATTAGGTTGAAGGTCCAACATTAAAAAAATTCAAGTTTGAGCCAATGAAAGTGGGAAACTTATTAAAGGCATGGGCATGGACAACTTGCTTAAAGAGAAGATAAATAAACCTTGGTGAAGGAAATTACCTTCACCCGATCTTTCCTTTTGTATGGATAAAACTAGAGACTAGTAAAGGAAATTAGCAAGATTAACCTTACCCCCATTATGAAAGTGAGCCAGGATAAAGAGCTGGGGCCCATAAACTAGTTTGTATATTCCCCTCAATAATGTACCTCATAATCTTTTCAGCTACATGATCCCAGGACTCCTTTAAAGAGGTTCTTTTCTAGATCTACTTATAAATGTAAACTTTCTCTTTCTTTTTCATCAAAAAATCTGCTATATCAGCTTTTAGTGACCTATTAAAATAAATATCCCCTTTGTTGGGATGCCCAGTCACTTCAACAATTCTCTCGACCAAAATTACAATTTTTTTTTTCCCACATGAATGTTTCCCTGGTTCCAAGAGGACAAAACATTGCTAGAAACCATGAAGGAGTGCCCTAAGAGTCTTTCTATGAAATTCGCCACCCCTTTTCCACCAGAACCTTCTAGATGACTTCATCTTGTTTAAGATCATCGCAATTAGCTGGCTCAAGTTAAACTAGGGAACTCCCCCTTGTTTTCGAGAATTGAGAACCAAATAAAACAACTAGCACAAATTTTATGAAATGAAGTTATAATGTGGGTATAATTAAACAGACCCAAATCTCTATTGACACGTGCCCACGAAGAAAAAGATTGCTTGTAATTTTTTTTTAAAATCTACATTAATGATTCAAATTTCACTTGCTCGGTTTCCCACGTGCGACAAAGGTAATAAATAAATAAGCATTCCAATCATCATAAATGTGATCATCGCCACCGATAAGGAAAGAATATGAGAAAAGGAAACAAAATCCCATGTAATCATGATAATAGGTGCCAACCTTATAAGTGCAAAACTTAGTAATGTTTATGATAGTCATCCTTAACAACTTTTACAATTAATTCAAGAAGGTTCCCTATCCATTGTTGTTGATTCTGCTATGAGACTCCAAGATTAGCAAGCAGATCAGCCACTTTGTTTCCTTCCCTAAAAACATGTTGATATTTAACGTTGTTAAATTGCGATTGGAGGAGTATTATGTCTGATATGAAGTTGGTGATAGTCCAGCTAGATACACACTTGTTGATAAGAAGATTAATCAAGTTTACTAAGTCATTTTACACAATTATGGTAATCTTTCCTAAATTAGTATCTAGTTCAAGGTCCGTTTAAATAGCCAAAGCTTTACCTCTATAGTTAGTGCCCAAATCAAAGAAAGAGGTAGGAACCGCCATCGGTTTTCCCAAATCATCCCTAATAGTACCGCCCCTAAAAGAAAGGCCCAGATTACCTTTAGTAGCCTTGTCTATATTAATTTTAAGCCATCCATCATGAGGAGGGGTCTAGATAATAGTAGCCCTAAGAGCAACAAATTTGGGAGGCTTGAGAGGAACCATGAGTTGTTGTAACCACTTTCTTTCCATGCTGAGAATAATTTTACACTTATGTTTCTTCCAAATGTAACAATTCAATTTTTTTTTAAGACCAATAGAGATCAAAGTGAAGACCTGTAGGAAGGTACTTTGTTGATCCTTACAAATTATCTTATTTCACTCTTTCCATATGTTCCATAGGGTGTGAAGGAGAATTAATTTCCAGACAAGATTGATAACTTGATGATGAAAGAATGAAATCCATTCATTGATAACTTCCAAAATTGCTTTAGGTAAAACCCAAGACTCTCCAAAACTATTAAACAAAAGACTCCAAAATGAGAAGGAGTAATTAAAATGAAAGAGTAAATGGGCTGAAGATTTAAGAGCATTAAGACAAAGGATGCACCTAGTTGGTAATGACTATCCCCTCCTTTTTAGGTTTTCTCCGGATAGGAATGCACCTCTAAAAGCGAGCCAAGTGAAAAATACTAGTTTAGGGATCACATGAGGCAACCAGATCTATTATAATGTAGGGCCTTCTAGGCTATGTGAAATGGAGAGGTATCAACCTTTACAGAAAAGCAGCCTGAAACTGAAAGATGCCATATTCTAGCATCCTCCACATAAGAAGTAGTTAAAAACTGTTGCACTAGTAAGAGCTTCAATTTTTATATCAATTGCATCTGAAGATAGCTGGCTCTTTCTCAAATAGGTATAGACCAACTTGGGTGTAGTGATGATGTATTGACATAATTTGCAACATAAGGGCTATAGGTTATAATAAGTCTAGATCTTATAGGATCCCATAAGGGGTCATTTGATAACGCCTTCTCTCCCATCCATTTTTTGTTCTAGAAGGCAACTATTGTACCATTATCAATTTTCCATCTAGTGCCTACCTGAATCAAGATTCTAGTAATCTTAATGGAATTCCAAATGGCTCAGCCATTTGGGGTATGTTAATCACAATAGTCCTCAACTGAAGAAATATATTTAGAGATTGTCATCTGTCTCTAAGAGGCTCTTCCATTGTTAGCAATTTCCCAACCTAATTCGGAAAGCTTGGTGTAACTTTTGAAAAGCATGACCACTACCAGGCTTCAAGCAACAGTTGTCACAACAAAGATTCAAAGTCAATTATAATTTAATAAATGAAATTTTCCCGTTGTAACAAATATTAGATCCACATTACAAAATTAATGAGTGTAATTAATCCAAATATAGTTACATTTCTCTTAGGTGTTAATTTAATAAATAATTAAATTAACACTATAGTTAAATATTCCTTAATTAGTTTTAGAGGGTCAAAGGGGCCAAAACAATTAAATGCCCAAGGTTTTTAATTTCACTAGGTCTAAACAATAACCAAGGTTCTTATTTACATGGGTTAGAAAAAACATTCTCTTATCCCATAACGTGACCCCTTAAAAAGGTCAACCCATGCTTTAGAGTTACACATTTAAGTTAAAAAGGGGTAATTTCCCACTTACCCACTCTCAGACTCATCTTTGCACTTCAACCTGATTTTTCACATATTTTACACACTTAAGGTTTCCTAAAAACATTTCCATTAGATAGGAAATTTCTTTCCCTTTCCAATGATATAAAGAAGTCCTCCTAACTCCTCATATTTCTTAAGTTACAGGCCGGCGGACCTGGGGAGGAAATTTTTCCCAAAGGCGGGCCTGCAGGCATGGGGAAGAAATTTTTCCCAAAGGCGGGCCTGCGGGCCCAGGGAAGACTTTTTTCACCTGGGGAAGGTTTCAGGCCGGCAGAGTGGGGGAGGTAATTTGGCACTTTGCACTTTTGGCAAAAAATGCAAGTTACACCCACGCGCCCACGAGCCCGCGGCGGGCTTCGCGCCAAAAGAAGAAAACTTGCCCAAGCCGCAAGGGACACATGGCATGTTTTTAAGCCAATGCGGAAGGCAGGTCACCGGAGGCACTTAGGATTTTTAAATTTTTTGTTGAAGGGGAATTTTTTTTTTAAAATGAGTCGTGCCTTCCGCCGATGCCCAGGGATGCCACGTGTCATGCCCAAAAATTCAAGCGGGGAAGCGGACCATTGGGGAAAACTTAGAAATGTTGGATTTTGTGTTAAAAAGTGTGAAGGTTTAAAACAACCCGCACCTCCGCTATCACCTAAAGAAGCCACGTGTCAGTCCAATAGTGACCTGCGGGAAGGTGGGCCAGTGGGGAAACTTAGGAATTTTTGCCAATCTTTTCCAAAAGCGATAAGGTCTAAAACCATCCATGCCTCCGCCGATGCCTAAAGAAGCCACATGTGGAAGACCCTCATTGGCTACGGGGTGGTGGGCCATCGGGGAGACTTAGAAATTTTCACCTTTTTCTTTTCAAAAGGTAAAGTTTGAAGGTGCGGGCCTGTGAACCCGCGGAAGTATTTTTTTTTTCCAAAAGTGAAGGATGCGGGGTTGTGGGGCCGTGGAGGAACTTGTGAATTTTTGCATTTTTGAAAAAAGTTCCCTAAGTAATTTTTGGCTTGCGGATCCGATTTACAAAAAATTCCTTTTTTGACAGTTAGTTTTTTTTTTTTGAAACCAACCAAAGTAAAAACTTCAGAAGGCCATAACTTTCGACTGGAAGCTCAGATTTGAGAAAATAAGGACTTTTTGGAAAGGGATCAAACTCCTCTTTGCATAGGAAGCACAAAATATTATTTTCAACAAACTTAGATGGGTGAAATTTAAGAAAACGTCTTTCCTTCCATAAAAATGTGAACTAAACTTTTCAACTGCCAGATTTAATCTGATCCGCTATTCTTCCTTCTCCAACATGCCAAACCGACATGGAGAATCACACTTGATAGAAATTGGACATGGATTTGCAAGGATTAATTGATTATGGTTGGGATTTCAAAATGGATTTATTTCCTTTCTCTTTTCTCTGTAATTACATTTTTCTTCCTCTAGCTCGATTAATAAAGTTCTAAGTAAATTTCTTGAGCAATACAAACTATTTTGGGATGCATTTTGATCATCCTTAGTTCATTTTAAAGTTTTCATTTTGTCTTTCATAGTTGCAGGGTACTCTGTATATTTTTCTGATATTTATTGCAGGTTTGAAACAATCTAACAGAGATCTACATATTTCAAACTGGAAATTTATCTATTTCATTTTCCATACTTTAAACATTTAGGTTCATTCCATTCTAAGTTTACAATGTTCAAATTTCCTTCAATCTATGTGTGGAGAGCAAGAATGTAGTTCTATTTTCAAAACGTTCCTTTCAAATAATACAGAGGAATGTAATATTTCCTAACATAGACTTTTCCAGCCTTCAAACAAAGAGTTTGCAAAAGTATTTCAATCAACAGATTTCCAAATAGGAGCAAGTCCATTTTGTATAAAGTAAATCAACTTCTATTAAACTGAAATAATTTCCTTTACAACTTCTTTTCTGTTCACCAAAAGACAACTTACAAAATAAATCTTTCTCATTCGAATGTAACTTTCACATCCAAAAATAGAGAAACTTTTCACCACAAATAATATTACAATGTCATCCACTTAAAGTGGGAAATTTTTACAATAAGGAACCCAAAGAGGACTACAAAATTGTCTTCATACACAGCTCCAAGAAACAACAACAAGAGAGATCCGCCAGATTTCATTTGGTCACAACAAAGAAAAGGGGGAGAGGCAACACTCTCCACCCAACCAAGAATTCCAATGAAGAGGAGAATTTCGTCCTCCTCATTGGCCCCCGAGCCCCAACCACATTACAATAGGAAATGGATTCAACTCATGGCAACAAGATAAGCTTCCACAACACAAAACAGATTTCACAATCATATCACAGTCCAAAATAAAAAGCAGTTACAGTCACAAGAAGGATAGTAACAAAATATATAAGGCCTCATCACACAAAGGCCAAAAGAGAAAGATCTATGGGGGAAGCTTGCTTATACCTCCCAATGGGGAATGGGTGACCACCTTAAAACCCACCAAAATATTCATCTCAAACCCCCTACATACTCTTATGCCTCCCCAAGTACCTCTTATGCCTCCCCATTCTCTTATGCCTGCCCCAAAAGTAAGAAATGCAAGCTATTTCTTGTCCAAGGTGGAACACCCAACCAAAATCCCTCCACAAATAACTCTTATGCCTCCCCACAAAATATCCCCATAGTCTTCTCCTACACCACACCTAGGCAATCTACCCAACCAACCAACAAACATACCAAACACTCAACAACATTCATATATGCATACAATAAGAAAGAACACATTTTGCAAGAGTCAAGCTCCTACCTCTCCATGATAGAGCTTGATCCAAAAGTTCAACAATAAGCTTCTTCAAATCCAAACAGTCCCAAAGCACCAACAAATCCACAAGCATCCAAAATCCTCTAACTCTCTCCAATTGCAAGAGCACCAAACCAACATGAAGTAACCCCCAAATAACAAAAAGAATTTGAATAAATAGAAAAGGGAGAGAGGAGGATGAGGTGGCTCCATGTAGGATGCCACATCACTCATCCTCAACTCCACCTCACAAGTCAACTTCAAACTCCAAAGCACAATTAATAAGTGGGTGAATAAATGACATTTTACTTACACACACAATCCAAGCCCACAACCCTTAAGGACCAAAATTAATTTCATGCAAGAAGGTGCAATAAAAACTTACAACTTGTCTTCCCAAAATACATAATAAGGCCTAATTTTGACTCCCCAACCCATAGGTAGGGTTGTGTAACAATTTAAGAGGTGTGGGACAAGTTTAACTTGTCCCACAAGCCTCCAAAATCAGCCCCTAAGGACAGATCCGAATTTCAAAAGGAAAGTGGAGTGTTTCACACTCAAAGCTACTTACACATTACTTACAACACATAAACCAAGAGCCATCAACTCTAATAAATGCATTCTTTTGACCCATTTTAATTTATTTAACAACATGATTACTCACTAATCTAGACACAAATAAAATAAATAATAAAGGGGAAAATACATCACTAAAATCCACATACTAAATTTAAACAAAAGAAACTAAATAAAAGAATACACATAACCCCTTGGTCACATTTGAAGGTGATCCCCCCCATGGGAACCCCTAACAACAATTCATACACACACACACAACAAATACACGTTGCCATGGTGACCCTTGTTGAATTCATCTAGGATTCCAATGTGGTTGGTCTCCAATCCCCCGATGTTTGTTGTGACATGTTTACCTACAAAACACAAATACCTCCTTCGGCCTTGTGGCTGCATCAAATCATCCAAAATAAATATAAAATATAATTCCAAAATCATCTATATATGAATCAAAACATCATCTAGGCAAGTAATGATATCATTTACAATTTCATCAATAACAATATGATCATAATATTAGTTCAATTTTCTAGGTCTACTCAAAATGAAAAATATCACATGTCTGAAACACACACACACACACAGATTAGTTCAATTTTCTAAATTTACTCAATATGAAAAAATATCTCATGTACACACACATATATAACCATGCCAAGCAACATATCAACATCAATATAAAATGTCTCCAATAATCCACATGCATCATATATGAATCAAAATCAACAATAGTCCATGATCTCTAACATCTAACATCATGCCATATCAAAAGCTATAATAACATCCATAAGTATAGTCGACAGTATCATAATCAATAACAAAATGTGTCGAAGGGAAGTGGGCACTACATCCCCCTCCCCTTAGACTCGAATTCCTCCTGGAAGTCACTGGAATAGGTGTGGAAATTGAACTCGTAGCAAAGTAACATCCTCCCATGTAGCCGCAGTCTCATCATATCTGTCCCACTGCACTCGAACCTGGTCAATCTTTCTGCCTCGAAGGCCCAGGGTCCTACACTCTATAATGTGAATGGGCTCCACCATCACCTGCCCCTGATCCTGCACCTACAATGAGGTCCAATCTAGCACATGAGAAGGTCTGTAATATATCTCCTAAGTACTGAAACATGAAACACATCATGGATGCGAGACAAGCTAGGTGGCAATGCTAGACGGTAGGCCAAAGGACCGATACACTCCAAGATCTCAAAGGGGCCCATGAATCTAGGAGCTAACTTAGAACCTTTTCCATAATGGATAGGGCTCTTATGTGGCCTGACACGAAGGAAAACCTTCATGCCCACATCAAAACTATGGTCAGTCCTATGCTGATCTGCATACTTCTTCTGTCTGTCATGTGCCTCCTGCAGTCTCTGTCTGATCATAACCACCTACTGCTCCATGTCCTACAATAAAGTTGGCCCAAGAGAAACCCTGTCCTCTAACCTGTCCCAACTAAGAGGTGTCCTGCACTCTCTACCATACAGTTCCTGGAAAGGAGCCATGCCTATCGAACTCTGAAAACTATTATTGTAGGAAAACTCCACCAAGTACAAATACTCCTCCCATCTCGACTGGTGATCCATAACATACATCCTAAGCATGTCCTCTAAGATCTGATTCACCCACTCAGTCTTTCCATCTGTCTCAGGGTGATACACCGTGCTGAAATTGATCTTCATCCCGAGGGCATGCTGCATGGTAGTCCAAAAGTGGGAAGTATACAGAGGATCATGGTCACAAATGATCTTCCACAGAATCCCGTGTAATCTGACAATCTCATCTAGATATACCCATGCCACTGCACTAGATGTATAGGTGGTCTTCACTGGAGAAAAATGAGCCACTTTCATCAATTTATCCATTGTGACCATGATAGTGTCGTGGTGGTATCTCGACATCGGTAGCCCAACAATGAAGTCCATGGAAATGGTGTCCCATTTCCATTCCGGTATAACATGCGGAAAGAGAAGGCCAGCTGGATGTTGATGCTTGGCCTTCACTTTCTGACACTCTAAACAACATGACACAAAATGAGCCACATCTCTATGAAGTCCCCCTCTAATGATACAACTGTCTCAAAGTGGCGTGCATCTTCTTCACCCGGGATGGGCTGAATAGGGTGCACGATGTGCCTCTGTCAGAATGTCCTGCCTCAAGCCTCCATCTCTGGGAACATAAATCTAGTCTTTGTGCCTGAGAAGGCCATCTACCTCAAATGAAAACCCATCAAAATTCCCTTCAAGGGGTCTCTGAGACTCGATCTCTGCTCTAGCTATAATGTAGAAACTATCGTGAGGAAGCTACTGTAGAATCCTGCTCCACAAATCTGTGCTCACTGAGGTGGTCATAACCACATGTCTCCTCCTGCTAAGAGCATCTGCAACCAAATTCTCCTTCCCCTTCACATGCTCTATCTCCATATCATACTCACAAAGCAACTCCATCCAACGCCACTGATGAGCATTGAGATTGGGCTGTGTGAAGAGGTGGCGAAGACTCAAGTGATCAGTCTTGAGTGTGAATCTCCAGCCAAGAAGGAAGTGTCTCCATCAAACCAAGCATGCAAAACTACCGCAAGCTCAAGATCATGAGTTGGATAATTGAGCTCATAATCTTTGAGTTTGCGAGACTCAAAAGAAACTACTCTGCCCTCCTGCATCAACACACCTCCAACTCCTGCCAAAGAAGCATCTATGCATATGAAAAAACTCACCTTGCAGATCTGGCATTGTAAGAACAGGCACTGTTGTGAGGCATTCCTTTAGTGTCCTGAAGGCATGCTCACATCTATCTGACCAAAAAAACTTCTTCCCTTTCCACTGAAGGGAAGTGATGGGGTGTGCAACCTGAGAGAAGTCCTGAAAAAATCTCCTGTAATAACCTACTAAGCCCATGAAGCTACACACCTCTGTCACACTAGTGGGTGCTGGCCAATCCATAATAGCTCGAATCTTGGAAGGATCGACTATGATACCTTCCCCAGAAATGATGTGGCCCAAATACTGCACCTCTTTCTGAAAGAATGCACACTTCTCCAGGTTCCTGTAAAGCTGCTACTCACGAAGACACTAAAGAACCTGGTGAAGGTGCCCCTCATGCTCCTCATGCATACGTGAGTAAATCAAAATGTCATCAAGGAAGATGAGCACAAAGTGATCCAAGAATTTCCTAAACACCCCATTCATCAAGCTCATAAACACTGTGGGGGCATTCATCAAACCAAAAGGCACCACAGTGAACTCGTAGTGGCCATATCTCATATGGAAGGCGGTCTTATGAATGTCTACCTCTGTAATCCTCAACTGATGATAACCTGACTTAAGGTCTATCTTGGAGAAAATTGTGGCCCCCTTCATCTGATCAAACAAATCATCAATGTGCGGAAGGGGATAATGATTCTTGATCGTTACTTTGTTCAGCTAGCGGTAATCAATACACAACCGTAGAGATCCATCCTTATTCTTTACAAATATCACCGGTGCACCCCAAGGGGATACACTAGGATGGATTATGCCTTTCTCCAAAAGTTCCTCTAGCTGTAACTTGAGCTCGCAGATCTCAGGGGTGGTCATTCGATAAGGTGCTCGTGAGATAGGCTCTGCTCCTGGAACCAGATCTATGTGAAAATCTATCTCATGTGGGGGTGGTAACCCCCGGTAGCTCCCTTGGAAAGACATAAAAAAATCTCTCTCAAGATGGGATGGTCATCAAGCGATGGTCCACTAGACTCATCCTCTGATCGGTCACTAACTGTGACAACATACATCTGACAACCCCATCGCACACACCACTTAAGCTATGCATGGCAGAGATGGTGTGAATGGAAATGGGTCTCCTAACCCCTACTATCACTGACTCAACTCCTAGATCATCTACACATGATATAATCTTATGGTAACAATCCACCCTAGCTCTGTGTGCAGACAACTAGTCCATGCCCAAGATGACTCCATATGAACCCAACAGAAGGATATGAAGATCTGAGGTAGTGGTGAAGGGTCCCAAATCCACTACACACTCCTTAACTAAGGATTCTATAGAGATCTTTGGCTCCAAAAGCCATCTTGACATCCCAACTAAGACCCTGCCTAACTACCATCAGCCTGCATCACTCTACTAAAGATGGTGTAATAAAAGAATTAGAAGAACCAGAATCAAACAGAATGGAGGTAGGAACACCACCAATACTACCTGTCATCTTAATCATGGTACTCTGGTGCTCATCCTGGTGGTTCTTGACCACTGCATATATCTGATGATTGCACCCCATGTCACCAACAGTAGGCTTTGAGATTTACTTCTTACCCTTGTTACTAGGGTTCTGTGGGCACTCTCTCCAAAATGTCTAGCAACACCACAACCATAACAACTTCCTGGTCCTCTCCCATGAGTAGTAAGCTCCAGCCAGTACTCTAGAGGTCTGTGTTGTGGATCCTAATGACGATATGGACTGCTAAGGTCTCTACTGACAAGCTCCTACTGACTGAGCTCTCGGTACACTCTGTGTCCTAATGGGACCCCTATGATGAGGCCCCATACTCCACCCCCTCTATGCATCGAATCTCTGTGGAGGCATGTATGGTGGGTGGGTCTGTTACTGTTACTACTGCAACCTAAAAGATTACTGTGCTGAACCTGGTCCACCATGAGGAGGAGGAGCTGACCCCCTCGACCTATTGTCCTGCATCTATTGGATGTGGATTCTCCGTACTTTGTCTCTAGCCTGCTATGTCTTACCCCAGAGTATCCTCTACTATATAGGCCTTCTCAATCCCCTTAGCTAATGTCTATGTAGAGAATGGATACACACCACACCACCCAATGTCTAGATTCAGGCCTTTAGTGAACCTATAAATCCATCCCTGCTCATCCTACATGTAGTCGACATACTGGAGTAGGTCCAGAAATTGACTCTTATACTCAGATACAGTCAAAGATGTCTGTTGGAGGTCCTGAAACTCATCTATCCTCTGTTAAATGAACCTCCAGTGATAAGTACCTACTCTTGAACCGCTCCTCAAAAATCTCCTAGGTAACCATCTTTGAATCAATGTGGAGCATCTCCTCCTCAAGTCCTCCACCAGAACACCGACTCCATCCCTTAGTAGATAGATTGCAACACAAGATTTCATGTTGCTAAAACAAGGGCAGATTTTGAAGCACCATCTCAAGCTCGCTAACCAAGGCCTCTTCCTAAAATCCACCTGTATCATCCAGAATAATGAGATGGTCATAGAATGAGGATCTTCCTGATATGATCTACAACTATAGTCTAGTGACCCCTAGACCTCTCTGCATGCTCATCCCTAAGCCTAGGGCTCTGAGACCTATCCCTATTTCTAGAAATTTGGCCCCCTTGTCTGTCTGCAGAGACTCTGCTCTGTCTAACTCCATGTAGGAGTTCTCTCCTCTATGCTCCTCGCTATGTGTCGAGAAGATGCATGAGCCTCAATGGATGGCTCCCCTATCATGTCTGGCTAACCATCCTCCTACGGACCCTCCGCGTAAAGTGGCATTAACATCTTGAAGCGTCTGTAAAATATGAGGTAGGATGGTTGCTTACAGTATGATCTGGAGGTGGCAAGTCTACATCTATGTGAAAGGACCCCTCGTCTTGTCCGCTAGCCTCCTGCACAGACCAAGGTGAGAGTTAGTTTGTTATTCTAGGTTTTATTCAGTTTTCCATGTTTACTAAAATATGCAAATTTTCAAACAAAGTTGTTTTCTAGGTTTAAAAGTGTGCTAGGTTTAATATTGCACTAGGTTTAATGTTCATGTCTCAAGTTTTCTAGTGTTCCTCAGGGTCCAAGCTTTGAACCCACTGGACTCTGATACCAAGTGTAACTCCCAGCTAAAATGACCAACTCGAGACCCAAGAACAACCTAGGTTTAGATAGAAAAAATATGGAATTATTTTTTTTCGAAAAGCGTGACCACTACCAGGCTTCAAGCAACAATTGTCACAACAAAGATTCAAAGTCAATTATAATTTAATAAATGAAATTTTCCCGTTGTAACAAACATTTGATCCACATGACAAAAATTAACGAGTGTAATCAATCCAAATATAGTAAAATTTCTCTTAGGTGTTAACTTATTAAATAATTAAATTAACACTATAGTTTAAATAGTCCTTAATTAATTTTAAAGAGTTAAAGGGGCCCAAAGAAATTAAATGCCCAAGATTCTTAATTTCACTAAGCCTAAACAATAACAATGGGTTTTTATGTGCATGGGTATAGAAAAAATGTTTCTCTTATCCCCTAACTTGACTCCTTAAATACGTAAACTGATGCTTTAGAGTTACACATTTAAGTTAAAAAGGGGTAAATTCCCCACTTACCCCACGCTCAGACTCATATTTCCACTTCAACCATGATTTTTCTCATATTTAACATAGTTAAGGTTTCCTAAAAAAACATTTTCATTAGATAGAAAATGTCTCTCCCCCTTTCCAATGATATAGAGAAGTCCTCATAACTCCTCATATTTCTTAAGTTATAGGCCGACGAGACTTGGGATAGGAGATGTTTCCCAAAGGCGGGCCTGTGGGCTTTGCAAAGAATTTTTTCCCAAAGGTGGGCTTGTGGGCCCAGGGAAGAATTTTCACGCAAGGAAGGTTTTGGGCCAACGGAGCAAGGGAGGTAATTTGGCACTTTGCACTTTTGGCAAAGACACCTTAAGTTACACCCTCACGTGCCCACGAGCCCACGAAGGGGCTTCGCGCCAAAAGAAGAAAAATTTCCCCAAGCCGCAAGGGACACGTGGAATGTTTTTAAGAAAATGTGTAGGAAGGCAAGTCATTGGAGGTGCTTCAGGATTTGTAACTTTATTTTGTTGAAGAGGAAAAAAAAATTAAAATGAGCCACGCCTCTGCCGACACCCAGGGAAGCCACCCTGTCATGCCCAAAAAATTCAAGCGGGGAAGCGGAAAAGGTTCGGGGAACAACCCAGAAGATGAGGGATTTTGTGTTAAAAAGTGCAAAGGTTTAAAAAAACCTGTGCCTCTGTTGTCACCTAGTGAAGCCATACGTGCTCAATCCAACAGTGACCTATGCGGGAAGGCGGGCCGAGTGGGGGTAACTTAGAAATGTTTGCCAATCTTTTCCAGAAAGTGATAAGGTCTAACACCCATTCGTGCCTCCACCCGACACCTAAAGAAGTCACGTGGTAGACTGTCATTTGCTACAAGGTGGTGGGCCATCGGGGAGACTTACAAATTTTCACCCTTTTTTTTTTCAAAAGGTAAAGTTTGAAGGTGCGGCCCCATAAATCCACAGAAGTATTTTTTTTTTCCAAAAGTGAAGGATGGTGAGGCTGTCAGGGCCATGGAGGAACTTGTGACTTTTTTTAGTTTTAAAAAAAGTACCTCTAGGTAATTATTCAGGCCCGTGGATCCAATTTACAACATTTTCCTTTTTGATAGTTTGTTTTTTTTGAAACCAGACCGAAGTAAAAACTTTAGAAGGCCATAACTTTTGACTTGAAGCTCGGATTTGAGTAAATAAGGAGTTTTTGGAAAGGGATCGAACTCCTCTTCGCATAGGAAGCACAAAATCTTACTTTCAAAAAACTTATATGGGTAAAATTTAAGAAAAAATCTTTCCTACAATAAAAATGTGAATTGGACTTTTCAACTGCCATATTTAATCTAATCTACTATTATTCCCTCTCCAACATACCAAACTGACATGGAGAATCACACTTGATAGAATTTGGACATGGATTTGCTATGGATTAATTGATTATGGTTGGGATTTCAAAATGGATTTATTTCCTTTATATTTTTTCTTTCAAGACGTTTTTATGCCTCTAGCTCAATTAATAAATTTCCTAAGTAAAATTTCTTGAGCAATGCAAACTATTTTAGGATGCGTTCTAATCATCCTTAGTTAATTTTAAGTTTTCATTTTGTCTTTCATAGTTGCAAGGTACTCTATATATTTTTCTAATATTTTATTACAGGTTTGAAACAATCTAACAAAGACCTACATAATTCAAACTAGGAATTTATCTATTTCATTCGTCCATAACTTTAAAAATTTATGTTCATTTCATTCTAATTTTACAATGTTCAAATTTCCTTCAATCTATACGTGGAGAGAAATAATGTAGTTCTATTTTCAAACGTGCCTTTCAAATAATACAGAGGAAGTGTAATATTTCCTAACACAAACATTTCTAGTCTTTCAAACAGAGAGTTTGTAAAAGTAGTTCAATTAACATATTTCCAAACAGGTGCAACTCCATTTTGTATAAAGTAAATTAACTTTTATTAAAATAAAATAAGTTCCTTTACAAACCTATTTTCTGTTCATCAAAAGACAACTTACAAATTAAATCTTTCTCATTCGAATGTGACTTCCACATCCAAAAACAGAGTAAAATTTTCACCCACAAACAATATTACAATGTCATCCATTTAAAGTGGGAAATTTTCACAATAAGGGACTCCAAGGAGAACTGCAAAATTGTCTTCACACAAGCTCCACGTACAATAAGGGGAGATCCACCATGATTAAGTTGGTTAGCAACCAAAACAAGGGGAGAGGGAACACTCTCCACCCAACCAAGAATTCCAATGAAGATAAGAAGCCATCCTCCTCATTGGCCCCCAAGCCCCAACCACATTATAATAGGAAATGGATTCAACTCATGGCAACAATGACAAACTTCCACAACACAAAATAGATTTCATAATCATATCACAGTCCAAAATATAATGTAGTTACAGTCACAAGAAGGAAAATAACAAAATATACAAGGCCTCATCACACAAAGGCAAAAAGAGAAAGATCTATGGGGGAAGCTTCTTATACCTCCCAATGGGGAATGGGTGGGACTACCTTAAAAAACTCACCAAAATAGTCATCTCAAACCCCTAGCATACTCTTATGCCTCCCCCAAGTACTCCTTATACCTTATCATTCTCTTATGCCTCCCCCAAAAGTAATAAATGAAAAGCTATTTCTTGTCCAATGTGGAAGACCCAGCCCAAACTCCCTCCTCAATTAACTCTTATGCCTCACTACAAATCTTATGCCTCCCCAAAAAGTATCCCCATCGTCGTCTCCTACACCACACCCAGGCAATCTACTCAACCAACCAACAAACATACCAAACATTCTAACAACATTTACATAAGCACAATACAGAAAGAATAACTCATTTTTACAGAGTCAAGCTCCTACCTCTCTATGATAGAGCTTGATCCAACAAGTTCAACGACAAGCTTCTTCAAATCCAAACAGTCCCGAAGTACCAAAAAATCCACAAGCATCAAAAATAATCTAGACTCTCTCCAATTGCAAGAGCACCAAACTAACATGAAGTAACCCTCAAAACAACACATGAACTCAAATAAAGAGAAAAGGGAGAGAGAAGGATGAGGTGGCTCCATGTAGGATGACACATCACTCATTCTCAACTCCACCTCACAAGTCAATTTCAAAATCCAAAGCACAATTAATAAGTGGGTGAATATATGACATTTTTACTTACACACACAATCCAAGCCCACACCGCTTAAGGACTAAAATTAATTTCATGTAAGAAGGTGCAATAAGAAATTACAACTTGTATTTTCAAAATTACCCATGACTTAATGTGAGCATGGTTTTATTTGAGCCCTAGGATTAAACAAATCTCAGCCCGAGATCCAATTTTTGCCCTAACTTCTTTATCTATTTTTTTTTCTTTTCTTTACCATGTTATCTTCTCTCATTTATTTTACTCTCTTATTTTCAGGTTATGTTGGAGGAGCTATGGATATTTTTTTTTTTACAAAATCAGCATTGTATTTGTTTTTGAGAGATCCAAACCATAACAAGAAAGGTTTCCTTCTTCTTTTTTGTTGTTGATACACATATATATCTTTTGTTTTAAAGAGGGGGGGTGGGCGGCATATTTAATAAGGGAGGTAGGGGGGAAGGTTTGGGGAGTTGGCCATGGAGGTGAGGGGAAGTGGCAGTGTGGCGGTTGGAGTGCCCATGGCAGCGAAGGGGGCAGTGATAGCGAGAGCTGGGGTCAGCGGCTATAGGGATGGAAGGGAGGCTTATTGGGGGTGGGGGGGGGGGGGTGTTGTGTGGGCATGGGATGGATGGTGGAGGGGATGCACAGGGGCAACACGGTGGTGGCATGGGTGGGCTCTGTGTGGCGCGATGTATGGGGGGGTGAGGGGTTCGGCCTTCCCCCCCGTATCCTTGCAAAAACTATTTTGTTTACAATTTTTTTTGTTTTTATTTATTTTTGTTTTAAAATTATTACTATATATAATTATATACATATACATATATATATATATATATATATATATATATATATATATATATATATAATAAAATAATTTGTATAATAATTTTTTTTAAAAGATACACACACACACTTAATAGATTAAAGTTCCTAAACTGTTCATGGAAGTGAAATAAAGGAAATAAAAACTACTTTCATTTCATTTAATAATATACCAAACAATTACAAGAGAGGTAAAATGCAAGAAGGAGAGTATTTTCCTTTGATATTATTCATGAGATTCAATGCTAATAATTAGATTTCATTTCCAAAGTTTTAACAAAACATATTTCAGATTTTTGCCCAAGAAGAATGTCAACAAGAAATATACGTATGTGTCTTTTATTGATTTATTTCTTTTTGTAAAAAAAGAACAAAGCACATTCTCCATCTATAAGCATTCCATTCAAATTAAGTCTAAAAAAATTTAGATCAAAGAACCCACTCATCTCACAACATTTTTCTTTTTTTCAATGAGCTTAAACTTCCTTCAAAAGATAAGGGTTACATCAAGTTTTTATAAAAGAAAAACATCTAATACCAATTTTCTCTGTTTTTTTTTTTTTGCTTAAGCACATCAACCCAGCATGTTTCCATACTATGTGAAATAAAGGAACTCATTAAAAGCCTCTTTGCAAGTATGGAAGAGGATTGCACATGAAAGAGTGACTCAAGTTACAAGTAATTACCAAATACAAGAAGGAGGACTTTACAAACAAGGAAAGCTTCCACAAGCCATTCTTTTTAAGAGACAAAGAGGTAATGTCCACAATAAAATGAAGATGACAAAGAGCTCCAACCAACATCTAACTTCTATCTTGAGATCCAATTGCACATGTCTTCAAGGAATCCAAGCAAGGAGAAGAATCTTGTTTTGCCACCCAACCATAGTCATCATTACATGCATTTCCCAAGGTTTGGATGCATGCTAGCCTCCCCCAAGCCCATGGCAAAGAGGAAAACTATCCACAACTATGCACAAGAGTGAGGGTGATAAATAACATTACATTCATACAAAAACAAGGGAAACACTAAGACAAGACTCCAATTTTTACAAAGATGAACAAGAGGAGAAACCATGGTCTACCTCAAAAATGGGGAGAAGAAAAGAAAGTTCTCCAAAAGTTTGCAACCATAATTATTTTTACAAAACAAGATCTTCATACCCTCCTTGTTTCTCCAATTTCATTCAAGCCCTTCTTATTCCTCCACCCTTTCACCAATCCTTCTTGGAAGGATTTTCAAACCTCGAAGGGGTTTCCTTACCAAGAATGGGGAAGGAGTTTTATGCCAAATGAATCACCTTCCCCACCTCGACCATTTGAGGGGAGTAACTAAATCCTACAAGGCTTGCCCATCAAGCCTATAAGGATTGAGAGGGAAAATTCCCCTCTCTTCCCCCACAACTACAAAACTCCATCATGTCATATGATGGAGGGAGCAAAATCAAATAAACAACAACAAGATCTTTATACAACAACAACATATCCAAGTAAACAACTGATTTCAAGCATGATATAACAAAGACAATAAACTTCAATAAGACTACCTCAAATAAAATCTCTCCAAACTTCAATCTCTTCCACTTCTTGACCCAAGAAAACTCCAGCTCCAAATCCACAAGACTCCAAGCAATAACTCCAAAAAAAAAGTTCTCTTCTTTTCCCACGAGGGGTAATTTAAAGAGGATCAAACAAAAATCCTCACAAATGAGGGGGTGACATGTGTCACCCCTCTCCTCCTTCAAGGTCAAAGATGCCAAAAATAAAAGAGAGAAAGGATAAAATGAATTTTATCCCTCTTCTCCCAAATTACTCTAAATGATAACATAACAATTCTTGTGTAACTTTTAACAAGCACACTAATCCATACCCCTTACATGGATGTGACCAAAAGAGAGGCAAAAAGGGAGGGAAAACTCCCTCTAGCCTTGGAAATAAGCCCCCTACCTATTAGGTAGGGTCCAAGGGATCGTTTTTCATGTTAAGGGAACTCCCAAACTAAAAAGGGGTCCCTAAAAATGCCTAAAATAACCTAATTTCGAGTTTGGCAAATTTGGCACAAGGTTAGAGGGTGTGGGGCCCACCCAAGGGTTCACATGTGACCCTAAACCCTCTAGATTAAGTACATTATTAGACTAATTCAAAACTTAATGAAAGTGGGGAAATTAATTCCCCAAAACAAACTTACAACACGACAAGACATATTACATTACAAATCAAGGTCACCCATGGTGCCCAAAACAATAATCCTAACACTAAGGCCTTAAGAAATAAGCACGGCCAGGACATAGCCCCGTGGACTTCTCGTGTAAAGTTGCGTAGCTGGCCTGAATCCCATGTTCTCCTATGACCTGTCACCTGCACACTCATTGCACATATTAAATGCTCCTGTCTGACAAAATATAAATCAACTACTAAATAAGATATCAATGAATTCAAGACTAACATATCATCTTTCTGAAATCAAAAGTGCGACAACGTGCACAACTATACATAATTCACCATAAGTTAGTCATAATGATAAAATGACATTTATCCATAGAATCCCAACATGTAACAAACTGAGTATCCATCAATATAATTACGTTGCAAAACAACATCATATGAATTAACATCCATGACATCATAAGATAATGTGACAACATAATAATCAAGCTAAATTGGCACTATACGCCTAAATGTCCATACATGCCTAATCAGATAAAATATACTAATTTAATGTCCAAAATATAACAAATCTCTGTCAAAACATGTCTAATAGTAAGAGGAAAAACAAGTAACTAAGCTATAGAAGTGTGTGCACTACATCCCCCTCTACTAAAATTAGACTTCCTCCTGGAAGTCACTGATAGAGATAGTGATATCTAGCCCTCAAAGGTGTCACATCCTTCCAGGTAGCTGATGTCTCGTCGTAATGGTCCCACTACACTCTAACTTGGTCCAAGTCTCGACCCCGAAGGGCCAACCTCTGGTGCTCCAGTATGCGTACGGGCTCCAATCTCCACTTTCCTCCATCCTCTTCCTGTAATGCCGACCAATCCAAAACATGAGAAGCATCCAGTACATATATACATAGTACATAAACATGAAAAGGATTGTTGGCCCATGCAAGGCGTGGTGGCAAAGCTAGGAAGTAGGCCACTGAACCGATGACCTCTAAAACATCAAAAGGCCTCACAAAATGAGGCGATAGCTTAGAACCATTTCTATAGTGGATTCGGCTCTTATGCGGATGAACTCTCAAGAAGACCTTGTCACCCAGTGAGAAGTGAAGATCAATCCTCTTGGTGTCTGCATACACCTTCTGGCGTGCTCTATCCTATTCAAGGCATTGTCTAATAAGAACAATCTGCTGCTCTAAATCCTGTAGATAAGATGGTCCCAGAATAATCCTGTCATCTAATCTGTCCCAACTCAAATGTGTCCTACAAGGTCGTCCATACAAAGCCTAGTAAGGCGCCATACCAATGGAACTGTGATAGCTGTTGTTGTAGGAAAACTCAATTAAATGCAAATAATCTTCCCACTTTCTTTTTCTGATCCATCACATATATCCTCAACATGTCCTCTAGTACCTGATTAACTCTCTCTGTTTGTCCATCTATCTTTGGATAATAAGCTGAACTGAAGTTAATTTGAGTACCTAAAGTGGTCTAAAAGGAAGTCTAGAAAACTAAAGTATAGATGGTATCCCTATCATTGATGATGGTCTTCGAAATCCCATGCAACCTAACAATGTCCTACATAACTACTTTGGTGATGGCCTGTGCATTATAGGGGACCTTGGTTTACAAGAAGTGTGCAACCTTGGTCAACTTATCCTTGGTGACCATAATGGCATCATGATGATAAGAAGACATAGAGAGTCTTACTATGAAATCCATGAAGATCACATCCCATTTCCACTCGGGAATATCATGAGGATGTAAAAGTCCTGCAGGATGAGAATGCTCTACCTTGACCCTCTGACACTCAAGGAAATGTGCGATAAAATCTGCTATGTCCTATCGAATACCTAGCAAGTAATATAACTCCCTCATATCAGCATGCATTTTCTTTACTCTTGGGTGTGCTACATATGGGGTTCGATGAGCCTCTGTAAGGATGAAGCTACACAGACGACCTGAATTAGGCACGTAGATACACCTATGGTACCGAAGTTAACCATCTGTCTCTAAAATACACCCTGAATATCTTCCCTGTAATGAACATTGTGACTCTAACATCTTTCTAGCTCCCTCATAAAACCTGTCCTCTAGAAGGTGCTCAAGAATCCTGCCTCTCAAATCCGACTGCAGTGTCAATGAAGCAAGCACATGTCATCATATGCTAAGAGAATCTGCAACAACATATTCCTTTCCTTTGATATACTACACCTCCATGTCATACTCACATAAGAACTCCATCCAACATCGTTGATGAGTGTTGAGGTTTGGCTGTGAGAATATATGCTGCGAGCTATGATGATCTATCCTCAAAATGAAAGGTCTACCCAAAAGGAAATGTCACCAATGCATAAGTGCATGAACAACTACTGCAAGCTCCAAGCCATGAGTAGGGTAATTAATCTCATAGTCCTTGAGATTACGAGACTCAAAAGCAACAACCTGATGCTCCTGCATAGGAACTGCTCCCAAACCCTCTAATGATGCATCAGTACAAAAAACAAAATCCTTTGTAGGGTCCATAACTACTAAGATGGGTGCCATGGTTAACCTTTCTTTAAGAAACTGAAGGGCTTACTCACACTTTTCTGGCCAATCAAACTTCTTCCCTTTTCTTTGAAGAGAAGTAATAGGGTGAGCAATCCTAGAAAAGTCCTATACAAACCTGCGGTAATACCATGCTAACCCTACGAAACTCCTCACCTCAGTAATTGATGTGGGTGCTGGCTAGTCCATAATAAGTTATATCTTAGAGGGATCTATTGAGATACCCTCTCCTGATATGATATGACCCAAGTACTTAATCTTTGACTGAAAGAAGCTACATTTTTCCAAGTTCCCATATAACTTCTACTCTCTCAAAACCTGAAGTACATGCCTCAAATTCTCCTCATGTTCCTCCTCAAAATGATAATATATCAATATGTCATGAAGGAACACTAAGACAAAGCGATCTAGAAATGTCATGAATACTCCATTTATGAGGTTCATGAAGACAGCTGGGGCATTAGTCAAACCAAATGGAACAACTATGAACTCATAATGCCCATAACATGTGCGAAAAGTTGTCTTATGAATGTTTGCATCTGATATGCACAACTGATGGTACCCTGACTTGAGATCGATTTTGGAGAATACTTTCGCTCCCCACATCTGATCAAACAAGTCATTGATCCTAGGGAGTGGATAACGGTTCTTTATTGTGATCTTGTTGAGCTGCCTGAAGTCTACACAAATTGTAAGAGAACCATCCTTCTTCTTCACAAATATGGCTAGTGCTCCCCAAGGAGATACACTAGGGAAAATGAGACCCTTATCTAACAACTCCTCTAACTAAATCTTAAGCTCATGAATTTCTAGAGTTGTCATCCGATAGGGTGCCTAGAAACTGGTGCAGATCCAGGGACTAAATCAATGGTGAAATCCACCTCTCTGCGGGGGTGGTAGCCCTGGATTCTCACCTAGAAACACATCTGTATACTCCCTCAAAACTTCATGATCATCTAAGGGTGAATGCTCCAGAGTGCTCTCTAATCGATCACTGATGGTGATAGCAAACAACTGACAACCCTTACGTATGCTTCGCTTGAGTTGCTTAGCTAAGATCATGCGCAGGGAGATAGGTCTCTTCATCCTAAAATCACAACTGCACTCCCAAGATCATCCTGACACTCAATGACCTTATTTCTACAATCCACCTTAGATCGATCAGCCTCGAGCCAATCCATACCCAATACTATCGGCTAGGATCCTAAAGGAATAACTCAGAGGTCAAGTGTAGTGGAGAAGGCTCCTAAATCAAGTACACAACTCTCCACATATGAGTCCACGATGAGTTTTTCCCTAGAGGCCAACTCAACCTACCAACTATCTGGTTGCCTAGTCATCACTAGCCCACACTGGTCCACTATAGAAGGCGATATAAAAGAATCTAAAGCACCTGAATCAAAAAGTAGTGAGATAGAAATACCCCTGATACCTTACATTGTTATCTCAATAACTGTGGCTTGATGCTCAGCCTGGAATTTTTCAACTGCTACATATACATGATGAGCATGTCCTATGTCACCCACCATCTACTCGGTTCTAGCGACTCTCTATGCATCCATGGTATTGGGTTTGTGTGGGCACATACACACATAGTGATCAAGAGACCCAAAAATAAAACATCCTCCTGTACCCCTATGAGATGGGGTCCCTCTTGTACTCTGGTGTACTGATCCTGCTAGTCCAACCGTAACAGACTACTGCATGTGAGCTAGTTGTACCTGCTGAGTACCCTATCTCCTATCCTTGGCTCCACCAAAACATCCTCTAGTGACACCCCTCTAAAAGCTCTGATTCTACATAGCCCTCTACTGCTAGTGGCCATGATGCTACGTCTACTACTATGGGTGCGGTGGATCCCTTGTGGCTACTAGCAGAGGCCATAATCTTCCTCTAGGCGGTGGTGTTGTACCCTGTGATCTCTAAATTTGGAAGGAATATATCCTCTCCTAAAACTTGCTCTTGTTTCTATCTCGACGCTCATGTCCCTTGGTCATGTTCTCCTCAGCTAAGTAGGCCTTCTCAATGGCCTTCTCAAGTGTGGGAGGAGATAATTTCCTAATCGCTCCTGATATAGCTACATTAAGTCCTTGAATAAACCTATTGACCTGTAATTTATCATCGTGCAGGTGGTCCACATACTGCAGATGATCCAATAACCTACTCTCATACTGAGCTACTGTGCTAGATACCTGTTGTAAGTCATGAAACTCATCGATCCTCTTCTACATGAAATGCTCTTACATACAGGGAGCCCTGAATCACTCCTCGAACATCTCCCAGGTCACTGTCTCTTGAGTCAGATGGAGCTTCTGCTCCTCATTCCTCCACCAAATGCCTGCTACGTCTCAAAGGAGGTGTATGGTGAATTTAGCCTTGACATTTCTCTCATAAGAGTGCAAGCCAAAAAACTATCCAAGCTAACGAGCTATGACTCAGCCCCAAAGCGATCTGTAGAGTTGGTGTAGGTAGGCGACTACAAGTGAAGAAGGTCTCTGATCAAACTGCCTGTATCCCGATCCTAGTGATGCAAACCAATAGGTGAGTGGGGTCACCTATCCCCAAATGGTCCCTCAAGACTATGTGAGCAGCTACGACGGTATAAGGCTACCCTCTCGTGATGAATGGAAGGGCTACGTGACCTCTCCCACCTCAGGGTATCATGCTCTATCAGCTCTGAATACACATCCTAGCCTATCGGATCCTCAACTGCTAATGGAATCTCCTCCTCTCTCACCTCCTGTGGTGGTGGAAGACACTGCTGCACAACGTCGATCAACTATTGAAGAGCATTTAAAATCTGAGGCCCTAACTCAGTTACTGGTGGTTTGAGGGTAGGTGAAACACGTCCCAAACCCCTAACTGAGTGTCACCTTATGGGTGCCATCCTGTGCATGAGGTGAGTGAAGAGGTTATTAAATTATAATTAAATGGTCATGGAAATTTTTTAATTATTTTATTTATTTATTTACTTAAATGTTATTACAAACATTTTTATCCAGTTGATTGATTACCCAGAGTGTCCGCATGTGTGAACCTATGCTCTGATACCAAATGTAACGCCTCCCCTCGGAACACCGGAAGAAAGCCCACTAAGGCGGTACTTTTTTTTTTTGAAAGTCAGAACTAATGTTTCGCCTAACCTTTTTCCCATTAAATAATTACATTATATTAATCTAATTTACCTGATTTCTAAAACATTAACTCTAATTAACTTTATTTATTTAAGTTCTATAAATTTACACACTTTTAAATATATACCTCGTTTAAATAAATTCACCCACATTGAAAAATAACTACTCATCCTGAAATAAATTCATCCCCCATTATATATGTTTACCCACACCCCCTTTTTGATTTAATTTAGCATTCCTAGAAAATTACCCATGACTTAATGTGAGCAGGGTTTTATTTGAGCCCTAGGATTAAAAAAATCTCACCCCTAGATCTAATTTTTTCCCTAACTTCTTTATCTCTTTCTTTTCTTTTCTTTACCATGTTATCTTCTATCATTTATTTTACTCTCTTATTAGCAGGTTGTGTTGGAGGAGCTATGGAGACCTTTTTATTTTACAAAACCAGCATTGTATTTATTTTTGAGAGATCCAAACCATAACGAGAAACGTTTCTTTTTTTTTTGTTGATACACATATATGTCTTTTGTTTTAAAGAGGGGGTGGGCAGCAGATTTAATAAGGGAGGTTGTTTGTGGTGGAAGAAGGGATGTTGAGGGGGCAGGTCTGGGGAGCTAGCCGCAGGGGTGAGGGGAAGTGGTAGTCTGGTGGTTGGAGCATCCGTGGCGATGAAGGGGATAGTGACTGCGGGAGCTGGGGATAACAGTGGTAGGGATGGAAGGGAGGCCCGTGGAGGGGGCTATGTGGGTGTGGGGCAGATGGGGGAGGGATTGTGTTGGGGTAGCACAGTGGCGGTGTGTGTGGGCTATACGTGGTGCGACGTAAGGGGGGTGAGGGGTTCAGCCCTCCCCCCCGAATCCTTGTAAAAACTTTTTTGTTTATAATTTTTTTTGTTTTTATTTATTTTTGTTTTAAATTTATTACTATATTATATATATATATATATATATATAATAAATAGATAGTTGTTAAATATATATATATATATATATATATTTAACAACTATCTATTTATTATATATTTATATATATATATATATATAAATAGTAAAATAATTGGTATAATTTGTTTTTTAAAAGATGTACTTAATACAGTCAAGTTCCTAAACTACTCATAGAAGAGAAATAAAGGAAATAAAAACTACTTTCATTTCATTTAATTATATTTCCAAACAATTACAAGAGAGGTAAAATACAAGAAGGAGAGTATTTTCCTTTGACATTATTCATGAGATTCAATGCAAGTAATTAGATTTCATTTCGAATGTTTTAACAAAACATATTTCATATTTTTGCCCTAGAAGAATGTCAACAAGAAATATACATATGTGTCTTCTATTTATTTATTTCTTTTTGTAAAAAAAGAACAAAGCACATTCCCCATCTATAAGCATTCCTTTCAAATGAAGTCTAAGAAAATTTAGATCAAAGAACCCACTCATCTCACAACATTTTTTTTTCCAATGAACTTAAACTTCCTTCCAAAGATAAGGGTTACATCAAGATTTTATAAAAGAAAAACATCTAATACCAGTTTTTTCTATTTTTTTTTCTCAAACACATCAACCCAACATGTTTCCATACTATGTGAAATAAAGGAACTCATTACAAGCCTCTTTGCAAGCATGGAGGAGGATTGCACAAGAAAGAGTGACTCAAGTTACAAGTAATTACCAAATATAAGAAGGATGACTTTACACACAAGGAAAGATTCCACAAGCCATTCTTTTCAAGAGACAAAGAGGTAATGTCCACAATAAAATGAAGATGACAAAGAGCTCCAACCAACATCCAACTTCCATCTTGAGATCCAATTGCACATGCCTTTAAGGAATCCAAGCAAGGAGAAGAAGCTTTTTTTGCCACCCAACCATATGCATCATTACATGCCTTTCCCAAGGTTGGGATGCATGCTAGCCTCTCCCAAGCCCATGGGAAAGAGGACAACTATCCACAACTATGCACAAGAGTGAGGGTGACAAACAACATTACATTCATAAAAAAATAAGGCAAAGACTAAGACAAGACTCCAAATTTTACAAAGATGAACAAGAGAAGAAACCATGTTCTAAATCAAAAATGGGGAAGAACAAAAAAAGTTCTCCAAAATTTTGCAACCATCATTATTTATATAAAACAAGATCTTCATACCCTCCTTATTTCTTCAATTTCATTCAAGCCTTCCTTGTTCTTCCACCCTTTCACCAATCCTTCTTGGAAGAATTTTCAAACCCCAAAGGGGTTTCCTTACCAAGAATTTGAAAGGAGGTTCATGCCAAATGACCCACCTTCCCCACCTCAACCATTTGAGGAGAGTAACTAAATCCTACAAGGTTTTCCCATCAAACCTATAAGTATTGAGAGGGAAAATTCCCCTCTCTTCCCCCACAACTCCAAAACTGCATCATGCCATATGATGGAGGGATAAAAATAAAATAAACAATAACAAGATCTTCATGTAACAACAACATTTCTAAGTAAACAACTAATTTTAAGCATGATTTAACAAACACAATAAAGTTCAAGAATCCTACCTCAAAGAAAATCTCTCCAAACTTCAATCTCTTCTACTTCTTGACCCAAGCAAACTTTAGCTTCAAATCCATAAGACTCCAAGCAATAGCTCCAAAAAAAAAATTCTTTTCCCATGAGGGGGAATTTGAAGAGGAGCAAGAAAAAATTCTCACAAATGAGGGTGTGACATGTGTCACCCCTCTCCTCCTTCAAGGTCAAAGATGCCAAAAATAAAAGAGAGAAAGGATAAAATGACTTTTAGCCCTCTTCTCCCAAATTACTCTAAATGATAACAAAACAATTCTTGTGTAATTTTTAACAAGCACACTAATCCATACCCCTTTACATGGATGTGACCAAAGGAGAGGAAAAAAGCGAGGGAAAACTCCCTCTAGCCTTGGAAATAAGTCCCCCTACTTATTAGGTAATGTCCAAGGACTCATTTTCATGTTAAGGGAACTCCCAAACTAAAAAGGGGTCCCTAAAAATGCCTAAAATAACCCAATTTCGGGTTTGAAAAATTTGGCACAAGGTTAGAGGGTGTGGGGCCCACCTAAGGGTTCACATGTGACCCTAAACGCTCTAGATTAAGTACATCATTAGACTAATTCAAAACTTAATGCAAGTTGGGTGATTAATTCCCCAATACAAGCTTACAACACAAACTAAATACCCTAAGAAAAATAAATAATTACAAGACATATTACATTACAAATGAGGGTCACCCATGGTGCCCAAAACAATAATCCTAACACTAAGGCCTCAAGAAATAAACACGGCTAGGACTTAGCCCCATGGGCTGCTTGTGTAAAGATATGTAGCTAGCCTAAATCCCTTGTTCTCTTGTGACCTGTCACCTGCACACTCATTGTACACATTAAACGCACATGTCTGATAAAATATAAATCAACTACTAAATAATATATCAATGAATTCTAGACTAACATATCATCTTTCTGAAATCAAAAGTGCGACAACGTGCACAACTATACATAATTCACCATAAGTTAGTCATAATGATAAAATGACATTCATCCATAAAATCCCAACATGTAACAAATTGAGTATCCATCAATATGATTATGTTCCAAAATAACATCATATCAATTAACATCCATGACATAATAATATAATGCGACAACATAATAATCAAGCTAAATCGGCACTATACGCCTAAATGTCCATACATGCCTAATCATATCAAATCTCCTAATGTAATGTCCAAAATATAACAAATCCTTGTCAAAACATGTCTAATAGTAAGAGGAACAACAAGTATTTGAGCTATAAAAGTGTGGGCACTACATCCCACAAACCTCTAAAATCAGTCCCTAAGGACTTATCTTAATTTCAAAAGGAAAGTGGAGTGTTTGACACTCAAAGCTATTTACACATTACTTACAATACATAATCCAATAGCCATCAGCTCTAATAAATTCATTCTTTTGACTCATTTTAATTTATTTAACAACATGATTACTCACTAATCTAGACACAAATAAAATAAATAATAAAGGGGAAAATAAATCACTAAAATCCACATACTAAATTTAAACAAAGGAAACTAAATAAAAGAATACACATAACCCCTTGGTCACATTTAAAAGTGATCCCCCCATGGGAACCCCTAAAAAAAGTTCAAAAACACACACACACAACAAATACATGATGCCATGGTGACCCTTCTTGAATTCATCTAGGATTCCAATGTGGTTGGTCTCTAATCCGCCGATGTTTGCTGTGACATGTTTACCTACAAAACACAAATACCTCCTTCGGCCTTGTGACTGCATCAAATCATCCAAAATGTATATACAATATGATTCCAAAATAATCTATATATGAATAAAAACATCATCTAGGTAAGTAATGATATCATTTACAATTTCATTAATAACAATATGATCATAATATTAGTTCAATTTTCTAGGTCTACTCAAAATCACAAAGTATAACATGTCAGAAACACACACACACACACACAACAATGTCAATTAGCATATCAATATGAAATTTCTCCAATAATCCACATGCATCATATATGAATCAAAATCAACAATAGTCCATGATATCTAACATCTAACATTGTGTCATATGAAAAGATACAATAACATCCATAAGTATAGTTGATAGTATCATAATCAATAACAAAAAGTGGTGAAGGGAAGTGGGCACTACACATGGCAACATTCATATTAGCAATTCTATGTAAACTCAATCCCCCTAAAGTTGAAGGTTTAAAAACCACCTTCAAAGAAACTAAGTTAATTCTCTTTCTTTCTTTAGATCCTGACCAAAGGAACTTTGTCTATATTTTTTCAATAATGATAGCTACAGAGGTAGGCATTTTTAGTAAGGACATAAAATAGATCGACATATTTTGCAATGCGGCCTTAACTAGTTACAGCTTACCTACCTAACTCAGGAACGAGCCTTTCTAGACCGCTATTTTATTTTTGAATATGTCCATAATATAATTCTAGAGGAACTTAGTTTATGTTCCCAAAAAGAGTGGAAGACTAAGGTAAGGAGAGGGGAGATCCATAAGTTTGCATCCAAATATGTCAACAATCTTTCTTTGTCTTCTAGCTAGGGTGTTACTGAATGCAATACTACTCTTCCCAAAGTTTATCTTTTGAACTGACACCGATTGATAACAATCCAAAATACATTTCAAATAATTTTCCTCATAGACATAAGCTAAACCTAGCAGAAGGTCTGAGACCCTATAAGTGATAATGATACCTTTGATGTTGCTTTCACCTTTATCTACTTCCAAAGCTCTGTTGATAGTATCAACAATAAGAATAAACAAGAAGGGGGATAAAGGATTTCCTTTCCTGCTTCCCCTATTTGAGTTAAAGTAGCCTTCAGGGATACCATTGACGAGAATGGTGAATTGAGACATTGAGATACATTTATAAATCAAGGATATTTATTTTCCCCCAAAACAAAATTTTTGAATGACCCAAATTAAGAAAGGCCATTGTTAGTGCAGAATCAAAGCACCCTCAAATTTCCTAAGTGTGAGTGGGGAATTCAGTGTGATTACACAACATGGGACCATCTCTTAAGCCATGGGACTTGCAAAACCTGAGATGGACCTCTGAAGAAAGTCATTTCTTGGTTCCAAATCTACCTGTCAAAAGCTACTCAAGTGCAGGAAGAATCTAACTGATCCTAATCTAACCATTCCAAGGAAATAAGGAGAGAGAGAAAGGTTGAAAGAGCCTACACTAAATGGTGATACACTAGAAAAGAAAGTGGCAAGATACTCTATTGAGGGAGAATGAAACATCGAAAACGAGACTGAGGGAGGTCAGATAGAAGTGATACAGACCCATATATGAATCCACCATCAAAAATCTATGAAGCATGACATCTTACATCTGTAAATGTGAAATACATACACAGGGAGAAACATGAGATGGAGAGGCATAGAGAAATGACAAAATGATGCCAAGGCTTTAAAGATGCCACAAAGCAAGATTTTATTACTATATAAGGTGCACAGACTATTACATGGGTGTTCAGAGGAACAAATACACTCTCCAAGCATAGGAGAAGGCTTTGAAATCAAATGGAGTTGGGAAATGACTTTGACAGAGTTTCCCCACACCCCATAATGTCTCCCCCTTCTAAAATGAGAATTGTTATAATATATAGCCGATGAAACTCAGAGGAAAAGAAGAGAAACTCGACTCCTCTCCTAAAATCTACTAACCAACCATCTATGCCCACCACGAATCCGTGCACAATCTGTCAATTATGGCTTCCTATGTATGTTCAGCATGTTGAAGAAGGAAGAGCAATAGATCGAATCAAATCAGATCTGGTAGTTAAAACAATCAGATTCTACATTAATGGCCTGAAAGATGTTTTCTCATTTTCACCCACCTAACCTCTTCAAAATTAAATATTTAGGCTCCCATGGTTTAGCCAAGGTCAAGACCTTTCCAATGGTGCCAAATTTGTTAAATTTTGGGAACTAGATCGAAAGATATGTCTATTTGAATGTTTGAGTTGGGTCCATACAAAAATGGAAAAATCTAGTTTGCAAAATAGGTCTGCAGACCTGAAACTCACCTTGTGCCTTTTGGCACCAAGAAATACAAAATGTAATAATTTCCCTGCAGTGCCACAATTTGTTTTTCAAAAAAACCATCTTCAAGCCTGTTGGTTGGCATTTTCAATTTGGGTGAGAATTCCTCCCCATGTCCATTTTCCTGCACGCAATTGAGGCTTGGCATGTGTCTCCTTGGGCATTAGCGGAGGTGCGGCTCATATTTACAGTTTGTGCCTTTTGAACCAAAAGTTTGAATTACATCCGATGACCTGCTTGTTTGGGGACTTGTTTTAGATTTTAATTTCAAAGTTGCACTGAAGAGACACGCGGCACGTTTCATGACTTTCTTAGTTCCTTTTTGTTTTTGGCTAAGTCCTTTTACTTGGCGGGGCCATAAGTCTGACCTTCAACATGTGGAGACTTCACGCTTCTTTGGAAACCCGCTGTAAATTTTACTTTTGAAGTAGCGCCACACTGAAACTTAGCTCCTTCCGCTGGCCTACCTCTACTTCGACTATTCAACCCTTGACTCTATATTTTTGGAATTGAAGCTCATGGCGAGTTCACACTTGTTTGGGGACTACCTTTTGGAGTGCACCTTTGAAATTATGTTGTCCGTTGGTTCTCTATACTTAGTCATTTTGGGCCCACTCTGTCCCATTTTTTAACTTGGACTATGTGGCGAGCCCACGCTCATTTGGGTCTCTACTCTTTGGATTTATCTTTGAAGTTACGTCGAATCGAAACTTAACACCTTCCATAGATTTGAAGACTTTTCAATGGCTGGTGAAAATTTTGGGGCTCTGGACACATGGAGGCTTAGCACTTGTTTGAGTCTACCTTTTGGATTTAACCCTTGGAGATGCTTTGATGAGACATGTTGAGGCTTCTGCCTACTAGGCGAAGGGATCGGTTAGCCTTGAAGTATCCATTGGGCATGGAGTTGAGAATGATAATTTGATACTGATCATTTTTTCTTTGAAACTTCTCCATAATTATCTGCATCTTGCTGACCTTGAACTCACCCCATTGGGGTTCTTGCTATTCTTGAGAATGGAATGTCTCAAATCAAATTTTAGTTTCTTTGTATTTGTGTTTTATTTGAATCTAGCAACTGTTATATTCAACTATGGGTCTCTCTGTCATGAATACTAAAGGGCCTGGCCTCTGCACCTTTAGAGCAATACCAAAAAAACTTATGTACAAAGACAAAAATCATACATGCCTCCAAGGAGACATGTAGAGAGTGCACAAGCACTTCTTTTGCTAAAAACAAAATTTACTCCTACTCCTATACTAACTTGAGAGAAAGAAAAGCTTAAACAAATCCTGCCACAGGGAGGGAGAAATAACTTCCTTTCCTCAAAAGGGGCAGCCATGTAAATGGTTTGATGTTGAATATCACTGCTTGTATGAGTGAAAAACTGACAAGGGGTTGATCCTCTACCCATGTCATCAAGGTATCAACATTAATGGAAAATACCTCCTCAAGTTGATTTGCATTGGACTCCTGGAGGTGTTGATGGTGACCCTTGTTGCTTTAATACCCATCCTCATGCTCTGAAGTGGGCATGACTCGTTTCATCTTCTTCCTTGGCTCCAATGAAGCCAAGTATCTGATTGGGCAAGGTCTTGTCCTTTAGGTGTGCCCCTTGCTCTAAATTTAAACTCTAAGAATGGATTCTTCTTACTAACACTCCTTGATGGATGGTGTGAGAGGGATGATGGCATCCTCCTACCTTTTCTCTTCCTTCTCCTATGAAGAACATGGAAGACTCATATCTTCCAACCTTGGTTCCAGAGAGCTATTATGAAGTGTAGGATGTTGTACTTGAATGCTCTCTTTCATGACAACAGGCTCATGTGCTTGGAAGGTGGATGATGGAGGAGAAAAATATGTGATCTCCATGGGATCCTCTCCACCAAAGCAATCTTCCAAGTCAAATAGATAATTTATCTCCTTTTTTTCATCTTGCATGTGCTTAACCTACTCCATGGTGTCCTCTTAATCTATAACTTGCTCACCATGGGTCCCCTCCTCCTCAAACATGAAGCTTGAAAGCTCAAAGTCTTCTTCGTCATTAGAGCATGGAGGGGATGAAGTGGGAGGAAGAAATGAAGGTCCTTATGTAACCTGATACTCACTTGGAGCCTCTGAAACTGTATGTTCCTCCACCATGGCCAGAATGTACTCCTTTTATTTTGGATTTGGAGTAGCTCCTTGTTTTTTCTCCTCCTTAACTAGTTGTGCAGCTTGGGTTGGATCAACATCCTCTTTAGAAAAAGTTCCACAAACAGACTGCTGATTTTCACCTTCTTGTTCTTGTTCTTCTTCTACTACAAACTCAGCATCAGCCACCACTGGCTCGTCAACTCTTACCTCCTTTGTTAACTTAACCATCAAGAGGATCTTTGTAAACCCAAATTTAGTAGGCCAACTCTTTAGATTGTCTATCATTTATTTTGTGTTGGGTTCCTCTTCTTGTTGTTTTCCTTGATTGGATTCTTGAGTCTCTTCCTGACATGGACCTGGGAAAGCAAGAGGAGTGACAAGTTGGGGTTCAACCATCTTTGCAATTGTTAGTGGTGGGGAGGGAGGTGGAACTTATTGTTTATGTGGAGGGAAAGACTGCTTGGAAGGAAAAAGGGTAGAAGAAATGGGATGGGGTGTAAGATCAGCAGATGGAGAACAGAAATCAACACTTGGGGTAGCAACTGAGGGGCTTGACTATTGACACTGCTGAAATGATAAATCTTGAGAAAGAGAAAATGAAGGACAGGGAGCTGGTGATTGACTTACCCATTGACAAGGTTGTCTCACACTTTGCTCATGAGCCTCAATGTCCTCAATACACTGTGTAAGTTGAGGAAAAAATTAAACCATGAAGTCAAGCCTCTCTTGAGGCTTGTAATGCCTTGTAAAAGGGCCTCCCCATGGATAAGGTGACCTTAAGCCAATCCTAAATGCCTTCATTTGTGTTGTACCCCTAGACTACACCATGCCAACCTCCATCCCTTGAATCTTCTCCAGCAAACTAGAATTCTCCATGTAACTGTCACCATTTTATCCATCCCCTTGTTCTTGATAATATTCATGGCCAAACTGGTTTTGACATTGCTCATATGGGTAAGAATAATGGTTTTGGATCTGATCATAATACTAATATGGAGGAGTTGGGAAATGCATTAGAGGTGGATTGCACTGCTTTTATTGCAAGTGTGAGTTCTAAGAAGGAAATTATGTCATGATTGGACAACTTCATGCAATGGGAGAAAATAAAAGAGATGAAAGAAGAAAATGGAAAAAAAAGAGTGGAAATGGATGGAAAAAGTCTGTAACACAGAGGATGGGTTATTGACTAGATAGAGTCACCAGATGTGCTTTGAATGTGCCTATAAAGGCTGAATCCCACCAAGAACACATCAAATTGATGAAATGAAGTGGTAAGGTGATTCAAAGCTATCCCACTAGGGGTGCCGAAACTGTTAGTGCAGAATCAAAAAACCCTCGAATGGCCTGAGTGTAAGTGGGGCATTCATTTTGATTACACAACATGGGACCATATCTTAAGCTATGGGACTTGGAAAACTTGAGATGGACCTCTGAAGAAAGCCAATTATTGCTTCGTAATCTACGTGCCACATGTTACTCGAGTGTAGGAAGAATATAACTAATCTTAATCTAACCATTCCAAGGAGACAAGGAGAGAGAGAGGGTGAAAGATCCTACACTAAGCGGTGATACTCCAGAAACGGAAGTGGCGAGATACTCTGTTGAGGGAGAATGAAATAGGGAAAAGGGGAATAAGGGATATCAGACAGAAGTGACACAGAACCAGATCTGAATCCACCATCAAAACTCCATAAAGCTCAACATCTTACACCTAAAAATATGAAATACATACACAGGGAGTAACACAAGATAGAGAGGCACAAAAAAACAACAAAACGATGCCACGGGTTGAAAGACACCACAAAGAAATATTTTATTGCTCTATAAGGTGCACAAAGTATTACATGGGTGTTCAGAGGCACAAATGCACTCTCTAGGCATAGGAGAAGGCTTACATCTCAAATGGATTTGGGAAATGACATTCTGAGAGTTTCCCCACACCCCAGATTTGCTCCCCCTTCTCAAATGAGAAGTGTTACAATATATAGATGATGAAAATCAGAGGGAAAGAAGAGAAACTCAACTCTGATCCTAAAATCTAACCACCAATCATGAATGCCCGCTATGAATTCACCGATAATCTGTCGAGTTTGGTTCCCTATGTCTGTTCGACATGTTGAAGAAGGAAGAATGGAGGATCGAATCAAATCAGATCTGGTAGTTGAAGCAATAATATTCTTCATTAATGAAATGAAAGACATTTTCCCATTTTCACCCACCTAACCTAGTCAAAATTAAAGATTTAGGCTCCCATGGTGTAGACATTGTCGATACCTTTCCAACCGTGCCAAATTTGTTGAATTTGGGGCACTGGATCGAAAGATATGTCCATTTAAATGTTTGAGTTAGGTCTGTACAAAAATGGTGAAAAGTAGTTAGCACAATGGGTCTACGGGCCCAAAAATGACCTTGTACCTTTTGGTAGCAAGAAACACAAAATGAAAAAATTGCCCCGCAGCCTTAATATTCATTTTGCCAAAAAACAATCTTCGGGTCAGCTGGTCCGAATTTTCCATTTGGGTGAAAACTCCTCCCCATGCTCACTAGCCTACACATAATTGAGGCTTGACACATCACTCATTGGGCATCAGCTGAGGTGCATCTCATTTTTTAAACTTTTCAGATTTTGAACCAAAAAGTTTGAATTGCCTCCAACAACCTACCTTCCCGGTTTAACTTTTCAACATTACCACGTGGTGAGCCATTGCATGTTTGGAGACCACTTTTAGATTTTTCTTTTGAAGTTGCGTTGAAGAGAAATGTGGCACATTCCATAGATTACTCAGTTCCTTTGTGTTTTTGGCTAAGTCCTTTTACTTGGCAGGGCCATAAGTCTTACCCTGAACACGTGGAGACTTCATGATTGTTTAGAAACCTGTTCAAAATTTTACTTTTGAAGTAGCGCCATGCTGACATTTGGCTCCTTCCGCTGGCCTTCCTGTACTTTGACTATTCAACCCTAGACTCTACCTTTTTGGACCTAGGACTCGTGGCACATTGGTGCTCTTTTGGGGACTGCCTTTTGGGGCGTGTCTTTGAAATTATGCCAAGAAGACACGTGGCATTTTCCTCTAGTTCTCTATACTTAGTATTTTTTGGCCCACTCTATCCTATTTTATAACTTGGATTACATGGTGAGCCCATGCTCATTTGGGTCTCCTCTCTTTGGATTTATCTTTGAAGTTGTGCCGAGTCGACACTGGCACCTTCCACTGAGTCAAAGACTTTTCAATGGCCAGTGCAACTTTTGGGGCTCTTGACACGTGGAGGCTTGGTGCTTGTTTGAGTTTGCCTTTTAGATTTAACCCATGGATATGCACCGATGAGGCACTTAGCCAATTTTCGATCGCTCTGAATCATTTATAAAGCCCGAAGACTTTGAGCCTTTCCTTGTTTCTCTTCAAAGAGACTCTAGTTTCTTTGACACTGTTTTCCTCTTTAGCGGACCCTACGTCTCAATTTTTAATCCCGTATGCAACCTGATCATTAGATTTGAAACGTGGGCTCGTGCGAAGGAAGCGACCCTTAGATTTCTTCTATGCGGGGTTGTTTGATCCTTTGCAGACCCTAATCCTCCATTATAGAGTCCCACTGTTGCCTGATTAATGGATTTAAAGGTTAGTTCTCAGGACCAAGGCAACCCTTTGGTTTTCTTCTATTGGGGGCATGTTTGACCAATTTTACCTGGGGGAAAAATTGGGATAACGTCCAGCTAACTCTATCAAATTCCTTTTGCATTTCAATTTTGAGGATCATATTAGCCAAATTTTTGAGTGAATCCGAGTGCATCGCCTCATGAACAGTAATGAATCCTTCTTGGATCAATCTACCTCTAATGAACTCATTTTGTTATTCTGAAATTAAACTATCCATAACTAGTTTGAGCCTAGAGGCAAGCATTTTTGTAGTAATCTTATAAGAAGTGTTGCATAGGCTAATGGGCCTATAAATAATGATCAATTTAGATCCCATTGACTTAAGCACAAGGGAAATAAAGGTGTTATTCCATTCCTTTAACATAAATTATTTTTATTGAAACTCAAGAATAGTTGTATGAAGGTTAAATTCAATTATGTGCCTGAAAGATTAAAACAAGCCGCAGGGAATCCATCAAGGCTAGGTGATATATATCCCTTCATATTGAAGAGAAATTTCCTTCTTTCATCAATAGAGAAAGGTTGGGTGAGTATGACATTCATATCATCATTGATTAAATTATGAATATGGCTAAGCATTTCTTGACAATCCTCTTCATTCGGTGGGGGGTACTCATGTAAAAGGTTGGCATAGTAATTGGTAAGTTCAGCAGTAACTGTATCATCCTTCTTAATGTAGGAACCATCCTATGTGACTAACTCTTTTATTTTTTCCCTACTCTTGTGTTTTGTAGTAGTCATATGGAAGTATTTCATGTTTTGATCTCCTTGTTAAAGCCATGTGGCTCATGATCTTTGATGCAATAGATTTATTCCTCATCCAAATTGTTGTGATAGTCACTAAGCAATGAAAGTTCCATATGATGAAGCTGAGGGGATCTCCCTTTTGAATCAATCTCCTCAGAAACAACATCAAGCTTTAGAAGTAGCATCTCCTTTCTTCTACAGATAACCCCAAAAACCTGAGTTTTCTAAATTTTCAGCTTATTCTTGACATAGTGAAGCTTCTTTGTGAATCATTACATATTCATTCCCTGAATATCTGTCTACCACAAGTTCCTAATAAGATGTTCTAATTGATGATTTTGTAACTAATCCAATTCAAAATGAAAGGGATGATGTTTCAATTTTTGAGCTTATGAGGTGGTAAGAAGCAAAGGAAAATGATCAAATGCTATATTAGGAAAATCCATCAAATAGAAATCATTATAGTGAGCCATCCAATCCATAGAAACAATGAATCTATCCAATTTACATTGAATGTGATTATTTCCAATCCTTCTATTAGACCAGGTATAATTGGCTCGTTGGAAATCAACATAAAAAAATTCCTCCATTCTGATAAAGTCAGCAAGATCTTCCGTGCTAGAAGTGCTGACATTGGTTCCATCTTGCTTCTCAGAGATGTATAAAGGAGTATTAAAATTTCAATCTATTAACCAGGGAAGATGCTTACAAGTATAACAAAAATCCAAATGGTTAGCATAAAGCTTTTCTCTCTGAGACTCAATGTTAGATGTATATATATTAACCATAATCCAACCCAAATTAGACCCAATTTATCAGAAGAAATTTCCTAAGAAGTGTGGGGATTTTATGATACATTCCCCAAATAGAATCTTCAAATTCCAAAATGTGTATAAACCACCAAAATTACCAGCTGACTCCTGGGAAACCAAAAAGTCATTATGCCAAAGCTTATGAAGCATATTCTCCTCTTTCTGTTTAGTTTCTTAAAGCATCAAAATATATTGAAATTATTTGAGTCTAAAATATTAAAGGATCCTTTTTTTCTAGGGAGCATTCAGTCCCTGAACATTACAAGAGAAACTATTCATTTCTTCTTTTTTGGCCTAGCTCCGCTTGGGATGCCAAGGAGTCCCTGTGTTCCTTGAGCTATATTGAGAAATGCTTCCTCCTAAATCTTTTCTTGATTTGTGAGTCTCCCTTTGGTTTTCTTAGTTCCCACATCAATATTTTCCTTAGTTTTGTTTCCGGTATTTTTAGCGGGACTACTATCATAAGAAAATGAAGTAGAAGGAGAGATGATGAATTTCTCACGCAGAGGGGAGTGAGCAATGGAAGTTCCAAAAAACTGAGAAAAAGGAAGACAACAAAGGAAAGGATCAAAAAATTCACAAAGAGAAGGTGAGGAAGGAGAAGAGGAGGTAGAAGGGGAGGATCCAAAAAGATGGAGGTGAGAGGAAGATCGAAGGAGGGGAAGCCGGAAGAGGAGTAAAGGGAGAAGGAAAAACAAAATAAAAGAGGGAAGAAGTGAAGCAAGATAGAGAGGAGGTAGAGGGGAGCAAAGAAGAGAAAACATGAAACAAGGGGGAAACCACCAATGGGGAAGAGGAAGCAAGAGGGGGTGGGGGGAGACAATCGGAGCCACCAAAGGATATGAAGAAGGAAGGGTAAGCGAGGCCGAAGAAGAAGGGAGAACAATTTCCTCTGAAATAACATCAAAAGGATTAGAAGTACTAACAAAATTAGATGTTTTGTGAATGTACTTGCCTTTTCTCAATGGGGACCGAGTTATTTCTTTGGAAGATTGGGTTGGGTTGGTTGGGCAAGCCGTCACCTGATGTCCAATGCTTTTGTAGTGGGAGCAAGCTTTAAAAATATATTTTAATTCAATGGGATGAATTTAGGTTCCCAACTTAGATTATAGATCAATAGAGGAATTTGGAGCTTGCCTTAGTAGTTTGATCAATAGCTATTAGGATACCAATAGATTTGGTGATGCCTTTAATGACTACAAAGTGCAAAAAATCTAAGTGGAAGTTTGGAAGATGAACTTAGATCGGAGCCTAAGTAATTTTTTAGTCTTAGAATTAAACATAGGTGTCTAGCGATGGATATAGAAGCCTCTCCTTCGAAAAAACCAAGGTACACCCAGAAGACCCTGAGAAAATTCTTCTTTGTGAGTCAAAATAGAACAACATGAACCGATTGGAAAGAGAATCAATATCTACTGAACCATATGGGGCCCAATTAATACATTCCCATTTGTGTATCTACTACAAAGGTAATCTGGGACACAATTGCTTTCCTATCGACCAAAATTCCCTAGAATATTGCATCAGTACTTTGATCGAGGTAGGTATTTGAAGAGATAAATTCCCATAAATGCTCTTAGGTTGGAGATTTCCAAGTTTGTAGGTTTTGAAGTGCTAGAAGTTACGTCCTTACAGGAACCAGTAGAGACGTCAATATAGTCAAGAGGGGGTCAAGCGTTGTACCAGAAGGATTTTCCATTGAAGTAGGAGGTAGTCAAAGAAAAAATTCAAAAATATCCAGAGTGGGAAGCTTAATGAGCCAAGAAATTTGTTCCAACTATAGTGTATATTAGCACACATCAGGATGTAAAGATCTGTGTATGAAACCATTCGAAAAAAATAACAAACAAAATTTCTTTAAAAGATTTTTAAACTAAGAATAAAATCACCAAAAATAAGAGGAACCCACCAAAAAGTCTCATAATGATGTGATTGTATGATATTTATTTCCCTTTTAAACAAAGAACCCAAATGATAGAATTGATAAATACTGAAATATAATGTAGAAAAAGGTTATTAAAACCTCTCACAAGTGTTAATAAATCTTAAAAGGTGAGATTTTTTTTATCATAGGTAAATTGTTTTGATGGTAGCATACCCTGCAGTATAAATAAAAAGGTTCAACAACCAAGATAAACATGAAATTACATAGTAGTTTTTTAATATGAGGGGACCACTCCCCAACCAAAAGCCTAAACATCTAAATAAATATATAAGAGTACTAAGGCAGGGGCCAACTGTTGGTTGTGGAGCCTAATAATAACGAGGGTTGCAAGGGGGGCTTCACCACATTTTATATGTCTTTATGCATTGTGAAATCTTGACCATTCCTTATTAGGTCATAAATCTAACGGGTGGTTTTCTATTTTTCCCTGAAATAATAAAAACCCTAATATCTTTAAAGGGTCATTATGTATGAGGCTCATTGTATTAGTCATGGCACTTTGAGAGAAATTTTTTCTAGATTGAATAAAAGGATTGGCTGTTTTTGGTGGACATAGCCCATTTTAGGTGAACCACATTAAATATGTATCTCTGTTTTATTGTATTTTTTCTTTTTTACATTTTCTACATCATTCATTGCATGATTATTTATCTGTACAACTAGTATAATCCTAATAACTGGTAGTAGAGCATGTTTGAGATTTATTTGTTAGTAGTATACTCATAGAGGGATTTTTGTTTGAGTGGGAGAAGCAAGAATGACAGAGGAGAATAAGTTGAGAGTTGAGAAGTTTGATGGCCAATATTACCATCTATGGAAAATGTAGGTGCAAGATTACCTGTATCAAAAGGATCTATACCTACCATTGGAAGGTGAAGAAGAAAACCCCTCAATCATATCTAATGAGGAGTGGAGGGTTCTCGACAGGAAGGATCTCGATGCGATTCTATAGAGTCTGTCATTGTCTATAGCTTCAAACATCTCATAGGCGAAGATTATGGTAGAGTTGATGAAAACCCTAGTTAATTTATAGGAAACACCTAGTGCATCAAATAAAGTTTATTTGATGAAAATATTGTTTAATCTATAAATACAATAAGGTGGATTTGTATCTAACCATCTTAATGATTTCCACACTATTTTAAATCAGTTAGATTAAGTTAATATCCCATTTGATGAGGAGGTTAGAGCATTATTATTCCTATCTTCTTTGCCAGAAAGTTGGGACAACTTAGTAATGAAATTTACTAATACATATTCTACTTCTCTTAAATTTGAAAATGTACTCAGTGTCATTTTAAATGAGGAAATGCATAGGAAAAGTATAGGGGAAAATTCTTCTTATGGAAATGTGTTGAATATGGATAGTGGAGGGAGGAGCAAGGAGAAATCAAAGAGTAAGGCTCGTGGGAGATCTAAATCAAATATGGGAAGATCCAAATCTAGGAGTAGAGGCATTACTTACTGGAATTTTGGAAAGAGAGGACATGCTAAAATGATTGTTGGTTGAAATGAATAAAATAAAACAAGCTTGAAGGTATTAAAGGGGAAAATTGACAGGTAATATTTTTTAGGATGCTCTTATACTTTCTCTTGATACTAGAGTAGAATCTTCGGTAATAGATTCATGTGCCTATTACCATGCAACCTCTGATAAGGGCTATTTTAAAGAGTATATCGAGGGAAATTTTGGACAGGTTTATTTGGGTGATGATGAGCCATGCAACATTGTCGGGAAAGACAATGTACACCTGAAATTATAGAATGGAAATACATGGATATTGAGAGACGTGAGGCATGTACCAAGCCTCAAGAGAAATTGCATCTCTGTAGGATTTTTGGGTGGTGAAGGTTTCATAGCCACATTCACTTTAGATGCTTAGAAGGTTTACAAGGGTGCCCTAAGTGGCATGGGGTAAGAAAGTAGGAACTCTTTATTTGTCTACTTGTATATCTAATTCTAATACCATATTGTCTACTTCAAATGAGGATGCCAACATGTGGCACAGTAGATTGGGACATATGAGTGAGAAGGGAATTCAATTTCTACATGAAAATGGTAAGATTTAAAGTTTGAAGTGATTGGACCTAGAGTTTTGTGAGAATTGAATTTTTGGGAAACAAAAAAGACTTAGATTTCTCAAGGCAGGGAATACCAAGAAAGAGAAAACTTTGGAGCTAGTTCATACAAATGTGTGGGGGCCAACCCATGTTAAATCTCATGGTGGTTCTCTGTACTATGTCACAATCATAGTTCATGCCACAAGGAAGGTATGGGTATACTACATTAAGTGTAAGTCTGATGTCTTTGATACATTTAAGAAATGGAAAGCACTCACTGAGAATCAATGTGGTTTTAAATTGAAATGTTTGAGATCTGATAATGGTGGTGAGTATTACAGTAAGAAATTTGATGATTATTGTTACTTGAACAGGATTTGTAGAGAGAAAATAGTTCCCAGGACTCCACACCAAAATGGTGTTAGTAAGAGGATGAATAGAACAATAATGCAGTGTGCATGGTCAATGAGATTGCACTCAGCACTGCCTCTTCATTTTTGGGAAGAGGCTGTAGATACTACTATGAACTTAATCAACCACAAGCCTTCAAGTACACTAGATGGAGGAATTCCCAAAGAATCTTTGACTAGGAAAGAGGTAGACCTTTCATTTTTAAGAGTATTTGGTTCAGAGGCATTTGTGCATGTTAATAAAGAAAACAAGAAGAAATTGGATTCAAAATTTAAATGTTTTACATTCATAGGCTATGGCTCCAATGCTGATTATGGATTTTGGTTTTGGGATCTAGATGAATATAAGATAATTAGGAGTCATGATGTTGTTTGGTGTGAAAATAGAATGTATAGGGATCAAGTACAGGATGACAAAAAGCCCAAGGAAGAATTGGTTGAGGATATAACTCCTAAAAATGAACTTTCGAGTGGAAAATATTAACCTAAAGGTACTAAGGCTGACAATTCTATAGGCTGAGCATGATAGCCAGTGTTGGTATCAACACCTTTATCAGAGATTCATGAAAATGAGAAGCAAGAAAATAATTATCTTGTGACACCCCCATCTTTGGGAAGAAGATCACAACGTATTACTAGACCTTCAAAAATATTTTCCCTTGCTTTATATAGTTTTTTACTAATAGATAGTGGTGAGCTAGAGAGATTTGATGAGGCATTGCAGGTGCAATCCACTAAGGATTGGGAGTGTGGCATGAATGAAGAGATGGACTCCCTAGAAAAGAACCAAATATGGGATTTAGTCAAATTACCAGCTGGGAAGAGAGTACTACAAAAAAAATGGGTCTAAGATGGGAAAGAAGAAGAAGGTGGATGGAAAAGGTACAAAGCAAGGCTTGTAGTGAAGGGGTATGAACAAAAGAAAGGTATAAATTTTGATGAAATTTTCTCCCCTGTTGTTAAGATATATTCCATTTGTACTGTATTTATTTTAGTTGTTGTTGAAGATTTACACTTAGACCCACTTGATGTCAAGATGACATTTCTCCATGGTGAATTGGAGGAGGATATTTATTTGCAGCAACCACTTCGGTATGAGGTGAAGGGTAAGGAGAAATTGGTGTGTAGGTTGAAGAAGATCCTATATTGGGCTTAAACAATCTCCCCGGAAATGGTATTTAAGGTTTGATAGGTTTATGCATGAGCATGGTTTTACTAGATGTCAATCAGATCATTGCGTGTAATTTAAATGGTTGGATAGTGGGAGCTATATTATTCGTCTATTATATGTAGATGATATGCTTGTAGCAATGTCTAATATGCAAAAAAATTCAAAGCTTAAGGAAAATCTTGCACAAACATTTTCAATGAACGATTTGGGTGTATTAAAGAAAATCCTTGGTATGTAAATAAAGAGGGATATGAAAAATAAGAAATTGGGTTTGTCCCAAGAGGATTATACATAAACGGTGTTAGAGAGGTTTCAGATGCAGAATGTGAAACCAGTTAGTATACTATTGGCTGGGAATTTTAGATTAAGTAAAGAGAAATGCCCAACAACACAAGAGGAAAAATATTATATGGCACAAGTTCCTTATTCTTCAATAGTTAGGAGCCTCATGTATGCCATGGTTTGTACCATGCCAGACACTGCCCAAGTAATGTGTGTTGTTAGCAGGTACATGGAAAATCATGGTAAAGCACACTAGAAGTAAATCCAATGGATTCTCATGTACTTGAGAGGGACTAGTAGTAGGCAGTTGTGTTTCGGAGGGTTAGATTATACTTTACAGGGATTTGTGGATTCACTATGGCAGGAAATGTGTATAACAAGAGGAGAACTACTAGATATGTGTTTATAGTTGGTGGTGTGGATGTGAGTTGGATCTCAAAGTTGTAGAAGGTAGTTTTCCTATCTACTAAAAAGGAAGAATATGTTACAAAAACTGAGGCAAGTAAGGAATGTTATGGATGAGAAGGATCATGGAGGAGTTGGGTAAGGAGCAAGGGAATTATAAGTTACATGGTGATAGTTAAATTGCAATTCACTTGGCAAAGAACTTAGCCTTCCATTAAAGAACCAAACACATTCAACTAAGATATCACTTCATACGACAACTATTGGAGGATGGGCAGCTAGACTTAGTGAAGATTCATACAGATGATAATCCTACTAATATGTTTAATAAACCAATGAAAAAGGAGGATTTGGATTTGCATTCAAATTCTGTGGGTTTTCAAGATTGATCTTGAAGTGGAAGAAACAAGCCAAGAAGAAAAGTCCAAGTAGGAGCTGTAGTGGTGGAGTTACAAAAATTAGTCTCCAAGTGGGAGATTGTTGGTTGTGGAGCTTGATTGCGATGGGGGTTTCAAGGGGGGATTCACTCCCCTTGCAGGGTCTGGGGGGGATGGCTATCTTGGTGGGGAGTCTGGGGGGTGTGCACCCTTATGGGGGTTCGCGGGCAATGCCCCCATAAGCCACATTTTATATGTATTTAGGCATTGTGAAATATGGACCATTCCTTATTAGGTCACAGATCTAATGGGTGGTTTTCTATATTTTCCCGAATTGATAAAAACCCTAATATCTTTAAAGGGTCATTATGTATGAGGTTCATTGTATTAGTCATGGCATTGTGAAATTTTTTTTTTTTGGACTGAATAAAATCATTGGTTGTTTCTGGTGGACGTAGCCCATTTTGGGTGAACCACGTTAAATCCGTGTCTCTATATTTTTGCATTCTTTTCTGTGTTACATTTTCTACATCATTCATTGCATGATTATTTATCTGTACAACTAGTATAATCCTAACACCAACTACCTACAATAATCCTGTTAATAGATTGAAAATAATAGAACAACAACTCAGAAAAAAACAACAAAATATGCACTGAGAACACAGAGGAACAAAAGACACTAATTGACATATTTTATATACACCTTAAGTGTAAATTTGAGGGCTTTATAAATATTCACGGCTGCCCTGAAAATAGGGTCCAGATTGGTCTCTTTGATGAACATCTTATTAATCCTCCCATTCTTCCATACTGATGCAAGAATCCTTCTAACATCTCAAATCTTGTTAATATGCACCTAGAAGAGGTCATAAACTACTCTATTAATGGCTAATTGATTATTATGTTTTTCTACAAGTGATTTGACTTGACTAGAGAGTGAGTTTATTACTCTTGCAGGCTAGTAATGGAGGTAGGGTTTGTGGTTATCTTACCACTAGTCTTTAGGAGAAAATTTACATTATGTTCAATATATTTCAAAGTATATTCCTATTTTTCAAAATTTTAAAGTATAGGAGTTACTTGAGAACTAGGAGTATCATCACTGATCTATGGAAGGATATCCTCTCTAATTACTTCCTTATCTTTCTTACTACTTCTGAGAATCCTTTTAGTAGGTGGGGGTTCAAATATATGGTGCCTAAAGCTGGGATTTTTAGATCTAATATGAGGATACTAGAGAGGATGATGAGCTAAAGCAAGGCCGAGGTCATTTGTAATTACATCTAGGATGTATTGATGAATAAGGAAGATGATTTCTTGACGCAGTGGAAGAACTATCCTATGCCCTTGAACCTATAAATTTTTTTTTTCCAAAGAATACAAAATGTAATTAGGTAGACTAACCTTTCCTTCTCTCTCGAAGTGGTTAAGCAGAATGAAATGGTACAAGGGAATGGTGAATAACATGCCTTCCAACATTTTTTTGTTAACCACCATGCAGGAAAATTCATCAAAAGGTTGTGGAATGGAAGATAAGATGATGCGAGAACATTTTATTTGGATTTATTCCCCATCATTCAAGAAAATCCTTTCCTTTGCATCCTTTTCAAACTTATCATGAATTTTTCCCTCCATACTCAAACCTGTGATGAAGGAAATTAAGTCCTTAGAGATGTTGAAGTCTCTCCCCTTGAAATTGATATTTTTGTCTTTCTTATTGCTTACAAATTGTAGAGAGACATGTTTATCATGGCCCCTGATTTGTTGTATGAAGTTTGTAAAACCTCCAATATTGATGACTTCCTAAAGTTTAAGATTGTTTTTCCATTAGAGGTCGAAAATTGGTTCTACTCTTCATGGATACCCTCCCATCATGGATGAAGTTGGTGGAAGAGCTATTGCAAACCGGTGGTAGAAGAAATTATGCCTTTTGACAATAATATGACAACCTAGATACTAGAGTGCTACCCAGATAAATCTTGACGCCTTTCTCCAATCTTGTTCCTTAATACAGATGTCCTCTAGATTAGAGGGGAGGATTAAATACTAATGAGTAGATCCTATTTTTTGTAAGTACCAAGGAAGGGATTTCCACATGTGCATAGGTCATCCCCTCAGTTGTAATGATGGGTGGGGTGGTAGCTTCAATAATGATGATAGAATGAGCTGCACTAGGGAGGTCCTTGTTATCATGCCACTCACTATAGTTATTCACATGAACACCTACATTAAAAATTGCATCTATCAAAATATTTCCATCCTTGTACAAATGTTGAATAATAATAAGACCATTTCATAGCTTATTAGATTCATTAATGAAATCAATAATGGTCCTATTGGGTTTTTGGGCTCTAGTGAGATTGCTAATTATATTCAAAGAATCCCCCTCCAAAATGAGACTTATTACATTGAGAATCATAGCCATTCTGATTCCCTAGAGAATGGAAAAGGCCTTAGAAAAGTTATTTGATTTCTTACCCATAGGGCCTACATAAGTAGCAATTAGTTTACCCTGCTAGTTTCTGATGAGACCTCCTCCATCGGTTTCCCCTGGGTTTCCTTCAGAGGCACCATTAAAGTTCAACTTATGCCAACCATATTTTGGAGGAATCCACTAAAAAAGAGATCTGTGAGTGCTGGATAAGGAAATTGAAATTTGCTAAACATTAATATTCTAGGGATTTAAGTATCTATCCTCTTATTTAGGATACTATTCTTTTTGGGGGGGGGTTTAAACTTCTAGATGTTCTCTTTTGTTCTTACTGTAATTTCATTAAGAATACTTTTGATAGTTTTGTTATTATTTATACAGATAAGAGAGTTGTGAGCCTTCCAAATTATCCAAATAATGTGAGGGAAGATGAGCCTCCAAAGCCTTATAAGAATTTTTTTTTTCAAAGGAGACTGCCACTAAACTCAAACCTAAATGATGTCATCCAGGAAATTCCAAACAATGCCAAACCTATTGAGAATAACCTTCCATAGAGCACTAGCTACACGACAGTGCAAACGAAGATGATGGATAGTTTCATTAACATTTTTATAGTGGTAACATATATTAGGCATGGTGGATCCCCTTTTGATAAGGTTATCAATTGTTAGGATGCTCTTATTAAGAACAACCCATAAGAAGTGGTTAATTTTTGAGGTGAGTTATTTGAACCATATCTTTCTCAAAGGAAAGTTGCAAGCAATTTCATTAACATACATTTCATAACTTGATCTCACCGTGTAGTTACCATCAAAAGAGTGAGACCATATAAATTCATCCTTGCCTTGTATTTGGTTGATAGGGATATGTCTGAGAACTTTTTTACATGTCCAAAAGAAGATCCTTTTGATCTAGAAGAACAAACTCAAGATATCTCCCATGAAGTATACCTTCAGTGTTCTAAATATATCCGTTGACTTGTTGTCCCAAGGCTGTTATAATTTTTTTTTAGTTTTCCCCAATGCACAATATTGTTATGATTGTGAAAATCAGCCCATCTATCATTCCAAAAACTTATGTTTTCTCTACTTCCTAGAATCCATTTACATCCTGATTGAAGGTATTTATGTATCGTAACCATATTGTAGCAAAATTTTAAACCATTAGGATGAGTAACATTATTGAAGAAATCTTGAACGTTGCCTTGATTTAGGTATTTGGATTTAATAATATCTACCCCAGGATGTTCCTCCTTGATTAATCTCCATCCCATTTTTGAAACTAGAGCTGAATTCATAGTTTTGATTTTTTTGATTCCAATACCTCCTGTTTTTTACTGTTGCAAGCCTTATACCAGGCTACTAAGTAATATTTATTTTTCTCTTTTGTACCTGTCCAATTTTTTTTTTAACTCTCTCAATTTTCATTACAATGGTAGTAGGAATGTAGAAAATATACATAATATAAATTTGAAAATTTTTAATTTTTCTTTTGAGAAGAAAACATTTTCTCACACTACAGAGAATAACTCCCTTCCAACCAACAAGCTTCCTCTGAAACATGTCAAGAAAATCATTCAAAACACTCAAGGGTACATTGTTAGCACCAAGAGGAAGACCAAGGTAAGTGGTGGTAAGATATTTGATATCACACCAAAAAATTTGAGCTATTTTCTATTGTCATTCTAGTGGAGTGTGAAAGAAGTAGAGAAATATTTTTATAAAAATTTATCTACTTCCTTGAGGCCTCTTTATAGAGTTGAAGGATATTATTCATTTTTTTGTCTTCATGAATAGAAGAAATTATAATGATAATAGTGTCGTCTACAAATTTTTGATGAGAGATCATGATATCCAAATAAGTATGCTTAAAACCATTCAGAAAACCCAAGGAAAGAAATCTAGTTATGGTGTTACTAAGACTATGTACCATAATAATGAAGAGAATGGGAGATATTGGATCATCTTAGAGGATGCCTCAACTACTTGGGAAGAAACCCACTAGATTACCATTAATAATTTCCTAAAATATGGAGGAAGAGACACAAATTCTAATGATTTTTATCAAGTGGGCATCAAACACAATTTTTTGCATTACTTTATCAAGGAAGATCGAGTTAACCTTGTCAAAGGATTTGTTCATATCTAACTTTAAAAATGTGTCCTCTTTTTTAATTTTTCCCATTGAATGAATAGTTTCATGAACCATAACAACCCTATCCTAAATAATCCTTCCTTTCTCAAATCCTCCCCGTTTGCTGGAAATGATGTGAGTGAGCAGTAGTTGAATTCTACAAGTGATAATTTTAGTGAAGATCTTATATAGGACGTTAGTATGACTTATAGGCCTGAAATGATTAAAGTATTTGGCCACAAAATTTTTGGGAGAAAGAACAATAAAAGTATTGTTGATTTCTTTTTGGATCCTTGTCCTAAAGAATTCATTGTCTACTATCAGGAGATCATCGACACAAATATCCCATAATTTTTAATAGAAAAAAGATGAAAACCATCAAGCCTCAGGGATGTGTCTCCCTCCATAGGAAAAATGACCTTTTGAAGCTCTTCCATAGTAGTTGGTTTGCTGAGAATGTTAAATTCTTAGGGCTTCCCAAGATTGTTGAGAATAGAATCAAGAAAAGTTCTTTCTGCTTCAGCTGTCAAGGAAGGAGAGTCATTTAAAAGTTTCTTGTAAAAATTAATAGCTTCCTCCTTAATACCGTTAGGATTAGAAGTGGTATCAACATTTTGCAATGTGATTTCTGAAATCCTATTGTGGGCCCTATTCTTGAGAGTTTTCATTTGAATTTTTTTTTGTTGTTATTCCCTTCTTTAAGCCACACTGCTTTGGAATTTTTTCTCCAGAAATATTTTTCCCTTGCACAGATAGTGTGGAAAAAAACCAAAAGATATTTTTCATGACCATAGTCATCTTGATTCATTCCTATAGCAACAACTTTCTTTTCTAAGTGTTCAATATCCTTTATGATCTATTTTTTCTAAATTAAAATATTTCCAAAAATTGTTTTCTTCCAAGTTCTAACTTTCTTTTTTATATTTTTGATTTTTTACACAAATATGAATTGAAATGTCCCTTCTACATGTAGTCCCCACAATTCCTTAATTTTTTCATGAATATCTAGATGATCTTACCATATTTTCTCAAATTTGAATGAGGGATTAGTAGGTCTCTCATTATTCAACATGTCTAGAACAACGAGGTTATGATCTGATCCAATTCTGGGAAGAGAAGAAAGATGAAAATATTGACTTAAAATCTAGTGAGCTAAGATGATTTCTCTATCAAGACAAACTTGAATAAGGTTTTCTATATAAGTTTGTTATTGCACTAATTGTATGGATTTCCATGATGTTATAAATCTAAGATATCAGAGTGAGAAATAAAATTAGCTAAATCATCCATTCCTAATGTATGATTTGAAGTACCAGCCTTTTTCTCTCCATTGGATAGAGGTGTGTTAAAATAACCCCTGAGAATCCATTTCCACTTGAGACAACTAGATTCGAAACTTTGAATATCCTTCCAGAGTTCTCTTCTAGCATGCAACGGATTAGGGGTGTAGATGACAGAAAAAATCCATCTATTCATGTTGTTAAGGGTGTGAAAATCAAGAGTAAAGTGGGAATGAGAGGATAGAATTAGTTTTCCTATTGTCTTGTTTTTTTCCCAGAGGAAAACCATACCTTTCGAGGATCTTTTTGAATCAACAACCACCTAATCAGCCTTTTAAACTTATTGCTTCTGAACTCATTTTGTTTTTATGAATTTGCATAATGGTGTGATTGTAGGTATTCCTTAAGTCTATAAGAGTACGTTTATTTCCACTTCCATTGAGGCCTTAGATATTCCATGAAACAATATACATTTAAAGATGCATGGGGGAAGAATGAACTATATGGTCAAAAGAGGACTCTGTACTATCTACCAGTGCCTTATTGATCTCCTCTTTAATTTGATCATTTTTAGTGGGCTTGCCCTTTGTAGCATTCTCCCCTATTTTTTATTTCCTTATTGAATATCTAGTCACCCTTGAACTAGAAGTTATCCAGTTCCCTAGAGATGTTTTATTGTCATAAAACAAGGCATCTGATATTTTTTCAAAACCTTTAGATTTCCTCCCTTTTTTTTAGAAAACTGTACTAAGGTGAATGAGTATTAGTTTAGTACTTCATAATACTTCTCTTAGCGGGCGTTAGTTAACCCTCTTCCTTATCTAAGATAGAGGAATTTTTCATTCCTTTAATTATTCTCTTTAAGGGAGGTGAAGGGGAAGCTTCAGAACTACTAAAAAACTACCATTCAAAGTCAGTACATGGGGATATAACTTTGTTTTACATTGAGAAGTTGAGGTGATTCAATGCTCAACTAGTTTATTAATGAATCCTCTCTAAAGATAGGAGATTTTTTTTTCTCCACTATTGAGTTGAGTTGGATGAGTAACTTGACTACTAGACTTGTGAGTTTCCTTCATTATAATATCAGTTTTAGCTGGTTTTGTAGTTCCCCACCTCGGGATTCCAGAAAACAAGCCAATAAGTCACTTAAAAATTTGGGTAATTTTTTTTTTTTTAAAGAATCTACTAAGCAAACATAATCTGATTTCCCGATATTCTTTATTTTAAACTAGATTGATTTAACCGATTACCCAACACTAGCCCCAACCAAAATTATTTATTTAAATTTGAATTTCTATTAAGATTACAAGGAACACCCTAATAAGATACTAATCCCCTTTTTAAAATTTAATTAGTTTCCTCCCCTTTTATTTTATTTACCCACACACACATATCCTATTTCTTTATTTCCCATTCCTAACTAAAATAAATCCCCATGGTATTAAAAGCATGTAAGATTAATTGTGGACCCTAGGATCAAGGAGATCTCAGTGCTTGATCAAAAAATTTCCCTAAGGGTGCCCTAAAATTTCCTTATGTTTTTTCTTTTCTTTCTTTTCTTCATTTTGTTTTGCTTATGTCATTTGTAGGTTTCTCAGAGATGCCATGAATGACCATGAAGAAATTCTTTTAAGGTAACCAATCTAAAGTATATAAAACTATTTGGATATAGGAATGTATTATTATTATTATTATTTTTTCAGAAGAAAGATATTTTGAATTGAAATTCAGGGAAAGAAGGGCCATTGGTTTGATGGAATGGAAGTGGAGGCATAGAGGAGAAGGGCTCTCTGGGGGATAAGATCCATTTTGGGAGGGTATTTGTGCTCCACGGTCTGTGCAGTTGGTAATGGAAGTGGCGTGGGAAGGTGGATGGGGGTTTTGAAGCTAAGGAGGTGTGGAGAAAGGTGACATGATGTAGAGCCACGTGGAGAGGTTTTTGGGAGAGATGTGGACAATGTGCAAGAAGGGGCAGTGGTAGAGGTAGTGTGGAAGGTGTGGGGCTACATGGGGAGTGGGATTGGCATAGGTTGGAGGGTAGGCCAGTAGGGGGTGTGGTGGCCGGTGGAACAGGGTGTGGCTTAGGTCCATGGGGAGTGCTCGACGATCTCCATTGTTTTGTTTATTTGTATATTTAAAAAATAAAAACTATATATATATATATATATATATATTATATTATATATATATAAAATATAATAACTTTATATTATAATATGTAAATTTAAAATATATTTATAGGATACAATGAAAGTTATATTATATTAGGTATAAAATAATACCTTTATAGGATTTTATATTATGTATACTATAATACATTTATACTAGAATCTATAATTCATAATATATTTTATAATATAGACACCAATGAAATATAGCAAAAGCTACCACTGTATTATTAAATAAATCCAAATGTTTCTATGCAAAATTTTATCATAGTTAAATTAGTATAGGCCAACTTTACCTTATATGCATAGGTATATTTTTATTGTTTTAATTTTATGTGGAAATGCATCACATACCATATTATAGAAGATTGTCACAAGTTGCTTCATTTTAAAGTATGGTTAGACCATGATATGTAAAATGAGATACCTACTCTTTCCACATATATCCATTTCATTTGAAGAGACGAACTAGATGTATTCAATTCACTAAATTGCAAAACATCTAAGAAGAGATGTATTTCAATTGATATTGTATTTTAAATACAATCAATTTACAAGATTGAACAAGGAGATCAACAAGAATAACAATATTTATGATCAATCATCTTTCCTTCAAGGAGTTACAACAGTTCATATTATAGGAAAAAATTTATTACTATATTTCATTTTCAAGAAGTTTCTTTACTAGGCAAGATCTACTTCATGAAGAAAAGATTTTCATTTTAACAAAGAATTACTAATTACTCCATTGCACATTAGAAGACTGAAATCTGAAAATATATTTTCTTTTCAAACAACCATGAAGGCATCACCTCTTAATGCAACAAGACTATTCCGCTCGTTGAAAGTAGCAAGTTTTACAAATACATACAACTTTCAATTAAAATAAAAGAGTGAAATAAATACGATTTTGAATCACTTATGCTTCCACAAACTATATAAATACCCCAAATAGAAACCTTACAAATGAGATTATTTCAATATTTTTACAAAGAACATATGCTTATCAAGAAGCTAAACATTTTCCAAAACAAGGAGAGAGTCACGAAAGACCATGCCACCAAAGATACTCCAACAACCCTCAAGCTTAAGGCTCCAACTATCATCCATTTGAGCTCGAAATTTAAAAAGTTTACAAGGATCCAACTTCAAGATAACAATGCTTGTTTAACCACCCAACCTTTAGGCATCATTACATGCCTTTCCTAGGTTAGAAGGCATGCTAGTCTTCCCCAAGCCCATGGGAGAGAGAGCTAGCTTCCAAAACATTGTGCACAAGATTTAGGGAGACAAAAATTACCATACAGTCATAAACAGGACAAACCATGCACAAAGAATAACACAACATTAAGCAAATAATAGAAAAGAGGAGAAAACCATATTCATCCTCACAATTTGGGGAAGAGTAGATGAGATACCCGAAAGTGCCATAAGGTGTGATTGAACCATAGGATGCACACAACAAGATTCTTCTAACCCTCCTTATTCCTTTGAATCAACAAAACTCTCCTTATTGCTCCACCCAAACACCAAAATCCTTCTTGGGAGGATTTTCAAACCAATTGGGTTTCCTCTCCAAGAAGGGGGAATGGGTTCAAATCATATGAACCACCTTACCCACCTCAAACCATGTGAGGGGAGTAAAAATAACCTATATGGTTTGCCCATCAAGCCATGAGGTTTGAGGGGGAAAATCCCTCTCTCTTCCCCCAAAGAACTTGAACTTGCATCAAACCATATGATAGATGGAGTAAAATAAATACAACAACCATACTTAAGAAACAAACCTTACAAACAACTAATCAAACATTTCAACTATAAGCAAGATAAGATATAGCAAAACCATACAACATAAAATGACCTCAAGAGCACACCTCCAAGAGCTCTCCAAAAAAATATTTTCAAACTTCCTTCCTCAAGAAATTCTCTAACTCCAAAATCCTCAAGCACCAAGCCAATGCTCAAAAAAAAAAAAAGTTCTAACTCTCTCCCATAAGGGAGAATTTAAAGGAAAGTCAATCAAAATTTATTTTCCATTAAGGGGGTTACATGTGTCACCCCCCTCTTTCCTAAGTAAAAGATTCCCCCAAGATAAAAAAAATATAAAAACATATAAAAATTCCCTTCTCCCCAAATTACTCAAAAGGAAGGGAGACAAACTCATGAAAACTCCCATAACACACTCATTCCAATAAAAGTGGGGACAAGGAGGCAAAATGGGAGGGAAAACCCCTTCTTCCTTGATATTAAGCCCCCCGCCCCCCCCCCCCCCCCCCCTTCCCAATAGATAGGGTCCAAGGACCTAATTTCATGATAAGTAACTCCCAAAACTAAAGGGAGGTCACATGGAAAGTCATAATAAGCCCAAATTTAGGATTGACACTTTTGGGAAAAAGGGTAGAGGATGTGGCACCCACCCAAGGGTTCACATGTGACCCTAAACCCCTCTAATTAATACAAAATAAACCAAACCCAAACTTAATGCAAGTGGGGACCATTAAGCCCCCAAACATAATTTACATACAAAAAAATAAAACATTCTACACAAAATAAAATTTTACAAGACATATTACATCACATATGTGGGTCACTCATGGTGCCCAAAATACAATTATACTATACAACCTCAAAAAATTAACATAGTTAGGACTTAGCCCCATGGGCCACTTGTGCACAATTTGTGTCGCCAACCTGAAACCCACGTTCTCCTATGACCTGTCATCTACACACACTTTGTACACATTAAACACACCTGTCCAATATAAGAGTAACTAACTACTCAATAAAAACTCAGTCCTAACATGAATTCTATGTCATCACAACATTAGTATCGAAACATAACTAATAAACATGCACCATTTTACTCAATTCACCATGAATTAGCCATAAAGATTATTATAAAGGACATAAATCCAAGCTATCATATGTACTCATCGATAAACGAATAATTATATAACATTAAGACATGAGACAACTAAGTATCCAACATGCATAAATTTTGTTGAGATAACATCGCAATATGTTAGTGTCCACAACATCAAATGAAATATGCCATAATCTTAATCAAAGATAAATTGGCGCTATGCGCCTGAATCACCATACATGTCCAAAATATGTCTAATCCATGTCAAGTCATGTCTATGGATAAGAAAGTCAGTGGATATTGAGGCTATAAAATTTTGGGCACTATGTCTCCCTCTTCTAAAATTAGACTTCCTCCTGGAAGTCACTGAAAGAGATAGGGATATCTAGCCCTCAATGGTGTAGCATCCTCCCAGGTAGATTTTCTCTCATCATATCTATCCCACTGCACTCTAACCTGGTCCAAGTCTTGACCCCAAAGGACCGACTTTTGGTGGTCCAGTATACATATGGACTCCAACCTCCATTATCCTCTATGCTCTACCTGTAATGACGACCAATCCAAAACATGAGAGATATCAGGTACATATCTATGTAGTAAAAAAATATGGAATACATCATGGGCACGTGAAAGGCGTGGTGGCATAGGTAGGTGATAGGAAACTAGATCGATGACCTCTAAAATATCAAATGGACACACGAAATGAGGTAATAGCTTAGAACCTGTTCCATTGTGGATTCGAATCTTATGTTGACAAACTCTCAAGAAGACTTCGTCACCCCATGAGAAGTGACGATTAGTCCTCTTGGTGTCTGCATATGCCTTCTGACATGCTCTAGCCTACTCAAGACCTTGTCTAATCAAAACAACCAGCTGCTCTAAGTCATGTAGGTAAGCTGGACCCAGCATAATCTTGCCATCTAGTTTGTCCCAACTCAGAGGTGTCTTGCAAGGTTGACAATATAAAGCCTAATAGGGAGCCATACCAATGGAATTGTGATAACTGTTGTTGTATGCAAACTCAACTAAATGAAGATAATCTTCCCACTTCTTCTATTGATCCATCACATACATCCTCAACATGTCCTTAGTACTTGATTAACTCTCTTTGTCTATCCATCTATCTCTGGATGATATGCTAAGATGAAATTAATATGTGTACCCAACACGGCCTGAAAGGAAATCCAAAAGACTGAAGTGTAAATGGTATCTGTGTCATTGATGATGGTCTTCAGAATCCTATGCAATCTGACAATGTCCTCCATAAATACTTTGGCGATGGCCTATGCATTATAGTTGACATTGGTTCACAAGAAATGCACAACCTTAGTCAACTTATCCATAGTGACCATAATGGCATCATGATGATAAGAAGACATGGGGAGTCCTACTATAAAATCCATGGAGATCACATCCCATTTCCATTCTGAAATATCATGGGGATGTAAGAGTCCTACGGGATGAGAATGCTCTACCTTGACCTTCTAGCATTCAAGGCAATGTGTAAAAAAATCTGCTATGTCCCGTCGAATAATAGGCCTATAATATAACTCTCTCATATCGGTGTGCATATTCTTCACCCTTAGCTGTGTAGCATATGGAGCTTGGCGAGCTTCTGTAAGGATGAAGCTACGTAGATCCCTTGACGTAGGCACATAAATGTGCTTACGGAACTAAACTAAACCATCTGCCTCTAAAATGCACACCAAATATCTTCCCTTTAAAGAACCTTGTAACTTTGACATCTTTCTAGCACCATAATAAAACCTATCCTCGGGAAGATGTTATAGAATCTTGCCTCTCAAATTTGACTGCAATGTCAATAATGCAAGAACATCTCCTCACCTACTAAGTGCATCTACAATGACATTTTTCTTTCCTTTGATATACTACACCTCCATGTCATACTCACATAGGAACTCCATCCAACACTGCTAACTAGCATTGAGGTTCGGTTGTGAGAAGATATGCTGCAAGCTACGGTGATCTATCCTCAAAATGAATTGTCTATTAGTGCTTAGATTTGTTTCATTCCATTTGTCATTATTTTCATCTGATCTGCATGTTCAATAACTTTTTATCTCTCGATGTGGGTGTTCTAAAAACTTCTACCTCCATTTGAAATGCTTTGAATTATTTGCAAAATCCATTCTCTATGTCCCTTCTTAAAGGAGTCTCTGATTTTTGCCCAATTTTTTCTGTCATTTCTTCAAAATCCGCAGGCCTTGCCATTTTCCCTATCTTTCCGCAATCGTGGAATCTTGAGAATGATAAATTTACATTTGTATGCATTTTAAAATCCAAACCCATGGTTGAAAGATGCTCAGAACCATGATTCACTGGGTTTTGTTCCAAATATTTTCATCCTTAGCAAAAAAATTGGGATCTGGGCATGAATGGTGAATTTCTATGTTTTTGACAGTCTGGCTAGTGTTCTTTTCCTATCATAATTATTTCTCAGCATTCGGTGTGCACATGGTTTCTTTTGGTTAGTCAGGGGATGACAGAAAAATATTTTAACTTATCACTTTTTGCTTTTTGGAAAAATGGAAAACTTGGTCCCGTGACTCCAATCCATTCTAATTGGGTTTTTTTGGTGCTTACATAGCTTCTTCTAATTGGATGGGGCATGATGGGTTTGTTTTTGAAATTGTTCCTTTTGGCTAATTTTGCAAAAAGTTTAAACTCGCCCCACAACCCCACTAGGCTCTTATTAAAGAAAATTTAAAGTGGCGGGGAAAATTTCTTATTTGTGCCCTGAGGGTGTCCATGTGGTCATTTTGATTTGATGTGGCTCGGTGAGGCACTCCTAAACTTTGTGGAAATTTTTAACCCAAAATTTGTCCACATGGAGGAACAACACTCATTTGAAGATTTGGTTTTTGGTTTGGCCTTAGAATTGCGCCAGGAGGACATGTGGAGATTTCCACTGCTTTTCCCAGACTTAGACAATTTTTTTACGTAGTTGGTACAATTTGGTGGAATAGGACACGTGATGAGCCCACGCTCATCCGAGGTCTCAACTTTTGGGGACCATCTCAAGATGGGCCATTGTGACTCATGGCAGTTGGAAAAGTGAAAGGCTGGGGAAGTGGACCATCAGGGGGTAACTTGGATTTGTACCTCTTAGGGATTAAAGTATTAAAATGGCCTGCAAGCCCAATAAAAGGGAGCCCAAATTTGGCTTTGAAAATTCAAAGGCTGGGGAAGTGGACCATCGAGGGAAACTTGAATTTTTACACGTTGCTACCGAAAGGATTAAAACATCAAAATGGCCTACAAACCCAATAGAGAATAGTCAAAGTTTTTCCCCGGTCAACAGTGGAGGTGCGGAATCCCAGAGGAAATTTGGAAAATTTTCCTTTTCTGAAGAAAGGAGTTAAAAGTAAAAAGGAATCGTTGTTCCGCTAGGACCCACATCAGAGACCAGAAATGGAAGGGCAGAGCTACGGTGAAAACTTGGAAATTTTTCCCTTTTCAAAAAAAGAGGTTAAATGGAAGAATTTGGCCATGGTTCCTTTGGGGCCCACCTTAGGATATGTATCAGGCTCATTTCTCAAGGGCAGAGGTGCAGACCAAAATGTGAAAATTTTACATTTTTCCAAAAGTTGCAAAAGGAAAAAGGGAACCCACAGGACCATTCTAAAATAGATCTCCCACCTGGACGGTCCAAATTCAAAATAGAAATCAATGGTAGCTATGCATCTGTATCTGATTTTTCTACCATTTTCACTCCAAATCTCTTGGGGATGTGTATTCTTATGGTTTTTTTTATCATTTCTTGGATTCTCCTACACACCAAATGAAGAGGAGTATTAATCTAGCATCCTAGTTTTGTGGGGAAGTTCTGTAAATGTTTCTCACCATTAATATGCAATTTGACTATCAGATTCGGCCCAATTTTTTTTCCATTGGCACGAAAAATACCTGTTGATATGTCGGTTGGGTGAGGAAAATCCGGGGACATCTTTTACCATTAAGGTGAGACCTGACCTTTGGGCTGGATCTGATCTTCTATTTCTTCTTCCTGTGTATGCAAAGAAACAAATTGAATAGAACAACGGTTGAAGTGGTTGGCGAGTAAAGGGAAAAGTGATCCACCACAGGAAGGAGTTGAATGCAGGAGGTATTTGAAGAGAATTACCCTCGGAGAACCTTACAACTTTTTAACAGATTTGATTCTAAGAATTTTGATCGAGATCATGGCAAGCCATTAGTTCACTCAATGTCTTTGTTTTCTGGAGGAAAAGGCTAGTTTGTAAAGTTATATAAATAGGCATGATTTTTCTGTAAAAAGGGTTGAGAGTTTGTGAATGTAGAAGTGTTTAGGAGTTAGAAACTGATTTCCTAAGACAAAAGCTTGATAGAGGCCATCTTTCTAAGAAACTATCTAAAGAAGTCTGTTTATCTTTGTTTTGTTAAATTTGATCATGTCAAGGTGGCTGTGAGTGTATAGCCATTGATAAGCTCTGATATTGTTCAAGAAAATTTCCCCTGTTGATAAATTTAACCAAACTTGAATTAATCTCTGTTATTCTTGAGCAAAATTTGAGTTTTCTTTGTTCTTGAATGTTTGCAAGTAGTTTTTCTTGTTCCTGTTTCATTCTTACATTGAAATATGTGTGAATCACACAATATCTTATCCTTATGATAGTTTGGTGGAATTTTCAATTTCATTTATCAAAAGAGCTTTCATTTCATAATGAAATAAACAAATTTAAAATCACTATTAATCCTAGCATGACTATAAGATTGTTTGTTATCCTTTGAGGATATCTTAGGCATGATGAAACATAGATTGATGATGTTCAGTTAAGTTTTCCAATTCGAGCCTTCATTTTGGATCCTTGATTTTTGTGTGAAAAGTGTTGATTTGTGCCTCCATCGGAGCACATATTCTGGTTAAAGGAGCACCCTAGCTACTTTAAAAGTATTCTGCTATTCAAGTTTTCCATTTTTGTATAAGTCCTCAAAGATTTGGTAGAATCAAATTTATCCTACTTCAGCTCCAATCAAAAATTCACTTAATACAATTAGTCATACCCATACTACCCCTGTTTGTCATGTATGTATACAAATGCACAATTTTTAGTACCAAAAAATGTAGAAAAAAATAGGGTTCCATTGTATTTAGTGGCCTAAACATTGCCTAGAAAATATCTCAATTACCTAGAGTGACAACTTGTGAGAGTTAGGTTTTGTTGCATTGATCTTATTTTCTTCAAGGTATCCTAAAAAAATTTCACAACGAAGGATATCTCCACCTCCTTCATAAACAACAGGCTACAGAAGGGTCTACTCACCCTGGTTGAAAGGCACAACCATAAAGTAGTGAGGATAGGTCAAATCCTCTTGAGGGTGCTACCCATTTCTCCACATCTGAGTGACAAAGAGCAAGCTAAAGTTCATCCCCGGCTATAAAATGACACACTACATGCTCTGCTTGTCTCTAAGCTTCCTGCCACACCTGTGATACTGCTTATCATCTGAGGGAGAATCAATTTGAGTACCAACAGGGTGTTCCTAAAAGGAAATGATGCCAACACACAAGAGCATGAATGACTGTTGCAAGCTCTAAATCATGGGTAGGATAGTTAAGCTTGTAATCCTTGAGCTTAAATGACTCAAAGGAAATAACTCAATGCTCTTGCATAAGGACTACTCCCAAACCCTCTAGTGATGCATCAATACAAACAACAAAGTACTTTGTTAGGTCCGGGACTGCTAGGATGAGCATTGTGGTTAGCCTTTCCTTAAGAAACTGGAAGGATTTCTCACACTTCTCTGACCAATCAAACTTCTTCCCTTATCTTTGAAGGGAAATAATAGGGTGAGTAATCCTAGAAAAGTCCTGAAAAAACCTGCGGTAGTAACCTGCTAGACCCATAAAAGTCCTCACCACAGTGACCATTGTGGGCACTAGAAAATCCAAGATAGCTTGTATCTTAGAGGTATCTACTGAGATACCCTCCCCTAATAAGATGTGCCCCAAGTACTAAACCATAGTTTGAAAGAAGTTGCATTTTTCCAAGTTCCCAAATAATTTCTACTCTCTCAAAACCTGAAGTACCTGTCTCAAATTCTCCTCGTGTTCCTCCTCGGAATGTGAGTATATCAATATATCACCTAGGAACACTAGGAAAAAGTGATCTAAAAAGGTCCTGACTACTCCATTCATGAGACTCATGAAGACAGTTGGGGCATTGGTCAAACCAAATGGAACAACTGTGAACTCATAATGCACATAACATGTACAAAAATCTCTCTTATGAATGTCTGCATCTCAAATTCACAAATGATGATAACCTGAGTTGAGATCAATTTTGGAGAACAACCTCACTCCCTGCATCTGATCAAATAAGTCATTAATCCTAGGGAGTGGATAACGGTTCTTTATTGTGAATTTGTTGAGTTGTCTGAAGTCTACACAAAGTTTGAGAGAACAGTCCTTCTTCTTCAAAAATATGACTGGCACTCCCCAAGGAGATACACTAGGGTAAATAAGATCGTTCTCCAACATCTCCTCTAAATGTATCTTGAGCTCATGAATTTTTGGAGTCGTCACCTGATAGGGTGCCCTAGAAATTGGCGCAGATCCTGACACTAAATCAATGGTGAAATCTACCTCTTTGTGGGCTGGTAACCCTAGAAGCTCACCAGGAAACACATTAACATACACTCTCAAAATTGCATGATCATTTAAGGGAGAATTTTCTGGAATGCTGTCTGATCGATCACTAATGGTGATAGAAAATAGCTGACAACCTTTCTTCATGCTCCGCTTGATTTTCTTAGCTGAGATCATGCGCAAGGAGAAGGCCTTTGCATCCTTGAAATCACCACTACAGTCCCATATCATCTAGACACTCAATGACCTTATTTTTTCAATCCACCTTAGTTCGATGAGCCTCGAGCCAATCCATATCAAAAACTACCTGATAGGATCCTAGAGGAATAGCTCATAGGTCAAGTGTAGTGGAGAAGACTCCTAAATCAAGTACACAACTCTCCACAAACGAGTCCATGATGACTTTAGTCCTAGAGGCCAACTCAACCTGCTAACTATCTTGTTGCCTAGCCACCACTAGCCCACACTAGTCCACTACAGAAGGAGATATAAAACAATCTGAAGCACCTGAATCAAAAAGTACTCAGACAAAAATACCCCTCATATTACCTGTCGTCTCAATGAATGTAGCCTAATGCTCATCTTGGCAGTTTTCAACCGTTGCATAAACACGATGGTAATGCCCTACATCACCCACTATCTACTCCGATGTAGGGTCTCTCTACATATCCATAGTAGCAGGTTTATGCGGACACATATGCACATAGTGATTAGGGGACCCGCAAATAAAACATTGTCATGTACCCCTCTAATATGGGGTCCCTCCTGTACTTTGGTGAACTGATCCTACCGGCCTGACCCTACTACACTACTGCATGTGGGCTGGCTGTACCTACTGAGTACCTTATCTCCTATCCCTGGCTCCACCAAAACCTCCTCTAGTACCACCTCTCTCTAAGCTCTGAGTTTTTCTAGCCCTCTACTACTAGTGGCCTAGATATTGTGTTTGCTTCTGTGAAAGTTGTGGAACTCTCGATATTGCTGGTGGGTGCCATGATCCTCCTCTAGGGGGTGGTACTACACCTCATGACCTCTTCCTCTAAAAGGCCTTAATTATATCTTAGAACTTTCTCTTGTTCCTATCTCAGTGCTCCTGTGCCCTGGTCCTGTTCTCCTCAACCAAGTAGGCCTTCTCAACGGCCTTCTCAAGCGTTGGAGGAGATAACATCCTAACTTCTCCTACTATGTCTGTATTTAGGCCCTAAATAAACTTGATAACCTATAATTTTTCATCTTGCAGGTTGTCCACATACTGCAGAAGATCTAGAAATCTACTCTCATATTTTACCACTGTGTCAGAGCCTTGTCATAAGTCATGAAACTCATCAATTATCTTCTACACGAAATGCTCCAACATATATCAAGCCCTGAAATGCTCCTTGAACAACTCCTAGGTCACTGTGTTTGGAGTCAAATGGAGCTTCCTCTCCTCATTCCTCCACCAAATGCCTATTGCGTCTCAGAGAAGGTGTATGACAAACTTGGCTTTGATGATGCTCTCATAAGAGTGCAAGCCAAAGCAGCTATCCAGGCTAAGGAGCCATAACTCATCCCTAAATCCATCTGTAGAGCCAGTGTATTTAGGCAGCTACAAGTGAAGTAGGTCCCTAATCATACTGCCTATGTCATGATCCTGGCGCTACAGTCCAATGGGTGAATGAGGTCGTATTTCTCCAAATGTCCCCTCGAAGTTGTACGAATGAATACGATGGTACAATGACGCCCTCTCGTGGTGTACGCAAGGTCTTTATCACCTTTCTCGTGTAGGGGTCTAATGCTCTGGTGGTTATGAGTGTGCGTCCTCTATTATCGGCTCCTCATCTCCTAGCCAAATATTCTCCTCTCTCGCCTCCTATGGTGGAGGAAGACATTGTTGCACAACACCAATCAACTTCTAAATAGCCTCTAAGATCTTTAGTCTGAACTCGGGTGCCTACGGCTCAGGCGTAGGTGAACTACATCCCAAATTTCTAACAGATTTTCGTCTCATAGGTGTCATCCTGTGTACAAGATAAGAAAGTGGATTATTAAATTATAATGATTGCGGAAAAATTTAATTGTTTTTATTTTAATGTTAATAAGGTATTAATTAATTATTAAATATTTTACCCAAAGTGTCCATGTGTGCGAAACTCAAGCTCTGATACCAAATGTAACACCCCACCTTGGGACTCCAGAAAACAGACCAATAAGTCACTAAAAAAATTGGGTAATTTTTTTTTTTTTAAATAATCTACTAACCAAACATAATTTGATTTCCGGATATTATTTATTTTAAACTACATTGATTTACCTGATTACTCGACACTAGCCCCAACCAAAATTCTTTATTTAAATTTTAATTTCTATTAAGATTACAAGGAACACCCTAATAAGATACTAATTCCCTTTTTAAAATTTAATTAGTTTGCCCCCCCTTTTATTTTATTTACCCACAGACACATATCCTATTTCTTTATTTCCTATTCCTAATTAAAAGAAATTCCCATGGTATTAAAATCATGTAAGATTAAATGTGGACCCTAGGATCAAGGAGATCTTAGCCCTTGATCAAAAATTTTCCCTAAGGGTGCCCTAAACTTTCCTTATGTTGTTTTATTTTCATTCTTTTCTTCATTTTGTTTTGCTTGTGTCATTTGCAGGTTGCTTGGAGATGCCATTAATGACCATGAAGAAATTCTTTGAAGGTAACCAACCTAAAGTACATAAAACCATTTGGATGTAGGAATGTATTATTATTATTATTATTATTATTATTTTTAGAAGAAAGATGTTTTGAATTGAGATTCAGGGAAAGAAGGGTCATTAGTTTGATGGAATGGAAGTGGCGGCATAGAGGAGAAGTCCTACATCGGGGATTGGATCCATGGTGGGAGGGTATTTGTGCTCCATGGGCCATGCAGATGTGTAATGGTAGTTTTGTGGGAAGATGGAGGGGGGTTTCGGAGCTACGGAGGTGTGGAGGAAGGAGACAGGATGTGGAGCCACGTGGAGACGTTATTTAGAGGGAGGGGGGACAACATGGAAGAAGGGGGAGTGGTAGAGGTACCATGGAAGGTGTGGGTCTGTGTGGGGAGTGAGATTGGTGTAGGTTGGAGGGTAGGCCGGTAGGGAGTGTGGTGGCCGATGGAACAGGGCATTGTGCAAGTCCATGGGGAGGGTTCGATCCTGTCTATTGTTTTTGTTTATTTTTATTTTTTACAAATAAAAACTATATATATATATATATGTAATATCTTTATATTATAATATGTAAATTTAAAATATATTTATAGGATACAATGAAAGTTATGTTATATTAGGTATAAAATAATACCTTTATAGTATTTTATATTATATATACTATAATACATTTATACTAAAATCTATAATTCATAATATATGTTATAATATAGACACTAATGAAATATAGCGAAAGTTACCACTATATTATTAAATAAATCAAAAAATTTCTATGCAACATTTTATCATAGTTAAATTAGTGTAAGCCAACTTTACCTTATATGCATAGGTATATTTATATTGTATTAATTTATGTGGAAATACATCACATACCTTGTTAAAGAAGACTGTCCCAAGTTGCTTCATTTTAAATTATGGTTAGACCTTGATATGTAAAATGAGATACCTACTCCTTCCTAATATATCCATTTCATTTGAAGAGAGGAACTAGATGTATTCTATTCACTAAATTGCAAAACATATAAGAAGAGATGTATTTCAATTGATATTGTATTTTAAATACAATCAATTTAAAGATTGAACAAGGAGATCAACAAGAATAACAATATTTCCGATTAATCATCTTTCCTTCAAGGAGTTACAACAGTTCATATTATAGGAAAACATTTATTACTATATTTCATTTTCAAGAAGCTTAACTCAATATGTAATATATTTCAAAAATACAACTCAACTCAAGAAATCCCATTACAAGTTTCTTTACTAGGTAAGATCTACATCATGAAGGAAATCTTTTCATTTTAACAAAGAATTACTAATTACTGCATTCCACATTAGAAGACTGAAATTTGAAAATATATTTTCATTTCAAATAACCTTGAAGGCATCGCCTCTTAATGTAGCAAGACTATTCCGCTCATGGAAAGTAGCAAGTTTTACAAATACGTACAACTTTCAACTGAAATGAAAGAGTGAAATAAATATGATTTTGAAACACACATGCTCCTGCGAACTAGATAAATACCCCAAATGGAAAGCTTGTAAAGGAGCTTATTTCAATAGTTTTACAAAGAACATATGCTTATCAATTAGCTAAACATTTTCCAAAAATAAGGAGAGAGTCATGAAATACCATGCAACCAAAGATACTCCAACAACCCTCAAGCTTAAGGTTCCAACTATCATCCATTTGAGCTACAACATTTAAAATTTTACAAGGATCTAACTTCAAGAGAACAAGGCTTATTTAACCACCCAACCTTTAGGCATCATTACATGCCTTTCCTAGGTTAGAAGACATGTTATCCTCCCCTAACCCCCAGGGAGAGAGAGCTATGATGTGAATCCAGCTGCAAGAGGTTGAAATACCTCCAAAAACACACATAAACAGCTTTGCAAATAAAACCAGGAGTTTTAAAATAGCTTACTTCTCATTCTGGAATTCACACTGATCTATTACATCATTACAATTCTCCTTTTATTTCAAGACTACTCTAAAACCCTAAAATGCCAAAAACCCTAAAATGCCAAAAAACCCTAAAATGCAAAACAACTCGGATTGACCCCAAAATTTGCATGCCAAATATGCATTCATAAATTAGGGCTCACGCGAAATATGGACTTATTCTAACAAGCAAAACAAAAGTTATTAAAGTTCTAAGACCTAGTCAAAAGAGGAAAAAACATTCGAAGCCAATTTTAGGCCACTAGATGACGGAATCCGAGCCCAAAAACGTGTTAAAATGAGCACAACCTTGTAGGAAAAAGCTGTCCCCAGCATAGTACTAATGTATATCTACCACCCTGTAAAATTTCAGGACGATCCCACGGTCGGATCAAAAGTTATGGCCTCTGCAAGTTATGCTCCCGCATCATTCTCCCCTGGTTGAAAAGAATTCAGCTCCTGCGAATTCTGTTGACGGAACTCATCTAATTTTACACTGTCAATTTTCCTCAACTCCCACTCAGGAATCCAAGTGTTTTCTTCTTGCTGCAAACCTTCCCACTGTACCAAATATCTGTTGTAGCTCCCATGTCTAGTAGTTATTGTCTTTTGGTCTAAGACACGCATTACCCTCTCCTTTTTCTCCTTTGGCATCTGTTTCTTCCAGTTTATTTCTTCCTCCTCTGCAACATTTTCATCATGACCTGGAAACTTATATAAATCAAAAACATTAAAAACTGGTGAGATAGCAAAGTTTTCAGGTAACTCCACCTTGTAGGCATTATCACTCATTTTCTTCAGAATCCTACATGGCCCAATCTTCTTATACTTAAGTTTATTATATGTTCCCTTTGGAAACCTCTCTTTTCTAAGATGAACCATCACCATATCTCCTTCTTCAAATACACTTACTCTCCTACTGGCATCTACAACTGTTTTATATTGTGCATTACTCACTTTTAGCTTTTCCCTCACTTCATCTTGTAGATGTAGAATGTGTTCTGCAAATGCTTCTGCATCATCACTAGTTTCATCTTCACCTAGTAGAACAATTAGATCAAGGACCCCCTTCGGATTCCTACCATATATAATCTAGAAAGGAGACCTCCCTGTTGACCTGTTTACCGAGCTATTATATGTAAACTCAGCTTGAGGTAAAGCTAAGTCCCATTGTTTTGGCTTTTCTCTAACTATACAACGTAGGAGATTTCCCAAGCTTCTGTTCACTACTTCAG